>OZ022263.1:167543852-168743852 GCA_963978885.1 Nemotelus pantherinus
TATTCCATGAATGATGAGTAGAACGCAGTTGTTAACGCCGGTGTCAGCATGAGTCATCGCGTATCTTATTCACATACTAGCTAGTCTTGCAGAGCCCATCGAGTCTTATGGGATTGAGATATTTGTGCGAAGCTTCAGATCGACCGAAAGAAATAATGAAGCTCGCAGCCGACTCTTAGGTCATTCATGTTCAGTGATTGAATGCATTACACTTTTGTTTATTTCTGCAGCCATTCGTGAGATCACTTAAGCGTAGATCCGCTTTCGCCATTGTACCTATTCGTTCCTCTGGTACCTTTCGAAGATCTGGCGGCAATCAGTGAGCAGAGCGTTGACGAACAAACATTAACCTCACTAACCGTACGTTGTTCTTGTCTTCTAGTAATTCATGCGATATACCGACGTTGTCAGGTTGATTACAGTCATGGTATATGATCCCATGAACATTTGGCCTAAAGATATGGTGGCTCTAACTGGCACTATCTCGGTCAATTGGTCAACTTGAGCGCCGTTAATGTAAAGAAATTTGGTTTTGATTGATAGATAAGAACGGAGGACAATGTTGCCCGTTTTAACTTTTGAGGGTTGCTACATATGTTTACGAATATAAGCGGGTGTGGATTTATGGGCTACTGGTAGAATACTTGTGAGCACAAATTTAAATTGAATAGTTTGCAGCTGTTCAGATTTCATTGATGCATAATTGATTTGTTGAAAACAAGCATAACCGAATAATCGAAAATAAATGTAGGTATGCTTTGATTTATAGTTTTATTATATGAATTTATAACTCTAATTAACCATCGCAAGCATGTGTGTCCTGTAAATAATCTCCAAATACCTAAATATGTATTCATTGAAATTAAAATGCTATAAATACTGAAATCTGGTTCCAATGCTACAATTTGTAATTTTTAGTTGCTCAAAGGATTATGTTGTAGGTAAATATGCAAAGAAATTGTGCCGAAAATAAAAACGACTGACCGTAAACACCAAGATCCAGCAAATTGACGAGTACTTGACGCTGTGTGAAGCCAGACGAGCGTATGGCTCAATCAAACAACTGAGAAAAGGTTTGCAAGCCACGAACGAGTCTACGCAAAAGTGTACAAAATTCCATTAAAGACAACCCAATCGAGACCTAAAATAAATGGCTGCAATACTTCGAGAAACTATTCTCAGTACCTGCAACAATAACCGAAGCTGTGAACTTTGCGGAAGCTGAACAAGATATCCCATTACCACCACTCACTATAGATAAAATACAGGCCGAATTACGTGACCTCAGAAAAAACATCGCTCCGGGGATGTATGGAATACCTGCTGAACTGGTCCAGAGAGTATGTATCCATCTATATAACCTTCTCTACCGGTTGATATGCAAAATATGGGCAGAGGAGCAATTACCAGATTATTGGTGAATGAGTATAATATGCCCTATACACAAAAACTAAAGCCCTCCTACGAAAGCATGGTCGGGGAATATCTGGGTGACTTTCGAAGAGGATGGTCTACAATTGGCTAAGCATTCTCAGTCAAACAGGCGCTCTAAAAGTGCGGTTAATGTAACATCGGGGTGTACCAACTATTTGTAGAATTCAGGCAAGAATACGGCGGTGTCGGCAGGAACACCCTGTACAAAATAATGCTTGAGTTTAACGTTCTAACAAAGTTTATCCGCATGATCAAAGTCACAATGCTTAACGCAGAGTCCCAGGTCAAGGTTAATGGTGATTTAACGGATGTTTCCAAAATGGAATCAGTTTCAAAACAAGGGGCTTGTCAAAATGCTTTTTAATATTGCTCTGGATCGCGTCATAGGGAAGACAACTAATTGACACCTCAGGTACGCTAATTTGCATTTCCATACAACTGATAGTGTATGCTGACGACGTCAACATTGTGGTACGATCAATCTCAGACGCCAAAAGAGCATTTTTGAGCTTAGAGTCAAAAGCAAACAAATTTAGGCCCCCGAGCAAATGAACATAAAACTAAATTCCTGATTTAAACAATGAAGAATGCTACAGTCCGATAAAACTTGACCTTAGGAGACTACAACCTTGAAAATGTGGATAACTTCATATATCTAGGAGAAAACTTGAATAGGAAAAGTATCGAAAAGGACCAGACCGAACGATGCAAACAATGCCTATTTCTCCGTACTTCCTATTCTTAAGTGCAGCGACGTGTACAGGAAAAATGAGCTTCGCATTTACAAATCACTCATCAAACTCATGCACCTATATGGAAGCGAAGCATGTAATATAGCGACTCCAAAAAAGCAGTGGACGTGATTGAACGCAAAGTGCTCTGGAGAATCTACAGACCAGTGAAACGAGCAACGGATTGGAGACTGTGTTATATCGATGAGTTACATATATGATTTATTTGACGACTCACCTATATCCTCATGCGTATATTCACGAAAACTGCAATGGGCGGGACTCATAAATAGAATGGAAGAATACCGGCTACCCATAAGAACGTTAAAGGGTAGCACTCAAAGCAAGCGCTCAGTAGGGAAACCGAAAACGATGAGAAGACTCGATAGAAACTGATAGCAGATCCTTACTGGAAGTGACAAACTGGCGAACGAGATCGCAGCGCCGTGATAATTGGGGGAAGTTAATCCCGGGGACCAAGGACCGACTTGGGATTGAGATAAAGAAATGTGCAGGGAAGTCGCTATTGAAAATGTTCGTCTAAAGTATGTATGCCTACTGCGTCTCTTCCTCGACGTAAAATCATCATCATAGTAAAACTCAAAGCAAATTAACTGCTCACTTGGCTTCTCGCGAATTATACTTAAATTGAACGAGCACAGACATCACTCCTATCATCGATAAAAAAATTCTATACATTTTTCTTCTGCTTGTGACTAATTCTATTATCGCTTTTATTTGCAGATAATTATATTCATTTTTTCTTCCCCAAGCGTAGCGTTGACTTATCGTCTCTGTCTGCAGCCATGTTATCAGAAATTTTTAATATGAACATTACTACTTTCATGCTGCTCTGAGCTACATGTACTATTCATATAGTGCTCTTGAAAATTTCCAATTATAAATACATTGATTTTTCGAAACTAGTGTAACATAAGCTTGGCAAAAAAGTCAGCAGTGAGTAGTAGTAGTAGTTAGCCAAGCGTGATTAAAAGTATACAATTATTTGGAGAATTTGGTCGTTGACTTCATTTTATTTGCCATCGTTATCACAAAGTACGGATAATAGCTTAAAATGAGAGTAGCAAAATCGAGTGGGTGTATGAAGATATGATTATTCCAGCAGCTTTATATCTGAAAAATGATATTCCGTTGGCATGCAGCTCACGTGTTATGTGCAACCGACATAGGGATGTTTCCAGAATATAGAATAGTAGCGTTGAGAGTAATATAAAATTCAATACTAAGTAATAACAAAAGCAGTTGAATTACTACATCATTATAATTTTTTGAGCTATAGTCTCCGAGTTATATTAAAACGAAATGTCATTTATCAGCTCTCAGCTGAAAATTGTAGATACATCACGTTAAGGTAAATTTTAATAAACCGAACTTATCTGGAAAATACAAGCTTCAGCGTATTTAAAATCTATGTTGTCAAATAGCCTTGTTCTTGGATCTTTCCTCGCAAAAAGTGTAGAAATTATTATATTTATTTTTGTTTTGTGATTGATTAATCTATCAACTTTGTCTCGGTATAATTTCTTTCTTTCAAAATTATATAACTTGATTTCCAACTGAAAGAGACTGTTTCGAAAAATATTAAAATCACATCTTAAAAATATTTCTAACCATCGCAAAGTTCAATAGTACATCCTGAAACAATGGTTGAGATAATGTAACCTGATACCTTATAAAAACTCAGTTAAATAAAATCCCTCCAGTCCAGCCACAGAAATATGGAATCCTACTTCAAATCCATAAGCGATATGCTAAAATCTTGCATTTTAAATTTTGAAGCATTTTCCATTACGATTTGACATAGTAACAATACGCCCCTGCTTTGAATCATCATAGTGGTCGTCAGCTCAACAAAAGAAGTTTCCGAATACATTGTCCACTGCCAAAGAAAATGCGTTTAGTAGATACATACAGTGTAAACGCAATTTGAAATCCTAGCTAGCTTGAATCGACTCCGCGCTCACAATAAAGTATGCAGTTCGATGAAAATCGATAAAATCTACTGTACTTTGCTCATTCTTAGCGAGATGCAATAAATGGGGCAGACGTAAATATAACGAAAAAAGCACAGTTAAAAGGAGAGAAAGTGCACACTTTTATCTCATCTCCGACACGGAAATCTGTCATCTTCGTACGGAGTATTACATGAGAAAAACGATGAGAAATATTATCAGTTTCAAGTATTTAAATTATTGATTTGTATTTTGTTCGAAGAAGTTCGAAAGCTGTGAGGTGGAGATTATGATGTATGTTTTTGTGAACTGGAAAAAAAATCATAATCTGGGACACTCTGCAGCACAGTTATTCAGATAAGAATATTTTTACTAAGGCTCGTAAGGCCAGTAATGTGATAGCAATGATTAAATCGATTGGAAATGTTAATTTTGCAATTGATGATCTAAATTGTGAAATAAAATAAGCTAAACGCATCATTTACTTGTTTAAAAATGCCTACTAAATTAAATTTTATGGGGTTCTGAGCGAAGTTTTAATTGTTGACATAGGGCAGGTATCAATGAATTTGATAAACATCGTATATACCCACGACGTGAAGATTTTCTTCAATTATATGTATATACTTTATAATGTGTCTACTCTAAACTATATACAAAATTGCTAACGGAAAGCATTCATGATATGCATAACGGAAAGCATTCATGATATCTTCCGTAAACATTCTGTCCATTTAATCACTGGTAAATCGGATGGTGCATGAAAGCCGCTCACAGGAACCCTCCGCAATGGTTTTCTATTTTCGCCTGCCTTTAATTGAATTGTACTTCGGATACCCTTAGCTCTTTCTATTTTATTGATCATTGCCTCTGTTTACATGCTCTGCCTTATGTCAGTGCATGATTGCTTCTTTCCGAAACATTTGAGTTGGCATTCGTGTTGGTGCTTGCAAAACGAATAACAAAATATTATACCTTATTCTTCTCAACCTCCCCTCTTCAGCTGTATTCCTTAGCTCTGCATTATCATTATATGTTACTTCCGATCAGAGATGCCAGTCTAGATAATTTTTCTGTAGATCTAGTAAATTTTTATACCCGCCGGGAATATTTAGGAAATTTTTGTCGAACCAAGTTGAATTAGAGGGATAGAATTAGAGTTCTGTGATTAAACCCTGAGCGGATGTGTTGGACCACCCTTGCTAGCTGTGGAGAGAAGAAGCTTGAAACCGAATTATTCTTCTGGGATTGTTATTCTCGAGCCCTACTTCGTTTAAGTGAGATAGAAGAATGCGTTCTGCTACATTGACGATTGAGGAGAATAGGCTAATTGGCCTCCAGTTCTGAAGAAAAGTTGTTTTCGCCGGTTTTCGGCAGCATAATAATGTTAGCAGGTTTCCATGCTTCTGGATATGTCCAGTTGCAATGTCGCGTTAATGATGTCTGACAAAGTTTGTAGTAATTAGTCTGGTGCATGGTTTACGTCTATTCAGAGGAATAACCAGTCTCGTCACTACGTCTAGGTAGGGTGGTCTTATAGATGTTGCCTCCCGGAACTCAGAGTTTGTGCTTCTCCTAGCAGCACATTCGATGGCCTCTTCGTCGTCAAGCTCGTTAGTCGTTAATTAGTCTGAAACTACTGCTTCAAAGAATCAGCAAAGCATTCTGCTTTGCCTGCCAAATCATACTATCCATGATATGACGGTATTATTCGTTTTTTCGTCTTAAAATATTTGGAAAGTCGCCACAATATACTTTGGCCTGGCTCAATGCTCTGTATCAGGTTCTCTTGCTGTTCTTATTAGAACCCGCTAAGTAGACTGCGTATAGTATTGACTAGCCGGTTCGCTTCCCGTTTTAGTCTAGCGTCACCTGTGCCTCTAGCTCTTCTCCGGATTTGATTCCACCTCCGTATAAGTATCTTGATGGACTTAGGGAGGCTCGTAAGGATTTCGTTCATTCTTTATCGGAATATTGACCATGTTATCCTCTCTTGCCTGAATTATAGTGTCTGATAAGAGTTCTACTGACTCTTTTAAGTCGCTGGTTGTCTCTGGTATTTCCATGATAGCTGCTTCTCCCAGTGCGACTCGGAAAACTTTCCATTAGGTGATGATCTTTCGCTTTGGCGATTCGTCGATGAAGATATTATCAATGCGAAAGATCACCGGCTTCTGGTCTGATGGCAGCTCGTCGTGGATATTTATGTGCACACTTTGGTTAATTCCTTGTGTAAGCCTTGTGTATCAAAGATATTGCTGCTCCTGAGAATTTACGGACTTGTTTGTGATACTGTGATAAACTCTTGCAGCTCGATCATTTCTCACAGTGATGGTTTTAGGCATTGACGTCATTGAAAATTGCGCCCTTTTGGCCGAAGAGCGCACGAAGATTTCGAGAGAAGTCCTGTGCGTTAGGAGGTCTATATACCGACATCACGATGAACTCGAGAAAGTATGCTTGCATCTTTCTGAGGATGGGTTGTGTACTCCTGAGAATGAGGGTTGATGCATTATTTTCTTTTTCACAAGGAGTATGTTGGTTAATTTGGGCCGCGAACATGCATTAGACCATTTTGGCAATCATGTCTTTCGTCATTGAATGCAACTGTTTTTGCATGATAGCCAAAACCTGGTCCATATGTTCCGGACTTTTTAGTACGTCTGGATTAGCTGAGTTAGTAGAAGGCTCTCGGGTTGATTTGTTAGTTGATATGGGACCAGTAAGCTGGGTAGTGGTGTTTGGGTTTTTACTCGCTACTTGCCCGAAAGACTTCCTCAGTTTTTTTGGGTTACATGAGCAGCCCCCATAACTGGCAACGTGTTCACCTCGACAGCTGACAAAATTTGGCCGTTCTTCCCTCAATTTCTTACAATCTTCTAAGTTTTGGAGCCTCGCATTTGACGTAGCAAACCTGGGCGCGGCAGTTTGAAGCAGAGTATCCAAATTGTTGACAGTAGTCACACTGTGCCATTCCTGTAAGCGATTTTTGTGACTTAGTTTGGCAGACTAGGTTGCATATGGCCTTAACGTTATATTTCTCTGTCTGACTTCAGGAGCCGCACCTTCCAAAGACGATGCTTTTCTTGTTTTGAGGTAGAGGTAGTAGGTTTCGAGGGGATTCAATTCCTGTCAATCGAGATCTTCTTTCATCTCTTCGGGGAAGAGGCCATGAAGTCCACGAATCGTTTATATCATTAAAAATAAGTGGTGATGAGTCTGATTACGAAGCTTCTTAAATGATTTTCTAAGCTGTACTACTGTGATCAAAAAATAAGGTGACATTTGAATTTAAACTTCGCGCGCTAACGGACTTGATCATATCTTTTTATTTTTATATTGGTAATACTGTGTTTGACATCTCTATCAAATTTTATGTCAACATTTGCTTATTTTAAAAATTTACGCACATATTTGTAGACAGAAAAGAGTGAATTTAGCGATTTTTGCGGTGTGTGATTTGATTGAACAAAGTAGTTACATTAAAGTTTAGTTGCCGAGTGAAATTTCTGCTGCAGAAACGTTGAAAATGTTGCGAAAGGCCTTTGGTGGGCAGGCTATGCAAAAAAAAAATATTTATCAGTGGTACAATGAATTCAAAGAAGACAGAGAAAGCGTTAAAAACAAAGATTGGCCTGGACGACCATCAACAACAACTGATGAACAACACGTCAGGGAAATCAAAGATTTGGTGCTCAAAAATCGTCGATTGATATTTAGAAACCTTGCTGATGATAGCATTTCATTTGGATCAGTGCAGACCGATTTGGTAATTGTTTTAGGCCTGAAAAGAATGAAACCTCGTTTGGGGCCGAAAACACTCATTTTTTCGAAAAACAGCGTCGCGTTGATGTCTGTGAAACAATGCTCTATGACTATCAAGGCAAGACGAAACGCATGATAACTAGAGATGAGACTTGGATTTGTGCATAAGATCCGGAAACAACCGACAAATCAAGCGAATACCATGCAAAAAGCGAGTCAAGATCGAAAACACCACGTCAAAGTTCAAAAATCAAGGTTATGTTAGCAGTTTTCGTCGGATAACCGTGGTCTGGTGCATTATGACTTCCTTCCGCCAGACCAAACTTTTAACAAGGAATATTACTTGAGCGTAATGCATCATTTACGCGAAGCTATTCGTAAAAGCAGGACTGATTTACAGACAGACAACTCTTGGCTTTTGCACCATGATAATGCGCCATCTCGCACTGCATGCGTTCTTCGTGATCATTACACCCAAAATTCTACCCATATCGTTCCGCAACCATCGTATTCGCCTGATTTAGCTCCGCGTGACTTCTGGCCATTCCCTAAGCTCAAGAGACCGCTCCAGGGACATCGTTTCATCACGATTGAAGAGATCAAAACCGAATCGCTGCGCACTTTGAAGGCCATTCGGAAATCGACTTTAACAATTGTTTCGAGGATTGGAAAAACCGTTCGCATATGTGTATTGCATCGGGAGGAGAATGCTTTGATGGAAATTATATAGATTTAGAAGAATAAATAAAGATTTTAGACTTTATAAACATGGTTATCTTGGAAATGATGATTCAAATTGAAATTTTTTTATTTTTTATTTATCTTGAAAATTTTATTTGACAAAGTGGTTTCGAAAGCATGCACTGATTCTCATCAGACACCAGCACACAGTGCATACTTGACTGGTGTGACCACTTGCAGTTGGAAATCATTAATTTCTATTTACGCTGGTTGTGACAAATTTTCACATCTCCGACTTATATCCATCGAAATAATTTACTCATAAAGGTTATTGATTTGTGATCCATTGTTACCATGGTTACCTTATTTTTTGATCACAGTAGTGTATTCTACTTCAAGCAATTCAAGAATTAGGATAATGGAAGTAAACCTGAAACCAAACTCAACAAAATTCATGCAAATATTTTTGAATATTTTAACAGTTTGAATATTTTAAGAACAATTTTTCCTTTAGAATCTAGTTTTAATATTTAAAGACCAGTGGTCATGCCACACGAACTCTGATAGGTGATTGTGTTTTTACTACTTACCCCCATTACGAAAACGCACTTATTTTGTTTTTATCACCCTCAGTTTCCTTGTGATGAAGGCTAGCTTATTTTCGGTATTGTATCGTAAAAAGGAGTGTTATATATTTGTTTTCGTTATTAATTTAAATTGTTTTGGTTTTAAATAACTTCTGTGCTTGTGCGAACATGCCGAGAAAGTGTATAAACGATCCTAATTCTTTTTGTTATATTTGTGGTGACTTTTTCGAAAATCAAAGGCGAAATTTTTTTGATCTTATTTTGGAGTGTTACCGCGAGTATTTTAGCGTTGCTGTGGCTCATCAAGGCGAAGCTTGGGCCTCACATATTTGTTGCATAACATGTGTAAAATTTAACTGATTGGAAGATAGGATCACGTCATATGCGGTTCGCTATTCCCATGATATGGACTGAGCCTAGAGATCATGTTTCAGACTATTATTTTTGTCTTTCTCCAATAAAAGGCATAAATTCAAAGGCAAAACACACAGTTCGAGACCCTAATTTATCTTCAGCAATAAGACCTGTCCCTCATAATTGCAATTTATCTATACCAGTTCTATCTACATCGTTTAAGGCTGGCGATTCACAACCCTCAACTTCAAGCCAATTGAATATTGACGACGATGATGATTCCGAGTTTAAAGAAATTCAAGATAAGCCACATCCGATAACTCAAAGAGACCTAAATGACCTGGTTCGCAATTTGAATTTATAAAAAGCAGTTTCATAACGGTTATGCACTTCTTTCTGTTCCTGCAGCACACGGTACTAATATGAAAGAAACTTATGAGATCATGAAACTACATAGTACTTGAAAAAATCCATTATGATACATATTATTTTAAAATTTGCGGCGATTTAAAAGTTTTTGCCCTCCTACTTGGACTGCAGTTGGGTTATACTAAATTCTGCTGCTTTTTGTGCGAATGGGATAGTAGGGACAGAAAAAACCACTACAAGAAAAAAGTATGGCCTGTGGGAAACTCTAATTCCTGGACAGAAAAATGTGAAGCATTCACCACATGTAAAGCCTGCTGATGTGTTTTTTTCCGCCAATCCATATCAAATTAGGCCTTATGAAAAATTTTGTAAAGGCGATGGATTGCCAAAATCCCCAGAATAACTGATGCTAAAATCGAAGAGGGTATTTTTGTAGAACCTCAAATCAGGGAATTAATAAAAGATCCGAAATTCGAAGAAAAATTGTATGTTTGAGAAAAATCTGCTTGGCTATGCTTTAAGAACGTGCTTACAAATTTTTTGGGTAATATAAGAGTGAGAGCCACAGAGAATTGATTAACGAGCTTCTATTGGTATCTGAAGCTTTGTGGGTTGCAAGATGTGATTCAAATTCATCTTCTAGGCTCACATTTGGATTTTTCCTTGAGAAATTGGGGGCTGTAAGTGATGAGCATAGAGAAAGGTTCCATCAGAACACTTCATAGATGGAGAAGAGTTATCAGGGTATATGGAGTCCAAGGCTGTTGGCTGACTGCTGTTGTACAGGGACCAACCGGAAGCCAAATATTCCAGAAAATCGTAGACGTTTAACTTACAAATAAACATTATTCATATGCTTCTGGAGAACTATTTGATATTTTCTTTATAATTCATATTTCTTAACCAATTATAATTCATACGTGATAAAAAAAACTGCGTATTTTTATACACAACACCTAATACATAGGAAATCTCTAAAAAAAAATTCGTGTGGCACGAAGAAGATTCAATGTTGATCGGTGTAATCTGCCCTCTTCTTCAGAGGCTATCGGTCTAAGCTTAGTATACTTAGGTATCTTATTTATAATGCTTACTTGAAAAGTATTGATTGTAGCTAATTACCGACTAATCAGCTACTACTTACTTACTAAAATACATTTTAACTATTTATATTCATTACATTTTTCTTTACATATTGTTTCTAACCATAAAATATCTGTTCAATTCAACCTGAACAATGGTGATGCACAGTTTCTTTGGTCGATGTTTAGTCGTCTATTCGTTAGGATTTTCCATATGTTCAGGAGCTCGTACACATCTAGTGTCCATACCTGCTGTACCTCCTAGAACACCTCCTCGTTGTTCCATGTAATATTGTGCTAATCCTCCAGTATGTGTTTCGCTACTGCTGATCGTACTAACGTTGTCTTCCTTTTCGTGGCTGGGGCTGCTTCTCGCTTATGTTCCGTTAGTCTAACAACAACTAACCGTTTCGCTTGATCAATGTATACTTTGTCGTATTGTGTAGTAACATTTTTCCTTCTTTTTTTTGTCCTTTTCGTGGCATAATTTAGCACCTATTTTTTTTTAGCCTTTTTTAGGATCTGCCTTTATAACAAAGCGTTGGAGAACTTCCCGAAATTTTGTAAAAATTTACAAAAAATTATTGGAACTCTTATGACTGTTTTTTTGACTTTCCTGTGTAAAGAGCATCGTTAGCTGATCACGCTGTATTTTGTCCTTCTTTTTTCCAATTATTTTCCAATTATTTCCAAGGTTTCCAATTATTTTCCCATCAAATCCATTTTTGTTCGCTGTATCCTCATATATATTTTACTCTAAGTTAAAACTACCCTGATCCAAGGGCACTAATAGTCAGAATCATCGGGCTTTAGGACGTCATTTGGTGGGAATTCCAATGATCACACGTGGATGATGTTGTTCCTTGGGTGTGCGTGGGCTTTCGATAGATATTGAACTCAAGAAGACCTTCTTCTCTGTTGATCATCAAATTCAACAAGGGTATTGCTGTGTTGTCTTCGACTTTTATTGAAAATTGGATATCTTTTTGCTGTGTTCGGCTTCTCCGAATTTTGTGCTTTTTCACGATAGTCAACATGTCTTCTACATATCTCTCCATACACAAGGAAGCGAAACTTCTTCATAAAGTTAGATTTGATCATTTGAAGTATTTTCCTTTGAAAGTAAAGTAGCTTTTAACTCATGCAAATCGAGACAAGTTTCCAATAGTTTTTAACTCCCTTTCTCCATTTCGGCGAGCTATTCTTCATTCAAAGAAACCAAGTGTTTGTTTTACAGGCACACTTAGGAACAGAGCTTTGACATCAAATGATACAATTAGTTTATCTGCCACTCTGCCAAGCCGTTCTATCACCTCCTCTAAATTTTTTAACTGACTTATGACTAATCGTCTCTAAGACGCTTCATTCGTCCACAATCAATTTTGCAATTCTCCTTGTTGGAGCGTTTGTAGCGGTAACAGTTTCCCTTAGCGCTTTTCTTTCTTTTTATATTTTCGGAAGGCCCTTAGTTCTTGATAATGCTGGTTTTGAACCTCTTTGTTGACCTCTCAAATAGTCCCTTTGCGCTCGTTCAAGATTTTTTCCACTCATTTGTTAGAGTCTTTCATTAGCTCATGGTAGTCCCGTTTTTTTAACTGTTCCTCATGATTAATCCGTCATATTCATTCTTGTCCATTATGCGTTTCCTTTATCTGTTTTAGTATAAAATACCGGTTTGGTAGCTTACTTTCTAAACCTTCCCCCTCTTACCATTTCCTTCCTGATGAGCTTAGGTACATTGCTTCTAATCAATGCTTTCTCCTCTTCGTGAAGGTGTTTCACTGATGCTTCGATGTCTATCCCCAAGACTTTTTTTTTAATGTTTCGTTGACAGCAAAACTCAGACCTTGGTTAAGCAGCTCCATTTGTCCTTCCGCCAATTGTCAGCTACTTCAGTTTCCTCGTGAGAATCTTTCTCTTATTGTATTATTTACATTCGAAAGTTCTGTTCACTTTTCCCATAATGTCTTAGATGTCTTCTTTCCCACAAGAAGTGTCCTTTTATTCTCAAATGTTGGTAATGAACTTGGAGTGTCATTTTCCCTAATCTTTTGTATACCTTAAGATCCCTTTTAGATAAACCTACAAAATGCATGCAACTATTTTTGAATATTTTGCATAACCATTATTCGTCGTACCATTATTCGCCGTAGAAGATATCTTTTCATAAAAACAATTCTATTAAAACATTCTAAATAACGGTGTTTTATAAAGATGAAATTTTATCCATAAAGATAAAATCTGCAATAGAATTTATTAGTCAAAATGTGTACAACATCAATAACACAATAAATCTATTAAAAAAATTCTCATTTCTCAATTCTTTCCAGCTCACCAATGTCGGAATCAATCTTAATTCGATATCATTCAGCACTCTCACCATGGAGTCGGACAAATTCATCTGTGTCCGCGAAAAAGTTGGTGAGACTGCACAAGTTGTTATCATCGATATGACCGACACTAGCAATCCAATCCGACGACCGATCAGTGCCGATTCAGCTATTATGAATCCAGCTAGTAAAGTGATAGCTTTGAAAGGTAAATTCAAACACCGTATCTGTATTTTACATCAAAATCTAACAAATGTTTTCCATAAAAATGCAGCCGCAAAAACACTACAAATCTTCAACATCGAAATGAAATCGAAAATGAAATCACATACGATGACTGAGGATGTGGTGTTCTGGAAGTGGATATCATTGAATGCATTGGCCTTGGTAACAGAAACCGCTGTCTACCATTGGTCGATGGAAGGTGAATCGACACCGGTCAAAATGTTCGATCGACATTCGTCTTTGAATGGATGTCAAATCATCAACTATCGATGCGATACGAAACAACAG
Organism: Nemotelus pantherinus; assembly: GCA_963978885.1. Taxonomy (NCBI): domain Eukaryota; kingdom Metazoa; phylum Arthropoda; class Insecta; order Diptera; family Stratiomyidae; genus Nemotelus; species Nemotelus pantherinus. The sequence continues at coordinate 167,557,672 of OZ022263.1, forward strand.
TGGTTGTTACTCGTTGGTATATCGGCATTGCAGAATCGTGTCGCAGGCGCCATGCAACTGTATTCAGTCGAACGAAAAGTATCGCAGGCAATCGAAGGTAATGAAATCGATTGAAGTCCATAAAATAATTTTCAAATATTTTCACTATCAACAGGACACGCTGCGGCTTTTTCTACCTTTAAAATGGAAGCAAATAAGGAAGCGTCGACACTCTTCTGTTTTGCAGTTCGCACAGCGCAAGGCGGTAAACTACATATTATCGAAGTAGGAACACCACCGGCTGGCAATCAACCATTCACGAAAAAAGCTGTCGATGTATTCTTCCCGCCTGAAGCACAAAGTGATTTTCCGGTCGCGATGCAAGTTTCGGCAAAATACGATGTAATCTACTTGATAACTAAATACGGGTATATTCACTTGTATGACATCGAAACTGGGACATGTATCTACATGAACAGAATATCGGCCGATACGATCTTTGTAACGGCCCAGCATGAAGCTAGTGGGGGTATTATCGGAGTCAATAGGAAGGGTCAAGTATTGTCTGTGACGGTGGAAGAAGATCAAATAATCCCCTACATAACTAATGTACTGCAAAATGCAGAACTGGCTTTGAGAATGGCTGTTCGCAACAATTTGTCTGGTGCCGAAGATTTGTTCGTAAGGAAATTCAACCAGCTCTTCCAGAACGGTCAATATGGCGAAGCAGCGAAAGTTGCTGCTCTCGCACCAAAAGGTATATTGCGCACACCTCAAACGATCCAACGTTTCCAGCAAGTTCAGACACCAGCTGGCTCGGCAACGCCACCACTCTTACAGTACTTCGGTATTCTATTAGATCAAGTCAAGCTGAATAAATACGAATCGCTTGAACTCTGTCGCCCAGTCTTATTGCAGGGCAAGAAGCAACTGGTCGAAAAGTGGCTAAAAGAACAGAAACTGGAGTGCAGCGAAGAACTGGGAGATTTAGTTCGTTCTTCGGATCTTACTGTTGCTCTCTCGATCTACTTGCGTGCTAATGTGCCGAACAAAGTAATTCAATGTTTTGCGGAAACCGGACAGTTTCAGAAGATCGTAGTGTATGCAAAGAAAGTTAACTATACACCTGATTATATATTTCTTTTGCGGTCAGTCATGCGAACAAATCCAGAGCAAGGCGCAGCATTCGCATCCATGCTGGTAGCAGACGAAGAACCCTTGGCGGACATCAATCAAATCGTCGACATCTTCATGGAACAAAATATGGTGCAGCAATGCACTGCTTTCCTGCTTGATGCTTTGAAGCACAACCGTCCGAACGAAGGGCCACTTCAGACTCGGCTGTTGGAAATGAATTTGATCTCAGCTCCACAAGTAGCTGATGCTATTCTGGGCAACGCTATGTTTACACACTATGATCGTGCCCATATCGCCCAATTGTGCGAGAAAGCTGGCTTATTGCAACGTGCTTTGGAACACTATACCGATCTGTATGACATCAAGAGGGCCGTCGTCCATACCCACCTGTTGAATGCCGATTGGTTGGTTGGCTTCTTTGGAACACTTTCCGTTGAAGACTCATTGGAATGCCTGAAAGCAATGCTTACCGCGAACATCCGTCAAAACTTGCAGATTTGTGTTCAGATAGCGACAAAGTATCACGAGCAGCTAACTACCAAAGCTCTTATTGATTTGTTCGAGACCTTCAAGAGTTACGAAGGTTTGTTCTATTTCTTAGGTTCGATTGTGAACTTTAGCCAAGATTCTGAAGTTCACTTCAAGTACATTCAAGCTGCATGCAAAACGAATCAGATCAAAGAAGTGGAGAGAATATGTCGCGAATCGAATTGCTACAATGCGGAACGCGTTAAGAACTTCCTCAAAGAAGCGAAACTCACGGATCAGCTTCCGCTGATTATTGTCTGTGATCGATTTGATTTTGTCCATGACCTTGTTCTCTATCTGTATCGCAACAATCTTCAAAAGTACATTGAGATCTACGTGCAGAAAGTAAATCCATCCCGATTGCCGGTTGTAGTGGGTGGTTTGCTAGATGTTGATTGCTCCGAAGATATAATCAAGAACTTGATTTTGGTAGTGAAAGGACAATTCTCGACGGACGAGCTTGTCGAAGAGGTTGAGAAAAGGAATCGTTTGAAGTTGCTGCTACCTTGGCTGGAATCGCGTGTCCATGAAGGTTGCATTGAACCGGCAACGCACAATGCTCTGGCGAAGATCTATATCGATTCGAACAACAATCCAGAGCGTTTCTTGAAAGAGAATCAGTACTACGACAGTCGCGTTGTTGGAAGATATTGCGAGAAACGGGATCCTCATTTGGCATGTGTCGCCTACGAGCGAGGACAATGCGACCGAGAGTTAATTGCTGTCTGCAATGAAAACTCCCTGTTCAAGAGTGAAGCACGGTACTTGGTGCGTCGTCGTGACCCTGATCTTTGGGCCGAAGTCTTGTCTGAATCGAATCCGTACAAACGTCAATTAATTGATCAAGTAGTGCAAACGGCGCTCTCTGAAACACAAGACCCGGATGATATTTCGGTAACTGTGAAGGCATTCATGACAGCCGATTTGCCGAACGAACTGATTGAGTTACTCGAAAAGATTGTACTCGATTCCAGCGTATTCTCGGATCATCGTAATTTACAGAACCTGTTGATTTTGACGGCTATTAAGGCAGATCGGACGCGTGTTATGGACTATATTAACCGTTTGGATAACTACGACGCTCCTGATATTGCAAACATTGCCATTTCGAATCAGTTGTACGAAGAAGCTTTTGCGATTTTCAAGAAGTTCGATGTAAATACATCGGCTATTCAGGTGCTGATCGAACAAGTGAACAACTTGGAGCGAGCGAACGAGTTTGCTGAACGGTGCAATGAACCGGCGGTATGGTCACAGTTGGCCAAAGCACAACTACAGCAAGGACTAGTGAAAGAAGCCATCGATAGCTATATAAAGGCTGATGATCCCAGCGCGTATATGGATGTTGTTGAAACAGCTTCGAAGAATGAATCGTGGGACGACTTGGTGCGATATTTGCAAATGGCGAGGAAGAAGGCCCGCGAAAGTTATATTGAAAGCGAGCTGATTTATGCGTACGCGAGAACCGGGCGTTTGGCTGATTTAGAAGAGTTTATTGCTGGACCGAACCACGCTGACATTCAGAAGATTGGTGACCGGTGCTTTGGTGATAAAATGTTTGACGCTGCCAAGCTGTTGTATAACAACGTGAGCAATTTCGCTCGGCTAGCTATCACTCTGGTGCATCTGAAAGAGTTCCAGGGTGCTGTGGACAGTGCTCGAAAAGCCAACTCAACACGCACGTGGAAGGAAGTATGCTTTGCATGTGTTGATGCCGAAGAGTTCCGGCTTGCACAAATGTGCGGTCTTCATATTGTTGTACATGCTGATGAACTGGAAGATCTAATCAATTACTATCAAGATCGCGGCTATTTCGAAGAACTTATATCTCTGCTGGAGTCGGCTTTGGGTCTCGAACGCGCACACATGGGCATGTTCACCGAATTGGCAATTCTGTATTCGAAATACAAGCCATCGAAAATGCGTGAACATCTGGAATTGTTCTGGTCACGTGTGAATATTCCGAAAGTTTTACGTGCAGCCGAACAGGCACATTTGTGGTCGGAACTAGTGTTCCTATACGACAAATACGAGGAGTACGACAATGCGGTGCTTGCTATGATGGCACATCCAACGGAAGCATGGCGAGAGGGTCACTTCAAAGATATCATCACAAAAGTGGCGAATATCGAATGGTACTATAAAGCAATACAATTCTATCTGGACTACAAACCGATGCTTCTGAATGACATGCTGTTGGTTTTGGCACCACGAATGGATCATACGCGAGCAGTAAATTTCTTCACGAAAACCGGACATCTGCAACTTGTGAAACCGTACTTGCGATCGGTGCAGAACCTGAACAACAAGGCTATCAACGAGGCACTGAACAGTTTACTGATTGAAGAGGAGGACTATCAAGGACTGCGTAATTCGATCGATGGATTCGATAATTTCGATAATATTGCCCTTGCACAGAAATTGGAAAAACACGAGCTGACCGAATTCAGACGTATTGCAGCCTATTTGTATAAAGGTAGGTGGTTGTGATTGTGGATGATGGTGGTTAATAGTAGATCACTAGGTGAAAGGTTAATTTTGTTTGGATCCTGTTGGAAACTGCCCATATTCGAAAATGGTGGTTGATGCTGTATCGTAAATTATAGGGGCGTTGCAATTTTAGCTTCAAATTCGAAATTTTTTGAAAAATTACGATAATCTTTTTCCATCTGTCTGTTCTGAACGAACAACAGCATGGGTTTAGAAAACGCCGATCTAAATTGAATTTAGTGGTCCTAATGTCTGACGTTCTATGTCAAATGGAGAATGGATACCAAATTGACGCACTCTACACTGACTTTAGTAGGCCTTTGACAGAGTTGATCATTCTATCTTAATTCTGAAGCTTCAAAAATATGGACTCACCGAATCTTTACTGCCTCAGTTCCGATCTTCTTTGTAATTTGGAACTGATGACTTGCTTGTAGTTATAAATCAATCACTATCATCGGAAATTATAAGTGACCTTCCATAATATCAAAACAAGAAGCTTCCTATCGATTTCGAAAAAGTCCGATTTCAACACACAACATTCGGAACTCATTACAGAGTTCAGTGAGAAATGTCAATGGCACTTCATATTCTGATAGGAAACTTTCATCTGAAGTTGTATTTTAGTCGTCAGGAACGAGACCAGCTTTTCGAAAAAAATCTGTATTGTGGCTGGCGGTCCCTTTTCTGATGCATTTTTAATTAGATAAATCGCATCTAGTAAATCTAAGCTTTGGCATAACTGATTTCCAGAGGCTACATCATCAAATTTGTAAATACTTTTGTCACTTTAAATGTCCTGTAAAATGTTTTGAAACTCTTAATTACCGTCTGTGATAAAGGTTGACACACGGCAGTACTATTTTGCGGAAATTAGGCAAACTGTATGTTTTTGAGATTAATATCTATCGGGGGGATGTTGCTTTATCCAAAAATATCAATGTTTTTTGCCTCTATAAACCTATTTTTCGATCAGCCTCTCCCAATCAGTTTTTCATTATTTATCCTGTAATCCATGCTTTGCCATTAGATTTCTAGGTAACGGGGAGTATTATGATGCTAACATTTTTCAAACCTATAACAGTTTCGGCTTTTCCGATGACAAATAAATGTTCCTTATCACCAGCCATGTTCACGCAGCCAACTCACTTTTCATTATTTAAATGCATATTTTTGCTCGGCAAAGCGCGAAAGAAAAGCCCCGTCTCTTTGAAGTTATAGATATTCTTTGGAGAATACTTGGCTACTACAATCAGCCATAATTTATTCTAAAATGTTTTAACAGCCTCATTATAAACAGTTGACAGATTTGAAGCTAATAGAATGGCGTTTCCGAAACTTTTCCAAGCAACCAGATGATGAACGTTATCTACCTGATATGGGGACCCCCTTTCCTCTAACTTTTAAGAACCAATGCAAACTCAATTCATTGATAGCTGTACCTTCAACACGAAGAAATGCTCACTTCTCATTGACATTCATTTTTGTACGCAATTTTTTTTTCAGTTATGATTGAAGACGCTTACAGTTTTCCTTTAAAAAACTGATCCATGTAACTTTCCTTCTCATAAAGTATTCATTGTAAAGTATTCATTTTACTCTTGTAAAGTATTCATTTTAAGTGTTAAGACCTTTCTCTTCGGTGGCAATCCGGTTCATTTGAACGAGATTAATCGATTTACCACAAAGTCAAAGGTATGCGATTGAGTAACACTATGAAACAAAAGATTGAATATAGAACATTTATCACTGTTCGTGTCCGTCCAAGAGAGTGTCCGTTTAAAAGAACCAGGCTTTCTTGGAATATATGTCCGTTAAAAGGAGATGTCCGCGGAAGAGACGTGACCGCGAGTAGAGTCTTCACTGTAGGTCTCACTTACTTTATGAAGGAGATTTTAAAATTTATCAAATCATTGTTTGAATTTGATCTACTTTTTCTCCAACCTAAGCTTGATTCACTTGAACGTTGGTGCAATGTTAACAGGTTCTCCCTTAACATTGATAAGTGCCAGGTTGTAAGTTTTTCCCCAGACATTCACGGTTACACACAATACGTATTTGTTGGGCAGTAATTTGTTAGCTCGAGTTGATAATGTTGTTGACCTCGGTGTTATCTTGGATGAGAAACTGCGCTTCACCTTACAATATGTATGACAAAATCGTTTACTGTGCGAAAGAACGGCTAAATTTTGCAACCTGAGAGCCCCAAGATACTTATACACTTCACTTGTACATCCTATTCTCGAATACGCTTGCGTTATCTGGAATCTAGCTTTCGGAAACCAGAGTGACAAACTCAAAGCATATAAAAGCAACTTTTACTTTTCGTCTTGCGAGAACTTTACAATCCTTACGAATTTAATAATTTTCTTCCTTATGAGTTTCGACTGGGTCATTTAAACTGACTGCCACTTGCATCCAGAAGAATGATGATATCGGCCTGCTTTTACATTCGACATCATTAGAGGCGGTCGTCATCATCGTGGCACTACAGTCCTAGCCTCCTTAATGCTCCGCCTCCAGTCGTCTCGGTTCAGTGACCGCGTTCTCCAGTTCGGTGCTCCCAAAAGCGACCTGCTGTCAGCATCTATCGAATCCTCTCAACGCTTGCGTGGTTTACCGACTGGCTGGCCTCCGCTCGCTCGCCCCTTGAGAGACCGCTTGGGGATTCGATTGTCGCTCATTCGTTCAACGTGGCCAGCCCATTGCAGTTTTTGTAGAGACTTCCGGCTGGTCATAAATGGTATACTGATCATTGTTGTATCGGCTTCTTCCCGTATTGGACCGAGCATCCTGAGCAATACCCTCTTTTCAAACGTGTTAAGGCTTTTTCATACGCCTGGGTCGGTGTCTTACTACTTTGTATGCTTGTCTAGTGTTGTTAGCCATAAAGTTGTCATTCATGTTATTCAGCATGTTGTCAAAATGCCTTCGTTTCTTATGTCTAATTATTCTATTAGCTTTTTCTTTCGTTGTTCCTTGTCGGCCGTTCAATGTGGACCTTGTAGGCCGCATTTGTTTCGTCCAACGCGGCTTGACACTCTTCGTCGAACCATTCATTTCTGCGTTGCCGGGCTGTATATCCCACTACTTTTTCGGCTGCTGCATTCACTGCGCTTTTGATTGTAGTCCAGACTTCGTTGATAGATGTTGATAGAAGCTAGTTCCATTTCCAGAGAAGATGTATACTCGGCTTCTACCGTCTTGTTTCGGAGCTTGTCGACATCGAACTTTCGTCTTGAGCTTGCTCTGGCTTCATACGAAAGTGATATTCGACGTCGATATCGAGTCTTGACTAAGTAGTGGTCGGATTTGCAATTGGCCCCACGGAAGGCTCGCCCAACTAAAATACTGGAGGCCCGCCTTTTTTGAATCAGAATATGATCGGTCTGATTAAATCTACGGCCGTCCGGGGTTGCTCATGTCCTTTTGTGAATGTCGCGATGCGGGAAACACGTGGAACTTACGATGAGGTTTCTACTGCTCGCAAAGTCGACAAGTCGTCCATTGTCGTTGCAGAGGTCGTGAAGGCTAAATTGACCGGTGTTTCTGCAATGCGTTTCCTTCTTTCCAACCTTTGCGTTAAAGTCGCCAAGCAGGATTTTCACATCATTTGTTGGCAGAGAATCATATAACCTTTCCAGAAGGTTATAGAAATTATCTTTCACTGCTACATCCTTATCTTCAATAAGGGCATGAACGTTTATGAGCCAAAGGTAAAAAAATTTAGCTCGAATGCGGATCGCACACAATCTTCCGCTGACAAATTTGAAGTCGATTATTTGCGGTCTCACCCTCCTTTGTTGGCAGCATCCATGATCTGAAACGTCACGAAAGGGCAAAAAAAAACCCTGAAACGTCACGAAAGAAAGAAGAAAGCAGCCACCCGATGTGAAATCCCATCTTCATGGAAATCGAAGGTAGGATTCAGTAGCAGAGCTGTAGATGTTTTTTCAAGCAGGCATTTCTCGGGATTTCAATTGCTTCTTCGGTAACCAGCACCCGATGACGCCTCCGTGGTCTAGGCTACCATTTGGCTGCCCATTAGAGGCGTTATTGGAGTTGAATTCCTGAATAGTAAAATTGTGATAAATATCCCTTTTAGGAACATCAGGTCCGAACGATTGCTAAAGGAATTTCTACACTCTACTACATATGAAGCCAATGACCCATAAATAGATGCTGCAATATATTCTACAGCATAAGTAATCCGTATTCCCTGAGTTTGGATTCCCAAATTATCCTTCAATTCCTCCTTTTTTGAAGCCATTCGCAACCTCCAAGTTTAAGCAATTTGTCGAAGTGTTATTTATTTGTTATTTATTATTATTTATTATTATTGATTAGGTTTTTTATAATTTTATTCTTCAATTGTATTTGGTGCTTGTATATATAATTTATATCTTGCTTTGTGAATCAATAAAATACAATATATTGCTGATTTTTAGGTAACAACCGTTGGAAGCAAAGTGTGGAACTGTGCAAGAAGGACCGACTCTTCAAAGATGCAATGGAATATGCGGCTGAATCGGGCAAACAAGAAATTGCGGAAGAACTGCTGGGTTGGTTCTTGGAGCGTGGAGCCCATGATTGCTTCGCAGCTTGTTTATTCCAAGTAAGATTGTTTACATAATCTCAAGTCGAAATGTTTACTGACTTTACATTTTAATAGTGCTACGATCTGTTACGACCTGATGTTATTATGGAACTTGCATGGCGGCATAACATTATGGACTTCGCTTACCCCTACCTAATACAAGTACGCAGAAGACAATTTGATGAGTTGCTATTGTTCAAATGCAATTTGTATGTTTCAGGTTGTCCGCGAATATACATCGAAAGTGGATAAGCTCGAAGCGAACGAAATGCAACGCGAAAAAGAAAGCGAAACCGTCGAACATAAAAACATTATCACAATGGAACCACAACTAATGATAACAGCGGGTCCTGGCATGGGCATTCCACCACAGTATGCTCAAACTTATGCACCAGGATATGCGGCGGCCGCAACGAATATGCCTTACCAGGGTTATGGAATGTAGGCACACAAACTGAATATTCTTCGAATATCGTTTAGAACTGAAATAATATGATGAAATCGTTGTGCATAATCTTGTTAAGTGCTAGATTAGAATGAAGTGAAACAAAAATAATAATTAAACTAAACTGCATATTATTATTATTATGTAGACTTACATTTACATATATATGAAAATATTTTTTTTTTCGAGAGAAAAAAAGAAAAAAAATAGACAACAAATGAAGTAGTAATTTACATGAACCAAAATCCAACCTAGCTGTCGCTACAAAATCATCTCTACTGCAGCAAATACACGTTATAAATGTATTGGTTAGTCATTTACGTTATTTTGTTGAATTGATTTGAATTTTTAAAATAACGAATAATTTCTTATTTTTACTCTCATATGCAATTTTGCTCTTTTTCTTCGCACATATTTGGGTGGTAGTATTTAATTTCTTTCACATTTCTTTAGTTTTGGAGTAATCAATTAATTTCATGCTGTGCGATATAACTAAATCATTAGTAGTCATGTTACGCAACGGGTATTTATGACATTTTCTCATTTTGATCTCAATCTTGAGGTTTGTATTGTCATTAAGTTTATGTTTAGTGAATTTTTTCCAAGTACGAATACATCACTTAAATATCAATTGGGGTATTTTAGGGTTATATTACTATCTGGTCGATTTTTAAGAGTTAGCTTAATCGTTGATTTATTATCGATGTTCAGAAATGAGCCGCAATTTATAATTTATACTGTGGAAAAAGACTTATCGGGTCCATATGGAACTACGAGTCAGTAAGATTGAAGTATGATTTAACTAGATGCCCACCTAGTTCACTTATCTAGAGTAACTGAAATACTTCTAGTAGATTCAACTAGAGCGACTTTGCGCCTGAATTCGTGCGACTCTTCGTCTGAACTCGTGCGTCTCTTTGTCTGAACTCGTATGACTTTTCGTTTGAACTCGCGAGGCTCTTTGTATGAACTCCTACCGATTTTTGTGCACTAATTTACAACTCGAATTAATTTATAGCCTTCAAATCGAACGAATTCGTTATCGGCTTGAATACATTACCACAAATAAAACTACTAATTGCGGTACTACGTCCAAACTTAAATATTCTATTGAGTCATAAACCATTTATGTCACAATAAGAAAAGCTATCATATTATACTTGGTATCTAAAAAGATCATAGACTACCCAAACAATATATCTTTTATTGTATCATCAATTCAAATAATATCTAAAAATCATTTGAAGCCGTTGGAACAACAATCTAGGTTTAATACAATCCCTTACACCATCATTGGCTAGCTGTATTGAACCTCTCGAGTACAGGATCATAAGCTCTGTTGTAGATTGAGATCAGAAATATCGCACGTGGCACTAGTCGCAAGCAAATTCCATTAATACATGTAAAATTACATAAATTTGTTTTTTGCTTTATACATTCTTCTACCTACAGCTTTGCTTCCATTTCCATAAATCGTAAACTTGCATATTAATCCTCCCGCATGACTGCATGCTTTACTATACTAGCTCCTAAACTATTTTCTGTTTATACAAAATTCTAATTGAAATTTTTCCTAATTTCAGGTACAACCATCAATAGTAAAATCGATGATAAATGATCGAACCAAAACACTAAGTAGTAGTGAATCATCGTAACGGTAATTATAATTATGTAAAACGTTCATTTTGGTGCTTAGGCACCACATCCAAAATATATATGTATTTAAAAAAAAACAACATCGACATTGGAAAAATATAAATTTATTGTTTGCATTATTTTACTGCAAAAGAAAACAAATATTACATTGTAGTTAAATTTAAAAAAAAAACAGTGTTAACTATAAATAATACATAATAAAATACGATATATATTTTTTGTCTGTCCACAAAACGAGTTATCTAATAATAATACGAAAACCAAATTACTCCAAATGAAAAAAGTCAAGAAAAAAATAATAATGAAAATAAATAAACTGACCCACAATGAAACAACAATTATGGCTGCATAATCTGTAACAGAGAATACTAGATTTCGTTGCTAAAAAAATGATTATAATTCTGTTTGAAATTTCAAAATATTTTAGAAATAAATTCCCCGAAAAAAATTATTGCTGGCTTACAATCGATAAAAATAAACTAGAAATATTGTATGAACCGTATACATTGAAAGAAAGGAAAACTATATGAAATTATAAAAATTGATTCAAGTAAATATATATAAATGAAGATGTATTTAATATAAATCTAAATTACTCTTAAATTAAATGAACAAAAAATAAAACTGCTGCATGCCTAGCTAAGGTTTAAATGTATTCTAGGGGGAAAAACATGATGCACATCTATATTTCGTTGAGATAAAAAATTAAATAAAAAACTAAACCTCATTCATTAATTTTAGAGGAAATAAAGTCGTGTAAGTACTATTGAAAAGGTTCACAACAGACAATTTAAAGAAATAAAATTTGAAAATGAAGCCACCCCACTCCCCTCTACATAGAATATGAATTCATTCTACAGTCAGTTAATTTAGAACTGAGACACGACAGCTAAATAAAATTGAATTAGCTAAATAAAATTGAAACGAGTTCGGATGTAAAGTCTAGTGATAGCGGAAGAAAAACAAATTGTTGAAAACAAAATAATCCAGTTGCATGAGATGCGTCGCTGATAGCAAGTTTCGTGATCTATTTTTATTTTGGTCTTATGTTCCACTAATTACTTATTTTTTGTTATCAGTGAGAAATATTTTAGAAGACGAAGCAATAAAGCTATGTGGCTTGTATTTGCGATCAACATTAAAGTCCTTTGATTTTTGTTTGAAATGTATCTTTAAACTAAGTAAAAGATTGAATCCGATCAAAGTTTTTTTGCCCTTGGTATCTAATAAATATTCTTTTTCGGAAATAAACAAACTTAAGAATTCCCTAGACGAGCTCTTTCCCTATTCCTTGCTCTGTTTTGTCTATAAGAAAAAAATGGTAATTTTTTTATGTAACGATGAAAACTAAAACACGAGAATCTATTGTACGTGCAACAAAACTGCATACACTGAGTTATTCTTTTGGATGTATTATGATTTTTTCTATGATATATAAATTATTTACAAAACATAATTATTGGCATGTATTTCTTTATTGTTTAATAGAAAAGTCCAGATAAACAACTGGGGGAAAAATAAATATATAAAGTAATCGAAATTGAATGAATGTTGTTGATTAGTTGACTAAATTCTTGGTGTTGATTTTTTTAGCATTGTGACATTTAATTGTGAAAGGGCGTATTCTCTTGGCAAGGATGAATGAGGCGGTTTAGCTTTTCGACGCCGATCACATTCATGCAGGGAGAGTAGATGTATGCCAGCAAGCTGAGACATTTGACAATTCATCAAGAAGGCCGTTGTAAAAGGTGTTAGTTCCGGTATTGGTGCAGTAATGGTTCGAAGTCTCACCGAACCACGTATGGGAATTGTGCGACTCGCCAGACGAAATGGACAACTCGAGGACATTCGCAAAAGCCTACCATTGAAGTTACGGTCAAAACTACTCCAGCTTTTGGCCGAATCTATGAGAAGCTTGTTGGAACTGATGCTCTGTTGAATAACGCCGGTGATCTGGATCTTCATTTTTTAATTTACACGGTGCCGTGAAAAACAATGATGACACAACCGTTATGGCCTTTAGGATTGGCACTCGTGAAGAATTTAATTCGATGTGAACGCGTCGTTGGAGTTGTGAGTCGAATTTTGGGACATAAAGAGTCACAAATGAATCTGCGATGCTTATTGATCATGATGTCAGTTCGGTCAACCTCCGCAGGTATGAGTTTGGTATTGCTTTTTATGATATGCCTAAATTTGGATCACGGGGCGCAAAACATTACTTTTATGGGGTTTCTCATTCCTAAATCTCCAATGAAAGTTTTTCAAATACCTGTGTTAAATAAAAATAAATTTTCGAATTTAGTCCGTGATAAGATTCATGTATATTGATACTGGAATCGCGAAAAATTGAGCTTTAAGAACTCATTGAAATAGTTTGTAATGCAAAAACTCTTTCAACCCATCATAAAAAGATTCGCTCAACAAGCAATGTACTTAATATAATAAAGGAAAAAAAGAATTGCTTACAACACCCACCGGAAGAATCCAAATAATGAAAAATTCTTAAAATACAGGTAATTTAATAAATAAAGCCAAAAATATTGCACTAAATAAAAAGGTTACAATAAACAAAAAAAATTATGGGATTTTCTTGGGAGAGAATTGAACCCTGGGATCAATCACAGCGACGCAACTTAATGACTTCTTTTCGCTAATGGGCAGAAGAATAAATGATGAATTTCGAACAAACTGTGCGCAAAGAATTAGCAATAGAATCAATCAGCAGACCCTCTTTTTAAGACCAACTATGATTGAAGAAATAAGAGCGATTATATCAAACCTTAAAAACGTAGCTCCTGGAATAGATTCGATTAAGGAAGATGATTTAAAATGCATCAAAAATCTCCTTGCTCCACTCCTCGCTTCTATAATTAACACGCACTTTTCTCAATGTTCTCTCTCTTATCACTCTCTTATCACCCCCATCTATAAGAGTGGTGATATTGATGATTCGAACAACTATAGGCCGATTTCATCAGCAAACGCCTTCAGTAAGATCTTCGGAAGGGTTATCAATTCTAGGCTAGTTCACTTTATTAACAACACTATTAGGCTTTGATCAAAATCAATATGGTGTCCTTACTGGCAGCAATATAATTGCAGCCTTTATAGATGCGCAACATTATATCAACAGCCAACTGGACAAGGGTTTATATGTTTCAGTCATATTTGTTGACCTGAAAAAGGCATTTGACACAGTTGATCATACCATTTTAGGCCATATTTCGAATGAACTAGGTATTCGAGGAAAGGGAAATGATTTAATAAAAAATTACTTACCCAATCGGACTATAAGTACCCAGTTCAAAGGTGAAACTAGTGATAGGAGAGTGATAAACATAGGCATTCCTCAAGGATCCATTTTGGGGCCAAATCTTTATTTGCTTTATGTCCAGAGTCTGAATAATCTAGATTTAGCTTCCAAATATGTGATTTATGCAGATGACACATTTATATTAAATTCAAATCGAGATCATATCGAATTAGAGCGCATGGTGAATGATGATTTAGGTAGATATTAATAAATTAAATTAAAAATAAATTAATAAATTAAAAATAAATGTTAATAAAACGCATTACTTGATTTTCAAACAGAAAAATAAAGAAGACATTTCATTAAACATCTTGATTAACAACCAACCCATTGATAGACTAGAAAAGACTAAATATTTAGGAATAATAATTGAAGATAAATTGTCATGGTCGGATCAAATTAGAAAAATCAAAGCCAAGATTTGTCCCATTGTAGGTTTCTTAAGAAGACGATGTTACTTGAACATTATTTTAAAAAACACGATTTATCATGCTTTTGTAATTCCATCTATTAGTTATGCTATGCTTAACTGGAGCCAAACTTCTTCAACAAACCTGGCCATCCGGGGCAGAACTCTAAGTAAGGTAAATAGGGCAGTTCAAAACATGAGTCCATGGACTCCCACTAATCAGCTGCCTTTCATAATTGGAAAAATGACTTTTTCCAACTATTAGCATTTCAAAAACTAATAACGGTATGGAAAATCGTCCACGGAAAGAATAAATCTTCTATTTCTCTGACAATGACCAGAGAAATGCATAGCTATGAAACAAGATCAGCAAATTCTTATAGATTGCCTCTAGTAACAACCAATAGAGCCCTTGATGACCCGATTCTTTCAGCTATTTCGTTGTATAATGATATGCTTGATGATTTAAAAAACAACCTATCGTGCTTCGTTACTAGAAGGAAGCTGAAGCAGTATGTTCTAAACCTATTTTAAAAGCTAATGAAAAAAACACGGTTGTTCTATATTTGATGTAAATATTTTACTTTAATTTTTTTATATTTATTATCTAACTTTTAGTTAGATCTTATCCGACTTATCTGTTTAATTTCTTAAGTTTTGTATTGCACTCTAAGCAATTCATGTTAGTATTTATTTTCTCTCTATTCATATTATATTCAGAGTGATGATTGAAATACCATAAGATTCAATTAAAATAGTTTGATTTGTGAATTTGTGTCCACTCTCATACGAGTGTTGGGTACTGCCTGAGAGGCAAGTTGTGGGAAATGAGATTATTCAACTGCATGCAATATAAGAATCTTTTATTAATGGTTGTTGGTGAATTCATGTGAGGAACTAACGATCAGACTACGACTAATTAACAAGTTATGTCACTCCCAATGTTGCAATACCCTCATTTTGTTAAAGAAAGAAAAAAATCGTGATAAAAGTGTGGTTCGGACCAATCCACGGATCCTTCATTCCCTACTCGGGAATGATCAATTTATTAGCGGAAATTCAACCTAACCCCATATTGTCCATAGTTAGTAAGAATTACTTTGCTGTTGGTGGTGGATAAAAAGTGCATGCATATTTATGTCTTCTTTTTTTCAACTTAGCCGTCTTTCAGCATGCATGCTTGGGTATGATGAAATGGTGAATTTTTCTTCAGTTCAGTAAATGTTAGTTTGCTGAGCTGAAGAAGTGTGTCACGAAATTAGATATATATATATATATACAGTGGCTCACAGCTTATTTGATACAGTGCTTCTTTAAAAAATTAAGTTGCAATAACTCAAAACATAATAGCTATATCAAAAAAATTTGAATACCATTTTGAAGGCAATTGTTTGTTGTTTATTAAACAAGTTTATATTTGTTACAAAGTTGCTGTTTTACATCTTAAAAAACAAAAAAACTAAAAGTAATAACAAATTTCATGTCACAGCTTATTTGATACAGTTTGATTAAACATTAAAATTGTTGTGAATTATGAGGTTTCCAGTTGATTTCAATACTTTGTATGATAGCCCTTAGACTTAAGCAGAGCCTGGAGCCTATTTGGCATTGAACCAACGAGTTTTTTTGTGATGTCAGGAGTAATTTTTTGCCATACCTCTAGCAGTGCTTTCATCAGGTGTTGTTTATTAGAAATCTTGTGTTTTCTAATGTTGTTATCCAACAAAGTCCACAGATTCTCAATGACGTTCATATCTGATGACTGTGCCGGCGGAGACATCAAATGAGGGCAATCCCAAATTGGCCAGGACTGCACAATTCCCGACTTGTGGTTTGGATCGTTGTCTTGGTACAACCGAAATTGGTCGCGAACACCCAGTTTTTTTTAGCACTTTGCAGCAAATTGTTTTTGGGTACAGCAAGGTACTTTGTTTTGTCCATTGTTTCCTCAATAAACTTTAAATTTCCGACTCCGGCTGCGGACATGCAGGCCCAAACTATCACATTACCACCACCATGCTACACAGTAGCTTTGAGGTTCTCCTTGTTTAGCTCAGTGTTTGCCTTGCGCCAGACATATGACATTCTGTTGGAGCCAAAAATGTTAAACTTGGACTCGTCCGCAAAAATAACCGTATTCCAGAACGCGGATGGCTTTCCCACATGCTCTTTGGCAAAGGCAAATCGGCTTATTGTATTTTTTTTGGAAATGAAAGGCTTCCTACGAGCTACTCGGACCCTGAAATCATGGTCGCGAAGCACTCGTCAGACGGATTCAGCACTACATGACTTCCTTAATTCACGATGGACCTCAGTAACCAATTTTGGAGCGGAAATCTTTGTGTTTGCTTTCACTTTCCTTACAATGTATCGTTCGTCGGATACGGTGAAAATATTGTTTGGCGCATTTCTCCTCTTATTTTCTACCCGATTTTCGTGTAGGAAGCGCTCAATTATGTGCTGCACTGTAGAGACACTGAAACTCACACTTTCAGCAATTTTTCGAACACTTTGTCCTTTTTTAAAGTGGTTTAATACCAACTCGCGCTGTTCAATTGTGGTACCATGACCCATTTTACAATTTTGGCTCATTTTGGCACTTCAGCTTACAAGATCTTGCTAAAAATTACCTAAGCCAATGTCTAACACAATCAAAAATTCAAGAAACAAAAACAAGACAGATTAACGGTGCGACAAATAGAAATTTATTCGCATTGAAGTGTCTGTATCAAATAAGCTGTGAGCTGCAATTTTTCTGCGCCAGTGGTATTTCTCTTTTACCGGACGCCGAAGAATATTGCTGGAGCATTTTTTGTTTGCATTGTATTTGCTGAACATGCATCTAGTCAAATACGTTTAAATTTTTTGGATAGGGTTCTTAATTTCAAAGTTACAGTGAATTGCATTTTTAAATAGTCACTGTATCAAATAAGCTGTGAGCCACTGTATATATATATATATATATATATATATATATATATATATATATATATATGTGTGTGTGTGTGTGTATATATATACATGTATATGTGTTTGATTGTCGACGACGAGTTCAATATGATTTATAAGGTGATCAAAACCATCGGACGAGAATTTTCGGCGAATATTTACTGCCCATAGAAATTTGAGGTGATTGCTATGATAAGAATTCGCGAAATCCGGGACTGAAGTGAAAATTACGAATATTAGTCCGGGAGAGTTGTTAATCCAGAATTAATAATCAAAGGACCCCGCCCCGCTGTTAACTTTCCGGTGCCGATAAGTGAAGATGTTGTTAATGCTGCTGATGAGTTTTCTATCAACGCCGCCACGGGCTTAGGTCCAATCATAAAACCGACCGGTCCTTTTCTTCTTCGTAGGTTTTCCCTTGTTTGTCGGCGTTATTTAACGCGAGGGATTAGCTTGTATCTCATCAAACCCACTACAACGGTGGCTAGCCGGCACCTAAATGTCACGCGATAGTAACTAGCCAGGCTGAAATTCTGTTGTGGTGGTGGCTGCTCACACGTATACCGCAACTTCTTTCTGTAGTAATTTGAAAGCTCCCGAAAGAAACTGCATAACTGCCGATGGAGAACTCAAAGTATTGAAGCTCTATCATGTTTTCCCAAAGTCTGGGCAACGAAACGAACTCTCGGGAGGTCGCAAAGATATACTTGAAATGAAACGAACATATTGAATTTCAAAATAAGTTTTTTAACTAAATATTCGCAAGCAGTAAAAAACAATATTATAATTATACAATAATAAAATCAATTTAATGTGTGGTATGTCCTTGTTTGAAGAAAAAAAATAATAGACCGAATCGAGAATTTATTTAAGTAGCACAAATTATTAGATCATATTCTAATTCGGGTGATACATTAGCAGACATCATAAAAAAACGTTTTTCACATAAACGCTACGTTTCAAACGAAATGAACAATTTCAGAGCCATTTTCGTAAGCTTAGGATATTCAGTCGTTGTTTTTTCTAAGCCAGAGTTGACTGTAAGTTCAAGCCGTGCAACAAAGATATCTCCGTGTCGCTGTGTACGGAAATTTGTCGATTTTCTCAAAGAGCACCTCAAAAGTTCTGAAATTGATAACTAGTAATAAAAGAAACAGTAAATTATGTTTCATGAGTGTTCTACAGTGTGTGAGAAGCTATTCGACACCCTCTGATGCTTTCCACTCCTTACCTACTTTTTAGAGGTACTTTATGGAAAGAAAGTGAGCTGTTAGATGGCGGCCCTCTTGGAGTGAAAGTGCATTTGAATCCTGGGTCTTACGATCCCTCCTCCTACTCCAAAAGCCATTTTTCAGTTATCTGTACCCCCGAATTTGCGTTTCCTTTATATGAAGAGGTGGTACATCCTACAATTAATCCTTTGATAGAATTTTGATCTTGTGCCTTTTCTCGGAAGCGAATTTGATCGATAAATTTCAAAATTTCCATTACAAGCCTGATGTCCTCCAGAATACTACGGTGGTGTCTTAGGACTCCTGATTTATACCGTCAGGACTGTTATAGGCTGGCAGTCTAATTTTCCGCTTCATCAGAATCTTGAGGTGCAGCGACTCAAATGAAAAGATGAAAAAAGAATCACAATTTTGTAAGTTCTATATATTATCTACATCTAATATTGTCTGGTTCCTCTCATATTCCAACATAATCTCACAATATTCCGTCTAAAATCCACCCTTTCCAAGGCTTATAGTCTCAATAATAAAAATTATTGATGATAAATTTTACCATCACTCAGTTACAATAAATACCCACATTTTATTGAAAACAATAAAACACATTACTGGGTCCTATTTTATTCTATATATATTTTAAGTAATCCCCCAAGGAAAAATATATGTATAAAGCCATTATTATCACTTACATATATGAATTTCCCGAAACAGAATGCTAAGAAACAAGGCAGTTTATCGAAAGTAACTTATTTGATAAATTCATAGATGATGCAAATGCAAGTAAAATGCATAAAATTGAATATTTTCGATGCATTTTTTTCTTGCTTTCAAAAACAATATTTGACAGTTACCACCGCACCTTTCATTCTAATCTGCTCCTTTCTTTACAGTCTATTGATCTATTTGATCGCAATATAACTAGCTACGAAAGGTTAAAAGATGATCTTTCAAATAGGTTTTTGTGGTGGTTGTCTTATTTGCTTTATTCTTTGCAACGAATCAACGCAAATTGGTTTTTTTTTCTATTCTAGAGTGCAACGCTTTGTAACACATTTAGTTTTTTTTTTTTAAAGTTGTTTACTGTCATTCGATTGCATCATATTACATCACATTTCCTTCTAAAAAAATCTCGACGAAGATAGGTCTAGTAAAAATAAATAAATACTGACATCTAATAATTAAAATTAGCGCGGCCATTAGTTTGGGTGTTGTACGTTTAAGTTTGTATCTATTTTGTATTTTCATTATTGCTACAGAATAATTTTTATATTCTGTTGGGAGTTTATTCAAGTCTATTCTAAAATGTACGCCATACTGGTACAATACTTATACAGGTCTAATCATTGCAAATTCGTATGAATATATTTACTTTATTCGTTTACAACATTTGTGGAGTCTTTATGATGGAGATAGGTTGGGTTTTTCTGGGTGTAACAAAGTAAAAAATGTGATAAGCTCATCTTGTACAAGCTTTCCGGAATCGGAACAGTTTTATATCATTGGTATAACAATTATAGAAAATATGGCGTTGTATTTTGCGGTGGTATAACCCGTTCGGCATCAGGCACTGCATTGAATATTTTCACATTACCCTTAGTCGATGTATTATCGAAGCTTAAAATCGATGCTACGTTGCCGCAACGATAGCAATAATTCGGTGCCGACCACACAGTTACTAATTTATCATCAAACATATACTTAATTCCTTCGTTGACAAGCTGATGAGCACGACATATGAGTTTTAGATTATTAGTCATCATGAAATCCTTAGTGACTAATGATCCGAAAAGCCATCCAGCCCCTCGCGGACTCTGAGCCCTACAAATGTAATTTATGAATGATTGATGTTATAACTCCTCCTTGAGTTAAAATTTACCAAGTGTCCAAATCTTCCGGATCAGACCAAACTAGATCACAGAATGCTCCTTTGTAAGGAATCTCAAAGTTCCGATCGATTGTACGTATTTGATCGAGAGTTTTAATTTCAGGACTAAGGCCACCGTGAACACATAGAACATCTTCATCGATGAGCTGCGGAGATAGTTTAATAAGATCATATTTCGAGATGCATTAAAGTCAATTTACTGCAGCTATGGTCAGAAGATCAAACACGCGACAACAATACTTCCATGCATTTGCGTTTCCATACTTGCTAAAGCATTCGTCGTAGAAACCATAGACTTTAGTAATTTGTCTTGATTCGTGATTGCCTCTCAACAACGTAATTCGGTCTGGATAGCGTGCCTGTATTATTTTAGTAAGAAGTATTTCCTTAGATATAGATAGATATAGCAAAATATGTCGCCAAGCACCAGCAGTTTCAGAAAAATATCATATTTAGTGTTTACTTGCCTTAAGAGTGAGAAGTCGCGTCAAGGTTTCCAAACTATAGTAGCCCCGATCGACGAAATCACCCATAAAGATATATTTAGTTTCAGGTACTTGACCGCCACATCTAAATAGCTCTTCCAAGTCATAGAACTGAAAACAGATTGATTAACAAAATATATTCACTGGCATTTTTTTACTTCAGTTCGACATGCCAGTTATTATTTTTTGGAACGGAATCCGAATGGATTGCATTTGGGATAGGTTTGTATCAATAAGTCTCAATGCTGAATATTGGGATATTCAGTTCCATCATTAGCATATTCACATTTATCTATTTTGGCTACGCCACATCTTATATATTATGCATTCCATCAAATAGAGCAAAATCTCAGATTCTAACTATCTTTAAATTCTAATTCTACAAGCACTGACACACGTATTTCTTCCCCCTTTTCAACTTACATACCTGCCCGTGAATATCGCCGCAAACTGTTACTGGTGTACTAACTGGTTGAATATTCGATTCTTCTAGTAGTATATCGCAAACTATATCACAGAGTTGCTTCAGATCGTTTTCGGGCAGATATTTACAATCTCTCACCATTTCAACCCACCTGTCCAGGTCTGCCATTTTAATACCAAGTTCAAGTCTACGTTTGACATTTCAATAGACCAATTATTTCCGTCTTGTAGTGTTGGTAGCACTGCGATATGCCGCTGTCATGTTTTTGATAATTGCTATTGTGAATACCGAATACCGATACCAGCGAACACGTAGAAATTGGAACACATTGAATCGACCAATCAACCGAAAACTGCAGTTCAAATGGCAAAACACAAGAAAGTGATTCAAAACGGCCAGAAATCAGCTTAAACATTTATTTACTCTTGCATAGGACACATTGACTTGTCGATAGAAAACTATTCAGCTTATTTACTTGAACCGCTTTTGTTGTCTTAATCGGTAGATATCGTTGGCGGGTGGTGCAGTTCCGGGTGTTTCATCATCACTATCATCTCCACCAGGAAGCATTCGTCGTCTCTTCAGACCGCCTTCCCCAGAAAATGTACTATCGTCAACAATCCAATGCACTGATTTGGCTAAATCAAACAGTTTCGTATCGGCGCCGTGATCACCTGTCGGAACTGGTGCTAGAAAGTTTAAGTAGAAATATTTAACCAAAAAAATGTCACCAATTTTATTTAATATTTACCGTCTGGAAGTTTTATACGATTATATATATCGATGAGTGCATCCACTGATACAAAAGGTCCACGAAAGCAAACTGGCGGAGGTAGCTGCGCACACAAGCAAGCGAGAGCGGGTGGCTTGGGAAACGTTCCACCTGCCAGCGGATGTTCACCAGCGTAAGCATTCGCTTTTGGTTTGTACGGAATCATTTGAGAGAAATCAGGACGCGGAAAGTTCGATGTGGGTTCACTGTCTGATTCTTGATTTGATGATTTCGATCCTCCTATTAGTCCGGACATCTAAAAAAATGTGAGATGGTTTGAAATAACCTTTTTTTTATGGTTTAATTTTATGATAACCTAATTTAAGGTAAGTGAACTTTACATTATAGTTAACTACATTTTCCTTTTATTAATAAAGTTATAATAACAAACAACATAAGAACAAGACCTTTTTTTAGAATTATGTTTAACTGGAGGATTATTTGCACATGCTATGACGGAAAAATATAGAGGAAGCAGATTAGTTATTATAAATTTGTCATATAGTACTTAAACTATCACATAGCTTCATATTCCTTAACAAAGAGCTCTTAATATCTACTCATCCCCATTAGAGACAAACAAGTGCTCATTGTGTGGCTCGATGGGGCTCGAATGTAGGGAACGCATTAGATCGCTGCATTGAAGAGCCTCCTCAAGCAGACGCAGCAGCTTATTCAGCCTTACATTAACGCCTCACTGAAACTTTGCTCTTAGACAATACTGACCGCAGTGAAAGTTCGGGTAAACTGGACTTGATGCCCCACACTCGAGAAATCGCGCCACCAGAGGGCGAAAAGGTGGTAGAAAGGTTGAAAAACTGACGAAAAACAGACAAAATTATACAAAAAAATTAAAAAGAAGATAAAACAATGAAGAAAAAGAAAAAAAAAGAAAGAAAAGAAGCCCCAAAAGCAAACGCACAACCACAAAAACACAAAAATATTAGCACGACATCTATCGGCGAGATTCATGCAACAGCTATGTGGGGCATCAAGTCCAGTTTTACCGAAAGTTCTTCATGCGCCAGATGTTTCGGGAAGATACACACATTCGTTTTCTGAGGAAAAACACTTCCATCCCTGACTATGTTGCTTTCAACGAAACTACCTCCTCAGCTCCACAAGATGTATACTAATTTTTCACAAACTTTTATTCCTTTTTCTTTAATATTGTACCCATTGTACATCTATCTGTTTTACTTTCTATTGTCCCTTCACTTTATCTAATCTAAACAAATACGATTGAATCTAAACAAATCCGATTGAACAAATAATCTAAACAAATACGGTTGATCTAAACAAATACGAATACGTACCCCTTCATATCCTCTTTAATTTAAGCCTATCATCTGGCGTTTTGTCTTCTTATCCAGTTTTCGAAACTGGCGATGTTAACTTCGTTTCCAATTATCTCCTATTTTCCTTCTTTCCTGCTTCCAGGAAGCTACTTGAAAAAATTGTCTACTCTAGTCTGAATGCAATGATTCATCCTATACTATCTTCTGAGTAGCATGGGTTTGTGATAGATAAGTCTAGTGTGACAAACCATATCCTCTTCACAAACCCATTTGCCTTTGGCTTAGACCGTCCAGAACAAGTGGACGTAGTACACACAAACTTTTCAAAAACCTTTGTAATTTTCAATTACTTATTGTTACTGGAAAAAATAAATCAGTTTGGCTGCTTCGGCTCATTATTTCCCTGGTTTTCTTCCTGTCTCAGTAATAATGCGTGTAAAGTTACCATTAACAACCTTTCCTTTTCTCCAGTTCATCCTTCCGGTGTTACACTAGGGTCTATCCTCGGTCCATTCTTCTGTTTTTTAACAATGACCTTCCTTTATCAATTCCTCTTGTTTACTATATGCTGACGATTTAAAACTATTCCGAGCTATCAGGTCAGCAAATGTCTGAAATCTTCATAAAAATGACCGGTGTGCTCTTTGCGATTAGTTTAACCACAATTCATTGTTCTCGAATGTCACCAAACGTAAACAAATAAACTTTTCTTTAAAATCCTTTCCTGATTGATTCTCTTATTCATTTTACAACAACAACTATCTGTCCTCCATCAATCAATTCAGACACTTAAGTGTGATTTTTTCTATCCCAAATTGAAATTTAAGCTTTATGTTACGGAAGTCACCGCTAAAGCTTTCTGAGTCTTTGGATTAGTCCTTCATTTTGCCACTAAGTTTGTTGATACCCGTACATGTGTTCGTCTTACATTATTGTTAGTGCGTCGTGTTCTCGACGATGGTTGTGAGGTGTGGTGCCTCCGTTTTCAGTAACTTTCAGTAGCCACTAAGTATGCTCCTCATATAGTACCCGCCTTTTGCTAGCTACAAATTCTTTACTTGGAGTTACGTCAATTGTTCCTTAAGAAGTGCATCCTCACAGCCAAGAATTATACTGTTTCATTTATTCGGCGTCATTATGAATCTAGGCTCGGTCTTCTGCCACAATCGAAATTTTCATTTGAAAGAAGTTTAAAGCAATTTATATTTGACAAAAACCGTTAAGAAGATAGGTCGGTAACTTGACCGACCTATCTTCTAACTGCCAAATGAAGATTACCAAACGCGACATACATGTACAAAAGAGACCCGTTGTGATACCACATACAGCCCCTGTAACCACAAAACAATCTCTTTCTTTAATAAAATGCACAATCCTTTTCAAATTGATGAAGAACCTGAGAGAAACGGGGCTCTGGGTGCGGCCATTATCCTCCTTGTCAAAGCCGACATGAGATGAAGAACGGATTCGTCTTCATCCACCGAGCCAATGCAGAAATCATTGCACCCAACGCTCAGCCGTTGCGCGTACTGTCCAATGAGACACTGGCTCGTTACACATCGGATGACACTGCGGGATAAATTTATCAGCTGCCTGGTGAGACGCGAATCCATGCGGGTCCAAGAATGTTTCGCGATTGCACAGAACTTCCAACGCAGGACTTCTTAGCGTCCTCGATTTATTTATGCCTGATGGCTATTTTGAACAATGACGTAGGTGTTCCTACAGAGGAGAGGTATAATACTTTCAACAGCAAACTGGCGAATAGCCCGTTCGTCGGCGACCCTGTTGCCGCGAATGTCCCTATGTGCAGGTACCCAAATCAACTGCACAGCCGCATGAAATCAACTGCATACAGCATTCAGTAACAATTCTGGATACTGTACAAGGACCAGCAAGAATTTATAGTCGCTTGACTATCTGTCAAGATATCAATTATAATTCCGAATATTTAATTACGCAGAAGTCTACCGATAGTCTGAAAAGTAACAACAACCTCCACATCAAAGACACTACAATGACCTGAGAGACGAAGGGACGATTTTCGAATCATCAATATACACATGGACGAGCCCTCTTTCGAGGGTGACACGATCATTCCAATCATCCCTGCCAACAATGGGAGTTCTTAACTCCAAGCCCAGTAGAGTGTCCAGAGTTATGTATTAGTCTAATTAGAGGGACTGATTTTCTAATCGTGTTTTCTGAATTTATCTTTTTGGAATTTATCAATTTTTTGCTATCCTACTTTTTCACTTCATTATTATAATTGTAAGTTCTGTTATGATTTCTTTGTAAATAAATAAAATCTTATAATTGAATTATAAAACATTAAAACAACTCACATCAGTATATCCAATGGACTTCAGTTCAATCGGTGTGCACGGATATAAATTCAAGAATTTGTAGCGATCAACCAGCTGCGCGGTCTCTTTCCCTTCATATTCCTTCAGCTGTATTTAAAAAAAAATCAATTAACCCTGGACCTATACATATTTCTAGAAACTTCATCATACATTCTGTAATACTGCACTGCGACGCCTCTCCACCTTGACTATACTCGAGAGATCACCAATATTTGATTCGAATTCAAGGAAACGATTCCATACTTCCACCGACAATTGTGGTGTTAAACCTCCCGATGAAAGTACACGTTCGAACAATACTCTTGTGTTGTTATCTTCATTCAAATGCGATAGATAATCGATATAGCACATCACGTATTCCGGACTGCCACCGAATCGTTTCAAGCCCAATTCGAATATTCGGAATGCAATGTCTTTATCCTTCGAACAATAGTATTCCATTAGTGCTGCCGCAACGAAAACATGATAATGCGATCGGACATCTTCGCGAGCCTTTTTGAAAACTGCTCGAGCCGATTTGATGCCCTCTGCACGTCTGGCGAATTTCATATACTGCACATAAGTCTGCAAGGAATCGCAAAAGTTGAATTGTAAAATCAATCGGGTGCTGGATCGTAAATTTATGGTAGGGACTTACCAGAGTTGGATCAATGTCCTGAATCGAGATGAATTTGTTGTAAATGTTATGTACTTTATCATATTTTAAACGTCCTTCCTCGAAATCTGCATAAGCAAAATAGAGCAATGCATTCCTGCTCAGCACTCCACTAACAGCTCGTTCAAGTATATTTGCAGCTTCGTCGCTAAAGGCTCTTGCTGCTGTCACATCCTAAAATTTACACATGAATAAGCATTTAGTCTTATTAGTATAGCATATTGGAATTTAGACACAGACGAGTAAAAACGCGTGACTTGTAAAGCATCAATGGATTTTGATTATAGTTATGATTATCATAGTTTAGTTACAGGCTCAAAATTAATTCACACCCGTTCTGGCAAAAAATAATCTTTGACGACACTGGGTGATAAAAAATCAAAATGCATCGGTACAATCAAATCACTATCAAACTGTCAAATTCTGAAATAAACAACTACAATTTCTTATTATATGTCTGAACGTCCAAGCAACAAATATAATCCTTTATTGCAACCGTAGTGTTGTGAACAATCACACACAATTCATAAATAAGTAAATCAATACAAGATTCGCTCTCTTCTTCATATCCTAACGCCTCATTTAAGCTATGCACAAACTTAAAAGCATCTTCTCGTCTTTCACTTGATTTACAATGATTTACTATTAAGAAAACTAAGAACAATTTTTCATCGAATATTACGATAGTTCGCATTTCACTTGAAACACAATCATTATTTTCACGATTTGAATATCGTTCAACACTGTCTAGAGAAATAAGTTTACGCACTCCTTTTTCGGTCAGTAATTTCGAGCTTTGATCTAAGAACTGTGCAGCTTGATGCCAAACAGCCGGATGATGTGTGAGAACTAATAAACATTGTTCCGTAGCGAACATTACACGACGTGTTATCAGCGATGTATCTTCCGTACGCAAAGGATTCGACTTTTCGAAAGCAATATATTTTTTCCACAGGTCAACCTGTAAATATGCATGTTAGAATCTCAATATTATACGAAGTCGGGCATGCACACACCTGTTTCATTTCCTCTTTATTGAGTGTAGGCGGAATGGCTGGCAGGTTTCTATTCAACCCTTTTGTTACAATTTCTAGCTCTTTTGCAACACGTCTCGCATTCATGTAATCTCTACAATGCAATTATTCGTGTATGAATATCGTTTTAAATAATATGAACTCAATAGAGTATTTTAGACGTGACGACAAATTTTAAGTGAAGAGAAAATACATTAAACTACTCACCGTGATCTTTCCAGGCCCATTTTCTCGGATATAATTGGGTTGATATTCTGTTCAAATGCGATGTATTCCTTCCAAAGGGTTTCGATGCCAATAATTGGTGTTACAACAGCCTTCTGATACACCTTACGGACGGCGGTAATTTTTTGATTCTCCGCGTAGCTGCCGACAGCTTCCACACTTTTCAGGAATGTTATATAGTCTTGCCATATGGAAAATGAATGCAGGTCCATCCCAATTTTCTCCAAAGCAAAGTCATAAGCCTGTGCTAATTTTTCTCTGAAATTACAAACCGATTTGTTTCTGGAAAGCCGCACATCACCGAACTATACTTACTTGTGAGTACTCAGTCCTGCTTTTGTCTCTTTCACATAAGTCAAATACAACTTCCACAGATCGATGTTCAAAATTTTCACCAAACATCTTTGGAACAGCTTTTCGACACGTTCAAAATTACGAGCTTTGATCTCCTGTTCAATGTAAATCTTCCAGTATCGTGCAGTTGTCGGGAAAACACTAACTAGTGATTCGTAGAGTGATCGAACCTCGTTGACGTGCCGGCTTTGCCCTTCTCGCAGAAGTACAGACCACGATTCCACATCGTAGGGTCGAAGTTCCACGGTTTGTTGCGCACGCACCAGACGCTCGTGCCCCCATTCCTAACAACATATTCTCACAACTTATTGGTGCATTAAATTGATTAGATGTACTTACAATATCAATTTTCACTAATTCCTTGACCGACATTTTCGCAGGTTATGTTCA
Source organism: Nemotelus pantherinus (assembly GCA_963978885.1). NCBI lineage: Eukaryota > Metazoa > Arthropoda > Insecta > Diptera > Stratiomyidae > Nemotelus > Nemotelus pantherinus. The sequence continues at coordinate 167,586,298 of OZ022263.1, forward strand.
ACTTCGAATATTATCAAAAGGACCAATAATTCACTGGATTTCCGCAAATGCTCCAGGAGCTACACCGCAGGCCACGTATTTCTTTAATAGTTTGCGCAGAAAACACAATTATCTTTCAAGTACGCTATCCTTTTTGCAATTTGCGATAGTTTGACGAGGAACATCGCAGTGTCACCTGTCACTTTGTTGGTGTATCTTCTTCTTAGTTCTCACCACGTTTCGACGTTTCGGAAGGTGCTCACGAGCACGGGACAAACATCCGGTTTGGTGCGTGTTTTAAGTTTTTAGTCGCTTAATTTTTATATCAGATTTAATTTTCTTGTGCACTTGCTAATAAAATGAACTATTAATACGAATTATGTTCACACAGTGTGCGTTTCTCCGTAAAACTGTTTGTTCCACATTGATTTGCATTCTACATTGGCTGTGGATATCGATCAAACACGCCTTATATCAATCATTCAATATTATAATATCAGCCAGTAATACAAGATGCCACGTACAAAACCCACTAAAAAACTAGGAGTATACGGAAGTTTCGATATTAATCCGGAAAATGCGATCGGAAGCTACATTGAATCAAAACAACAGGAAAAACTCTACATGTACGAATGTTTCTTTTTTTTTGTTAAATTTACATCTAATTATGTCGATTAATTAAATTTTTGCAGAAAACCACCAGTCTGGGATATATCACGCGATGGCTTGGAACTGTTTTCCATTCAAAATGAACGCGACCATCACGAAATGGCTAATCTACAAAAGGAAATGCTTGAGAATGCCAACAAACAAAAAACCATTAACATAAGACGAATCAAGGACATGTATCGAATTCAAAAAGAATTGCGAGATCAATTCATTTCGGTGAATAGTTTCATTCGCGATTGTGACGAGAAGAAACGCGTAGCTGAAAAGAAGATAACTGAAGAAAGGCTTATTCATGAACAATTAGAAGAACATACAGAAAAATTAACGAAAGATATTAGTGAATTGGAGCAGTTTGAGAATATTTTAACACAAACTGTGAAAGAGCTGGAACCTTATGAGAAGGTGATCCAAGAGGTGGTGGAGAAATCGGATATTTTCAAATCGGTCAATGATTGCATGGTGCGGTGTGATGCACTGAGTAAGTAAACAACTGTGTAGTTCTGTTCTTAGCCTCCATCACTCAATCCGTATGCACGGCCCGTCTGCATCATTTCTTCCGCAAATATGGAGGAATATGATTGCTGATAAATTACTTGATTCGGAATAAGTAATAAACATACTAATAATGCAACCTGGCCATATATTGTCCAAATTCCCATGCATCTGCATTAGCTATGGGGCTACTTTGAATTTGGAAATTATTTACTACTAGTTTTTTTAATATTTACTACTAGTTTTTTTACTAATTGCTATTTTTTTTGCATCCCTCATACCAGCACTCTGTTGCTGACTGGGAAGCACTTTCTCTCGCTTTGTTTTCTAAAAAATCCTATAATTAATTTTTATTTATATTATGAAAGAGCTTCTTCTTCTTCTTTGCATGCTTTTTTATTATCCATCTTTTACACTAACTTCCCATCAACTAACTCTATCTTACTTTCTTTATTCTCCATTTATCCTATTTATGTTTTCTCTTTTACTATTATATAATTTAATTACAAATTGAATGTGTCGAGAGTGTGGTTTGGGATTCCTTTCCTATCCTACTCCCTTTCGGGGGATGATGGTAATTTTAATTGCTTGTTTCTTGACTAAGTGGCTTACTGCTGCTAGGAAGAAGAGGCTCTGCTATGAAGCTGACCCCATTGTGTTATTAGGTCTGTTTCCGTACTTGAATCTATTATAATATATTAAAATAGATTCGCAGCAAGTCGTTTCCGTACTTTTGCTGCAAGCCAAATTTTGCAGCAAAAAGAAGCCAGCTGCCAAATTCTGTTACTGCTGCATTTTGCTGAAAGTACGGAAACAGACCTATTGTGTTAACATTGAAATAGCAAATCTATGAACGTCTAGAATAGCATTATATTCTATTTGATATGCTAGTTTAAATTAAACTTCTAAACATTTTCTTTTCTGCATCCACTTTGTTATTTTTTATCTTCACTTCTTCGAATTTTCGCAGTGCTTGCCCAAGTCGAAATAACGGAATTGGAGCAAGAAAAAATCAAAGCTATCGAAGAAATGCGACGAGCCATGGTAAAAGCAATGAATGAAGCATCTTTAAAGATTCTAGGTTTGAACAATGAACTTTCGGAAATGGAAAGGAGCTATAACTTGGCAAAAGCTGAAAGTATGAAATGGGAGAAAATCATGGCGGCAACTAAGGATTACATCGCTGGCAATGAATTGACAAGAAATCGAATACTGGATGCCATACAACAAATGTATTACTTACTTTGTAAAAGAAATGGTACTGGAAATTCACCTAAAAGCTTCCAAAAACAGTAATTAGAATTATTTTTGTATTCCAAGGTACCGATTGCACAGCCTCACGTGATGATATTGAAACAATGCTCGATTATATTAAAAACGAAATAGAAATATTGCAAGAAGTTGTTATTCTATGCAATAAGGAAATGTCGAAACCACAATCGCAGCAGCAGCAACAGCAGCAGGAGGATATACCCCCTATGAATATTTCACAGAAACGGCCCAAGAAAAAGAAATCCACTGGACCTCGTATTCGCATCACTGAATAATTGTATGTTTTCCGCTCGTTATATTTATTGAAAAACTGACGTATTTGTTAGCATATTTTGGCAAATATATAGTTATCAATTCGGTTCGAATCTTTTTATTTTATATTTAAGCAATCATACACACAATCAGAAAAAAGCGCTCGCGCCTCACGACACCTCACGGTAAAATGAATTTGGCACTGCTACGCCGTTGAACTGAAATTCCATTCGCCGATCCAGTTGGAAAACTGTTGGAAAAACAAAGTGGATTTGACAGCTCGTTTAGAGAAGCATCGCCAAAGAGTGGGTGTGTGGATGAATTAAAGTTTTAAAGACGGCTAATTTTAAGTTTAATGAATTTCCCTTGATAGTTTCGGTATGCTACCGCCGTAAAACTTATTGACGATAGCACCGATTGAAAATGGCGAATAAACGCCATAACGAGCCCAATTCTCCCGTCCGAAAAGTGTGGAAACCTGAGTGTAAGTAATTCAATTATAACATAATTAGTTGAGTTTCATAGCGAAACTTTCTATTTGTTGTATTTGTAGTATACAAAATTCAGTTGGAAGCCCCAACCCCGAAAGCTATTCTGCGAAGAACCGATTTAAATGACGGTCCAGATTGTTTCGGCTACGAATATCATGGTGAGTTGGGTCACTTGGAAGTAGAGAAAATGCTCGATGGAACCGCTGACGGCTCGTACCTGATCCGTAAAAGTCCTGGTTCGACAGGCTTTTACACCCTTAGTGTTCGATTTAATAATCGTACGAAACACTATAAAGTCTACCACCAATGGAACGTTGGCTATTATTTGAAAGAGAATTCAAAGAGATTCGAGACCATCCACGAGCTTGTCGCTGATGGACTAGTTGATTTTTATATGCAAATACATGCGGCACCGATAATCAAGGAAATGCTATCACAATCGAAAAATAACTACCAACAAAGTCCCTATATGACTTTGAACCGGCGGAAACTACGTGCCTTATCGAACGATATTCGAAAGTCAATAAAATCGGAGAATGCAAATGAATCATCGCCGCCCATTATCAGCCCCAATCAGGAAGAAGCAGATGTTCTACCTATCGTCTATGAAAAGCCTCACGTTTTCAAAGTACATACATTCAAGGGTCTGAATTGGTGTGAATTGTGCGCGAACTTTCTATGGGGCTTTACGTCGCAAGGAGTAAAATGTGAAGATTGTGCGTTCATTGCACATACAAAATGCTCAGAGTTAGTACCTGCGAAATGTGTTCCGGACTTGAAAAAGATTCGAGGTGTTTTCGGAACGGATCTAACTACTTTATTTACGGCGCATAATGGGGCAATACCCTTTGTTATACGACGGTGTGTCGAGGAAGTTGAAGCCCGCGGAATGTTGCAAGAAGGCATTTATCGTGTTTCAGGATTTGCTGATGAAATCGAAGCTTTGAAATTTGCATTGGATAATCATGGCGAAAAGACTGATATGTCGGAAACTGCTTATGGAAATATCAATGTGATTGCTGGTACACTGAAACTATATCTGCGTTTGTTACCGGTACCATTGATAACGTTTCAAGCGTATCCGACTTTTATGGCAACAACGAGTAAGTTCTGAGTAAGTTTTTATGCTTGATATGCATTTAGTAAGGCAGTAAAATTTTGCAGGAAGTAGATCCGTCAGTGAGCAGATTCTTGCGCTCAGGGATGCCGTGAAACAGCTTCCAACTGCCCACTATAAGTGTTTAAAGTTTATGATCGAACATTTGAATAGGTAAGAAAATTTTCATTTGTCTGATTCTTGAAAATTAGATAAAAAGCAATCTTTGCTATATATTATATAAAAAAATCCTAACAGTACCTGGAAAAAATGCATGCGCTTTCACAAATATTTTCACGATCAGGTCTCTAAGCTTCGATTTATATAAGATGAACATAGAACAAATTTTAATTCTAATAATGGTTCAATGGCCTTGAGTAACTTGATTAAACAAATAATGCATAAAAGTAAAAATAATACAGGTGTAGAAGTGTAAACTAAGATTCTGTGCTACGCTCGATAGCTCTTACAAGAAAAATATTTTTTTTTGTGTTAAAGCAATAGAGTTTCATTATTAACTTTCGAGCATTAGTTTAAAGATATACGCGTACTGAAATACAGTTACATTTTTTTCGATCGATATCAATATATGCTAGACGCTGATAAAATTGTATTACCAAAGAGCCTATACACCCAAATATTGCTATAAGCTTTTATTAATAAAAAGTATCTGAATCTGAACGAGCGAATGGTGAGGTGCAAGTAAATGGTCGGTTGAAGTGTCTCCTCTCACCTAACCTCTTTGTGCTCTCTACTCGCATTCCTGCGACGGTGCTGTTAATCTTAATCGGAGATCGGTATTCTCGTGATATTAAATCCTTTGTGGAAACGAAAGAAACTGAGTGGTAGAGATTCCGGTCCTCCAGGCTTGGGGGTTGGTGCGATGGACGGACAAAAGACCAAAATCTGCAAAATTTTAAAATGTTCCGGAACTTCAGGAAAGGCCTCTTATAGAATTAATCCAACGAAAATATGTATTACGCATTTGGATCCTGAAATGTTAGACCGTTCAATAAGCCTGGCGCTATTAAAGCATTGTTACAATAGACCAGCAAGTACAAACTGAACGTTCTGGCAATTCAAGGAACGAAATGAATTGGCTGCAATGTACAAGACATGAGATCGCACAAAATATTTGCAAGTGGGAAGTCTGCAGGAAACGGCAAAGTTGGAGCGGCATTCGATAGCGAATTCAAACCGCACGTGATGGACTTCAATGCAGTAAGCAATCGATTGTATGCGCTCCACATCAGAGCCAAATTCTTTAAAATGCGGCTGATAAAGAAGAAAACCGTCGGAAAGAAAAACGAGAAAACATAAGATGCATTCTATAACCACCAGGAAAGACTATTCGACTCATTACCTCAAAAATTACGTCAACCTAACACTCGGTAATTTCAATGATAAAGTTGGAATGGAAGAAATACATTGGAGACCATCCTTGAGACCATCCTACAAAAAAACAAATTGAGGCTGATTGGTGAAGTCTGGATGGAGATGAGGACATTGAGATGAGACCATCCTACAAAATAACAAACTGAGGCTGGTTGGCAAAGTCTGGATGGAGATGAGGACAACAATCAAAACCATTGCAGAACCAGTAGTTTGGGTATGAAGCCCGGCACAAGATAAACGACTGGTTTGGCAACGAATCACAGGATACGCCAGAAAAGAAAAATCAAGCAAGCAAACAATTCCTCAAACGGGACACCAGGACGAAGAGAGAACAATATGAAAATATCTGACGAGTAGCGAATAAGATTATAGGATGTAAGAAATGGAAATATTATGACGAGCGATTGAAAAGTATTAAGCAATTGCAAAGTACTGACGAAAACTTAGCGAGTAATTAAACTAAGCAAGCTGACTAAGTAGTGAAAAGTTTAAGACGTGAGTATTAGCCCGAGACGATACTCTGTAAAGGTGAAATCGGTAGTATCATCACCGAAAATAACCAGATTAAGGGGAGGTGGCATCGGTATTTTAAAGAACTTCTTAATCGTGCACATCGCTCATTACCATCAGAGCCGACAGGCATTTCCGATGAAGCTCTAATAGTCTCCAACGTTGGGAGAATTCGAATATGCCACAAGACGCCAGAAGAATAACAGAGTCCCGGGCATTGACGAATCTCCGGTTGAATTATTTAAATGCGGTAGAAGCTGCACCATGAAAGCCTTCCATACAATGGTGCAGCACATATGGGAGCAGGAATAAACACCACAAGAGGAACAAATCCATCATATGCCCCATTCACAAAAAATGAGGCAAAACTACAGTGTGACAATTACAGAGACTTATCACTACTTTGTGCGTTCTATAAGATACTGTCGAAAACATCAGAAAATAAACTTAAAGTTTACGCTGACAATCTCATTGGAGAGTACCAAGGAGGTTTTAGGGCTGGACGATTGACGACTGATTAAATTTTTTCGGTCAAGCAAGTGCTCGAAAAATGGTGGGAGGATAACATCGACATCTACCAGATTTTCGTAGACTTTAAGCAAGCTTATGACAGTGTTGACCGAAAAGTACTGTATAAAATAGTTCTACAGTTCGACATCCCAGCGAAAATAGGCCAACTGATCAAAATGACAATTTCATCAGCAACATCACAAGTTAGAAACAACTACTATCTGATGCCTTTGACGCAAATGTCGGACTAAAGTAAGCCGATAGACTGGCCCATCTGCTGTTCAACATAGCACTTGAGTACATGGTAAGGACGCTGCTTGTCGATAGAATTGGCACATTTTTATATAAATCCAGCCAATTATTAGCCTACGCGGATGACATAAATATTTTGTCACTTTCTTTCACATCCGCCAACTTGACCAGGAAGCAAAATAAGTTAGGTTAAATGGCCCACAGACGAGAGATCTCGTCGACAACTAGATCTGCAATATGCGATATCTGCAACGAAAATCTCTGTCTGTGGGCTAGTCTCAGGTTGCATTTTTAGTCTCTGCAACGGTTGCAGTAAATATCAAAATTTTTTGATATTTGGTGGGCGGAGCTAGTGGTCGACGAACACGTTGCTGTGTCTGTGGTGATTTTGAGACTAGAATGGAGATCTCATTTGAATTTAGTGTAACGTAATGGTAACATAATTCGAAATCATTGGTTTAACGGACTGAGTTGCATATGAATATGCTCAACAAGAGTCAGTTAGCAAACCTCATGGTCCCGTTAATGCTTTATATATTTCAGGAAATATTTATGAACGAAAAGAATAGATGTGAAACAAAAATATATGGTCAATTTCATTATCCTTTGGAGTTAGTGATCTGCGATTGAATCTCTGCTAATAGAATATTTTTAATTAAGTGAATAAAGCCTTTAATTTCGGTATATAATGATAAATTTACTTCAGAATATATAATGATGCAATTGAAGAAAATTTTAAATTAAGGAAAGAAGACAGATCCTTGAGAAACCTTGTACCATTTTAGGGCTTGCAGGACCTGATACTCCAGCTGGGGCAATATCTATGTGACATAATAATGGTTCTCATGCTGCAATATTTGATAATAAAGAAGATTTGCTAGATTTTGCCAGCAAGAGTATTTGGTTTTGCGATGGCTAGCTTGCTAAAAGATACTATTGCTCTTGGACCAGTATTGATTTATTTATTTCATAGGATAAGTATATCTCTTGATGGCACTCCATCTATTATTGTTCTTAATGAGGCATGGGCATTAATAGATAATCCAGTTTTTGTGCTCCATTTCGATTTATCAAAGTAGCTTGATTAGCTTTGTTTATCTGTTTTAACGCTCCACTAAACGGATATCTTATTGTTCAACGCTATCAATTTCACTTTACAAAGCACCAAATCAGTAAATACACCCCTAATACGCACAAGTACTGCCTGCGCATGATGACCACCAATCAATTAAAAAATATTTAGAGGGCTACATGTGCCTGAACCAGAATACCCGTACATACTTGTTCGAAATAACTTTACGTGAAACATATTAAGGCACAAATGCTGCCAGCTCATGATACATACAATTTTATAATTTTCTTCGAAAATCAGTAAATACACCCCTAATACGAACAATCACTGCCTGGTTATGATGACCGCCAATTAAAAATTATTTAGAGGCATCTGTGACTAGGCTACAGATGTCTGAAGCAGATGCCTCATTTACCCGTGTATACCTGTTCGAAATTATATTATCCAAAACATCATTTGCTAACAATGCTTACAATTTATGTCCTCCATTTTTTTACAACGAAAATGACCTGAAAACACCAATTCCAAAGCGTGTGTTGCTTCAACGAAAACAACGTTCGAATGAGATTGCAATTCCAGTCTCTGTGTCTGTGGCAAATCAATTGAGATCCGGTCGACGACCAGATCTCCGTGTCTGTGGGCCGTTTTAGACTCAACTGATAACTAAAGATAACGAAGTGACTAATTATATGCGCTAAGTATTCTATGCTCATTCAAGTGACCTTACGACTATCTGTACATTCTATTAGGTAGGTATGTTAAAGTGGCTGCCGATCTACAGAGGACTGTCGGATTCCTGCTCGTCCTCAGAGCCACAACTCCCGCAGAAGTCGCTAAACCCTGCCCCCAATCGTTGCGCATGCCGCCCTATGAGGCAGTGGCCCGTAAGAACGCCTACAGTGCAACGCAGTGCGCTTCGAGTTAAGCCTAAAAGCTGCCTGGTGCAATGTGCATCCATGGATACCCAGGACTGCCTTGTTATCGCACAGGATGCTTCATCTACCCAGGACTTCCTAGCATCCTCAAGATATTTGTGCCTGATGGCCAATTTGGCCGATGTCATCGGTATACCTATTGAGAAAGAGCAAGAGACCTCCGGTAGCAAAGTACCAAGCATTGCTAGTTCATCGGCCTCACAGTTGCCCTGAAAACTCCTATGTCCAGGTACCTAAATCAATTGAACAACCGAATATCTCGATATCTCCCTAAGAAATGCACGGCATTCAGCAACAATCATGGACACTGTACATGGAGCAGCAAGAGATTTAATAGCCGCTTAGCTATTTGTGAAAATACCAATATTGACCGCGAATATTTGATTACACAGAAGCCAGTCAATCGCCTGATAAACAGCCGCAACCTCCACCTGAAAGACACTACAGTGGTCTGGTAGACGGAGAGACAGCTTGAGATTCAGCTCATCTGAGTATACACCACTCCCGACTCTATTGTTTAGCTTTGAGCCGTCAGTGTACACTTGGATAAGCACACTTTCGAGGGTGACACCATCACGTCATTCATCCCTACCACGAATGCGAGTTGTGAACTCCAAATCCAGTAGTTATTGCGGAGCGATGTAGTCAACAACCACTGGAGCGGGAACTCCCTCGGCCAAAAACCTCGCATGGCCAAACTCTATTTTATTCTATACTGAGATACAATTCAGTCTCACAGCAGCAAGATTAGCTTGCTGTTAGTCAGTAGATTGGTTGGCAGCCAATGAAGCAATATGAAAAGCGACTTAGTAGAGGTAGAGCGGAGCGCTCCAGTAACCAGTAATGCAGCCATTACATTCTATTAGCATACATTCTATTAGCTTGGAAACCTTTTCTTCGTGTGCAACTATTTTATCGAAAACAATCACATCTGATTGAGTGCGTAAATTAAGCGATTTTTCTCTCTCTAATTTCAGAGTTGCATCACATTTTGCTGTCAATAAAATGAATGAACACAACTTAGCAACAGTATTTGCACCAACATTAATTGCTACACCACAACATATGACTGATTTGTCACAGGAAATATTTATGTTATCCTGTTTGATAGCAAATTATCAAACCGTTTTCATGTAAATGGACACAACCAATTTGTGTTAATTTACATGGATGTGTTTCTCGCTGAACTGGATTTCTTCTCATCGATTCGCAAATCTTTCAAATAAAAGGAAAACAATGTTCAATGGCGAAGCAGTATACCAAGAATTTGACCACATTACCAATAATAAGCATATATAGGAGAGAGCAATATTTTTATTATTTCTAGTATTAGTGTAGTTGTAGGTATTAATAGTGTCAGTATTTTTACAACTTGAACGAATCGAATTTTAAACAGACTAATTCATCAATAATATCTTGAATTTGTGAAATTGAATCTCACGCGAAAATCGTTAAGCTATATTCAAATATATCATTTAAAGTTATTCATGATTTTCAAAAATTTAAACGTAACCAAGAACAAAAGTGATAGCTTTTTGACTACTAGTAAACTGGGAATTTTAAATTCGACCATTCTAGTTTCAGCGAATAAAAACAGTTCTTGACTACGTATTAAACACAGAATTTACAGAACACACGAACGTTATAGACGCCCATGCAATTCGAAAAAAATCGCGAGTGGATGTACAAATTTGGATTTTTCGAAGAAACTTGCTGATTTTACTGGGCTTTTCGGAGATGTGATACGAAAAGTTTCAGACGAACAAAATATTATAATATTGATTTGATATTTCTTTAAAAACGATACATATTTACATACATCATAATCTAAATGTTAATTTATACATTTTATGTACATAGATAATTAAGTGTAATATATATAATTTGCCTAGCAAAATTTATTGTATTCGAAATGAAATTGTTTTTATTATTTGTTTATTGTTCTAGCCAGGAGGAGGTTATTAGCATATGATAAGAGGAAAACAAGATAGATATTCAATTGAGCAGTAATATAGCCACAATAGACGTTACGATTTAAGTGGACGTGGGTAGTTTTCATTAATTTGTTCGGATGTTAGCATGTACAAAAAAGGTTGGGCGTCAATGGTGTGGAATCTTTTATGGTGAGTTGATTGTGGAATAATTGTTTTTTTTTTTAAATGTTAGTTGAAGGTTGAGTTGTTTGATGATGTTTTGCGAATTTCAGCAAAAATGATAATGATCATAAATAACATGTGAAGAAAATACTGTAGGAGCTAAACATCTTGTGAATACGTAGTGCATTGCATAGCCTGAGAAATGAAAAAAAAAATCAGATTCGATTTCGTTGTAATTAGTTTACTCGACCATGAGTTGACTTAAACTATAACCAGGTACCTTAGTTAATACAGATGTTATAATGAGTGACATTAGCTGTGTGTACTTTAATTCATAAAAGTAAATACTTGGAGAGTTAATTTTAAACAAAACATTGAATAAACAAGGATCAACTGTGGCAATGTCTTAAATATTCTTATGATGCAGGCAAAAAGTTGGTTTTATTAAATACAAATATATTCTTTTGTATGTAAGCGAACTTTATTTTTTAAAGAACGTCAAATAATTTAAGTTGTTACACTTTGTAAGAATCGAATATCTCTCCTTATTCTTCTACCAGAGACTTGCACTATCGAGCTCGGGCTGTTTTACTCCAGTTCAATTTACAATCATCATCCAAATCAGATAATTTCGCGCGATCTGTGTTTGCTACAACAATACTTGCATCCATATACGGGTCTCCTTAGCGTCACATCAAAATGATGTAATCTACTTGTTACAGACGAATGTCCTAATGTAGCGGATTGCTCATTTTTTCCCCATTTGCTATTTTTATGGAAATTAATTTTTTCCCGATGAATTAAAATCACACATTCATTCACAATGAGTTGTTGTATTACCATTTGTATTTTCATCGTACACATGTTGGCGCACATTGCGTACTTGTATTGGCTTATTAGCATATATGCATTTTGAAAAATCAAGACATTTTGACTTGAAGACACACTACCTCCTACTCAAATCGAACCGATGAGAAACGTGTAGATGTTATGAATAATCTTCAGTGTTGAGTGTACTGTTTTGACTAATCGCGTATGTTTGTTGATCTTTAAAGTATATGAATGCGTTCGAGTGGCTGAATTAAAAACGATAACAAATCGAATAAGCAGTCAGAGTTGTGTGTATATGAGCATGAAGAATTTAAATCCGGTAACTAAAATTTAATCTTGTTCCGCTACTTTTGATGGACTAGTCTTTCATCCGAATACAAATTTAACCCTCTGTGTCAATAATTTTTTGCCTGCTGGATTATATAGATTTGGGAGGATCGTAAATTTTATTAGTGTCTTATTTGAAGGCCAGAATTTGTTAGTTGGACGATAACAGAAGAAAAATGATCATCGTCGCTATTATGATATCAAGTAAAAATAGATAAACATACATATATTCTTAAGGTTAAATTTGACCTATAAATTAATTTATTGAAAGTAAAAAAAAAATGTATTGGAAGAATAGAAAAAAATTAATTAATTGGAAACTAAGAAAAAATTAATCATAATCGTTTTATTGTGTGTGTTTCCTGAAATCTTAAAATACTTGAGAAAACTATTAAAAGCCATCTTTTGCATAGAATTAGATCGATTATACCTATAAACGGCGTGTTTTGCCGCGCCGATTTATCGTTAATTTCTAGCAAACAAGCTTTAAATGTCTAAATCGGAAGATCGAAAGTGAGAAACGATGTTCTATCGATTCGAATTTTAAATACCATTACTCGTTCTTCTTGCGAATGTCAGTGGAATCTCGAAACTGGTTTTATAGCTTTACTGATTTCGCATAGATCACCCACGAACGGAACATTTAAAGAATATTACGATGAATAGATTAGTCCAGTTTCACCGGCAAGCTGTCATAAATAATATGGAAAAGAGTTCTTATATTTTGTTGACCTTGGAATTGAATTTGTAATGAGATGTGGTAGTCGTAGTTGAGAAAACGTTGAAATGTAACAGGCCCTAGTATAAACGCTGTTTTAAAAGTGCTTCTTTTAAGTAAAATAGTAAGGTTAAAAATATTTAGCTGCATTTGAAATAATATTTTCATAGGATTGCAAAAATCCAGTCACTGAATATAAAATCAAAAAAGAAAAAGCAACAAAATCTAAATGAAAAAGTACTGTTAAAAATTAAAAAAAAAACGACATGGTGATGCTAAGATGCAAAACGTTATTTTTTAGAAAAAATTTAAAATACATGCACCGTCGGTGGCAGAGGACGAAGGTCATTTTGCTGCCTAATCAAACGCATTAACGGCGAATAAAAATAAGTGTCAGTGCGCACAAATGGTAAACTAAAACAAAAGAAGAACTCGTGTTATGATCTGCTACACGAAAGGAAGCGTGGCTACTGAGGTCAGATTTAACCATCATATAAACAACTTAAAGAAGATGCTTTGATCCAGGAAAAGTCTCCGTAATTCGAGGGACGGAAGATATGGGAACAAAAGACGAACATTATAAAGACGGTAGCGAAGCTAAAATTTAAAGAATAAGGTGCGAGTAAATTTGCATTGAACATACTCTAACGGATTATGTAAATCGAGGTAATGAGGACACCAAATAAAGTAGTCCCACGACAACTCTCGTACAGGTCTAGGAGTTGAAGCTGGTAGGGAGCTTCAGTTCAAATTTACAATCAATGTGCTGAATACGAGAGTGAAGTGATTAGTTCCACGACTCATTTTATCCCTTTGCCTATTTAGAGTTAGGTGAACTCAAAGCTTAGTGCGCGGATCCTCGTCCGAACCTGGATTTGAGCCAGGGACCCCACACAAACGAAGCCAGTACTGTACCCACTAGGCGACTCAAGCTCAATGCGGACACCAAACTTGACAGAAATATTCAAGGACACTATGCACAAAGGAAAGAAAGAGCTGTAAACAGGTGGAAAGACTAATGAGGGCTTTGGAAGATCTTACTATGAAACCCGATAATTTAGAGGTCCTGGTTGTGATGTATAAAATATGCTTGTCGAATATAATGTTCGGATCAACTATCACGCCAAGGTGTTGGAAATCATCAAGAACATTAAGAGGAGAGCCAGAAACAGAATTGGAAAAAATCAAAGGGAACGTTTAGCATGTATATTTCTTGTGGGACCTATTGCAATGTTCAGGATGAGAGCACACCAAATATGTAAAGTATTAAGCTCGTTTTGTAAAAAAGTACAGTCATCTTGTGATTCGACCAGTCGGAACATTTTGAAATTTTCAACACATAAAAGATAAGAAAAAAGGATTGTAGAAGGGAAACGATTTACGAATAATAGGAAGAGTATAAAATAATACCATGGACAGATCCTTGTGGAATACCTAATATAGGATAAAAGGGGATAGAAGAACAAGAATTGACCGTTAGGCTACAGGTACATCCAAAGATTTCAGACCAGGTTAGGAGATTACCAGGACGTTGTACCATCGTTCTTTAGCTTTAGAAGAAAAAGGTTATGGTTGGCAGAGTCAAAGGCTTTGGAAAAGTCAGTATATAATACGTCGATCTGCTTTTGATGGTCAAGAGCGGATGCGACCGGTTGAATGATGGAAATAAGATTAGTTAAAGCGAATTTACCTTTGAACAAACCCTGTTGCTCATGAGCTAGTGAAGGTTGGATAAACGAGTAGACACTCCTGTAGACCACTCTCGCAAGCTTATTGCTAAAACAAAAAAGGGAATAGGTTAAAACTTATGTTGGATCACTGGATTCAAGTATTGGGAAATTGCTAGCAATTTTCCGAAGAGAAAAGAAAGAGCCAGAAGGTATACTTATGTTAAACAAGACGGAACGAAGGACACACAGGGATGATGAAAGTGATTTATTCAGGATATTTGGAATACCGTCGGAATCATTGGCATCGAAATCGTTCATCAGAAGGTAGATTTCTAAATGATTTATCCGAAACGAATGTAATTCATGAGAAGAAGTAGAGAGAAGATATAGCGAAGAAGGAGGGCATTGTTGGGAGATGAAAGGGGGAAAATAAGAAACAAAAACTTCACACACATCGTGGAAGCAGCTGTATCATCCAAATGCATACCATTGAGAGCATTTGGATATGTTTTTGGGGAACGGTCGAAGGACCAACAGGATTTCGGTTGGTAAGTTCTGACGGATTCTTCAATGCCACGATCACTATACTGACAAAAAGGGATATGCAAGTTAAACAAAAACGAGAGGGTGAATCGAGAGTGTGAATCACATCACAGAATTGATAGCAATTCTAGGGGACACTCCGAACTAACGCATAAAACATATATGTACATAAGCAAACAAGTTAGCAAAAGGTTGGTAGGATCTGAGGATAAAGCCGCGCAAATAAGAAGTATTGGATGTAATGTATGTATTGGATGCAATGGAACTAAAGTTTTGAATCAAAAATCACACCAAGGTCTTTGGAGTTTCCTACAGTAGCGAGAAGGAATTGTTTTACACGTATAAGACAATAGATGGCATTTCGATAAATTCAGAGGAAGTGACTTCCTTAGCTAGAACGCAATGATCGTTTTCATTGAAAGATTCATCATTGAATCATTGAAAGATTCAATTACGCTGAACACTTTGAAATCATCAAAATACAGAAGGCAGGACGAATAAAGGCAAGAAGGCAAGTCGTGGATAAAGACAAGGAATAAAAAAGAATCGATCCTTGCGGAATACCGGAAGGGAAAAGAACAAGTACAACCTGCAATATAGAAGAAAAACCAAGATAGAAGGGAATCGAAAAGTGAAGCGAAGAGTCTTGTGATCAACAGAAATAAGCTTATTGTAGTAATTTACTTTATTACTTTATCAAAGCAAGAAAGAAATTGGCCGATAGTTAGAAATGCAACCTCGTAAGTCGGACAAGATATGATCAAACTTCCATTAGAACGGGAATGCTAAGTATTCACATATATTTAAAGACTGATGGTGTAATAACTAAACGATTTAATTCAGTATAAAACTTAACAAAGGTCATGATAGCTTTTGTGAGTATGACGACCGGAAGATGATTGACGTTTTTATGATCAAAATGAGTCATTCAACTTGCAGTTTGTCAAGCTCTGATCTCCGATGTTTGACTTCAGGTGACGCTATGCACAGTTGGTGGTGCATACATAACAGGGAAGAAATCAGTGGAGAAATTTATGTTGATAGCGATGGACAAAGAAGGAGAGTAACTTAACTGGCGAATTCGGGACACCATTGGGTCGGCTACTAATATTTATGCTTAGTGAATTGAGTATGGATTCGATTTTCGACGGATGAAAAAAGTGACGAAATAGCAAGTGATGAAATATAAAGTGACATTGGAGATTGCTGAGAAAAGAGTGAGGAAAAATGTTTGGGAAGGGGAACAATGGGATTTTTTCAGTGAATGGATATAAAACCTGCAGGGTTTATCATGGTTGATTTAATGTTGGCATTAAAATCTGGCATGGCTTGTCTAGCGATAATTTTGGCTACCGATCGTAGCCTTGAGAATTCAATGAAGTCGTTATGATACCTTGAAGGCATAAAATTTTAAAGTAAATTCGTCAAAAGAAATACAATTGAAAAATGAAATTGATTCCGTTTGCCATACTTTCAAAGTCAGCTTTATAATTATTGTAATGTAAGGGTCTTATGGGAATTTTAAAGGTGGAAAGGTCCATAGAGTTTGCAATGGATAGAGGCAGGTTTTGCATTTCAGGAGAAACGTAAGGTACAGAGGCAGCTCGAAGCGTGATATTGTTACAAAATCCATCGGACAAAATCCAGTATTTTGCTATTTGAATTAGGAATATATTCGAACAGAGAAAGGCAATATACCGATAAAAGGAAAGCAACTGCTGAAGAAATAGTTTGAATTAATCAATCGAAGAGAAAATGGTGTTCCAAACAAGACTAAGCAAATTAAAGTCACCGTATATAAGAAGGAAGGCAAATGGAAAACGATTAATGAAGTGGTTTGAAACGTAGAGGGAAACAGGATAATTACATAGAACTACTAAAGAGACAGTCAGAGTTTCGAAAAAAAACTAAGGTAGCACGAACTACAATACATTCAGCTAGAGGGAATGAATAGAAATCATCGCAGAGCCTACCTTACTTATTATTGACCAGCCTACGAAGCTCAACTCAATAATAAATATAATGACTTAAATGCAGTGTTTGTTTTCTAAAAAAAAAGAACATACAGTTACTTCCAACATTATTTGGATGTTAAACGTCAAAATTGATGATTCTTTTGGAAAGATATTTTAATTATTGTGAAAAGAATCAATTAATATCAAGTAGTTTATATTCCTTATACGTACAATGCGGAAGAAGGCAGATTATCCTTGAAATATCGATATCAATCAAGTAACTAAAATATATCTGGAATTTTATTAAATTGAATTATATTAAATTAATAGTATTTAAATATTTTGTAATATCATTCGTATCATATTTCAGCATACAAAATTACTTCAAACCAAAGAAAATTTTGTCCCCGACTCGGTCAATGTCCATCATTCTATCTACATACATTTAAATTCAACTGTTTCCTTGCAACCAGGATGTTGTATTGTCCACTCCAAATACGCAAAAAAAAAACTACCATCGGAACTACTCGTTATGGTTTGCTTAAACAGCTAAATGTCGCATCGAACATCTTTATGGTAATGATCTTGCGAAGCAATTTGAATCATCTAGATAGCGGAATCTGCAAAAAGAGACGCCTACACGAGAAGCAGATTATTGTTTAAAATCCAATCCGTATCGAAGCTACGCTGATTATGTTTCGTGCATTGCGACCATTAAGTTTGGAGTTAATGATAAATCCGATAGTAATAAATTAATCAAATATATAGAACGAATGATAGAAGACCATTGTCCGGATGAAGAGGAAGTTGAGCAAACTCAGTTTGATTAAGTGTATTTGGGAAAGAATTGCTCGTTGAATCATGTTAATTTGCAAAGTTTGCTGAACTTTTCTTTAATTTTGCAGACGAGCAGCATATTCATAGTGTATATTAATATTGAAACGAATTACACAGTTTACTCAGTCAAAAAACTAGTTTACTATGAAATAAAGCCTAAAAGCAACTGCATTTAATTTTGTAGCAAAGAGATTTCAAAAGATTTTTATTTCATCTCTCTGAGAGACCAGTTTTATTCGTTCCCAGTGGTCATCTTAAATTCATTACATTAATCATACACCGAAGATAATCTTAAGAATCTAAAATTCACAACTCACATGTGCTAGTATAGATACTGAAATAACTAGTCTAGCTGACCGAAAAGGTAAACTTACCTTGAAAACTGTCACCATCATAGTCGTTGCGCTACGACAAATTTCGTGTTGAAGAATGATATTATTGAAAGAGTAAGATGTTTTGTATACAGTAATACAGTATTGTGCAAAAATATTAAGGTCGATAGTTTAAAAAACTTTTAATTTTATGTCATATAGTTAACATATGCCTATCAATCTTCAAGCTATTTCTGATATTTGAGGTTCGTTTTATAATGGTATATTCTTTTACGAGTTTATGCATTGAACTTAAAAAGGAATAGTATATATATATATATATATATATATATATATATATATATATATATATATATATATATATATATATATATATATATACAGGGTGTTTGGTACTCGGTGGACACTATTGTAAGGAGACATTCCTTGATATATTTTGAGCAAAAAATTGTTCTACAGGGTGGTCCGGTTTTCAAAATCTACGGAGTTACAGGGTGGCCAATAAAACTGTTTCGGACCTGTACCCTGACTCACTTAAATCATTATATCTTGAAAACTAATAATCATAACGCATAGTTTTATGGCTTGTTTTTTTATGGAATCAAATCACCTTTAATTAAATGTAACAACCTAAATTGTAACTGTACCTGATTTTGAGATATTTACTTGAAAACACAAAATTTTGGCACTTCTACCCCGAAAATTCTGTGTTTAATATCGTTTTTCTCAGAAAATCTCATTAAAAGATGCCATTTTAAATTTTATTTTTTTATCGGCCATATTGTTGGCTACAAAAGTTGCATACATACTTATGACTTAGATTTTACCGTTCCGCAAGTAGTAAGCGAAAATACATATCGCTTAAAAAGTAAGAGAAAGAATAGTTTAAATTGTTATTTGTAGTTAAGTTTTTTTACTGCCCATTAATTACTTTTTAAACTATCAATAAAATAAACTAAATTAAAATTAGTTTCAACATAATTGAAGCACCTACCTGGATGTTAAAGGTAAAATTGGGTACAGTTCTTCGCCTTTATTAAGGGAATACGTAAAAAAATTAAGACCCTATAAGAACAGAACCACTTTCAAATTTTTGTGACTTTTCGGTACATTACTCGAACTAGAAGATATCATTAAAATTTCAAACATAAATTCAAAATGTCTCACTACACTAATGACGAATATGCAGATATTATGTACGTATAATTTTTGTATCAACAGAGATATCCCCATCGACGGATTCCTGGACGGAGAGTGTTTCAGCAACTATACACAAGGATTCAGGAAACTGGCAGCGTTTGAACGAGCCGAGTAAACGCAAATCCTGCGCCTGCAATCGCTGAACGGACCGATGAAGAAATACTGCTTGCAATGGAAACTGACCCATCATTCAGTATTCGAAGATTGGCGTTGCAGTTTAACGTGTCTACGTGGAAAGTTTGGAGTATTTTAAAAGCAGCCCGTTTACATCCCTACCATCACACACCAGTGCAGGAGCAGCTACCCATCAATTTGCCCAAAAGGACGGAGTTCTGCAAATGGCTCCTTGAGAGACAATTAGACAACGAAAATGTTTAAACAACATTCTCTGGACGGATGAGTCCTTATTTACCAGGGATGGTATCACGAACCTTCACAACTTACATAAGTGAGCTGAGAGCAATCCATACGCAAGAAGGACTTTATGATTTCAGCATAGATTCAGCGTAAATTTATGGGCAGGAGTGATTGGTAACGATTTAATTGGACCTATTAGGCTTCCGCCTACCCTAAATAGTGCCAATTACTTACATTTTTTAAGACATGATCTGCAGGACTTATTGGAGGATATTCCCCTGCAACGATTGGCTTCCATGTTTTAACAATGGTGCTCCAGCTCACTACGATGGTGCTCCAGCTCACTACGGCCAACCATTCAGAGATTGGTTGAATTCCAATCATACCAATTACTGGATCAGCAGAAATGGACCAATACACTGGCCCGCAAGATCTCCTGATCTAACTCTTATGGATTTTTTTTATGGGAACGGATGAAGGACCTTGTCTAGGCAATGAAAGTATCAACATGGGAAGACCTATACACCAGGATCGCTGCTGCTGCAACAGAAGTGAGGCAGCAGCTGAGAAGTATGAATACGAAAAGAACCCTTGCGAAACGAGCTTTAGCGTGTATTCAAAATGAAGGTGACCATTTTGAACATTTACTGTAGCTCAAAAATTTTGAAATAAAGCGTAAAAACCTATAATAAATTCTTTCAGTTCAAGCAAAGAGTGTAAATCGAAAACGAGGGCCACTTTAAGTCATATTCAGTTTTTAAGCAATATGTATTTTCGCTTATTACTTGTGAAATGGTAAAATCTAAGTCATAAGTATGTATGCAACTTTTGTAGCCAACAATATGGCCTATAAAAAAAATTAAATTCAAATGGCATCTTTTCATGAGATTTTCTGAGAAAAACGACATTGAACACGAAATTTGAATGGTAGAAGTGCCAAAATTTTGTGTTTTCAAGTAAATATCTCAAAATCAGGTACAGTTACAATTTAGGATGTTACATCTTATTAAAGGTGATTTGATTCCATAAAAAAAAACAAGCCATAAAACTATGCGTTATGATTATTAGTTTTCAAGATATAATTATTTAAGTGAGTCAGGGGACAGGTCCGAAACAGTTTTATTGACCACCCTGTAACTCCGTAGGTTTTGAAAACCGGACCACCCTGTAGGACAATTTTTTGCTCAAAATGTATCAAGGAATGTCTCCTTACAATAGTGTCCACCGAGTACCAAACACCCTGTATATATATATATATATATATATATATATATATATATATATATATATATATATATATATATATATATGTATATATATATATGTATATATATATATATATATATATATATATATATATATATATTAGTGATGGGCGTTTCTGTTGTTTTCAAAATACAAAAACGAACTGTTTTTTTTTCAAAAACAACTGTTTTTTAAAACTGTTTGAAAAAAACAGTTTTATGCTGTACGACAATTAGAGTTTGGTCGTACTAGGATTTTCACATACTAGGTATAACTAGTACGAGTACCAAAAAATACCTGTTCCAAATACTTATTTGAAGTATGTACATGTATACATACAATGCATACGATTTGCAGTAATGTAATGAAATGGACTAATATGCCCTCCTCCACCCTCGAGATACAACGTTCCCAAGCTAGAATGGTGATGGTGCAAGATTACCTTCAAAGAATACCGAGTCATTAGTCTGTGCAGCTTGTCCGTAACTTTCCAATGGCAAGCCGTAACTTTCCAATGGCCATTTATTTGGCAAGTCTTTCTCCAATCTAGGGACCATCTAAAGGAAAACAATCAAATTCAATCAATTTAATTTGTTTTTCATTTTATTATATGCAGAAAACACCTCCTGTATTCGTTCAAATTTCCAAAGTAAAAAAATTACTAAAATAGGACCAACTAATCCTGTTGTCATCTATATGACTTTTCATTGAACAATCTCTGATACCAAACTTTTCCTGGCTAATCTAAAACAGTCGGATTTCCACTTCACCTCACTGGAGCATGAAGTTTGCCGAAAATTTTATTAAGAAATGATAAAAAAAAAAATTTCGTTTATTAAACATGCACCCACTAGGGGGCCAACCTCTTCCGTAAGGCTGGACATGAGACCAAGGGGCACCTTACCTCTCGCGGTTTCGTTAATTTTACAACCCCGGTAGGGTTGGAGACACCCTCGTGGCGACCTCCAGTCACGAGGAGGGCCTCAGGACACCCAGACACGACAACTGGTGATCCAAATAGGATCTCAACCTTATCCTCCTTGGCACTTTTAGTGTTACTTTTAGTTTTTCCGGAGGATTTCATTTTGCCGTATCTTCGAAACTAGGCCGCTTTTTCCCAGACTTGTATGGAAATTTTGCCCAAAACAACTCAGAATGGTCCCCGAATGCATGCTAGACCAAAAAAATTTTTTTTGGAAATATTGACGTTTTTGCCCAAATTCCCCTAAAAAAATTTTTTTTTGCCCTTCAAATATCACTATTGTACTCCCCGAGCACTTTCAATGATCGAAAGCGCCGTAAAGTTAGTTTGCCAAACTATGGCCAAAAAACTCCTTACTCCCCTACAAAACCGAAATTTTTTTATCACAGCATAGGTATTGGCCCGTTATGTCCCAAAACACTCTAACCCTAAATTGACCGATTTTGTCCGATTTGAGCTCCTTTTGCCCTAAAAACTTTTTGAATATTAAATAAAATACGTGCAAGTACGAAAATGCTCGCTAGTACGAAAATATTGTTTTCCGCAGCTAAACAGTTTTCCACTGCCAAGCAGTTTGTTTTAACAAGCGAAAAACGGTTCGTTAAAAAAAAAAAACGAAAAACGATGAAAAACGATTCGTTTAAAAAAAACGAAAAACCATTCGTTTAAAAAAAAAACTGTTCGTTTTTAAAAAACGAAATACGATTCGTTTAAAAAAAACAGTTCGTTTTTAAAAAACGAAATACGATTCGTTTAAAAAAAACAGTTCGTTTTAAAAAAACGATTCGTTTGAGAAGAACGAAAAACGTTTCGTTTGAAAAAAACAGTTCGTTTGAAAAAAAACGATTCGTTTGAGAAAAACGAAAAACGATTCGTTTGAAAGAAACAGTTCGTTTGAAAAAAACGACAAACGTTTCGTTTGAAAAAAAACAGTTCGTTTTAAAAGAAACGATTCGTTGGAGAAAAACGAAAAACGATTCGTTTTAGAAAAATGATTGGCTTTAGAAAAACTATTCGGTGTAAAATAGTTGGAATAATTGGTTTTAGAAATACTATTTGTTGTAGAAAATGGTTCGTTTTAGAAATGCTGTTCGTTTTAGAAAAAAAATTTCGTTTTAGAAAAACTGTTTGTCGCTATTTGGAAAAACTGTTCGTTCGTTTTTTGCTGCCAAACGTTTTTTCAAACTGTTTGGCGTTTTTGAGCCCATCACTAATATATATATATACATACATATATATATATATATATATATATATATATATATATATATATATATATATATATATATATATATATATATATATAAAACTCTCCAATCTTATTGCTTCGATTTTCTCATTGATTATAGAGCGTCTAAAAATCCTGAGTCTGTTTAGGTTGAGCTTGAGATTTTCCAAAAAAAAATCCATATTAAAATATTTAATATCGAGTCTATCCATATGATTTAAATAATTAAACAATAATCCCATTATCTGTATTATAAACATGCCATCCTACAACTTGAACTCACCTACACCGATTCTCCAACCATAAGTGAGACTTGAAACTACTTGAATAAAACTATAACGTGTTTCTCTTTGTCGTTTACAAATATTCCCATCGTATATCGTGTTAGGTCCACTGTATCTACTTCTCCCAAGTATGTTATAAAAGTCTTTATAAACTCTTTGCGGACGATCAGTTTACAATCGATCGAAACGGTGCACGGTTCTAAACCGTGGACAGGGAAGTGTACGCGCGTATACAGTAAACAATTGCATTAAAGCTAAGTGAATTTAGTGTCATCGTGGTGGAATTATTTAATTTAAAAGTGAATATCAGGATCGAATAAAATATATATCTTTCAGAAGTAAATTTGTTTTCAATTACATAATGGTGAGTATGATATGTGCTTGTTGGATTCAAGTAGCAAAATCGAACTTTTTTTTTGGAATACTAAAGATTTAATGCAAAACTTGCTGTTAGTTTAAATAAACAGTGAATTCTTTTATTTTCCCTGAACAATAAAGTTGAAGAGACTAACGTGTTTTTTTTAGTAATATCTCCGAAAAATAATACTAAGTAATCAAATAAGTGTTAAGTGATATTCTATGTTTTCAAAAGACTATTAGACGACAATATTGTGATATTTTCGCATTTCCAGTGAATCTTATTTGAATGCTGTGCAAGTAATGTTACATCACTTGAGTTTATTTGTTAGTTAAATGTTGAAACCATTCACTTGATGTTGGTGTCTGTTTGAAAAGGAAAAATGAATAGAGTTGACATTGAACTTGAGGTATACGTACATATGTGCGTAGGTGCGAAATGTTAATGTGAAATCGGCTGGTAGTTTGAAAAGATATTTTGCTAGTTATTATGCAAGAAATTAGTTTCAGATGCAGTGCTTCTGTTTTTAACTAATGCTGCATTTATAATTTATTTGGCTGAAGAATTTAAAATTAGTAGATTGATATTTTGAGTACCGAAAATGTGATTATAATAATAAAGTGATTATTATTATAATACAATGATTATTTTTTCCGCTTGATTTAATTGACAAATTGTGAAGATGTTTAACTGATAGCTAAAAACAAAAATCAATGACTAGGAAATTGGCAATAAAATTAGCAAAATAGAATTAAAAGCCAAAGAAAAAACGTCATCTATTCGAGTTTGTATTTATTTGAATTTCGATTGGCACATAAGCAAGTCATTTTGCATAGTTGTATTGCAATTTATGGCAATCATCGAAAAAATAATAGAGATCGTAGTTTTATAGTTCATATTAGCTCCAGAGATCAAATTTAGTCAATCAGTTTTACAGATTATCTTGACAAATAAGGTGTTTATAAGAGTGAAACTAGGACAAAAATGATAAAATTAATGGATGCCAATGAGAGCAACATAGTAATTTATTTTATCTATCAGTTTTTAATGATTCTGCTCGGAAGAACTTCATGGAAAATCCGTTTGAATTTTTTGTAAAAATTGGACTGTACGTCGGAAATTTTATTTGCCAAATTTTCGATTCCAAAGCATTTCATACTCTTTGGACGAAGATATAGAGATTATGAAAATTTAATCTCAAGTCAAACTACAGTGCGCGAAGTAATTATATCGGACAAAGAGAATATCGGGAAAATTATTTGCTAGCTACTGATTCAAAAAATAAAAATTTAGTTTTATGTTTCATGCAATGATAACAAAGCAACAGCGGATTATATTTTCAACTATTTAATTTCATTTTGTAGCCAGGAAGATACAATATTTAAAATTCATGAACGAAATAATTATAGCGGACAAATCACATAAAAATGTTTATAAGTATTTTATTTCAACAATTAAAAACAATAATTAACATCAAAAGAAATTTTAATAATCTATAGTGCTTCCCTTATTTTGTATCACTTTGCATAAATGACGGGGCATGGAATTAACAAGGGATTGAAGAACAGATGTTGCAATTTGATTCCATTCCTTTATAATGGCCGTTTTTAGCTCTAATATGATGTCAAACTGACGACCTTGTGAATAGACTTGTTGCGATAAGATACCCCATAGATTTTCCATGGGGTTCAAATCAGGGCTTATAGCAGGCCACTTTAATAGCGGTATGTTCCGGGACTCAAAAAAAAAGTTTCGTGAACGTCGCAGAGTGTATAGGTGCGTTGTCTTGCTGAAACAGCCAGTCGTCTCTCCATAAATCCTCTGCAAAAGTGATAAGCACGTCGTCCAAGAGTTCAACATACTTAGCTGAGTTCATTTTATGTGAAATAAAACAAATTTCAGACTTTCCCCGTGAACCGAATGCAGCCCATATGATGAGGGAACCTCCTTGAAAGTTCCTTCTATGACACGTTTGCCGTTCTTTACGGAAATCTCTCCAATATCCATGACAGCCATCAGGCCCGTCTAAATTGAATTTTTTTCATCACTAAATATGACAGAATCTCATTCAATTGTCCAAAATTTATACCGTTCAGCAAATTCTAAACGTGCAGATTTATGACGTGACACAAGTAGTATAAAGTGCCGTTACATTGCGGTCGCTTGCAAAAATGATATGACGTCATCACAAATAGTGTGAGACTATTCATTTTCTCAGAAATACCTAGTGATAGTTTGTATGTTATAATTATTTCGCGCACTGTAGTGTAGTTTTTTATATGGCAATATGATTAGTTTCCGGCGATTCTATAAGGAAAATATCTCTTATATTACAATCTCCGGATATATTCATAATATTTTCGAGTCAAACTCATACATTCAGAAAACAAATTCATACTTTCACGAACCAATCTCATGAATTTCTAAGCTGAGTTCATACATTTCCGAGAAGAATTCAAAACTTTTCAATGCAATACCATGCATTGCCAAATAGGGTAGAATAGGTTTCGCGGCTGCCTGCTCCGATCAGACTCCGGAAAAGGCACACAAGGGCCCATTGTTATTGCATTGCTTAGCGCACAACCATTACTGAATGGAGAATCGCCTCGAGTCTTTGATAAGCTGGGTGATCCTGTTCAAGTCTACTAAAGTCACTTCGGCTAGGCTTGCGAAGAAGTATGAACCAAAGGACTGGATTTCTTTTCCAGTGAAAGACCGAGCATTCGCACGAGAGAAAATAAATTTTACCTTCTCTTCGCAACTACAGTTCCAACAAAAATCGTCATAAGAGGGATTCATCTGCATCGCATACACACCAAACGGAAAATTTCCGGTTAGAACATCCATCGCTACGCGGGAAAAATCCCTTCCCAATTCAAGTAGTTCCCTAGTGAGATCAATGTCAAAAGTTTTCAATATGTTCCTTGGATTCGCAGGAAGCAGCCCAAACAAAGCTCTTTAAGCGACGCATGACATTTAAGGACTAATTTCGAGGAGCATAACCGTTTGGCTACAGTTTAAAATTCAAATATGCTCTCCGATTACCTGATTTCATAAGAGCCAATGGTCTGTCGTTCAGTTTGAAGTCATAGGCATGTATTTCCACCTCATCTGTTCTTAAGGATATTTCACTTGTTCATTCCTCTCTGTTTAGGACTTGGGTCTAAAGCCATTGAATCAAAGATGGTTTGGCAATAGCATAATCGATGTCCGCTGGAATAGACATGTACTGCTATGCTAGTGCAAGGATCATCACAATGTAATGTGCGAAGTCCAAGTCAAACAGGTCGGCAAGAAACCAGTGAAGTCGCACCAGGATTATTTTTGTTGGGATAGTACGGATTAGTAAAACTCGCAATCTACATACTTTTTCTGTCACTTTCTGATTGACAGCTTAAAATATAGCTGAATGCATTATAATTTCATCGTAAAAAGCAATGGTTCCGTTTTGTTGGGAGAATACTCAGAGTACTATCGATCTTATATTAGTACTCTCCGAGAGGTTCAAGATAAATTTCCCTGATATGGCAATGAGGATGTAATCTGTATATGCTATCATTTAACATCCAGTTTGACCAAGCTTCCTAAAAACCTTATTGGCTGTTAGATGCCAAAGCAATGGAGATACTGTACTGCCCTGAGGATTGCCCATATTTATCACTGGCTTGATGGTTGAACTACTTAGAGTTGGGTATAATACCTGGATTATAATAGCTGATTTAAAGAATCGACTAGTTGCAAATTGATATTCAGGTTTTGGAGAATATTTACAATCGCCCGAAGACACACATTACTTCCTCAATGTTCATAAATGTAGGTAGGGAGCACTCGTTGCGAGCAAATAACAGGTTCCCCTCACGGGTAAGCATATTATGACTTCGAGATCAGACTAGAGTCTGAAACTATATTATCCAATACCCCACAACTCTTTTTAAAATCTTGAACAGACAGAAGTTTGGAAAAATTGGTCAATAGCCATTCGATTTAGTGTTTGAGGTTCCTCCTGCCTTAGGGACGCAAACAACTCCCATTTCTCGCCAGCTTGTATGAAATTAACGAAAGTCTTAAGCAATATATTATCGAATATTACTCAATTATTTTTGAATTAAGGGGTTAGTTCACTTTTAAACTGCTCCAAATGAACTTTTTTTTTTAAACAGCTACCAAAAAAAAACTATTCAAGACATGGATTTGAAATTTTACATGCTTCTTTATTGAAGTTTAACGTTAACATTTTCTTTGGAGAAAAATATTAGAAAGCAAAATGGCGACCACCCCAATGGATCGCCACAGCACCGCCGAAAAAAAATCTAATTGCGCCTCGTAAATTCCTGGACAAAATAAGCATCTGTGAGCAAACTACCAAAAATATTTCATTAGTTTTGAATATAAAGGACTGCACGGGCCTAAATTTAGAACCCTAAAGCGATTGAAAAAAATTTGGTATACTTTTGAACATTGGTTATCCAGTTTTTTTGCGTTTTTTTCAATCAAAAAAATGTTTCCCAAATCGTCAAAAAAATTTGTTTGTTCTAAATTTAGGCCCGTGCAGTTCTTTATACTCAAAACTAATGAAATATTTTTGGTAATTTGTTCACAGATGCTTATTTTGTCCAGGAATTTACGACGCGCAATTTGCTATTTTTTTTCGGCGGTGCTGCGGCGATCCATTGGGGCGGCCGCCATTTTGCTTTCTAATATTTTTTTTCCAAAGAAAATGTTAATTTTAAACTTCAATAATGATGTATGTAAAATTTCAAATCGATATCATGAATAGTTTTTTTGGTAGCTGTTTAAAAAAAAAGTTCATTTTGAGCAGTTTAACAGTGGACTAACCCCTTAAACTAATACCTGTTTATTTGAAATTTATATGAAAATGAAAAATCCCTGTTGCCTCTGCAAGAAAAAGGCCATATTAGCAGAGCGTGACTGATTCACTACTAAAAGCCATCAAATTTATTCTACAAAGTATTACTTTCTTTCATAAATTTGCGTAGGATAATTATTTGTTCAATTGTTTTATTTATATTATAAACTCGGAATACATAACTCTGAACTCTATTTGAAAATCTGTGAATGATATCTGGAAATGCAAGGAATAAATTGTTCTCGGAAATGTATGAAATCTGCTCAAAAATTTATGAAATTAATTCGCTAAAATATGAATTGGTCTTCATAATGTATAAACATGAAAAATTTATCAATTCAACCAGCAAAAATTATTAATTTAACTTTATCCCTATAACTACATCATACTACATCATATTAAGTCAACTTTTCTCAATTTTATATTTTCCAGATTAACTCAACAACGAAACAACTATTTGTGGTAGCCATCGTTCTATCGGTGATTGCAGTAGCTTTAGGTACGCCTTCGACCCGATGCTATGACTGTACATCTACCGTATACAACCGTTTAGTTGGCTCTTATTATACACCCAGTTATGATTATGAATCCCGTGTGATTAATAGATCTCCCGTTATCACTTATCGGAGTGATATTGTTTCAGGCAATGATTTAATGTTTATTTGATTCTTGTTTTCTTTTTTTTTATTCTTTTAAAATACTAAAAATAATGTTCCATCATACCGATAATCAGTGGTACATTGAATACGCTAAATTGGATGGTTCTTCAAAAATTACTAATTATATAGATTACAGGAGCATGATATATATATACTCTTCAGAAATTTTATCTTCGGTGACATAATACTGAATTGACTTTATGACAATTGCACCCAAAACTAATGATGGTACTGAATTGACAGGTTTATTGTTACATTTCCTGGCACAAAATTAATAGATCAGTTAATCTTTGTTATAATAAAGTGAAGTGCACCTTCCTTTTTGCTATGGTAAATCCAAAGATTATAAAATTGAAAAAAAACCCTGACTACAAAATCATAGTACTAGCTACAATTTCTGAATCATGGTGATTTTTTAACCCATATTAGCCTAAAAGTGTTTCAGATATTGCTAAACCTAATTTTCTTCCATCTCACCTTCAAATCGAACGAACACTCACACTCGTGTGATTACACCTCGGGCCAACTTTCTAACATATACAATTCAATTTTAAAATTTAGGTCAAGGATGCCAAGGAAATCCATGCGGTACGAATGCCATGTGTCAGGAAACAGCTGGCGGCCGCCCAGTATGTTCCTGTCCGCCAGGACACAGTGGAAACCCGCTAACATACTGTCATAGGGCTGAGTGCTTGGATTCGGTCGAATGTCGATTCGATCAGGCCTGTAAGAATGGACATTGTGTTAATCCATGCATTGGCGCATGTGGAGCCAACGCTCATTGCGAGGTAATTACAAATTCGTTGCCGTTTTTTTCCAATTTTGATGAAAAATGTTGAAATTCACTTGAACCGGACAAAAAACAATTTTTTTTCAGCCGAGAAACCACGTAGCTGTATGTAGTTGCCCGCGTGGTTATGAAGGTGATCCGTTCAGCACTTGCCGTCTTGCTGATCCAGGTACATACATTTATATCTATACTTACATATATACCTACTTAAAGTAGAAGATCAGGTATATATATTATGAGACTGTATTTTTAAATTATAATCGCTTCCGTAATCTTACACGGGAAGTTGTAAGTCTCTTCCCACATTATTTGCATCTGTTCATTTTGCTAATTTGTAGTGCGAAAAATCGGTGTAGGTTTGACCAGTAGTGTCTAGTTTTAATTTGTTGTTGAATGATTTTGATTCGTTTTGATTCCCTTATATAGAACAACAATGCCATCCAAGCCCCTGTGGCGTGAATACGAAATGTGAAGTTATTAATGGCGTTCCAACATGTTCTTGTGTGACTGGATTTATTGTAAGTATTTTTTTATAAGTCACAGCTTAGTACTCATACTAAAAATGTGTATTTACTATTTTAGGGTAATCCATTAACAGGATGTCGTCACGAATGCGAAATTGATCAAGAATGTGGTCCACAAGAGATGTGCCAGGGTTTTAAATGCGTAGCTGCATGCTCGCAATGCGGAAAAGGTGCCACATGTGCCGGTGTTGCTAATCACCGTGCCATATGCGAATGCCCGAAGGGATATATTGGAAGTCCACACACGGAATGTCGTCCTGAATGTTATGGCGATGTTGATTGTCCATCAAATCGTCCAGCTTGCTTCTACGGTATTTGTAAGAACACTTGCGAAGGTGCTTGCGGTATTGGAGCTGATTGTAATCTGAGAGGTTTAACACCAGTATGCAGTTGTCCACGTGATATGACTGGCGATCCGTTTATTCGATGCCGTCCATTTACTGCCCGTAAGTTAAAGTTTTTTCAAAAATAATTTAATCACCATAATTGCCCAAGTTGTATACTTTTAACTGTATGTTTATTGTTAAAAATAAATCATTGTAACCGAAAATATACAAACAAGATAAAAAAAATTCAACTTTTGCAGAGGATCTATGCGAACCAAATCCTTGCGGAACAAATGCTCAATGCACTCCAGGTCACGATAACACCGGCAAAGAACGACCAGTATGTACTTGTCTCCCAGGATACACAGGAAACTCTCTCACACATTGTCTTCGAGTATGTTAGGCTATATATGCACCACAACTCCGAATTCTTATGAACATTTGTTTTTGTTTTAGGGAGAATGCCAAAGTGATGCCGAATGCCAAAGTAATCGAGCCTGCATCAATTACGAATGTGTGAACCCGTGTATCAACAAATGCGGAACCGGAGCTACTTGTGAACCGAAAAATCATGTCGCCGTTTGTCAATGCCCTCGCGGAACAGCTGGAGATGCTCTACTTTCATGCCGTCAGGCGCGAACATTCCCCGTTGCCCGATATCATTGAAGAATGGCACGGAGAAATCTCGGAAATTATATCGAGTACTAAAACTATGTCATTTTAACTTCATTGAAGATGTTCATGAAACCTGCCAATTGTAATATGACTTTTATATATGTAACAGAATAAATTATTGATGTTGAATCTTGTGGGAGTTTTTGAGGGAAGGGGTAAGGGTTTCTTAATGATGGTGAACTGAGAAAATATTTACGAGAACAGCATGCGTATATGCGAATGAAGGGAATTCTAAACCACGAAGATATTTCGTTCGAAAGATTAATATCCAATATTCATAACCATGTGAATAGTTCAAGAAGGTAAAACAGTGATTTCAATAATCATCTCACAATTTTGTTGTTTATATCACGCGAATATAACTCTCATCATCATCAACATCGGCAATACAACTGGGGTCAAGTCCTGGCCTCCTTCAACACGTTTTTCTACCGGTCCGAATCGCTATAATAAAACAAAACAGTATCCACTTCGGGCGCCCTGGTCAAAGCCACCTCTCCAGCGGAAAAAAGGTCTCCTCTGCTGTCGTTTTTTTTTTCGCTGTTGGAAGGCAGACATCTTCAAAAAGATGTTCCATGGCTCCTGCTCTGGAACATGTCGTATTTTTACCGGCTAAAACCACATTCTTCTTCTTCCACGTTCCCCGTGGGACTACTTGCACAGCGTAACTTTGTGCGAACGGATCCGCCCTTAGCTGCTTCTTGCGATCCTTGCTTCTTCCTGTCACGTTCTACGTCGCGTAGCTTGCGGTGTATATTTTTCAGTGCTGCTTCAATGGTATTTCACGCAGTTTAAAATTTCAGCATATAGTGCACTATATTTTCCGCGGATATCCATGTGCTAGTGCCGTCTCTAGGCTACTTCTGCATGCTTCAAAGCACGGCAACTGAACATATCGTCTTCCGCATCTTCGGGTGATTCTTACAAACTGGACAGTCCGGTGAGCTATCGTATCCAAAATGGTGCAGGTAATTACAATACTCGCCATTTCCGATTAAAAATTGAATCAGTATCTCCGTGGCTCCGGGCAGTTCATCGCACCACGTTGATGATTAATCTGTCCGTCCAACGTCCGTTTTGCGCCACCCCGCAGCTACTTTGCCATGTGCGAAGTGGCACTCGTTTTTCGATTTCTCGCGTGCTTCGCTTTTGTAGAATCGAAGTGCTTCATCTGCAAGAGTATCAATGAGCGGTATACTGGCAGTATAACACACCTCGCCTCATACCACGTTGTTGGAAAGGCGCAACAGGATAGGAGTGTAATCAGCTGGTAGGCAGAATGAATTTTTCACCAATACGATTTTATTTGCAGTGTTGGTGCCTACGCTAGCGCTGCGTGTAGTAAAATAGAACTAACCACCCTTGAAATTAATAGCCTTCGGCTTTGCTTTGGGCCACCAATATCGAGTAGCATATTTACGAGTGCAGAACTTGCGTGGTTTCTCCAGATGAAGTTTGAAGCTCAGCTTATCGTCGATAATTATAGCAGACTGCGGTGTAATTATACAACAGGCGCGGCTCTTCGTTAGACGCAAAGGAAGCAGTGCTTCCCTTGCTAAAGATTCCTTACTCAAAGAAAGCATAATTTAACATTATATACTGATATTCAAAGCAAATTATTTGATTCATACGCCAAATATTCAAAATAAAAAAAAAGTTGCATAAAACTCCATTAATGCTATATGCGAAATAGTTTTACTTTCTAACAGCCAAAATACACTGCTTTACAGCTAACTTAACAGTAACATAATCAAAACTCAAGCGTTTTAATCAAACCCCCAAGCATCCCGTTTCATTCTAGTCCAGAAGATACAGCTCATTGCAGTGCTTTGAAATATGCTACACAGAACATTGAAATGATCTTGTTCGTCTTCTTGACTAGAGAAATTCAACAAATCCCTTGCCTATCCGGCCGCTAAACGGTCTACAAGTCGTTGTGCATGGACGCAACACTATTTCCAACGTTTTCTTTTCGGTTTCTATTTCGCTGCAGAGCCTGCAGCTGGTTTGCTTTCGACGTCTAAGTTTAGTATTTCATTTGTATGTATGATTACTGTAAGGAACCTATCGTATAACATAGGGTGTTATTTGTATGATTAAATTCTGTAATGGATTTATTACTTAGCGCTAGAGTTTATTACTAAGCGCTAGAGTTTCACCTCGACCATTCGAAGAGGAAAATGTGCTCTATAGATCCGTGGTGAACAGGACCACTCGTTTCAATTAATATTTAAAAAAAAAATATTTTTCTAGTTTGAAGTATCTTGCTCATTTTTAAGATTTATGCGATTGATTGTGGTCACAGTGAGCAGGAAAATCACGGAAGAAAACTGTTGGAAATCGAATAGTACCGTCAACTTTTAACATATTTGCTGCGCTGAAATACCTACTTGATTATTCTGCAAAAATATGCAAAAATACTTGTGCTTCCCCGAGTCTCAAAGTCACGAGTCCCCACTATTCGCCAAACTCTCCGTACTACTGTTAGTTTCCTTCGCTTCGTGATCAATCCCAGTTCCGTCTTATGATCGGTGAGCTCAAGTCCGACGCAACGAGCCCATGATTTAAGTACTTAGTTTGCTTCGTTTGCGTGTGTTTGGATTTCCTCGGGATCACGATACCAATCTCCCGATGTTAGGTGCCCTGCCCACCGAGGTCTACTTCACTTTACCTTTGAGACTACATCTGCTTCTAAGTATATCGCGTACAATTCATGGTTGGGGGTTTGAAGAGCTTTAACCTATTAACTGGGTATGACGAGCTTTTCGCCTGATTGCATTCATCAAAGACCTCACAGATCTTATTCTAAACAGCGTTAATATGTTCTGGGAATTTCGTAAGGATCTGATGACTCCATCAGAAGCTATCACAATCCAAAATTTGGAAAATATGATGTGCCTACTTTAACGCACTCACCGCCCACGAAGGATTAAAAACCTTTAAAAAGGATAACATGAACCGTGATAGTCACTGAATCATTGTTAATATATTGCATTACTTCGCACTGCGAAGAAAAAAGCCCCCATTGTGAAACGAGTTGAGCAAAAGTTTATTCCCCAGTTAACAGTTTAACAGATAATAATAACGTTTTGACAACATATATCATATACAACAAATAATAACGCTTTGTTGGATTTAAGCAGCCGCCCGTCCTCCTCCATATTTTTATCGGCTACTACTATTGACCCAAGTCAACTACCTTAGATTGTACTACTTCAAATTCATGCTCCACTATCCTGATGGTTTGACCAATACTAGGTGTATGACTTTAACTAAGTTAAACTTGCTCACATCATAAAACTCAGTCACAACCCCCAAAAGCTATATCACGAAACCCAATACATATAAACTAAACATAAATAAATTGAAACAATTTACATTTGCCACATTTGCACTTATTATAATATATATTTAATACAAATACATATTAATTCTTATTTAATTTTGGTTACAACGTATAAAACTAGCAAAATTTGATCTTTTTTAATTTTAACTTTCGCTCATTTAGTTTTGAAATCGATATTCGCATAGCAAAATAATGAGTATAGACTTAATGTTGTATTGACAATTATCAGTAGTTTACTTCTTTCATAATTCAATCGTTCCGTTAGAAATCTACGGCAATTAAGGCGGAAGTCAAATTATAATTAGCTACATTTTTTTTCACTCTCCAGAATACTTTGAAAATACTATTTTGCGCTTTTAAAATACAAAGACGAAACAAAAACAATTCATTATTGATTTAATTCAGAAGATCATAGATTGATATTTGACCGAACGAATTTTATAGTTTGAAGATGAAACTGAACACATTATAAGTATTGATATGGATTATATAGAGTCAGCAATATAATAATTTACGCTACTGTTACATATATTACTTCGAATTATTTTGGAGATTATTTTAATGGCGTTGTAACGCAATTAATTCGAAAGTGATTAGTTCGGGGTTCGAATAAGTAATGTGAATGCTGTTTAGACACAATAAATCACAACGAAAGAGGAATGGCAGAATAATGTACAGCTCTTGTAGAATATCTTACAAAACATTTCCTTTTGATTATTATTTTCAGGCATGATATTTTTCTTTCACTTTCTTTTTTAAAAAAACCAAATGTTTTATTCATTTTTTTTTACATTTATGATATAAATTTATCAAATATTTCGATTTTCTTTGTTGCTTTTTAAGTTTATTTTTTTTTTTTGGTTTTAATTTTATTATGATTAGACATTGTTTTTTTTTTTAAATGGTAATACAATATACATTTACAACTAGCAACATCGACTCTTGCGATTTTTCCCCGGTTTTAAGTGTATTGTTTCCTTTGTATTCTGAGCATTTTGCGCATTCTGTCGTAACTTATGGTTTAGTACTTGTCGGGTTATAGCTAAAAACATTTTTTCCACATTGATATTATCTTTGGCAGATGTTTCATACAATTCGATT
The DNA here is from genome assembly GCA_963978885.1 of Nemotelus pantherinus. Lineage (NCBI taxonomy): Eukaryota > Metazoa > Arthropoda > Insecta > Diptera > Stratiomyidae > Nemotelus > Nemotelus pantherinus. Next base: position 167,622,474 of record OZ022263.1, read on the forward strand.
TCCATATGTCGCGCATAACGCTCAGCATCTTCGGTCAAGACAACTTTACGGGCGGGATCATCGTTCTTATTGCCAACTGAAAAAGACAAGTGAACAAAACACACCAATATGCAGTTTTGCAGTTTTTATTTATTATTGGATTAATGATTTCATAAATACAGTTGTGTGCAATTTTATTTGTAAGTCAAAGACTTCAAAAAAAAAAATAGTTTCTGGATATAATAAAATCTTTAAGCTTAATATGAAGAATAGTTTATTAATTTTAGGTGGCAAATAAACATACTGACTTGTAAATCTAAAAAAATCTGGAAAGATAGGAATAGGATGCTGACCTACTAATCTCCTCTGGATTGTAAGATTTTACACTATGCTATATGTTCGCTGCGGTTTTTTTCATCCAGAGTGGAGTAGGTTTCCGGCATGCATAAAAAACGATCCGGAGTAGCATGGAATATTATTCATTCCTACCCGGTTGGCAGCAGTGTGTTGATTAGACATTTGCCATTTAAAAATTCAAATTTCGAAATAACAAACATCTAGCTAGTAAATAAAATCAGGTTAATTTCTTTTTAAAACATGATCGAAGAATATCTCGCCTCATATGATGAGAAATCTGTAGACAGCATTGATTTTTCAATGACATTCATCCGATTTAATTTTTCCTGGTTGTCAGATTGACGAGAAAATTTCGAGGAATTTATCACTGCAGCCAGCTGTTTCAATTACAGTCTGTCAAGAATGAGTTTACACATAGGGAAAAAATTCAATTTTTCATCTTTCTAATTATAAAATACTACTTTTTATTTATGTAAATGAATGTTTTTTCTTAATTATCGTTATTTGCATTATTTCCAACCGATATATACAAAAAAAGTACAACTTCAATGCAAAAAAAGAACGAAAAGAACAACGAAAACAATTATTACAATTCTTGAAGTGTCAAGAAACTCTTTACACAAAAGTTTATTTTTTGCATTACTGCAACGATACGGTAAATTTACCATAATTTTTGGTCTGTATTGTAAAGCTCTATAAATTTGATCATTAGTGTGTGATTAATTTTTGGCTAATACGCATAAATAAGTGAGATATTGTGTTTTAAAATGCCAGGCAAAAGATTATCCTTTGAGTTAGTTCAGATGATATACTATAATCACCAATTAGGTAAAAGTGCACAGGAACTATCGGAAATGTTTTGTGTAGCACGAATGGCAGTCTATAACGTTATAAATCGTGCTGAAAATGAGAATAGATTGGAGCCAAAGTGTGGAGGTGGCTCAAAACCAAAAATATCTAAACGTATAGAGCGCCTTATGATAAGGAAGCTTGATAAAAACCCCTGGATTTCGACCAGAACACTTGCTAGGGAACTCAAGGAAGAGTGTGATGCTGCTGTTTCCCATGAAACAGTACGACAGGCCATCCTACGAAATAAGTTCTCATCAAGAGCTGCACGAAAGAAACCACTGTTTTCTGCACTAAACATCGAAAAGCGTTTTTCTTTCGCTATGATGCACCTTTTTCAACCCGTTGACTTCTGGGACGACGTCATATTCTGCGATGAGACGAAAATGATGTTGTACTATAATGATGGACCGGCTAGAGTGTGGCGCAAGCCTTTAACATCGTTGGAAAATCGAAATATCATTCCGGCTGTAAAATTTGGTAAGTTGTCCGTTTTGATTTGGGGTGCTTCTCAAGCAGAGGAGTAGGAGACTTGGCATTCATCGAGTCAACCATGGACGCCCAACCATATTTGCATATCCTTAAAACATATTTGGCAAGCAGTGCGCAGAAATTCGGGTTTATGCATAACAGCAAACCAAATTTTAAGCTTTACCAGGACAACGATCCCAAACATAAGGCGAACATGGTGCGAATGTGGCCCTTATACAACTGCGGAAAAGTGATGGATACACCAGCCAAGAGTCCGGACTTAAATCGCATGGAGAATTTATGGGCTTACTTAAAACAACAAGTCGCTAAAAGGCAACCCAAAAACCGAACTGCCTTAAAAATTGCGATTCTCGAAGAATGGCAAAAAATACCAACCACGTATGACCTGCAAAAGTTGGTTCATTCAATGAAAAATCGGTTGCGATGTGTGGTGGATGCCAAAGGTGGCCATACCAAATGTTAAATATACCAAATAATATTAAATATCCTGTAAATATGTAAATATTAAATACAATAATAATTTGTGTAAAGAGTTTCTTGACACTTCAAGAATTGCAATAATTGTTTTCGTTGGTCTTTTCGTTCTTGTTTTGCATTAAAGCTGTACTTTTTTTTGTATATATCGGTTGGAAATAATGTAAATAACTATAATTAAGAAAAAACATTCATTTACATAAATAAAAAGTAGTATTTTATAATTAGAAAGATGAAAAATTGAATTTTTTTCCTATGTGTAAACTCATTCTTGACAGACTGTATATGAATTATAGAAATAGGTTCCGCAAAGAGCAAGAATATGAAATCCACTGATTTGACAAGCATTCGTACTCTGGATGTTGTTGTTGTATTATCGCTATCCTGCACTTGAATTATCATGTTGCAGGGTCAAATTGCTGTTTATTAATTTGTTACCGACATACAAGGCTACTTCGTTCAATATATTGTGTTACAGATGCCAGAATAATCTTTCTGGGAGTTTCGACTAGTATGCTAAGGGGCCCATATCATTGTAAGATATACTCTCCCAGATTATAGCTTTGCCTTCAACTGAATGATGTATTTCTTTATACACACTTCTTTGGCTTTTTTCTTCAGGTGTTGCATAAAAATATAGCTTGTCATATATACCGTCTAATAAGAAGGCACATTCATCTGTGCACAGCAACTGCGTAAAAATATTAGCGTTCTTTAAAATATTTTTCCGAGCAAATTCCAGACGCCCAAACGCATCAGCCTACAGGGTGTGTATAAAAAGTAATGAGTCCTATTTTTTAGTTTAGTCCACAAGTATGTTTGGTGCAGGGGGAAGTATTCTTTAAAACACACTAAGTGACTAACTCGCACTAACTTGTACTTTTCACAAGGAAACACAGGGTGCCGGCTATTGCCACGCCTAGCTTCAATGGAATAACATTGGAACTTGTTGATAGTGTTAAATATTTGGGCCTTATACTAGACAGGAAACTGAACTGGGGGGCTAATGTGAAGCACAGAATAGGTAAGGCTCGCGCAGCACTTTTCGCATGTTGATCTGCCTACTCCAATACCTGGGATCTTAAACCTAGGGCAGCCTACTACATATTTACATGTGTAGTGAGGTCGATTCTGGTGTATGGAGCGATCGTGTGGTGGAAGGCAGCGGAGAGTAAAACCAACATTAAGGAGCTAACAAGACTGCAAAGATTAGTTTGCATATGTATTACGGGTGCTTTAAGAACCGCCCCAACGGCTGGGTTGGAAATGATTCTGGGACTTATGTCTCTGGATCGATTCATCTTTAGAAGCGTAAGTTTAGCGGCGATACGCACTAAAAGTTCCGGCATGTGGAACAATTCAACTCAGTGGGGCCACAGCGGCATTTTTACAGAATGCCGTAGAAGATTTGTACTCGTTGCGGAAGATACGGAGCACATGGGCAGAATAACACATTTTGGCAGGAATTTCCAGTTCAAGATACTCACAAGAACAGAGTGGAAGAAAAAGGAAGCTACTGCCGATGGTGGCGTTTGGATTTACACGGAGTGGTCAAAGACGAACACCGGAGTTGGCTCGGGCGTGTTTTCTACGGATTTAAACATTAACCTGTGGCGTAGACTGTCAGGCAATGCTACTGTCTTTCAGTCTGAAGTATATGCTATACGCTTGGCAGTTGAGTCTATTAGCGGAACAGCAACCAAACCAATGACGATTTGCGTCGACAGTAGGACAGCAGGGCAGCCATTCTCCTTCTTGCGTCTTACAGATTTCTTCAAAAACTGTTAACGCTTGCAGAGTGGCTCTCAATGGAAAGGCAGGACATATTCCTATCCGGATGATGTGGATGCCAGGGCATAGTGGGGTCAAAGGCAACAAAAAAGCCGATGAATTGGCGAGGTAACTTTCAGGAGCTAGTAATAGCCCCACGGTCAATTGCTGACCCCATAAGCAAATTAGATGCTGCCATATGGGCCAAACTAAAGTCCGAATGGGAAAACAGGATGGATTGCAGGGTGGCCAGAACGTTATTTCCATCACCTGACCTAAACATAAGCAGGAAACTGTTCAAGCTCACCAGAAACTACTTGAGAGCGACGGTCGGCTTGATCACAGGGCACTGTCTTACCGCATCTCATACGAACAAAATGGGGCTGACATCCAGCAATTTATGCAAGAGGTGCGAAATGGAAGAGGACATCATCGAGTACACTCTCTGCGATTGTCCGGCCCTCTATGATAAACGCCTCAAGATTTTTTTGTTTTTACCATTTTCAAGAGTTAGTAGAGGTGGCAAGTACCATCACGTTGAGTCAGCTGATTCTGTTTGACGAGCCATTGACAACAATGGCAATGACAAGCCATTTTTGGCAATATAATAACCGGCAACGAACCATGGATTTTTGAGTACGGACCCGAGTCAAAACGGCAAAGTTCCTGAATGGCGCACAACAGCATTACCACGCCGAAAGAAGATTCGAATTAGCAAGTCGAGGACAAAAACAATGCTTTTAGCTTATTTGACGTCAAGGGGATTATCAACTATGAATTTGTACTTGATAGACATTGTCAATGGGCTTTTTACGTTGAACACAATCGAGTGAGGTCAGTCATCGGCGCCAGTTGAAAGCTTTAATCGAATCACACCTGCTTCGCCTGTTCTATGGGAATGATCTGCCTTCGCTTCTTTTTTGTGGAAAGAAAACAAGCTTCTTCTGAATACAGAGAAATGCCAAACACTGATTTCTTCTCATAAAACTCAGCCCACTGTCTTTTATTACTCGTTGGATACTCATGGATACTCAAATATCTTGGGGTTATGTTTGGAAACAAGCTCAGATTTGGTGTTCATATTTCGGATTTGGTCAATCGAGCATCCAAGCTGTCAGGAAATTATCTTAAGATCATCCCAAATATCCGGATGCATGTAGCCAACCTTATTTTTGTATTCTTTCTTTGCCCTGTCAATTTGAATATGCCTGTGGATGTTTTCCTCAATATGAATGTGATAAAAAATCCATTGAATCTGCACAAAGGAGATTCATTCGTTCGTTACTCAACAAGCACGGTATTCTCCGTTTAAATTATCATGTTCGTCTTTCCTTTCTCAAGCTTGATATATTGTCTTCCCGTCGTATCTATCACAATCAATGCTTTCTCTTCCAAATCTGTCGTAACCTTTCACATGATCCCATTTTTGAAGATATTCTGTAATCAAATGCACGAAACTCGGTGCCGAGATACTTTTGAAGTATTGTTTGCGAAATGTTCAGTCTACTTTAATTCGCCTTTATCGTGGTTAACGAGAACATACATATTGTACATAATGGTTCTTCTACAGAATATGAACGTGGATACATAATTTTTTTTTCTATGAGGTTTAGTTTTCGAGTTATGGGCTTCTGAATAATTGACGAAATTGATGAAAGGTTTTTTTGAAAAAAATCTTACTAACATTAAATATACTGATTGGTAGAGAAATTTTTTTGTTCTTTTCAAATTTAAAATTAGATTTGAAAAACAATTTTTTTTCCTGTTTGAAACCGGAAGTAGACACTTCGACTCTTAATTTGAATAATTTGGACCAGGTTAATTTTGTTTATTTTTACAACAAAATAAAGCTTAAAGTATACTTATTTTAGCATAAACGTTTTAGAGTGGGATGGCCAGTAGTTTAGGAGATAGATGAATTTCAATACATACAAGTCGTATGAAGCGAGATACCGGAAGAAGGTTAAGGACCTAAGAAAAATATCAAGAATATTAGCAGAAAAATGGAGATATTCATCTGATTTGTACGTATGCGGAGCCTGCTGGAAAAACCTGATCGTAGAAACACCTCCAGAAAATAAAAATAGAACTAGTTTAAGAAACAAGAGTAAAATTGTAAATTTTATGAAATAAATTCATTTTTTCATAAACGATTAATTTTTTCAATTAAGTAAATTAGCATTAGCAATTTTTAATATTTTACCTTCTATACTTCTATCTGTAAGTGATATAATTGATATCTAATAATTTTACTACAAATGTTTTGCTTTCACACTCACTAGCTATCCTAAACAAGCTTCCGGTACCACGCCCCATGCGACTTCTATGTATTGAAATTCACCTACCTCCTAAACTACTGGCCATTCCATTCTAAAACTTTTATGATAAAATAAGTATACTTTAAGCTTTGTTTTGTTTTAAAAATAAACAAAATTAACCTGGTCCAAATTATTCAAATTACTCTCATACCAGTGTTTGGCACTGCCTGAGGGGAAAGTTTGTGACAAATGAAGTTATTCAATTGCATGCAATATAAAATATGTTGTTATTTTTTTGTGGTTTTTTTTTTGCATTAATACAGTTTAGGTCTCGACTCAGTATAAATCAAACGAAAATATCATGCACAAATAAAATTGACACGACAGTTGTATTAATAAATAACTTGAATAACTTTACATTTACTATAAACATAACTTCAGCTTTTATCGGCTGGGCTTAGTGATTAGATATTTTTTTCATTTTTTTTTTTTTGTATATTTAGACATTTTTTCAACAGTTAGTGTTAATGTGTGTTTTTTAAATGTTTATTTAAAACTAATAAAAAAATTCACTTACCTAAAATCTTATTAACAACATCACAATTGTTTTCGATCTCCTGCAACCATCGACGTACGTTTGCAAATGAATCGCCATTTGTTACATCGTAAACGATTATGACGCCATGCGTTCCACGATAATATGTACTGGTTATTGTCCGGAATCGTTCCTGTCCAGCAGTGTCCCATATTTGTAGTTTGACACGTTGCCCGTCTATTACAACTGTTCGAATTTTGAAATCGACTCCAATTGTTGTAATATAACTACCAGAGAACATGTCATCCGAAAATCGTATGAGTAACGATGACTTTCCAACACCTGTTCGAGGAAAAGTAATTAAACATTTCCCTTTTTGTATCAAAAATGGTTAATGACTTAATATCTAATGATTTAAATCTGTGAAAGTTGAGGTGTTAGCGACCCAACTAAACTTTTCGGGAAGTATACCTAGTCGTGCCATAAGTTCTGTCACATGAATATGGGCACTTTTTTATAAGTGATGGAGAGTTTTTAGCCAATTAGTCAGTCTTTACGCCTTTTTCGCAAAAATGAAGCTTAGTGACACCTTTGTAACTGAAGCTGGATGATGTCCTCGGCCTTCTCTGGAGTTGTGTGCATACACCCTATCATCCTGACGGTTGAATTTTTCTTCCAACGTGAAGACATTTTCATTAGTAAACAATATTTGCTGATGTTTGTTGTTGCCGTACCACTGAAGGAGCTCTTTGCATCTTGTGTTTCTAAGCTTTTTCAATTGCTATGTTTTGATAATCTCCGAAATGCGCCCATCCCGAGGTCTGCGAGATGCTAATCTCTCGAGCCATTATTCGTTGCTTACGAAGTGGATTTCGATTTTCGATTGCTTGGATCAGGGCAGGGGTACGTACGTCACGGGGACGTCCTGGACGGGATGAATTTCTTATATTCTGGGTTTCGTTGAATCTTTGGATCGCAGGATAAACAAATCTTCCCTTCTCTCTCTTGCAGATTATCCGTATTTGTGTAATGCAATAACTGCTGTTTCCTCCATCTTTACACCTAAAATGTACCTCAATTGTCTAAAATGTACATTAGTTGTCAACAACAGTATGACGTATCTAAAATTAGCTTCTAAAGAAACAACGCCCCTGAAAAACGGTATCGCGAGCGCGTTCAGTTTTGTAAAGGAACTTATGGTAGGACTAGATATTTTAAGTAAAGGATTCTTGTTATGAGAAAAAGATATAAGGTGGAGCTCCGCACTTGTAATGTATGCTTTGGTCAGAGAGAGTGGGTGTCTGACTCGATGGAAGTGGACTTATGGGGAATTTAGGTTCCTATACCGTTCAGTCAGGGGACGATAGAAGGATGTTCCATTTGCTTTGAGGCCTATTTTTCAAACTCTAACTCGATCAATGTAGTGTAACGTGCTTTTCTTTTACGATTCGCAACTCACACTCGTGGTCGTGTTTCTGGAAGGTGATTTTCCAAGAGACTTCGTCATTTCGATCAGTTCACAGTGTGTGCTATATCAAGGATGTTCAGATCGTTGCTCGCTCCAGGATATGCTCTAGGAGTATTTTTCAGTCTGCTCTTGAATCAATGCGATTAGACGGTATGTGTGACACCACGTAATATTTCTAGACAAACTTTCCTTGAACGGGACATTTTTGTGGAAGAGTGGGGACCTCAACTAGCCTGCGCGCTCTCCTCATTGAGCACCTTGAGATTTTTCCCTCTGAAAATCTGAAATCATAAGTCTATAATAACCGACCCCAGACCCGGGAAACAACAATACACAACAATATTCAGGCGGATATTGGCAGTATGCTCGTAGACATTTTTCAAAGAGCGAATGAAAACTTCAGATAATGGCTTTGCTAGTGTGCTGACAGCGAAGGAAGGCAATCGCCTAATATACTTGTTTAAAACCAGATTTAAGTCACCAAGTTCCTTGAAATTATCATTAAGACTGAACGATGAGCTACGTATACGCTACATTTGGAAGCATTTCGGAACATTTAGAGCAATAGAGTTGACAGATAACCAGGTGCCCCGCGAGCAAATGCAAGTGTAAGCAATTCTCCGCTGATTTTTCCACTCTGAATATTTTTAGATCATCAGCGCACAAAAGGCAGAGGGAATCAAATAAGAGAGTGCCAAGATATCGAGCTTTCCAGAACATCAGGTGTGAGACAAACAAAGACGAAGAACAAGAATTAGCAGTTACGAAGCTGCATGGTCATATGGAGAATAAAAGCAAAACTAGGAGCAAAGGGGACTTGGGACATCAAATGTATCTAGCTTTGGATTTTATGTCTCATTTTTACTCACTGGCCTTAGCTAATCGATAGTAGAAACAGCAGTATCAGTGAACGATAGTAAGCTGGATACTATTGGCTTAATTCAGAAGAATCCATGTCGCTCAGGATCGAGAAAAGGCTCAATTATCAGGCATAAACTGTTGTAACAGCTCTTTTGATGATCTTGCTGAAAAAAACTAGGATATATATGGGTTTATTTTTGAAATGCAGACGATTATTTGAAATGCAAGACCTTTTAGAGATGAGAAAAATATTGGGAATACAGAGGATTTAATTTATGTATCGATAAAACTAACAATAACTCTGAGGTTTATACCTATCTGTAAGTGGCTTATACAGAAGCTCAGTCAACCAGTTTAGGATGCCCGATTCCTGCATTTCAATCAGAGATTTTCTTCAGTGAGACCCATAACTAATATGAAGTCAATTGAATGGAAGTTTTAGTGCTCCATCACTGCTTGCAATCTACAAATAGTAATATTTCGAATGATTCACTTAAGTTAACCCATATAATCGGCAGATTGTACTTTACGAGTTAATATTTTTATATTTAGTTTCACCTACATAGGTATCATTTTGTATCCTCTAAACTACGAACTACCGTCTTAAGAGCCTTATTTGAAATATCGGAAGCTAAGTCGCTAAATAAACTATACACTCAATGACACTTACTTTCCCCTCCCCAATTTCATTAGAGGAAATATGCACTTTCAATAGCATGCGTATCAAATGCATATACAACCAGCCAAGCAGTGTCGTAGTGCATAACAATACTCAAATGCTTATTGCGGCAAGTATGATTTCAAGCTCAGATCATCAACGAACTGATCGTATCTATGTGCAGCATGTGTGTAGTTATGCAACAAAACTTTGAATCGGGCTGAAAAGAAGGCAAATGGTTAGCTACTATTTTATCAATTATACACAACTATTTTATTGTTAAAACTGCACCATAGAAAAAGTTTAAGTTTTTATAGACATTAAAATTTCACATTTTAAACAAAACCGTTTTAAACACAGTCAATGTTTCAGAGAAAGTGGATTTGCATCAATTATTTTAGTTGAAAATATTTTCAAACCAATAAAATCTCCCATCTACTGTATTAATTACAAGTAATCTATTGAACTGATTTTATGACTAATGTCGATAGATCTCTGATACTATAGCTTGTATTGCTAAGATACCCATGCAAAAAAACGAGCCTATTAAACCGCCCCAAATCATTCTATTTTTTTGTATTAATACTCAACTTACGCCTTTTGATAAGCTACTACATACATTCATACACATATCGGTCCGTTGCTCTTTCCGAAGTTGATAAGCCAATTACTGGCCAGTATGCATTTACTTTCCACTATCAAGAGAGAGGATACGATTTACTAATAGGTACAGAACATGAAACATTGGACAAATGAAGCATTGATTGGCATGTGATGTTTCATACCTATTAGGAAGTATTTACTGAGTATTAATACAGACCCCAATATGGGACCTGTATTTATTTATGTAATATTAGAAAGCATTGAATACTTGCCACTATCACCAATTATTAGCAATTTGAATAGATGATCGTAGTCCCGGGCCATTATCTGCTGCAAACGCTACTTCAAAACCCGCTAAATACAATCTCTCGTATTCGAAAGAGAAGAACCAGATGGCCAGGAAGTAAACGAAGTTCAATCCAAAATTTTTTTTTGCAAATTCTTAATTTGACAATTGCATCTATGCACGCATACAGTCTATCACTTGTCACTTTTAATAATCCATTCGTACTGCTTCCGTGCATTCACTTTATCCATCTCATTAACACTCTTTACGCCGATGCACTTTTACTTCAAAATAGAACACCAATTCTATCGTCACACCATTTTCACAAACACACCGAAAATAGTGGTTATGAGTAATTTTCTTATTTACAATCACTTTTTCGAGAAATTGTCATCAGCAAAAAATGTTTCTGCCGTGAAATCAATTACAATACGATAAAAAATTCTATTAGCACACCAGGAAGACAGGTATTTGGAACAACTCTAGAATATTCGATGGATCTTTACGTTTTATTTATTAAATGATCACAGAAAAGTGCGAAAAGTCCGTGACCCGACAACTACCGTGTGCACAAAGCAGTCATTTTGACTTTGACGTGACGGATAGTCGGATCTTGAAAACGACCCGTTTCATCGTTGAAATGTTGGCTGCGGATGGGCATAGTGGGCATTATTGGCGGCATTTGAGGTTGTTGGGCCCAATGCCTCCTAGAAGTACGGGCCGTCAGGCTACGTAATCGTTTTAGCTATGACGTCAATTTAGCCGTGAATTTTGACATTTCCACGAGGCAGTGCCGACACACACCGAGATTTCACTTGCGATTTTTAAGCTAAAATATGAATAAAACGTTAGTTTTTTGTGCGTGAACGCGTTGTAGTGATAATCTTTAGTCATAGCTTGCATTTTGTGTCAATCAATTGTATCGACCAGTGAATCGACACAAAACGTCACATAACCTAACACCAACCGATAAACATTTCGCAGTGAATTTTTCCAATTATACCGTACGCACCGCATCAATTTGTGTTTTAGCTGTTCACTAGCACTGTTCCGCGCATCTCACTTTGTTTTCACTTCACTCACTTCATCGCAACCTGTACAATTTACGATTTCCCGCGGACGTCCCATAAGACTACGTGTGTTTTTCGCCACACTTTGACAGTCTAGTGTGTCGTCATTATTCTGCATTACGGCCCGTACTTCTAGGAGGCATTGTTGGGCCCCAATGGGCCCATGTTCGGAAAACGACCGGGTAAATAGATCAATAAGGCGATTAATAGGTGTGTATGATCAAATAAAGAATGTCAAAATAATACGAAATTAATTTAAGAGCTGGCCGCATTGTTTTAATTGCAGCTCAAACAGTTAATTCTATGTAAATTTCACTGATTTCTTTACCATAAACTGGTGCGACATCTGTATGTTGAACTGAAAAGGTACAATTGATTCTGACATTTTTCTTGACATCTTCTATCGAGACGTCAAGAACTCAAACACAACTCCGTTCGGCTTGTACTCCCTGGGTACATTTGTGGATTCTTTAACTTTAGCTTTTGGTGGACATAATTAAACGCCAGACCTATTGTCGACGATTGCTAGATTTTTGCAAAAATGTCGAAAATAGAGTACGATCTAAGTGTTTCCGGCAGTATTATGCAGGTAGGTTTGTATGAATGCGCTACAGCTTAAAACATGATTTCAAGCGCGAAAATCCTAAGGCATAACCTCTAGTAATTTATAGGAATTTTATTGAGAATTTTGAGTTTTCCCCTTAGTATTACCCTGCTAATTTAGTAGAAGGATGTCTGTTGAATAGTTACTAATATTTTAAACATAAGAAAAGTGAGTTTTGTGTGGATGCTGTGTGTATGTGGCCCATAATATGTGGCTAGAGTAACCGCGGTTTGTGTGACCTTTCATAAAGTCGAAGGGACGTACTTGTTTTGGTATAGTATACAACATAAATTCAATTAAATTGAAATTATTGCGAACATTGTGAATTTACAGAACTTTTAGTAGTCTACTTGAAAGTATGTGCTTCTTAGTTTGGAATACAACTGCCGATATAGGATGTTTAGTGTCTATTAATTTTTTTGCTACGCTACAACCTTCATGAGAAACATAGTCTAATGTATGTCTGTTTGGTCGCAAAATATAGGAAATACAAAAGATCATTAAACCGGAAGACGAAGCTCCGAAAATTATACCAAAAACAGTAAATACAAATGCAAAACACCCGTATTATAAGCGACCGGGTCGTGGGCATAATCATGATAGCTGTGACGCTTGTCAGGAAGGAGGTGATCTTCTCTGCTGTGATCGGTGCCCTTCAAGTTTCCACTTGAGTTGCCAGTAACTAGCCCGACTCAATTAATTAAATAAAATTGAAATATTTAATTCAAAATGTATTGCTAGTGATCCACCATTAAATGAAGAAGACATCCCCAACGGACAATGGCTTTGTCACAATTGTCGCATGACAGTGAAGCCGAGTGGCTCGTCGAAAGCAGGATCTGTAGAGCGATCGATGTCGAAGACTTTGGAATCCGATCAATCTCGCCCTAACACACCGGCCAGCGAAACAGATACAACAATTCCAATGAAGATACGTAATCTACGAAAACGTAGCAGTAGCCATATATCAATTTCGAGCGACACAGGAGTGACAACTGAGAAAGTAACTGCACCAAACAATGCCACCAAGTTGACGGCAAGTGTAGCGAAAGCGCTAGATCCGAATAGGAAAGCTACACCTTTGGATGAGTTAATTAAAGCGGCCAGTATTATGAATCCGAAGCAGTTTGAACTTCCACGTGAAATGGAAATTAGTTGTCAGTTTCCAGGATCTGATAAAGGTAAGTTGTGAAATGATTCAAGTAGAAAGGAGTTCCAGTTGTATTCGTTGGTGAGACTTTAATTTGGTGATGTTATTTATGAAAATTGATGTATCAGGTCAGATGGTTAGTATTTATGTATATGAAATGCATTTTTTTTATGATAATGTCAAAGTTCAGGGAATAACCCCTTGATGCAAATGCTTAAATATGACAGTAGGGAGGCGCATGAGGGAGAAGCCAATTTATTTGTTCCGTTCAGAACAATTAAGGGCCAAAGCAGTTTTCAGTAACAAAAGAAGTTAGAGGAATTGTTTTTTCCCTCCTTCCTTCCACTCTCTCCATCACTCTATCGGCATGCACAGTCCGAGTGCATCATTTTCCCCTCGGGTAAGTGTTTCGTAGTGCTTCCCAGACAACTAGTTTGTAGGTATGAGGGACAGCACAGTTCTTATCAATATATTTTCATTGTCTCATGATTGTCTTCATTGACATGTGTCCAGAGAAAATTATACAAAAAACTCGAGGGTTTATTTTCTTCATTTTGCGTGGTTGTTTTTTTTTATGTACAATTTTAAGTTCTCTTTGAATTTCACGTTTTTGTTTGAGTTCCTTACCGGAAATGTATTGTAGAAAGCTATAGCCTGTTGTATTGGATCCATTCTTAATCTATCCGTTCTTGATGTACAATCCGAAAGGTTTTTGGCTGATCTGATTTCTCTGCTAGTTAACTCTCCAACAGTCCGAGGAATATCTGGCCATTTTAGCCAGCTGTTAATAAATTGGTATACTATTTTTCCTCTTTCGAGATTAGTAATCTGTTGGATGTTCAACAACCCTGAACAAGTGTACACGGCGACCGTTGGTGTTAAGGTCGGCAATCTAAGTATAACTTTTATCGCCTTAGTGACAAGACTTCCAATCAGCTCAATGTTATGCTTAGTTGTTTGGAAATTGTTACAAAACATCCTACTTGACCGTTTTCAAATATTTTTTACAACTTTTGCGACATCAGGCCGCTTGTTGTTGTAAAGAATAATAACTTTGTCATATCTTTGGTTGTGTTCCGGCCATTTTTCTCGTAATGCACTGTCCAAATGAATCACCTGTAGGAGGTTTTAGCGGCTCATAGTATACACCACTTTTTCGGTCCTATCAGATACACAGCATATCCTTTGAACAATGAATATTCGACTTTTGGTGTTCAGGTTGAGGTCGATGGTAAGGATTGACTGGGCATAGCGTGGTATTTTTTTTTTAAGTTGTAGAATATGCATTTCTCATCCCGTCCCAAACCGATGTAAAAATAACCCTTCCTTTATTGCCTTTGAATCAGCTGCCCGTAAGTAAAAAATCGCCTTCTCAGTTCATAAGGCGCGCAATTTTCTTGCTTTTGAATCATTCGCATGGATTTCAATCGTACAAAAAGTGCTTGTTGAGTCACTCCCAATAATTTTGCAATCTCCTCTTGCGTTAGACTCAGATATTCATCGAGTAATTCCTCCAATTCTTTGTCGTCGATTTTTTTTTTGGTTGTCCAGAGTGAGTTTGCCTTCAACGCTGAAATCGCCATTCTTGAACCGTCAAAACCATTACCCTACATACTTCATCAATTAGAGCAGTATCACCATAAACTTCCACAAGTATTCAATGCGCTTCAGCTGCACTTTTCTTTCAATTAAAGCAGAAAACTAAAACTTCCTGCAAATGTTGCTTAGTTAACCCAAAATTTGACACATTCAATACAGTGAAAAAATAAGGTTTTTGTATGAAACTCAAAACGATATCAACAGAATATTATTGATAGATGTCTAATTTCTCTGAAACTACGAAATCAGCTGTCACTACGAAACGATCATAACAGCAGGGCAATCTTTTGAAAAAGGACCGAACTAATTTGTACTCCCAATACATAAATGCATAATATTTTTAGTATGCTATAAGAAAATTGCAGCAAACTACTGGCCTAAAACGTACAATCATAAATTAGTTGGAGAAAGTATCATTAGTTGTAGATATATTAAACGAATTTTATTTCGATGGAACAAAAACAGCAACAGAATAGTTAATTTTGTGTCTACATCAAAAATTATTAATTTTTACATTTTCGGTCAAGTGTTCAAACAATATCATGCATATTTAGTTGAACACTGCACTAAGAATGGCTCAAAACGCGTACAACGCAACAATAGCAAATCCAAGCCGCACGAACTCGATGCTCAGGGATTGGTACCACTTCCGGCAAAAACTTGCTTCTATTGTCGCAAATCATGCAAGAAGGCACCTTTAATTGCATGCGACTATTGTCCACTCTATTTCCATCAGGTATGAAAAATCGAATTATATAAGTAGGTCTAGACGCTATGTGTCAGATATTTAACATAATATATATTTTTTTTCATTCAGGACTGCCTAGATCCGCCATTAACTGCATTACCTACTAGTCTTTGGATGTGTCCACATCATCCCGAGCTATTTATTGTAATTAACAAAGCTGGAAATTATTCCTTTCTGCTATTAAAAAAGCTATTTATTTCAGGATTGGAAGCTAGTGAATAGCATATCAGCGACAGAGCGCGTTAAATTGTGGAATCGTTTTGCCGGACCGGTCGATCACGAAATTGTCAAATCGGAGTTTTTTCGTCGCGTTCACAGTAAAAATCCGCCGTTTCGCTACAAAGTTCAGCCGAAACCTCGCGATCGTGTCGAGATACCACCTATGATCGAATATCACTATCAAAATCCACCGGCACTTTTACCTTCGTTACGGGACGTCATCAGATACGAATCGATAACACGAAACGGTTTTATCGAAAGCATTGATATGGATCGTGGTGATTTGACGAATCTAATAACGGAAGATTTGAATGCAATAAAAAGTGCTCAGCAAAAAGTAAGAGATTTCAGAAGAGATGTTGGAGATGCGGATATAACAGAATCCAGTGAGGATGAGAGTTCGGGGAAAGAGGAAGAGCCCAAGGTGAAAGTAAAGCCAAAAAAACTTGGTCGTAGACGCGGTGCGGCAAAGCACAGTGACGATGGGAAGACGGTTATTAAAATCGAAGACGATGAAAAAATGGATACGGGGAATATGTCTGAAGATCAATCACGTCAGCTTACGGCAGAAGAGGTTGATATTAAAAATAATATAAAATCAGAGACGGAAGATGAAGAAACTCTCGATATAAAAATCGATACCGAGCTGCGTAATCTTGATGTTGATTTGATTAAAATATTGGCATTTCAAAGGCTCCAGCAAATTATTGTGGATAATCCTGATATCGTTGGAAAGTATCGTAACCGTACTGCAGCACGAGCAATACGAGATATATGCAAAGCGGACCCGAACAAAAGCATGCCATTACCGAGCCAATTACTCACTCAGGAAGACATTGAAAGGATAGCTCGGACATTTGCTGACGAACGCGATCCCGATTCGGATGAAGTCGATGATTACGACCGCTATCAGCCTACTATCCGTTCTGATGAGTACAAAGCAAGAGAGATTGCGTTGAGGCTCGAACCGAAGATTTTAAAGTCGCAGATAAGAGCAAGAGCGGTATTGACACCGATTGGCGATATATTGGAAGGAAACAAGTAAGTTTAATTCGATTAGATAAGCGTTGCCCGTTCAAAAAAACAGCATACAAACTTTGATTTTAGATGGTTCACGTCGTACAGCATAGAAGGGTCGGTGTATATGCGATACCGGAGCCTACTGATAGGGTCAGGTCCGGGCTCAGATGTTCAACTAACCGCGGCAGGCCATTGCAGTCAAATTTCCCAGAGACATGCAATTATTTTTTATGATGAAGTAGAACGTCTGATTGTTGCTTTTAATTGCTTACTCATCTTTTTCCTAATTTATTAAAGGTAACGAGAAACTTCGAGCTGATAAATTACTCGGAATTCGGAACTGAGGTGAATGGTCAGATTTATTCGTGCGACTTCACTGAACATCCTCCAACACCTGCCAAACAAGTCAAAGACGACCCGAAAGAACTTTTTACGAAAGTACAACAAATTCTGGATAAGCGACGTGGAATCAAGCGGACAACTTGTACTCTGGATGAAAATGCAAAGTACGTATTTTCTCGTCGTGAATAATATAGATTGAATCATCATTTTTTTAACATAAATATTACAGAATGGCTGCTCCTGAGATTCCACCATGTCTATGTGCCAGTCGAGCACCGCTAGTTGCAGGCTGGGAAGGCTCGGCAATCTTAACGCACGGAGCTCTGATTCGTTTCGGATGTATACCGTATGTATTTTCAATAGCAGAATTCGACAGGCTTTCAGAGGAGGAATAACTGAACTACTTAGAACTCGTTGGAGAATCGTCTAAGATGGAGAAGCCCAGAAATTATATAGATGTTGTTTAGGATTTAGCTTTTAAGAAATTTTCTTATTTTCAAAAACTTCGAGTTAGTTTGATTCATTGAGTAGCTCACGAAAAGTGAATTTGTATCACACAATCAATTGAAGTTTGGGGGAAAGTGAAAGCTTTCTCTTGGGTAGTTTTGTGTAATTCGTTTTTTGGCTTTTACATTGTATTTGCGAAGACGAAAAAGATCACTGACTACCAAGGGCAGTTGGTATTTGTGATCAGACTAGAATGCCACGAAAACAAAACCCAGTGGAATGCTCAAGTTGAAGAGTTGATTAAACTTGGTTGTGTCTGCGAATGAAAGTACAATTTTGTTGTTTGGAGGTTTTTATCGTTTCGATTAATATTAGAACTCTATCCAGGATAATTTAGTAGTGTAAAAGTTTCTTAAACATATATACATACATAACTACCTACCTTGATATTGGTAATACGATCCAATAAGATATGTATGTAATAGTAAGTTTTGAAATAAATTTTATGGATCATGTGAAAAAGCGATGAGTTTTTGGAAAGATTTAAAAGATTAGGAAATCGTGAAGAATAATTAACACGATAGTCAAAAGTAAGCTCTTACTTTTCAGTCGACCATCCATATTAATAAAATGAACGGAAACGTATAATGTAGAGTTGGGTCGTACTAGGATTACTAGGAACTACTACGTACTAGGAACTACTACGAGTACAGAAAAATACCTGTTCCAAAAATACTAGCTAGTATTTTTTGAAGTGTGTACATATATACTTACAATGCATACAATATGCAGTGGTGTAATGAAATGGTATGATTAGTATCCCCCCAGACACAATCACCCATATTATGGGTGTCGAGTCGATGTCCTCGTGTCTCCAATCATTTCACGCCAATTAATTATGTGCAGTTCATTCTTTCGAGCTAAAAAGTGACTTTGGTGTTTGTATTTGAAAATTAAGTGGCGCAAATGTCCTTTCTATTACAAAATCGATCGAACATTGAAATTCTTGACATTTTATTGATCAGAAATTAGCAGTGTCTCTTCTTTTCTCTATTGTCAAAATTTGGAGAAAAAAAATCAAAAATCAGATAACGGCGACGTGTGAAAATTTAGCTTCACGATTAACTTAGTACCAGCCTTTATTTACAATTCGCACGATCTTAATTCAGGTATCAATGTTCAGGTACTGCAGCAGCAACAAATGTTTGCAGCTGGCTTCTTTTTGTGGCAAAATTTGGCTTTGACTTTGGGAGTACAAAAACGACTTGTTGCCAATCAATTTTAATATATTATAATAGATTCAGGTACGCGAACAGACCTATAAATAAACGAATTTTCAATCATCCATCAATCTACAACTCCATATATGCATAAATGATGTAGATGTCTCTGCTGTCGTTATGATGATGTTGTGCTCGAGCCGACAGTAGACAGCTTGGAATTGAGTCGGTTGTTGTGACAAGTCGTGTGCCGAAGTAGTTCCGTGTTGTGTATAAATTTAACATGTTTAGTGTACAGTTTATTTTTTTGTAGATTTTCTCTTTGGTATAATTTCCAATTTCATTTAGCTATTACTAAGACTCGACTTCGATCCTGGCCATTTGTAATTTAGTTTCAGTTAGTCAATTAGTATTTTCAGATAGTATTTACATAAATGAGCTTACATAGATTTAAAAGTGGAAAATATAGGTTTTTCTCCCTGACATCAAGATTATGCTCAAATTAAAGAGCAAAAAGAAAGACGATGGTCCCCTTAATAATATCAAATGGCGGTCAAAATATAGGGTTAGGTCGAATGGCTATCAGACGAAAGGTGCGCTACTGATAGGCACAGAAGACACTCCTTGTGGTACCACGGATATTTATCTCCCGCAGTCACAGTACTCAGGAAACTATCTTGGTTTTAAGTAAACCATCTGGGTAAAATGCGTGATATGCAAGTAAAAAAATGACACCAGTCAGACTTGAGAGAAAGGGTGTACCGAGTGAAGCTATTCTCATATCTGTCAGAGCCGGGCAATGACACATTAGATGGAAGACGGATTCCTCTTCATCCTCTGCTCCATAACTCCGACAGAAATCAATGAACGCAACGACCACTCTTTACGCGTGCCGTCCTATGGGCCAGTGGCCCGTGAGAATGGCCACGACACAGCAAAGATTACTGCAGGTTAAACTCAATACTGTGGAGACCCAATACTGTCTTTCGATCACATATGATGACTCTTCAAACCAGGACTTATTAGCGTCCTCAAGGTATTTTTGGCTGATGGTAAGTTTGACCGATGCCATCGATGTTGCTAAGGAGAAGGGATATGAGACCTCCGGCAATAAGGTACAAACGTTGCCAGTTCGTCGGCCACCTCTACTTCCTTGTCCAAGTGCCCAAATCAATTGCACTACCGAATGTCTCAACACCACCACAAGATATGTACGGCATTCAGTGGATATTCTGGATACTGTACAATGACCGACAAGGGAGTTTATAGCCTATCGACTATCCGTAAAAATACATATAACTCCGTATAATTGGTTACGCAGAAGCCAGTAGATTGCGCGCAAAATAGCCACCACTTCTGCCTGAAAGACGCTATAATGGTCTGGGAGGTGAAAAGACAGCATTAGATTCGGCTCATTCGAGTATAAATGACAAAGGAATTCATACGCCACCTTACCCATCTGAGGTCCTACACTTATCCTAAAACTTCAATTTATATAAAAACATATATAAAAACAAACATTTTCAGAAAAAATATATAAAAGTCGTCAAACAATTTAGATTAATTTAACCAAATAGAATTCTTAACTGCTTGTACAAAGGCATGCCTATATAAAATCTAAATCAATAAATGTTTTATAGCAAAAGGGTTGAAAGTAACGTGTGTCTGTGGAGGTTGCGCATGTTTATAAAGGTTTGGATTTGTTTTTTTCTAAAGTAGTGTTTAGATAATACTTACTGTCTCTTGTCCTTTCCTTGCAGAAAGTTCAACATTTCAGAACAATACAAAAATTATGTTTTGGTGACAATGAAAGCCCTGGCAGGCCATTAGAGGAAAACTTATGACAGTGAATCGAATTTATGAAAAAAAAAAACTCTTGAATAACGTAACGATTCAACTCAATAAAATCCTAGCAATATGGAAAATAACAGTCGACAAACTGTGATCAAAGAACTTCGTCAGTTTATAAACGAAAGCAAGAGTCAGTTAAATGAGCTACTAACAAAGCTTGGTTGGGACGAGGAAACAACATTAAAGGTAATTTGTACATGCTATTTAAATACATCTTCGAAAACAATTTCCCTACCTAGCGAAATAATACATCACAATCAAGACTGCGAAAAAACGATGAAGAAATCAACCCTGAGTGTAGTAAACATTCTATTATCTTAGGTAACAGGATCATTCCAAATAATTTCGTATCACATGCTCAGAGCTTTTATTCCATTTGTTTCTTGATAGAAACTGAAACGGTAAGAAAGCTAATAGGAGAACCCAAGGAAACTGAACCACTCGACGAGAGTATAAAATTTTTGACGGCTGGAGAAAAACTAGCGATTTATGAATATTGCATTCAACAGACAGGAAAGCTATCCGAACCCGAGTTGTCTGTGATGTAAGTGCTGTTATTATGTCTAACCTAAAATATAACCATTATTACAATGTTTGGTATTTTTAAGGGCGAACACTGAAGAATCTGGAACCAAAAAAATGATGACATTTGCAGAAATCGTTGCACAGAAACGTAATAAAAAACGACGGACAACACGATATCGTACTGGTGCGCCGCAACCCTACGTCACCGAACTAAAGAACTTAATAGAGCTTCAAATGAGTGCATTGTCGCAATACGGCAATCGAGAACGTGATAATCTGGTTAGAGAACGGAAAGATAAAACAAAATTCGAGAGTGAACGTAGTGAACCAACATATTCTCGAAAACGAGACTATCATGGGAACATATTATTAGATAAATATAAGAAACACTGGCGAAAGAGTCCTAAAAGACATCGGTCGCGTGATAGAAGATAGATGTTTTTTGTATGATTTTAATGACAGAAGCATTTGAAAAGTAGAATTAAATAAACTATAGATTTTCACCCAGGTCACTTGCCTTTTTTTCCTTAGAGTAGATGGCCAAATCTGCTTACCAGATCCTCGAGTGACCTATCAAATCGCGGGGTATGTGAGGTTTGACTCTCTAAAAAAAGACCATCTACAAGCCCACGAAGTTCCGAGTCGGCATTCGCGTAAGCGCCGCTTCAACCCAATCGTGCTGACCCACCAATCGGCACACACGAACTTCAAAAACTACCACAGCTCATGGGTCGGTAAGGCAACCTTCCTCCCGATAATGCGGGCCAGTTCTCTTCGTTTCGCAACATTACATCCACGATCGTTTAAGGCGTGACCATGCCGAGCGTGGTCCCAATGGTGCGCCTTAAACTTACGAAGCGACTTCGCATAGTGAACGTCTGTTGAGCACTCTTATATCTGTGGTTGAGCACCATCGAGCTCCGTCACACAGTATCGGCAGTACGATGTGACCACCTTACCCATTCTGTTCAGGTATTTCCTGAAGTAACAGTGCCGTCTCAAAAATTGACAATTGTAGAAGTTAACCTCTCCGTGGCTACGGCTGTGCCAAGGACCAGTAAGACCAATTCGCTTAGCCGCCCAGCGTCCTTTGTCACTTCCACTCGAACGTTGTTGCTAAAGTTGATTGGCTAGCGCACGTGTGCGCGTCAGAGCCTCAGTTCTCTCTAGCTCTGAGCGAAAAAGGTACCCTTCCTTGCGTTCTCGCACTAGTAGATGGATCGGAATTACGCCCGACACCACCAATACAGCCTCTTTTGAGGCCGTGTAGTAGCTACATGCAATTCACAGTGCTCCAATGCGCTGGGCACTGCCAATGGGTTTCCGAAACTTCTTAGTTCAGGGCGCATCTCCTCGAATTTCAGCTCCATATAGCAAGATAGAATTAGTCGTTTCTTTTTTTTTTTTTTTGTTTACTGAATCCTGTTTGACGAGGATTAGGTTGGCTTATCACGATTCGTATCAGCCATCGATTTTCGATACCACCAATGTGTAGGTTTGACCTTGTAAGTCCATTATATATTGGTTAGATGCACGGTGTCTTCGTTGATTTATTGAGCTCTTAACAAAACTACTCTTATACTTAAGTATCTAACTCATAAAAAAGAAACATAGTAATCTTATTGCGTTCACTAATTCTAGAGGATGGACTTAGTAAAAACAAAGAAATGACAAGAAAAAAAAAAATAGCCTCTTCAATTTGTGACTAAAGTATGTGCTAATCTTCCTTCTATGGGTATAGTTATGGAATGATACACAGTAGTATTCCTAAAGAAGATGTTCATGTGTTTTTCTTACTTAATGGTTAGGGAGAGTAATAAAACATCTTTAGAGGTATATGAGATCTTGAAACTAGGAACTATTACTGAATGAGTGAAAAGAAGCATTATCACTTTTGATCAGATGATCTATAGTACCCAAGCTCTATTGGAGGCTTCGTAATTATATAACACTGACAAGCTTATTGGCTAAGAGAAATTAACTACAGCAAACTAACATCACTTATTCATGAGATCACATATAAGATTTTTTAAATGTCTAACTTAGCTAAATCTAAAAAGTTGGCTAGTTGTTTAATATGATCCTTATTATGCACTGACAAGATTGAATCGACCGATCCAAATCGCTGGAATATCTGGTAGTCCCTTCTAATATTGGTGAATTCCGGACAGTGGAAGATTCGGTGATCTAGATTATCCCTCTCATTACAGTAAAGACATCTGGGGTCTTCTATGACCTTGATGTTGAAAAGTCTTTGCCTATTAAAACATTTATTGACGAAAAGTCGATTGATTAGTTTGGTGGTGTTGCTTCTAAAGTTGGTATTTTTGAACCAAACCTGGTCCCTAAAACTTAGATAAGCTTTGAACCAGGTGCAAGGTTTTAAATTTTCGGCTTCTCTTCTGTAGTAGTTATGCCAGTCGTTTTTAATAAGGCAGTGTATCTCATACATCGCTTCATCCGGCTCGAACGCAGACGCGAAGTCTATACCCACAAAGGTACCTTTCTTCGCATCCGTGTCAACTAAATCCATATCTTTTATGTTTTTGTGACCTGGGATCCACATGATCTTTACTTTGGCTTGAGGGTCAAGCGCACACATACTGTAAATTTTGTTGATGATGACTTTGTTCAAGGGGTTATTAGTAAGTTCTAAACACGCTTGATTAGAGTCGGTGAGTAGCAGAATGTTTCTTTTTCCCTCATTTATAGCTGCAGAAATCGCAAGGAAAATGGCAGTCAGCTCAGCATTTATTATAGAAGTATGTGGGCTGAGGGCAAAAATTTCTGAGGAGACCCTGTTTAATAGGCGGAAGGCACAGCCCACTCCCAAGCAGGATTTTGCGCCATCGGTTAGAATTATTTGTTGGTCATGATCTTGGGCCTCGTTAATTAGTTTACCATATTCCGAAAGCAAGATTTCGGCATCCATTTTCTCCACTGCTTTGAAACCGCCTTTGTTTTTTGGAGTGAGCGAGAGGTTGGAGGGGGGATTTGTGTTACCTAGGGGTTGCACTCTATCAAAGATATTTTTAAATCTTTCGTAGATTTTTGAATATCTGGAATTTGATACACGACCAGTCAGATTTTGAAAGAGACAGGTGTTAGCCATCTTGATTTTTATGAGCTCCTTCGCGAGCATGAATTGAGCCCTATAGATAGTAGGGAGTTCGTTTGCCATATCAAAGGCAATTATATTGGGTGTTTGGTTGGTAACTCCAAGGCATCTTTTTAGTATTTTCGCTTTTTCTGCGTCGAAACCCTTTAGGACGTAGTTGGGAGAGTTTGTATAGGTTGAGAGATGACTTTCAATCTTCGCCCTCAAGAATGATTTGTAAAGGGTGAGACTCTTATCAGGTGGGAGCCCACTCTTGGTTCCTGTGACTCTTTTGATTACATTTATCTCCGGTTTTATAGCATTGGTTTTCATATTTAGGAAATCCTTGTCTGAATACTTGGAATTGATTAGTCTACCTAGGAATTTGGTTTCAGTAGTCCACTGGATTTCTCTGTTATCCAGTTTGATCTTCGAATTAAATGACTGATTCCTACTCATCAGGATTCCTTTACATTTGTCTGGATTTAGAGGGAGTTTCAGATCCTTAGCTATCTGCGCAAACCTGGAGACACTCTCCTGCAGGAGGTTGAAGCAAGTTGTTTTATTTTTATCGGACGCCATGATGATGAAATCATCCGCATACTGGATGATATTTATTCCATTTCTCATGATATCGTGAAACTTGGAGGTGTACAAGTTAAATAGTAGTGGACTTAGGACATCTCCTTGGGGGATACCATTGTTGATTTGTACATTTCTTGAGCCTAGTTCCAAGCTTCTGAAATAGAGGAATGACAGGATCCAGTAGCTGTATTTCGGGGGGATGTTAAAATGAAGGAGGCATGAATTTAGTAGGGATATGTCTACACCCTCATATGCGTTTGAGATATCTAGAGTAAGGAGCATGATGTACTGGTGGTTACTTTTTGCCTGGCAGATCCAGTGATCTAACATGTTTAGACAGGTGCTGATTGATTTATTTTTAGAGTACGCGTGTGAGTTGGAGGGGAGTCTCTCCAGAACTTTATATTTAACAATCAATCTATCTTTTATTATTCTGTTGATGACTTTCACCACTACGTTGAGGAGCGAGATTGGTCTATAGCTAGTTAGTTCCTTGGGGTTTTTCCCTGGTTTCAGAATCGGGGAGACTCTGATTTTGAGGATATCCGTTGGAATAGAGTCAGGGTTTACTATATCGTTTAAGGCTTTTAGAAGGACGCTGGAGCTGCTAGAGTTCATTGCATTTAGCATTTCGTAGGTGATTTGATCTGGGCCCGGAGCCGACTTTTTTGTATGCATGGTAAGGGTATCACTCAGTTCTTGTTGAGTAAAAATTATTTTATGGGAAGGTTTGGGGACTAAGTCAAACCTTAGCTCGCTGTGAGGGCTTTTGTTTTTGATTTGATTGAGATACTCCCAATCGTATGTTGAATCCCAAAAGGAGGGGATACTGTATGATGCATTCTTCTTAACGTTTCTGGCGAAATTCCAAAAATCCTTAATTTTTCCTTTGAGGGCTATCTCAGTCAGCTTATTTACCCAGTTATTCCTTCTGGCCTCTTTCACCTTCTCCTCCCACTCCTTTTTGGCTCTCAGGAAAGCATAGAAGTCAGACATTTGTCTTGAGATCTTGTACTGCCTGAGGAGGGTTTTTTTTGTATTCCACAAACCTTTCAGGTCTTCGTTCCACCAGCTTTTACAGGAGTGTTTGAGTTTCGGGTTAGCTATCTGGTTTTGTGAAATAATATCATTGAAGTCAGAGGAAATGGCCTGCCAATTCCCTGTAAAATTATGTTTTGAAATGATGCCAAGAACTTTCTTTGTTACCACATTCCTTTTGGATTTTGAACAAAACTTTGTTCTAAAGGAGATGGTGATGGGTTTATGCCCACTGTTGCTAATATGGTTTGAGCTTGTGAACCATTTGATATTCCTGGGCATATAGTTTCCGAAGGTGATGTCTGGAGCTGAGGAACCCCTTCTTCCTGATCTGGACCCTGTGGCGAAAGTTTTGCTGCCATTATTGAAAAAAATTAGGTTGTGGTTGTGTAGAATTTGAAGAAGCTTGATGCCTTTAGAATTGTTTTGATGATCACCCCAGCACCTATTCCTGGCATTGAGGTCTCCTCCAAGAATGAAATTTCCAGTACCCGAGGCAAAAGATATTATTTTATTTAATTCCCTGTAGAAATCTTCATGATACAAATCTGGGGGGCAATATATGGAGATGATGAGAAAATTTTCTCTTAGGTTGATGGTAGTGATGGCCACTACTTCAAGAGATGTGTCTAATTGAATCTCATGGAATTCTATATTTTTCTTAACCAGTAGACATACTCCTCCGCCTCTACTGCTGTCTCTATTTTTGAATATCATATTAAATCCCCTTACTGGGTTGAGGTAATTATTTTCGTTTGAGAGCAGGGTTTCTGATAAGATGGCAATGTTATAGTTCACATTGTTCAGTACATATTCTAGATTAGTTTTATTCCGCATTAGTCCCTGAATGTTTAATTGTAGGATTTTCATTTGTGTTTGGGGAGTTATTTGATAATTGGATTTTCTTTAGGGCATTTAAAAGGAACTCGAACATGCTATTTGATATGGTATCTTTATTCGAAATTAACGTGTCGACTTTGTTGTTGACCAGGAGAGTTTTAAGGAATTTCTCAAATTCACTGGTTATGATATAGTTTGGAGAGTTGAAGATGGGAGTTGATTCAATCTTTTCTTTGGGAGTAGACTGTCTTTTGACAGGGGAGTGCGCTACTGCTCGGTTTGCTTTTAGAACGTCCGCAAACTTTTTTTTCCTAAGTGTGGAGTTGATTTCCCTCTGGGTATTTCTTGTGGATTGGACGCAGTTATCTATGAGGGATGGGAATGAACTGAGTTCTTCCTCATCCAGAAGATGGAAACTGTTCGCATTTTCCACTACTTTCCTAGCCTCAAAATATGAAATATTTTTAATAGCTGCTATTTCTAAAACCTGTTCCTCACCTTTCCAGACCGGGCAGTTTTTGTTTGAGGACATATGATTCGAGGAGTTGCACAGGATACAGATTAAGTTGGTGCACGTACCCTCACAGGTTGAAACGCCACATTTCAGGCACCTTTTTTCAGGGCTTTTGCAGAACTTGGCAATATGGCCTAGTCTGCCACAGTTTGAGCATTGTCTCGGTTTCGATATGTAGTAGTCCACTCTAATTCTAACGTAATCAACTTTAATGAAATCGGGAAAGTCGTCTCCTTCGAAACTGCACTTTACCGTGAGTGAAGGTATGAACCTAGTAGGGTCCTCCCTATCTCTCATAGATAGCCTTTCAGCAGATTTTATAGCAATGTTTTTGATTTTATTTCCAAAACTATTGCATGGGATACCATACTTCGGAATGTCGTCAAGATCAAAATTCATGGGGATATTTCTTAATATTCCATACCTAAATATGAAATTGTTGGGTATGTAGCCGTTTAGGTTATATTTCGAAAGGACACCCCCATCGAGCAGAGAATTTGCGTCTGCAGCCTCCTTGAAAATAATTTTTATTTTGCCAAATCCACTATTTTCGATTTTATCTACATTGTTTAGTTTATCTTTCTTAGTCAAAGAATAAAAAGTAATATCATCAAGTCTGGCTTTAGAACCATCACCGTTCATTCTTTCAACCATGACTGGGTATTTCTTTTTTGTGCCCGGAGAATACCTGTTAGCTCGTCTGTCAGCAGCTGGAGAGCTTACAATAGCAGATGGATCTAGGGTTACAGCATTTCCTGAATTATTAACTGGGCTGGTACTAACTATGGCTTGATTTGCTTGAGACATGATATGCAAAGGCTCAGTACAGGTAGGCTTCATTTCAAAATCATTTACATCCGCACAGCCTTGTTTCAGGGCCGCTTTGGTAATCATTCCACCACCATCTTCGTTCTTTTTCCTTTTGGGTTTAGGCATTGCATCTCCTTCCGCTGGACCTTCCTCCATGCGTTACATAGATGCACTTACCTAACCACGTGGAAAAGAAACCACAGAGAGCAATACACCAAAACTTCACCGGATCAATGAATGAAAACACAAGATATTCAAGCGAAATGGTCTAAGTCTACAAGCTTATAACTAATTCTTACTCTGTTTCAAATGACTAGGCTGCAAAAAACAGACTTGTCAGTGCACAGGAGCACACCACACAACACACAAACTATTGCACAACTTTAGCACGTGAACGCAATTTCAGCTAAACAACAAAATGGCGTAATATCTGAAAGGAGCTCAACACTAAGAACGAAGGAAAATACACCCTTGCACCAAGGCTTTTCGATTGCGAATGACGAATTAGTCGTTTCCTTCAGCAGCCTCTGCCTCGTCTCCCTGCGTCCGCCGTCGTTGGCCATTAGCCTACTCAGCGAAGTGACGATTACTAGAGCCTTATCACAAGCCCTCCGGATATGATCTCAATAAGTCAGCCTGGTATCCAAGATAACTTCCAGATACCTCACCGACTTGCTGGTCTGGACATCGAAGGAGCTAACTGTCGTGGGTATGATAGCTGGTATTCTCCGCTTCGTCAGCTCGACAATCTGTCTCTGAAACTGCTAGCTGGAGTCTGTGCTCGGTCATCAACTGATCCACCCTCCTCATGACATGGTTAAGTCTAAGTTGAGTGGAAACGGCAGATCTGGAAGTAACTACTGCTGCGAAGTCATCAGCATAGCCTACCAGAAACACATCCAAAGGCACTTCCAGGCGAATCATCGTACATGATGTTTCAGAGGCAAGGTCCTAAGATCGATCCCTGTGTCGCACCTGAGGTGACAAGCCCCCTTCTGACTAAGTCGTCAGTATCGTAAAGCAACCATCGGTCCCTGAGGTTGTCTTGCATCATGACTAGCCAAGGATACTAACCCCTTCTGAAGGGCCCGAAGGATGTCTGCCCACCTCGCCGAGTTGAAGGCATTTTGTACGTCCAGCGTGGCCTCTACAGCCCCAACAACTTCTGAAATGGCATCGATTGTTGAATGTCCTTTCTCGAAGCTGTGCTGCCTGTCAGAAAGATAGCCTTCCGATCTCACTGCTGAATTGCTTGCAATTATTTCTCAGGGACTGATTGATGATTGATATAGACGATTTAAAGGTTCAGAATTAAAGCTTGTAGTTTAAAAGAACATGAATATTGTCAGCCTATAAAGCCCAATAATATCAATCAGGGTTAGTCGCATCGCCATCTGATCTCTTAAAGAGCTAGATTCAAGTTTGTTAAAATTATAGACGGTATAAGCTCGATGCACTTTCTACTGCGAAATAAAAGTGTTCTATACATATCAGTCAGCTTCTACTAATTTGTGGAACATTTGCATTTACTGTCAGTACTCCTCAAATCCGATTCCTTGTTAAAATCTCACTATTATCCGAAGAAAACAAACATTAAATCTTCCAGTTTATACTTTTCACATTCATTGACTAGGCATATTTTTTGAAATATTAAAAAGTTCAATTTCAGTCGTAGCTTAAGACAAGAGCAAAATATTTGGTTTAATCTTTGTAATCCTTATGGATGATTTTCAAATAACGTAAAATAAATAACGAGAAAAAATACTAACACAAATCATGAAAGGAACACATACATACATACATACATATGATTGATTTACATAAAGTACACATAAATATAAATGATTTACATTAAGTACACGTAAATATAAATTTTGAAAATACAATACTTAGTAAATCTGTTAATAGGAATTGTACGGTTTCGAATAAATTCATGACTACTTTAAATTTATTGTTAGGAACCGTTGATATACGTACATATTTATTTAATAAATTAGTTTTTCCCATCAAGTTTTTACAAATCTGCTGTTTAAAACATCTGAAACGTAAACAGTGGCGATTTGTACCATATACATATGCAATAAATAAAATAAAGCAAATAAAAATTAGAAACCAAACTAAAATAACACATATTTCGACTAGCTTTGATTCACACCATTCATACGTGGCATGTGGCACGGGCAATAAGTACTACTGGTACTCTCCAGCTTTCTGGTAAGCGTTCTCCAGTATTCGATTTGTGCGTTAATTAAATCAATTTTTCGTTTTCGCTCCTCGATCGCCAAGGCAATCAATGAATCGCATTTCATATCGTTATTCCTCATGTTATCCTTGAAATTTAAAGTGTTCGTAGCTTGATTTATATTAAACACTTCATCGTCAGGCTCGTCTAAGCATACTTCGGGGATATCTTTGTTGCTGATTGTGTCGTCAATGTCGTCATTGTTGAAGGATTGATCGTTATCGCTGAAATCTTCAGATTTGATAACTACTACATCGTTTTCAGGTTGCTCGCTACTGTTATAGGAGCTGGACGCCTGCAATTATTGCATTTTCACTATGTGACTTCTAGTTGATATGTGATTATATTCGCAACTTACATTTCGTTCGTCATCTTCGTCGTCGTAGTCTGTTTTAAGATTTAACGGTGGATATGAAGGATAAGGTTGCAATGGTGATTGCTGCGAAAGAGTATTTAATATGTCCATGAAATTTCGTTTTCGTCCTTCCACAGATAGATCCTTTTTCAAGAGGAGCTTCATGTTTTTGTACAATTGACGTAGCTGTTTTGAAGATCTCTGATGATAGACTCGAGTGTTGAATTCTTTGGCAATTAATCGCCACACTTCATCCTTCTTACGATTCGACTCGGCATCAGTTCGTTTGTTCTCAATAATATCTTTGTATTGAGCAGCGAAACCCAGCACCATATTACGTTCACGTTGAGTGTAACGAGGAGTTTTTTCACCCCTGAAACAATTCACCTTTATGTGATGTACGCAAATTGTTTGTATCATTCAAAAGAGCATACCTGAAGTACATTCCGGAGCTCATTGATGTCTATGTAATTATTTAGGACGACCATAGATCGGTTCTGTGCTTGATCCAACAAACCTACAAAGACATGTTTTGTGAAACTAAGGGTTCCATTATATTGGTCACGATAGTTTAAAGTACTTCTTGAAGCATGGAACAAATGTAATTACAAATGACCTACTGAATCAGTTGTGTCCTGATGGTGGGTTTACTGCTTATAATAATTATTTCTCACACTATTTTCCTCTATCATAAAACACAAGATTCAGAGAGTTCCGGAAAGCTACGATATTATCTAAAAATAAATCTCCAGCGTAATTAAGCACGTTTTGGACTTATATTACATTCTTTCACACATGAGATTTGGCAATACATTCACGTTTAGTAGTTACGAAATTCCGTCATTTATGCTTTAAGCATCTTCAATCTGTTTTCGAACGAACCGAACACTATATTTCCCAAAAAATATATCGTATTACCATCACTATTCCATTGCCGTCTATTCGAAAACTATTTTCAAAGGCAAGAACATCTCATTCAAGAATCATTTTTTCCGACAATCGCTGGCTTGCTTGCACTGAACTTCTAATTAAAGACGAAAAATAGATCAAAGCCTTAATTTAGAGCTTACATCGCCATTCCGAACTCCCGCATTCAAGCCAAGTCAAGAACACGGAACACATTCAAAGTTTTCTTAAGTCTGCTTCGCAAGTTATAAATAGATTTATCATTTCACATCGAGTCCTAAACTAAAATCGATAATTCATAGCGAGCGCACACAACCCAGAAAACTCGGAATGATTTCAAGCACGGATTCCAATTGGAATTTTTGGTTTTACCTCTTTGGTATTACGCTAATAAGAGTCCCGTCAGTGTAGATTTGGCAAGCTGAAAATATTCGTAAGCATTTGATGTGAATTTAATGATGGTATATCGATAGAATTGCGGTAGGATTAAAGCTTAAGAGCACTCGAGAACTTAATCCGCGAATCAGTTTCCTACGCGAATAAAAATGACAAGCGCGACTTGAATGCGTGAGTGCGTGGGTACGGAAGGAAAACTGAGATTTTCGTGATTTCTGGAAGCGTAACGATATTTGAATGTGTTTGATATGGATATCTCCGTTCAAACCGATATGATTTGTACAAACTTGTAATTGAATAGAAAAATAAACAATTTTATTTCAATTAATTTGACAGCTGTTAAATGGCTGGGCAAAGTTTGTTCATAGGGGTCGCTGAAGCAAAAACGTCAAAAGTCTGACGTCCGGGCGAACGTCAGCCAGCACTGCATGATCGACATAAGACAGCTGTCACCGGTCCTTTTCCGGTTTAATTTGTTAAGAAGAA
Organism: Nemotelus pantherinus; assembly: GCA_963978885.1. Classification (NCBI taxonomy): domain Eukaryota; kingdom Metazoa; phylum Arthropoda; class Insecta; order Diptera; family Stratiomyidae; genus Nemotelus; species Nemotelus pantherinus. The sequence goes on from OZ022263.1 coordinate 167,655,128, forward strand.
GGTACGGAGTTCAAGAAAGCTACTTACAATCGGCGATAATCGACTGAAATTGTTCTCATTTACGACTATATTTGTGACATCGTCGATTGGCAGGATGTGTTGCTTGACATCAGTCATCAATTTAAGTGACTTGAGCTGCGACTACCCTGCAAATAGTCTAAATAATTGTAGCTGTGTAATTGACAGTGTTGTTTTCTGTTTCTGTTCTAGATTAAACAATGGGACGGTACGCCCGGGAACCTGAGAACCCTGCCAAGTCATGCAAAGTGCGAGGATCAAATCTTCGAGTGCACTTTAAGGTGAGTGAATTTGTATTAATTTGGGTGAGAAGTGCTATATTTATGTGGACGTAACCTCAAAATTGGTGATGGCCAGTTGACATTTTGGCATTGGATACACATAGGCATATACTCGTACGGTGTAGAAATTTGGATATTCTTCAGGCAAAAATACTATTATTCTTAGGGATTAAGAAATGATGTCGCTTATTATAAACTTTTCGTGACTTTTCTTTGGAAGCAGTTGAGCCGCACTAAAAATCAGTCTTCCGACTATATATTGTCGTGAAGAGTTTTGCAATAGTGCCAGATGAAATAAGCAATTCACCAGCAGATGTAAATAAATAATAGTTATCATCTCCTAGAACTTTGCTACAGTGCTTTTCTCGAGTTGTATTTGTTTCGATAAATTTTATTCCACGATAAAGTGGACCGCATTAAGGGAAGTGTTTTCAATAGAGAAATTGCTAATATTTAATGAATTCTTATCAATTCAAAGTTGCTTATGCTGTCCAATGGGTAGACCACTGGCTCCAAGTCCATGGGAGCGTGTAAGTGGCTCCTAGTGCGAGGGGGGCCCCAAGTTCGCAAAGGAGCCACACACCGAGCTTCGAGTTAACATAGCTCTCTGATTTATATTGGAGGTAAAGTGAGTCGTCGAACTAATCACTCTACACTTGTATACATATTGTAATTTTGAAGACCCGGCAAAGGTTGTTATAGGATTACTTTAATTTGTTTATGAATAAAATCATTGAGATTCGCGGGCTTTAACCTTGCCAGAGTATGTCATAGATTCAAAATATGTTATGTTGTAAAACAGGTAATTCACTAAAGAAAAGTCCTAGAGTTCATAAATATAGAGACATGTAGGCTTGTTTCATTATTTATCGTACAATTTATATAAACTTTTCGTAAAGTTTCATTGAAAATATTTGAGGCATACTAAAAATCAGTCTTAATGACTCTGAATTGTCGTAGTTTTTTCACAATAGTGCCAGATAAATTGAATAAGGAATTCACCAGCGGATGAATAATTATCATCTCCTAGAACTTGGCTACAGAACTTTGTTTTCTCCTCCTTTCACTCTCTCCATCATTTAATCAGTATGCACGGTTCGTGTGCATCAGGGTATCATCAAATATATCATCCTAGTACTTCCCAGACAATTGAAAATTGGTAGAAGGGAAGGTACAATCGTTAATTTTAATTACACTTCATACCCTAAGTTATATGTTTGTCCTCATTGATATGTGTCCAGAGAAAAATCTACAAAAAACTGGTATCTTATTCATTAAGGATTGGTCTTTTTGATGTGAGGTTTCAAGTATACCTTGAACTCTATTATGTTTTTCGCTGATTTGACCGAGTTCGGCAATGAATTGTAAAATACGATAGCCAATTTTCAATCTATCCGTTCTTGGAATTGCAAGAGATAGATTTCTAGCAGCTCTGGTTTCCCCGTTAGTTATATCCAACACAGTGCGGGGGGTGTTAGGCCATTTCAAATTGTTGCTCATGATATTAAAAATCAGTTTTGACCTTTCAAAATTAATTAGTTGTTAGATATTTAACAATCCTGTTCAAGTGTACACACACAGCAACTGTTGGTGTTAAAAGTCGGCATTCTAAATTTATAAATATAAATTTTGATTGCTTTCGAAATAAGTCTTCCAATCAAATCGATGTTTTGCTTTGATGTTTGACTCCATAAAATATTTGAAAGTATATAAGCATTAAACATCATTAATTTAGTTCTGGTTTCCAAGAACTCAAATTTTCTTAAGGGTGCAATCATTGGTGCGAGTTTATGTGATGTGGTTCATGTGGTGTAACCATGCCATTTTCTCATCCAGGATTAAGCCAAGATATTTCATTGATTCAGCTTTTTCCAGACGAATTCCGCTTATCTGAATAAATGAGTTTATATGATATTTGTTTTTCTGTTGGAAAATGATGTACTTGGTCTTGTTGACGTTTATAAGCAGTTTTCTATGCCTAAGCCACACTTGGTATGTTTCTAGATCTCTATTAATTTTATACTCCAGAGATGGTTCATCCTTTTCAGTATATAGAAGAAGTGTGTCATCAGCGAAAAGGACCAATTTGCCAGACAGCTGGAGATGTTGGATGCAGTTCATATACAGGATGAATAGTACTGGTCCAAGAATTGATCCCTGCGGTATGCCTATATTGATGAAACGTTCCCGACTGATGCACTGTAATTGTTAAGTCACAATCCGCCTGTCCAATAAATAATCTTTTATTATTGAATTAAACTTCTTGCTAATGCCATATTTTTCGAGACATTGGAGCAAAATTCTGTGGTCAATAGTGTCAGAGGCCTTCTTGAGATCGTCAAAAAGAGTTCCCAGAGTTTTATTCGTTTCGCATTAAGGGAAATATTGCTTATATTTGTTTATATATTTTCAGTTAAAAAATAGTGTCAACAGCGAGGTTGACATAATAGAGCACCGATTTGAAATCCACACATGAATATATTCCTACGGCGTTTAGAATCAGAAATTCAGCTGAGATATAGTATTCCTAAAGATAGAAATGTAGGCTTGGTTTATTAATTATAGACAGTATAAGTAAGCCTTGCGGAGTGTTCCGTAAGAATTTGGGTCGCACTAAAAATCAGTCTTCACAACAATTAATTGTTGCTAAGATTTTTGCAATAGTGCTAGAGAAATTGAATTAGCGATTACCAGCCGATGAAAAAATTGATTGTACTTTTCATCCTCTAGACCTTCGCTACAGTATTTTATCATTGTTCATGCCAAAATGTCTTAACACACATTCAATCATTTTCATTTCATAATCAGTGTCAGTCAAATGTACGCTTTAGACCATCAATAACACTTAATGTCCTCCATTGCTAATAATATTTTTTGCGTCGTAAGACAGCGTTTTTTATGTTTGAAAAGCTAATCGACTTTATTTGTTGTATTCTGTAGAACACACATGAAACCGCCCAGGCCATCAAGCGTATGCCTCTGCGACGTGCCCAGCGCTATTTGAAGGCTGTTATCGAGAAGAAAGAATGTGTTCCATTCCGTCGTTTCAATGGTGGCGTAGGTCGTTGCGCACAAGCCAAACAATGGGGCACAACACAGGGTCGCTGGCCAAAAAAATCGGCAGATTTCCTTCTTCAGCTGCTTCGCAACGCCGAGGCAAATGCTGACTTCAAAGGACTGGACGTCGATCGTCTAGTAGTTGATCACATTCAAGTAAATCGAGCGCAATGCTTGCGTCGACGAACATACCGTGCTCACGGTCGTATCAATCCTTACATGTCGTCACCGTGTCACATTGAAATCATCCTAACTGAAAAGGAAGAAGTTGTTACGAAGGCACCTGAAGAAGACGAACCCGTGAAGAGGAAATTGTCCAAAAAGAAGATGCAACGACAGAAGGAGAAAATGATGAGGAGCGAATAAGAAATGAGCTCACTGGATCGTTTTATAAATCTTATTTTAAGAAGTTCAATAAAAACATCAATTGAACATAGTGCCATTTGTTTGATTATCGATATAACATTGTAGCAGGGACGGTGGACTAAAAATATTTCGATAAAGACTGATCGCAATTGCGGAAAACCCTTTTTGCCATAAATCGCCAGCAGAAAAAGTTCGGGTTGATGCTTGCAAGAGGCGAAGTTCTGGCGTCAACAAAAAAGCCGCAGTCTTTCCGTTACGGGAAAGTTAGGAAACGTTCGTGGGCGCACAATCTTACTCGAAACTCGGGGAACAGAGCTAATTCCAGTACTAACAAGCGCATGACTACTTTCGTCAGGGACTGAGGTTTTTGCGACATTTTAAAAGTAGGTTTGAGCATTATCAGATCGAAAATAATTTAATAACGGAGAGCTACTAGGCTATCTTGCCTGGTTTCCGCCCGCTTCTTTGCTGGGTGTCCGCACCTTTCCGCAATTCACACATAAAGCCGTATTTTTCTTGGTGTCGTTATTCCGTCGCTGGCATTTTCCTGGTTGAATTATTTCAGTGAACTCGATGTAGCGATACCTTCTCCCCCAGTTCGTAGCAACATGCCCGTATGCACCTGAACAACAAAGGCACCTGAAGCATGTGATGCTTCGTGGATGCAGTTTCTCAAAGTGTACCTTCTGATTGAGAGCTAAACAAACTACTGCTCTAACTAGCCTTCCACTGGAAGTTGCACCAAGAACATGTCAAGCTGAATCCATTGCTTCGATTTTGCTGAGCCAAAACGTTGAGTTTTTACCAAATTATAGCCTGGAAGTGCCGTTGCAAGTGCTTAGTTGACTTTATCCGCTGAGAACGAGTGATGAACTATTCTTAAAATTACTGAATTGACCTTCTCGTCACTTGGCATTCAAACGTAAACCATTCAACCTCATGGTTTTTTTTTTTTTTGGTTTCATTGGTTTCAAAAAAGTAAGAAGTAAACACAACATCGACCAATCATGGCCAGCTCGCACCAAGGGTGTGTACACATATTGGCCACAGACTCTCTTGATCTTGGTTGGGCCAATATGTATTTCCTACATTAGATGATTTGCTTCTGATCGTATTCTACGGTCACGCGAACTCGTAGCTCGTCTCCTGATTTGATTCCTCTTTCTAATCTTGATGGAGTTCGGGAGCTCGGAACGATCGTGCTTATTCTTATCCTTTTACACGTACGTTTTTCTTGCGCTTGGTAATGCTCCCAGTTAACATTTCTATTGGCTACTATAGATTAATGGCAATTTCAGGCGGTTTCGAAGCTATTTTCTTTAGTCATGGCGGCACGAAATTCTCGCCAATTGGAGCATGATTTTTCTTTGCAGGGAGTGACAATGAAGAGGTCTTCAATTTGAAAAAGAACAGGCTTGTAGTCCGACGGGAATTCGTCAAGAATATTTATCTGGATATATTGGGGAATGCTATGAGATATCCCAATATCCAATATCTGGCTGTGCATCGGACTGAAGTGTGCCGGCTTATCTGGAATTTGAAGGAAACAAGCGGACCCTGCTATTAATTTGTATAATTCTTTCCCAAAAAGACGTTTTGAACTAATCCCCAAAAGGTGATTGTGAGTAGAATAGGGATATCGGGGTTGAGAAGTGCTCGAAGGTCTCCCGCAAAATATTGTGCGTTAATAGCAAAGATAACAGTAAGATGAAGAAAGCTGGCTTGCACTTTAATTGCTGTAGCTTCCACACCCTTAAGGTTTGGGATGCTCAAAACGTTTTCCTCCTTGCGAGGATTGCTGTGCCTCTTCTACTGTCTGTTAACCTATAATTTCAAATGATATTGAGGACTCAGACCTGATTACCCGGTTTTAGGAAGGTTTCTTGCATGAAGATGATGTCAATCTTACACTCGGGGATGAATTGCAACAGCTCTCCTGTTTTGAGTAAAATGGAAATCGCATTCAACGTAAGGATAGAGCTACGGTCGTCTGTCCATTCCTGCATTCGTAGTCTCCATTAATTTATTGTTAGATGGTTGAGAGAACACAGGACTGAATAGGGATATGCCCTGCACCATTTTCACCATCATGTCTTTCACCATCGAATGAAGTTGAACTTGCATAATGATCAGAAACCGCCCTAGTTGCTCTGGAGCGTTTGAGGGTTTTGAGTTGGCCGGTCAAAATATTAATGAAATTATATAATAAAAATAGCACAACCAACCATAGTAATGTTAGCACACGAACTGAATATTATGCCACTCTAATGAAATATCTGAAACAGCTTTCTAATCTCTCCTTCGGGTTCTCTTGATATACTGGTAGCTCGTAATAACCTTTTTGGCTCGATGATATTAGCTTCGCGCTGCGACATATCTATACGAGTGCTAGACTCGTCTAAAAATGTCTTAAGTAGTATCTTATTTTACACACCAAAAACTACTCAAAATAAAAAATATCGAAAGCTAAGGGCACTAAGTCTACTTTAATGAAATTCAAGCTTCAGTAGGACTTAACTAATTTTTAAGCTCCATCAAATGGTGGAAAGAATGATTTTCTACATTGATTACTAACAATCATTGCCAGTTAAAAATAGAAACCAATACCAAGTGCGTTTCAAGTAAGGAACGTCTTTACTTATCGTCTCCTATCGAATTGAGTATTTGTGGCTTAAGCTCTTTTCTTCCAGGGATACAGATATTGTAAACATCTTTTCGATTTTGTTTCTTTTGTTAGTAACGCAATTCAGAATTAAAGTAAATATTCGACCAACTTCTGGCAAATATTAAAACTCGATAAATATCGTGTAGCAATGTCATTGCATTAAATTATTTTTTAAAATTTTCAACTTAAATTATGCTTATTTTGATGACACTTATCAGTGAATACTAAACAAATGTACTTATATGTAATTTTAGTTGGGTATTTACGCAGAGCAGTTGAATTTACAATTCAATATCTTGAATTGAATATTAACTTGAATATTCATTTTTACATTTCGTGAATTTTCATTAAAAGTCACATTGATATGTATTTTTTTTCACTACAAATTAGTTCCTATCTATTTACATAATATCTTGCTTTTTTGGTAGTAAATAATCAACAGGAAATGCCAAGAACTTATTTATGAATTTGAGGTTGAAATGCGATTGATATTGAGTTGTTAAGGATGTAAACTATCTAATGTAATTATGTACTAGACATTTTAGTTCATATTACAGTGCGGTCCAAAATCGTTGCAAAATTGGAACAAAGGAAAAAAATCAAAACTTGGAACAATTATAAGTTGAAAATTGCACACAAAATATAAAAAAAAAGTTAAACATAAAGATCTTCATTTAGTTTAGCATGAATAGTTCTCACAGCTGTGTTAAATGCATCGATATTAAGTTCACGCAACAATAAACTTATGGAATTCATTCAAACATTCAACGCATGCTATGATTGCTTTTCTGCTTAAATCCGATTTATTGTTATCGTATGCAAATTTTTACAGCTATCATTTTCAATTTATGTAGATCATTTAAAATACCATTGATGTAATTTGACATTATAAATGATTCAATCTAGTGACTAAACGAATTGTTAGTTTCATGCATTATTAATTATGATGGATAGTAGTTTAGGTATGACAACAAGCAATTAATACTGTTTGTATAATTATTTATCATATTCATGCTAATTATTTCACCTATTACAATAATCGCAGTGATATGAAATAAAGCGCAATAGCAACAGATGATTAGCTAAGATTCAGTTGTTAGTTTTGATTTCATCAGAATGTAAACCAAAACCTGATAAATTCATCGAATTCTCGGGAAGTCAGATAAATAAATGGAATTATTTATGATGTCCACTTTATATACATATGTTTGAATAATTTTATTTGTTACTAGCACAGACCAAGTGTTTTACTAAGGAAAAAGATCTTATTCAAATTCACATATGTATACAAGAAGCTTATTATTGAGTTATTCAATATATATATATATATATATATATATATATATATATATATATATATATATATATATATATATATATATATATATATATATATATATATATATATATACATATACATAGATACATATATATATATAATAGATATAAAAATATACATATATATATATATATATATATATATATATATATATATATATATATATATATATATATATATATATTTATATATATACATAAATATGTAAATTTTTTTTATACAATGATCTTTTCATAGCGAACCAGACAGATTCCACATCGAATCTGATAAAAGTACCTACAACGTGTTATGCGTTGATGAATATATTATGAATTTATTTCTCGTACGCCAGCAAAATTATACATGATCAGTGTTTTATGCTCATATGATATTTTATGTGAAGAAACTTGTTAAATATTATCAAGGGCAAATAACGGTAAATGTCTGTATAAAAAGCATAAATGAAGAGATTTTAGCCTTGAACTCTAAAATAAATATAAAACATATTCATTTGAGGTAATGCATTTATATTTAAATATATAAAGTTTGTAAGGCGATGGTGAAACGATGCTACTGATGTTACAGAAGGAAAGTTCAGGAATGTTAAATATTCTACGCAGGAACATTCTTTATGGAACTGTAAAAGAGGGAACGAGTAAATTAACGTTGAACAGATTCAATCCCAATAGTATAGTATACAAATTGGATCTAAGGATTGACTTGGATTGGGATTGAAATTTCTGACATGTCGAAGTAGGTTTTCAATGTAACTGGATCGACTGAATCACTTATAGCGCGATTCATTTTGAGATTTCACGCACTGTGACAATAAGGGCGGGTTTTTTAAAATTGGAAAGTTCATTTTAAAAGCCTTTTTAAAATGAACAATCAAGAACATAAAATGTGAAGGACCTGCGATACATCCTTGAGGAATTCCGGATGTAGGAAATATACGATAAGAAATGCAACCGTTTAAAGTGACTAACCAACTAACAATTTGCGCCCATATGTTACTAAATGCAGTTTTTTGACGCGAATACGTCGTGAATACTATGTCAAGTCGGCATTGTTTCGTCATTTTTCCTTCAAAGTAAAATTCCTTGATAGGCAAAATTTTAGTAAAGAACTGGTAAAGACTACTTCTGATGCGTCTTTATAGACATTGTGTCCATAAGGGATTAGTTCCTTCAGTGCGACTTAATCAAAATCCCAATAAGGCACATTGTACGTCAAAGTTACCACACAAAATTCCTTTAATACGCCTATGCCTATTAAGGAAATTCGCATGTAATAGCTACGTAGTGGCGCCTATACCCATAATGATTTCGTTCTGACAATTTTTTAAACGTCAATATAGAATCCCATAAAGCGGGGTTAAGGGGTTAGTCCACTGTTAAACTGCTCCAAATGAGCTTTTTTTTTAAACAGCTACCAAAGAAAAACTATTCAAGATATCGATTTGAAATTTTACATGCATCTTTATTGAAGTTAAGAGTTAACATTTTCATTGGAACAAATTATTAGAAAACAAAATGGCGGCCGCCTCAATGGATCGCCGCAGCACCGCCGAAAAAAAAAGCAAATTGCGCCTCGTAAATTCCTGGACAAAATAAGCATCTGTGAACAAATTATCAAAAATACTTCATTAGTTTTGAGTATAAAGGACTGCACGGGCCTAAATTTAGAGCCCTAAAGCAATTAAAAAAAATGTGGTATACTTTTGAATCAAAAAAATTAAAAAAAAAAATTTTTTTAATCAAAAAAATGTTTCCCAGATCGTCAAAAAAATTTTTTTTGTTCTATATTTAGGCCCGTGCAGTCCTTTGTACTCAAAACTAATGAAATCTTTTTGGTAATTTGTTCACAGACGCTTATTTTGTCCAGGAATTTACGAGGCGCAATTTGCTTTTTTTTTCGGCGGTGCTGCGGCGATCCATTGGGGCGGCCGCCATTTTGTTTTCTAATAATTTTTTCTAATGAAAATGTTAACTCTTAGCTTCAATAAAGATGTATGTAAAATTTCAAATCGATATCTTGAATAGTTTTTTGTTGGTAGCTGTTTAAAAAAAAAGTTCATTTTGAGCAGTTTAACAGTGGAATAACCCCTTAATGAAAAAGTCTCGACCGTTCAGGACAGGACATAGCTTTAAATTTACATGGCATTTTAAGCCAATCGGTTTTTGGTACGCTTTCCGCCATTTTCCGCTCTTTTTCAATTTTCGATTTCATATGAGATGGCCAGCAGAGACAATTTTTCTTTTTCCACGCTTCTGGAACAACAGTGTACTGTTTGCCATTACTACTTTTAACATTACTTAAGGGTTTAGGTACAATTGGGACGTCCAAAAGAAGCTCTTTTTTAGAAGTTTTTTTTAGACACATTAAAATAATTGATAACAAATATTTTTTAACTTGAAAGATATATATTTGTAGAAGCTATTGTAATTTTGCTAAGGTAACAGGTTGAAAATTAGTCGAAATAAAGTAAATTTTCGAGGGGTCCAAAAAAAATTTGTTTTGCCGTGATCACTGTAGCTTGTCAATGGATCATCCGAAATAAAAAAAAATCGGGGAATATTAGTTAATGACATAGTGCTCCGGATGAACGAAGGACTTTGGCAGATTTGGATTTTTCGAAAAATGGCGGTTGTTGAAATTCAAAATTGTATTTTCAACCAATATTTCACTCAAATTTTCGGCTATTGAAAAAAAATATCGTCCAATCGAAAAATCCTTCGTTCATCCGGTGGACAATTATGTACATATAAAATACGTGAGTAAAATTTCATGGTGATCGATAAAGCCGTTTTCAAGTTACAGTGATCATCGACTTCGAAAACATAGTTTCTAGAAAAATGTTTTTAAATCATGCAAAAAAGGGCTTTATGCATTAGAGACGACTTCATTCAAAGTTATTTATCTACATACAGAATTGTCCGATTCGTCTGAAATTTGCAGAGAATGCTTTTGAAATATACTACTTTTAGAAAATGCAAAGAAAATAAAATCGATTTTCTCAAAATTCTAAGTGTACCTGCCCCCTTAACGGAATTTCGCGCACTACTACCGCAAATGTCACAAGATGCGTTTATTTGTCGTTTTGGTAGGCACACTATGGGCACATCTCCGTTCGATGTTACTTTGAGGCCACTATTAAGTAACAGTATTCCCGAAACGAGACTTACTGAAAAACCAACAGTTAGTGAATTACACTTTCGGACGCCTGAGATATGTGCATTCAAAAGTCAGACTGTTTGTAATGTGTTTAAAAACAAGTCAAAGAGTAAAAAACTACCAGTAAGATAGAGAAGACTGCGATGGCAAAATTATTAAGAGGGTTTAACAAAAAAATATTTTGCAAGTTTTACTTTATCCTTTGTATCGCAAAATTTTGCAAATCTTTTTCAAAGTCTTTTGAAGATAGTATCCAACTGCTGCTAAATGAATGTGCAGATTTGCTTTCAATTAAATTTCTTTACAGTAGTAGCATTCTTTTGTGCCTCTATCGAGAGCGGACTAAATAGTAGCATTAAAACAACAACAATCTTGGCCCACTTGTTTTAGTTTCCAAGGCTACTTTCTTAACCAGCTGTTGACAGAGACGCAAAACAAACGCAAAAAGCATTGGCCAAATTTATGTTAAACTAACTGTTTCGTCTTGGGCTTCGAGTGCCTTTCAGATTAGAAACAAGGTAGTAACGACGACCTCTTAAAACTACTATGAAGGTACGATATAGTCAAAATTACCATTCGGTAACATCAAATGGCGCAAAGTATCAACAGTGCCTTGAAATGGCCGGTATAGGCACCAACTGGGATTATTTCCTTCAAAGAACAATCATGACGAACAAATTTGGACAAGAATTGTAAAATATTTTGAAGTTAAAAATATCCATAATAGTAGCTTTGCTTGATGTAATAAGCCCAAATTTTTCATGTTTGAACATGCTACACTTGTTTGATAGTGCGGAATTTAATTTTAAAAAAAAACATTGAATATTTTATCAAAAATATAAAGGACCTATTTTAGCTTAAGCCTGATAAAATCGCAAGCGCTTGGTAGTTTAAGGGAGTTTCAACACCACGTTTGCAGTAACGTTTGAATCGTTCGTGTTTTATCTGTTTAGGATTCAAAATGTTCAGTCACTATAATAAAGGTTAGTACGCTGGCGAGCCTGAATTCCGGACACTCGTTGTGCTATTTATTTCTACACGGAAAAATTTTCGTGTAGAGAAGTGTAGAATATTACAAAGTGACAGTTAATTGCTCTCAACTTTGGCGGCATGGGATTTAGAAATTAGCTTTCTTTGAAAATAACCTTTACAATCTACCAACTGTATGTGAAATACTATGTTACTATTCCATCAATGTTTCTTTCAGCTCTTCAATTTTAAATTCATTCAGGTTTGCTGCCTCATCATACTGCTATATTATGAACCAAACCAAAGTTTATGAAAGAAACCAAGTTCTAGTAGCAAATTTTAAAAACTACTTTCACTTTAAATTCAATTAGACTGAATGAAAATAGGCGTAGTTTTTCGAAGTAAAACAATTATGTAATCTATTTAATAATTGTTTATTTGATATATATTTCCTTCACACGAATACATAATTTCCATCCATGCATTTCATATCGCGTACACGTGCGGTGTTGAAAACTTTAGGTCTGTTCGCGTACCTGAATCTATTATAATATATTCAAATAGATTCGCATAATTGCTTCAAGCCAAATTTTGCAGCAAAAAGAAGCCAGCTGCCAAATTATGTTACTGCTGCAGTTTGCTGAAGTACGCGAACAGATCTTTTATAACGTCGCACTAATTCAATTAACCAACCAGCTAATTAAAGTGCTTCCTAGCAAACGTATCTGCCAAAAAAACCAAATGTGCTGGAAAATCATTGCTTCAAGTTCTGCACGAACTATCCTACGCATAAAATTAGAAGACAGAAAGTTCCGACGTACAACAAATTTCAAATTTTCAAACAAAATTCAAATTTGACGCGCGGTCAAAATGGCCAAAATGATTGCTTTCCGTGACCAAATAAATAGCAGACCATTTAATTCAGGCACCTCGTGCCTGAAAAAACTCTCCACTTGTGCTGCAGAGCCACCTACGAGCGAAAAGCAACACTGAAATTCTGACACTTTTCAGGCAACGTTTCAGGACGGGCAGCGTACCGATTTTCTCAAGTAACCTGAAAAAAAATTCAGGTCCGGAATTCCGTCACTCTTTTCCCATGCATTTTAAAGGGGGACAGGAATTCAGGCTCAGCAGCGTACTAACCTTAAATATCAAACATATGCTGAAATACAATATTGTCTTCATCATATAAATACTTAACACATACATGATCATTTTGTATAAACTCTTCGTATATCTTATAGATAGCTATGAGCGTGAAAGAGAACGATATTGGGAGGATTGAGTGGATTGTTTGTAAATTTGAAACACTTTCAAACGTAACGTCGCGATTACGAAGCTTTTTGAAAATTGTGACTGAGATTCTACGTTGCTGTTACGTCATAGCGACTATAAGTTTCATATTCTTAGTCGCACGTTAGGCATAATGTTTCGAAACCATTACTAAACGGTGTCACAATAATGCCGCCACAAGGAAGTAACTACAACGTAACTCTTTCCATGCAATGACTACTTTGTTTCGATGTCATTACTGAACGGCGTTGCTCCAAATTCGAACCTACGACGCACAGTGGTCTATTTCGCGAAAAAGGCGAACTTTATTCAAATTATGGACTTTTAAGTATGAAGTTGAAACTTGGGGGTAATATTGTCCTATATGGCCTCCATCATTTGAGGTAGTAATTGGGTTTCATAAGTTTAAGGGTAAGAGCACAGGTGCTGAAAACAGCCAAATATTGCATCTGTCTTTTAACCTATTTTTTAAATTACGAATATGAAGATAAAAATACCTTTGAGTAATACAGCGTTATTAAGCTATGAAAGACATTGATGATTTAGCCTCCCCCCTTTCATCGTGTTCATACTGAAGATAGTATAGGAATTCGGTGTTTAAAACTTCTAGTCCCTTTTAAGTTTAGAGGGTCACAACAAGTTGTTACGAAATAGGTCTAGTTGTATTCATTAAAGTCCAAAGTAACTATCCAAACTTAGTTTGCCTGCGGCTAGCTGCGGCTACGCTCGTAAACTCCTTTCAAAGTTCAGCGACCTTGCATAAAATGCAACATTTTGCGCGCTTATTGCGCCAGTTCACGTGCTCTGCAGTATTTTCTTATCATTTGCACTAGCACACAATAGCAAGCATTTGTACCAGGTTGAAGCTTGTGAGATTGAGATAAACACAACGTTGAATTTCATAGATAAAACAATAGTTTCTAAACCCTACACTTACTTCTTATGTTATTGGCAAAGTTTCAAGTATTTGGCTGTTCATACATTTATTTACCCATTCACCTGTACTTTAGTATCATCAAATTTCCCAACTTGCTTCTGAATTCAGTTCAATGAAATATGTTCATATGATAATTCATGTATATGCTTAGTATTGAAATTATATGCAAAGTAACATTATCGAAAATATATTTTTACCTGTACAAAACAATTTCGTGCCAGGTATTAATTGCTAAAATTGTAAATATCCATGCATGGGTGAATGATAATATTTGTAAATTTGATATGTGTTTTGCTATATGCTGTAGATAGGCCTTTTTCACTACTTCAAATATATATATAGGATTCCGCATGTCATTTTTGTTTAGTTGATTTATTATTATAAAAAAATTTATTCAAAATAATTACAATTGTTTCAATTAAACTTTGTGGGTAGGGGTGCAAATCAAATTAATAATACTGTCCGACATCATTTGTGTCAAACGAATTTGAATAATCATTTCCACAGCATTTTTGCCTGCTGCCACGAATGTGATCCAAAATTTGGCTATCACGTCACAATATTGATAAAAATTGCGTCAGCAGGAAACAATTCTAAAAATGATATTTTCCTCAACATTGAGGCACGATAGGCGGATTTGGACAGCGGTTTCGTGTTCAGCCAGTAAAAATACTATGAAAATGATAAGTTACACTCGTTTATTAACAAGAAAAATGTTTTTCCTCAAAGTTAAATTTTCCAAATTTTGACCCTTTTTGGAAACTTTTTGTTAAAATTTGGAGCCAATACAGCCCCAGAAATGGATTTCCCATGTTTGAAAACCCAAGAAACACTCAATTTCATACTTCTAGTGGTTCTCATGAATAAAGTTCACCTTTTTCGCGAAATAGACCACTGTGCGACGTAACCACAAAGTCGCTGATTCGAAACATTGGTTTCTTTGTAGGCGCAACCTTAGGAATGGAAACGTATCCATGCCCAAAATTTTCAACAAATTGTTAGTTGGGTATGAATATAGGAGGAAAACCAGGAGAGGAGACCAAAAATACCAAACCCATTAAGTTTACTGAGCAGCAGGCCTTCACAGAGCCAAAAGCCTTCGAAGAGTCCATACAAATTACATGACCTTGATGTTGATTATCGAAGGCATAGGCTATAATATTAGTGAACACCATAAGGGTTGGTCGTTGTAGAGCAACCCTTGATGAAACCATGCTGCTCAGGAGCAAATAAAGGTTGTCGAGAAGGATAAACTCTGTTATAGGCTTTCAAGGAGTTTACTGAAAAAGCAGAGGTGGGATATAGGACGACAGTTGGAAACGACAGATGGGTCAACAGATTTGAAGATTGGCATTGGTGGATTTCTATAAATAAGAATGTTGAAAAGGATAAAAGAACACAGAGAGAGAGAGAGAGAGCGAGGACGAGAGGGATTTGACAAGAATATTGGGAATACCGTCAGGTCCGGAACTTGCATTAGAACCTAAGGTATGCATAAGAGTTTCAACTTCCAAAGGATTGGTACTAAACACGGATAATGCAGCAAAGGTACGGGGGAAAACAGAAGTTTTCGAGATATTTAGTGATTTTTTTTTAAAAGAGGTGGAAAAAAGCAGCAAGTAAATCTCAAATAACCTGAGGATTGGAAGATGTGTAGAATCAGTAACTGAGGGGTTGGACTTGAGAGAATGGATGTAGGACCAAAAAAATTTTGGTTAATTATAACAGATTGAAGCCTCGATGCTCAAGAAGTAATCACGCATTGCGTGCTTGAGTCTTCTTTTAGCATCAGAACGCAAACTACAGAATTCCTGAAGAGCAGTGGGTGAACCCGTCTTCTTAAACTTTTCACGAGCTTTTTTCTTAGCTTTTAGAGCAGCAGAGGCTTTCAATGTGAGCCAAGGAACATCATTAGAGGATGTTTGATGGGAGTAAAGCGAAAAATACGATTAGAACAGAGAGATTAGACCTTGGACAATGCACAATCAACGTCCAATTCTGTGAAAAATGAACCAATTGATAAGACTGATTTCAGAGGACATTTTCTAAAAGTCAGCCTTATAGAAGCTATAACGCTGAATAGAAGGACATTTATTCCTTGCCGGGAAGTTAAGATTGACACCAACCAGGAGTGGAGGCTGATGAAAATCAAGTTGCACGTATGGGAAACGAGCAGGAGAGAGAGAGAAAGGGTGTTTAAACGAATGCTAGAAAGAACTAAATCGAGGATTTTGTAGTTGGTATTGCGAAGGTAGTTGATTTGAGAATAAGAACAAAGTGACAGAAAGGAAGAAGTCGCAACAGAGAGGTGATTGTAGGATAGTAAACTAAGGTTGTCGATGTCCCACTCCGCAGTAGGCATGTTGAAGTCACCAAAAATTAGGAGGGAAGTTGAAGGAAATTGGAAAGAATGAAGCTAGAAAGTGCAGCGAAAAAACGTTCGTACGTGGCGACAGACGAAATACAGTATAATATATAAATACAACATACTAGTAAATACAAAAAAAGAAAGGATAACACGTACCATAATACACTCAATAGGAGGAGAAAGAACGGATTCGGCACAGAGCGTTCCACGAAGATGAATGGCGATTAAAACACTACCGCCATCAGCTTTGCAAAAACGGAGAGATCTAATTTTATTTTTCTATTCTTTAATTCTATTTTTTCTATTTTTCGATTCCCCATTTCTATTTTTTCCCTCTTTGATGGCTGCCCATCACACTTTTGGAAGGCTCTCTTGCCTGTCATTACTGTAGCGTGGAAAATCGCTACAAGCATAAACTACGATAATACTGAAATACATCAAAGGAAGAAAAATAAAACTAATAGTCACATGCCTTGTGTTTATCGCAAAGAACTTTGCAAACAACAAAAAATAAAAAATCAGGTACAATCGTTTCACCGAGGATGAGTTAGGGTAGTAAGCTTGGATGTGAGGGTATTAAGGATCAAGTATTGCGAAGAAAGGGAATAAGTAGATTTTTTTGAATTCAGCTGCTATGTGTCAGGTTTGCGAAAAGTAAATCGAGTTTTTGTAGCTTTTTTCCGCTAATTCTGACTACAACTAAAATTTAAAGAAAGTGGAAGATGGTGTGAATCAGGGTTAACATAAAGTTTGGATTTGATGATTATGTTTAAGGGGTACTCTGGTCTAGAAATTTGGTCAAATCCATTTTTTTTTGATTGCATATTTTCAAAGTTTAGACCTTTAAGAATAAGCCTTTAAGGGGTAACACCTATGTAGAAATTTCAAAAAAATCTATTTGTTTGTTTTTGCTAAAATGGCAGGGAAACATGTCTAGAATAACGTCTTAAGCTATTTTCAAAAATAAAATTTTTTTTCCGAGTTATGAGCATAAACGTTGGACGCCCCACCGTGCGGTCGGGGCCTATGCGGTGCGCGTACGGCACGCTCTGCTCCAAAGTCCTTATACCTACCACAGGTATCCGTTATCGACTTTTCTCATTAGTAAATTACCATTCAGTATGACAGGTAGTAGAACAACATTTGCCACAAAAAAGGCAATAAATCCACAAAGCGAAAACGAGAAACGTGAAAGAGCCGCCCTTTGTTTTCAAACTTTAAATGCGTTTTTCTCGAAACCACATTTTTTGATACGGCCCGCACGATTATTCAGCCAATTTGTATCCGATCAATTTGAAATGTTGGTGCAAGCTTCACAACATCATTTTCTAGGGAAATACGTAAGATTTTGTTGATAAATTGAAAACTTTCATTTTTACGGCTGATTTTGTACGATTTTTTTTTTACCAAAAATTTTTTTTTTGGAAAACCGTACGCCAATCTTTCAAAATTCAATATTTTTGAAAACCCGTACGTACTTCCCTTGCTTTTAGTTCAAACTTTAAGAAAAATTTTGATTTTTGTGTTTCAGACCATTTGCGATGACGAAAAGTTGCGGGCCGTTGAGGCATCTTTGAAAAATCGTCTGATGCTCGTAGCCTGGTACAGCCGCCATTTTGTATTTCAGGACGTTGTAAAAATTAATTTGTATACTTCAAGACATGTATAATAAAGCCATGTAATTATTTTTTCAATCAAATATAAAGTTTCCTTGGAAAAAAATGCAAAAAATCACCCTCGAAAACAGCGTTCCACATAGGTGTTACCCCTTAAGAGGATTTTCAGAAATTCAAATTATTTTCGGATTTACAGTTATTTTTGGAGTTACAGTTATTTTTGTGAGGCGGCAACTAAACCAAAAATGCTAGATTCAATTTTACTTTTTTTTTGAAATAATGCTAGATTCAATTTTACTTAATGCTGTTTTTGAAATTTTTTTTTTAAATAATGCTAGATTCAATTTTACTTAATGCTAAATAATGCCAGATTCTGTAAAATTATAATGCCAAACAATGCTTACTTATTTTATTAAAATAAACATGATTTGATATGAAAACAATATATATTTGTAAAATAAAACTAAATTAGAAGCTTAAGATTTACATCTCAAAATGATTCTATATCTATTAAAGATATTTCAGTTACATCTCAATCTTCTTCTCTTGTGTAAAGCTCATTTCTACCAATATTTTTGGAAACATTATTTGGAGTCTGAAAATCGAAATAACAACAATTATTTACTTTTAAGTTAATAAAAAGTATTAGTGTCGGATGACGAAGATTTTTCTTCATCATTATCCTAACAATTGATTCATACGTTGGTTATCTTAACTTGCAAATGTCCGAGGCTCCTGGAAGTCTGAAGTTGATGGGACCTCATTTTGCATATTTTTAAAGCTTAGACCTTTAAGAATAAGCTTTCAAAAGGATTTTCGGAAATTCGAACTATTTTTGGAGTTACAGCTATTTTTGTGACACGCCAACTAACTGCCCGAAACGAGACTCCAAGTTTTAAACGCGTTTTTCTCGGAACTACTTTTCGCGATACGGTTGACATGATATCTCTAGTTGTAATGGACCGATTTACGTGAAATTTTGCACAAATCCTTTCAACAGTATTAGTTTTCGTCTGAAGTAGGGATTTTTCAAAATATTTTTTCGACTATTTATAAAAAATCCCCAAAGTTGAAAAAATGAGGCAAAAAAACGATTTTTTTTTACATGGGCGCCAATTTGTGAAAAAAAAAGTTTTTTCAAACCGCCTACGTCAGACGAATTTCGCATTCTTCTTTTTACATAACTCACCAAAAATTTATGTTTCAGACCACCAGGAAGGTTGGAATCATGTCAACCATGAGACAAGTTTTTTTTTAGCCTTATCTAGTTTTAATTTTTTTTATTTTTTGAATACATTTTTGTACTTTCAAAATGTTAATATAAGACTGGTAGAAAAATATATGCCAAAAAAGTTTGTGGTTTTTTTTTATTGCGTCCGTAAAATCTCCTCAAAATCGAGCCTCTAGACCAGAACACTGCCTTAAAAAAAATAATTTTATTCTTAAGAATAAAAAAAAATCACTCTTGACAAATAACAGTAGAAAAAGCACTTAATGAAAATTTAAATATTTTTTACTCGAATTTAAAATAAACCATCATCCCCAATTTTTTTGGTTTTAGTCTACTCCGCCTGTCCGATATTACCTGGCCTATTTTCGGAAATGTTCTCTCACTGGGAACAGAAGTTGCTGGTACTCCTAAATATTTTTTCGCGAAACTTTCCGAATCTTGGATAAATTTGTGACCTTGTTTTCCATCATCTAGAGGATTTCGATTCTTTAGAATATTGGGCTCTTCACCGAATTGTCATATTTAAATGAGGGTCCGGATGTTGGAAATGATCTGGCACATACAACTATTGTTTTGAATGCAGCCCACAATCCAATCTCCTCATCAGGTCTAGTTGTTGTGCTTGGGATTGCACTGGTTATAGATTCTTCAATGCCAAGATCATTACTTGAAGTTTGAATGACATCAACTGAAGCTTGCATGTTAGTTTGTTCAGCTTTTTCCTTCAGTTCGTCCTTCACTCTCACTACAGTCAAAGCTGATTCATAGAACGACAAAGGAACGATAATGAGAAAAGTAATGGTTACTTTCGTTTTCCGGTACTGATTACTTTTCATTACTTTGAGTAACCATCACTTTTAAGTCGTTCATTACTTTCTGAACAATACACTATATATTCTTTGTTGTCTTGAAAGCACAAAAGTGTAGTACTAGTTCTAATGTACTTTTGGTTGCGATGGGTCTGCAGCGATTTCATCGGCAGCGCGCAAATTTTCAAATATGCGTGGTAAGGAAAATATTTTTCGCGCAATGTTATCATGAAAGTCGAATATTTTTGCGGACATACTTTATTACTGCTTTAGATGACTTTATAATCACTTATCCTTATAAATAAATTAACAATATATTGCCTGAATTTCAACCATTTAACCATTCGCGACAATGTTTTTTTCCACAAATCATAAAAATATCATTATTTCAAAATCAGACAACTGTCACTTCATTTTTGTACTTTTCATGAATTTCCCCCTCCACATAATTCAGGAAGTTTCAGTCCATGAACGCGACTGAATTTACACGAACATAGCTTTTATTGAGAAAAATTTGATGTGAATAGAAGAATGCCAGATTATTCCGAAATCTAAATTTAAATGCTAAAAATAATGCTAGATGCTAAATCCGAATTTCTAATGCCGTTTTCGAAAAAATAATGCCAGATCTAGCATTCATAATGCTAAAATGGCAGCACTGTCAACAACGCTCCGAGCTACGAGCTTCTCAAGCTTCTAAAGAAGTTCACACTACTCGTATGGCTGAAAGAGCTCCTGTAAATCTCGCTTTTGTAGTTGAAGAAGCAACATTGCCTGAGACGGGGATCTCTGTTAAAAAAATTTAAATATAACATACCATTAAACGACTCAGACTGCCCGAAACGAGACTCCAAGTTTTAAACGCGTTTTTCTCGAGACTACTTTTTTCGATACGGTTGACATGATATCTCTAGTTGTGATGGACCGATTTACGTGAAATCTTGCACAAACTCTCTTAACACTATTAGAATTGGTCTGACGTGGGATTTTTGAAATTTTTCCTACTATTTATAAAAAATTCCCAAAGTCGAAAAAATGAGACAAAAAACGAATATTTTTACATGGACGCTATTTTACAATAAAAAAAAGTTTTTTTTCAAATCGCCTACGTCAGACTTATTCTACATTTTTCTTTTTACAGAATTCGCCAAAAATTTATGTTTCAGACCACTAGAATTTTTATTCTTTTTTTTTTATTTTTTGAATACATTTTTATACTATTTTTAAAAAAAAAACGATTTTTCCTTTCGAAACTAGATATATTTAGTTTTTTGTGACAAATATCGATATTTCGAGGGTAATCTGCCCTCTTCTTCAGTGTCTATCGGTCTAATCTTAATCTAACTTATGCATGTTACTTATAGAGCTTATCGAAAAACTCAACAACGGGGATTACCATGAGCTTAGGAAAGATCCCTTACCAGACTCTATCAAACGAGTTGAAAGAGTGCAAAGGGACGATTGGAGAGGTGAACAAGCTGCGGGTCTCAAACCCGTCGTTGCCAAGAATTAGGTGCCTTCCAAAGATACATAAGGAAGGAAGTAAACTTAGGGAAATTGTCACCGCTACAAACGCCCCAACAAGGAGAATCGCAAAGTGGATTGTAGAGGAGTGTAGGAGCTTAGGGAAGATTAGCGATAGAACAGTAAAAAATCGAGACGAGGTAGTGGAGCGGATTAGAAGAGTGGCAACAAAAGGGGAAGATGAGCTAGTTGTATCATTTGATGTCAAGGCTCTGTTTCCAAGCGTGCCGGTAAAACAAGCACTCACGTTCTTTGAGGACTGGCTATTAGAGAGGAATAGCTCACCGGAAGGGAGGAGGAGAGCTAAAGACTTTTTGAAACTTGCTTCGGTTTGCATGAATGAAATTTATTTTACTTTCAGGGGAAAATACTTCAAAGCGATGAAAGGTGTAGCAATGGAAAATCCTTTATCCCCACTTATGAGTGAGATATTTATGGATAGATTAGAGAAGAAACTTTATGAAGTAGGTTCGTTTCCTCGGGTTTGGTTGAGATATGAAGACGATATTCTAGCTATAGTTAAAAAAGATGCTTTGGGAGAAACGTTGGAGAAGTTGAACCAAGCACATAAGGACATCCAATTTTCAATGGAAATCGAGAAGAATGAGAAACTACCCTTCTTGGATTTAATGGTCATAAGGAAAGAATTCTTTCTTAGATTTAATATCAACCGGAAGCCCACACACACCCAGAGGACAACACCATCCACGTCTGATCATTGGCATTCCCAAAAAATTGCGCCCTTTAATTCGATGATTCACCGGCTATTAACAGTGCCCATGAATCAGGATAGTTAAATATATTAAAGATACGGCGAGAAAAAATGGATTTGACGAGAGAATAATTGGAAATCTTGTCAAAAAGAAAAAGTATAGAATACCGCGTGATCTTTTAACGACGCTTTTTACGCATGAAAAACGAGAAACAACCATAAGAGTTCCAATTATTTATTCATCAGTATTCAAAAAAGTTCGAGAACTTCTTGAACGCTTTGATATTAAAGCAGTTCCAAACAGTAAAGCTAAAAAATTAGGTACTATACTATGTCACGTGAAAGACAAAAAGGATAAAAAGGAAAAATGTGGAGTTTATAAAACTACCTGCCCAGAATGCGACAAAATATACATCGGTCAAACGAAACGGTTAGTTGGTGTTAGACTAACGGAACATAAACGGGAAGCAGCTTCAGCGAGGAAAAGGAATAGAACATTAGTACGTTCAGCAGTAGCAAAGCACATATTGGAGGAGGATCACAACATAACTTGGGACAACGTGGAGGTGATTAAGGAGGTACAGCAGGTGCGAAAACTGGATGCGTACGAAAGCCTGCACATATGGAAAACCCCTATGCATAGAAGACTAAACACAGACCAAGGAAACTGTGCATCACCATTGTTCAGATTAATTTGAACATTCATTTGATAGTGAGGAGGAAAATTTAATTAATATGGATAGTTAAATGTATTTTAGTAAAGTAATTAATAGGCAATTAGTTGATAATTAGTATAAGTCAATTAATAGACAATTAGTTGGTAATTAGTATGAGTCAATACTTTAAAAGTAAGCTCTATAAGTAACATACATAAGTTATATTAAGATTAGACCAATAGACACTGAAGAAGAGGGAAGATTACCCTCGAAATATCGATATTTGTCACAAAAAACTAAATATATCTAGCTTCGAAAGGAAAAATCGGGTTTTTTTAAAATGGTTTTTACAAGCTAGAAAAAATTGGTACACATTAAAAACAATTACATTTTTACACTTTTAAAATGTTAATGAAAAACTGATAAAAATGTTTATGGCTTTTTTTTATTGCGTCCGTAAAATCACCTCAAAATTGAGCCTCTAGACCAGGATGCTGCCTTAAGGCTAATGTGCCCGAAAGTCGTTCAGAAATTGTTTTTTAGTAAATACCATACAGTTTGACGTGCTTGAAGGAAGCTTACTGTACGTCATCTTGCGTAGCTTATTTAATGTGGTCAATAGTTTGTTTTACCTACAAATAAAATCACTATGCCGAGATATTGACTCCTAAGAATTTAATTTTATATTTCTTACTTGTAATTAAATTGATGATTCGGAATTTTTGAGTGCATCAAACTTATTTTGATGTCAAAAATGATCAAAATCAACCATCCAACTGAATTAAACTCATTCGTTAAATTTAATGAAGTTAAACCAATTCAATTTCAAGATAAAACCATTTCAAGATTGACTAAACGTGGCACACTGACCACTTGAAGCGGATCAGTGAGTTAAACTGGATGAAATTGGTTAACGTGTCATCGGTAGAAATTTCGCATCTATGATTGTTTAGAATAATCTACTTTCAAGTCTTTACCTTGTTATATTAAAGAGTTTTGAACTATTGAGCACCTGTATTTGATGCTTAATCATTCCATTATTTCTTGAATATTATGTACATAGGTTAAATATATACTATTAGCTTTTACCAGTATTTTCAGCTAATAATTTTGATGACAGACAAATGAAACTCGAGATTCATTCGATCGTGCATAATGTGCACCGTTTTTCATACGATTTATCTCTGCACTAAGAACTCCATAGTCATTCTATCGCTCGGATTCAGCATGCCCTGTATACTCTGCTTTCGAGCACGAAACATTCATGCAGATTTATCATATAATCTAATTAAGTTGCATGAATAAGAATGCTAGCCAATATACAATTAGATCAGTTGTTTGAAATATATGCATCTTTATCTCCTGTGTGGACTTGTTGTATGCGGCCACTAATGTAAAGTATTCTTTTAACATGTTGATTCATTCAGACAAATCTGCATAGTTAGTTACTATTGTTCGAAGACTTTTGATAAATTAATTACACCATTGCAAAATCGCATAGTGGTATATATATAATTGGTATTTGACAAATGCTTCCGGAACATAAAATGTAAATAAATGCTTTGTAGTTTGAAAATGACGATAATAATGTCCTCGATGTGTTGTGTTATGAATGTACTTATATGTTTGAGTCTTTGGTACGTACACCCAGTGACAAAAAAATCTACGAGTTAGGAATTTTCCAAGTTACCATCAAAATGACATAATTCTTATCCCAGGGCAAACGAAATTTTCCAGGTAGTAATTAGGGATCCTATATAAACCGCAGAATGCAAAATTTCTGCATCAGTCTGATTTTGCAAGCTAATAGGTAAACAATTCCAATCCCAGAGATGCGAAAATACATCACTTTAAGTCTGGAACAAAAGGCCAAAATTTGGGCTTCTTACCAATCGGGTAAGTCAAAATCGGAACTTGCTCGGCAAGTAGGGTGCAGCGAGGGGACAGTTCGGAATTTAATTAAAAAAGCAAGATACAGGCAGCCTTGAGCGAAAAAAGGGCAGCGGAAGAAAAAGAGGTTCCACGCAAAGGGATGAAGACCATTTGAAGTTCCTGGCCTTGGCAAATCGATTCGAATCAGCATCAAAATTGCGGGCAGAGTTATCGAAATCAATGAATGAGCCTTGCAGTACCAGAACAATCCAAAGAAGGTTGAACGAGATGGGTTTGCGTTCTTGTCGCCCTGCGAAAAAGCTACTTTTGAATAAACGAATGAGGCAAGCTCGTCTTGAATGGTGCAAAGATAGAAAAAACTGGACCTCAGAGGATTGGAAACGAGTCATTTTTTCAGATGAATCCAAATTCAATCTGTTTGGACCAGATGGAACAGTGCGAGTGAGACGCAGAACTGGTGAACGATATTCGGACGAATGTATCCAAGCGACGGTAAAGCATTCCTCCTATGTGATGGTTTGGGGATGTATCCTACATAATCGCGTAGGGCCTCTTATTATTCTTGAAGGATATGTGAATGCTGCTAAGTACAGAGAAATTGTTGAAGAAGGCGTCGTTCCAGCAATCGAGGATCTAACGGCAGATGTGTCAAATCCTCTCTTCCAAGACGATTCGGCTCCTGCACATCGAGCTCGCTCTGTAAGTTATTTTCACATTGGGAAGAAAAATATTTTTACTAATGAATTTTGTAATGTTTTTTCTTTTCCAGGTAACACAATTGAAGGAGCAGCTATACAGTCTTTGCCGTGGCCAGGAAACAGTCCCGACTTGAATCCCATTGAAAACCTTTGGCAAGTAATGGGTTCAAAAATAAGGGAAAGCGCGCCGCGAACTCTCCTAAACTTGAAAAATGTAATAAGAAAAGTGTGGGAAGAAGAAATCAATGAAGATTTTTAAAAAAAATTTGTATGACAGCATGGTAAGGCGAGTTAAGGCAGTCATCCAAGCAAAAGGGGGGCCGATCAATTATTAATAATTTTTAAATGCATAAGAACTAATTAAATACCTGTAATGTTAATTTTTTCTTAGTTATTACAATATGTTTACTCTTTTGTATTTATATGACAGAAAAATAAACAAAGGAGTAATTTTTTTCAAATAAAATATTTTGCGATTTTTTTTTTAAAAAGATAGCTATTTTCTATTTTTAACGAATCAAGCTCCTGGAAAAATGTTCCAATATTGTAACGCTTTTTTTCAGGAACATAATGCAATAAGAATTTTGTATCTAAAAAGTGAACGTTTCCAGAAACTAGATAAAATATGTAGAGATTTTCATTGAATTGGCATCTCGTAGATTTTTTTGTCACTGGGTGTAAATTCAGGTAATCATACAGTTATTATGGAGTCTGATGCAAACATTACTTTTTGTGGTATTATCGTGCATGTATGTGTGGTATGTATTTGAAACATTTAGGATTAAGCTCCCAAACATCTAGTTCATTGATAGATTAACCCAAACAGGCTTCTTTTAAGTTTCATTTCTAACATTGCCTTTATGTATTTTGTAGCTTATTCTGTTTTGTTATTGTTATTAGCACAACTATACATACATATGCACGTGTAGACTGAGCTTTCAATTATTGAAGTACATCACTTATTTATGGTGGCCGCTAAACGGTGACTTTTTGAAGGATCCATTATTTGATTTGCGTTCAATTCAGTTGATTCGTTAATCGCCCACAAATGGAATTACGCAGAATGAAAAGTAGCCATCACGACATCACATCGCAAACGTAGTAACTCTCACATCAAACACATACTGGAAGCTTGAAGCTTCAAGCTACTATCGGTAATTTGACTTTCAAAAAAATTAACCAGATCAGATAGATGGATGGTTGGATGAATGAATAAATACCCGAGAACGTCACTATAAGTATAGGAGGAGATGAATCGAATCTGAACGAAACCTCTTCTTTGGAGTGGAATGGAGGAAGACCTGAATCTAAATCTGAAACTCAAAACACTGATTATTATAGTCGAACTGATGTCGATCCAGTATTGTGCGCTGACCGCTACGGAACACATTCCGTGAAATTTCGTTGTAGCGTCGCTTGTCTGGCCATATATTCATTCATTGTCTTTGATCGTTGGTTTGCTTATAGATTTTGCAAAAAATATCGAATTAAATATCGCTAATGTGATAAAATACGGGTTTGTGCGAGCTTATGCGGAAGTTGATTGTCAAGGAGCTTTCAATTAATAGGCATGTGAATATTTTTTAAAAAAATATAAAAGATTAACCGTTATCTGTGCGATTTTTCGTGCAACGACTTGCTGTCCGGATCGGTTGAAGTTTGAGAAAGTTACTAATGATCGAAGTGAATGGTTTTGTTTCGAAATATCCCCGAGATTTTACGTCATCAATTATAAGATCCTAGAATATATTTCGCCAGATATTATACTCTCTATGAAAACTAACGAACGAACTTGTCAAGTAGTAACATTGATTCGAATAGAAAATTGACAATAATTGACTCGACACAAAATACATAAACCTACCTATAGTGTTATATCGTGCGATATTAAAATAATCTCCATACTTTTTCGTAATACATTCGTGCATACAGACAGACATCAATACGAATTTTATTAACAGAAGCGTTAAAGTTGTGCGTTTCTGATTCCTTTATTGATCAACAAAGCCTTTTTACTTAGCATATATTAACGAATTGAAGAATAAAAAAATTATCGTAGCCAAAATACGACTGTTGTGTTTGTGCGATTGATAAAAGTAAATCTACTTCTTCTACGTTGTCGTCGTTTGTGTTGTTGTTGTGGTCGTTGTCGTGGTCTTAAGTGCGTGATAAATCTAAACAAGTCAAATAAAAAGATATATTTTGCGACGGTAATTGAATGGAAACACATTTTATCTCATCAAGACGATATAGCGACTACAACTACGTGAGTACATTTCCATTATTATTGAAAAAGTTTGTTTCTAATTTAAATTTGCTCAACAATTGACTTATGGATGAAGTTTCATATGCAGATACATCGACATAAGAAAATATATTCAAATTTGGATATAATTTGTTGTATTTCCTTACTGTATCAGTAAAAAAACTTGTGCTAATACGTATTTAGAGAAAAAATCAAATCAACTGTCATCAGCCAAGCGATTTTCAAGGCTGTTATAGTTGCGATCAAATAAAATCAGTTATAATCTTGGAGATGAGAAAGGCCTTAAATGACATAGAGGCCCAGAACAGCCTCGAGCTGATATGAGTCCTTAGCCATGAGGAGCAAGAAAGAAACGAGGAAGCTGATACCAAGGCAAAAGAAGGACCCCTAAATTGGTCCGAATTCGTACTGGAGCTTTTTGAAGGTTGATATAGAAGGGGAAATAAAATATTCAAAAGATTAGTTCCCCTTCGATACAAAAAGAGCAAAATATATAACAAAACAGGCCATCTTCGTTGCAAAAAGTCAGGATAGGCAAAAACCTAGACGACTGTTGTAGACACTGCAGATAATGAACAGAGAGTGTGGAGCATCTTTTCGCACACTGCCCAATGCTAGCACGGCTAAGATTCGAGCTGCTTGGCTCTGTCCTTCCCTACATCTGGGATATTAGAAAAATCCAGTCTGGGGAAATATCTAAGTTCATACGGATCCTGGATATCCTATAAGGTATAGAACTGAGAAGACACAGTAGACACTGCTCAGCGCTAGGGGCCTTCCGGACCCGCTCAATGCTTTCGTTAATCAGGTTTCGAATTCTGTCTAAATACTATGCTTTTTCAGCTCAACTTTAAGAATAATGAAGCTTTTAGTAGCTTGATCAGCCCGGCTGAGTTTTAAGGATGATATGTTTTCACAAACACTTGGTTACCACAAATAAGACATTTCCAAAAGTCGAGCTCTTCTTGAATTTTTTAAAAAAGTCTTTCAAATTATAAAATAATTTTCGGCTCACTAACATGAAAAGTAATACAATCGGAAACGTCCTTCGCTTTTCATTTATGCTTGGAACTTTCTTGTGCTTTCACTTTGTGTTGCAGTATGAGTGTTTTGTTTTTTTATCATTCAGGATATAATCAGCCCCGGATCTTGAATTTTTTCGAGACGGGGCAGAAACTGAAAAATTCCGCCCCCGCCAACCAAATTTTTTACTTTTATTATCATTATCATTTCAGCCCACTGATAGACATAGGCCTCCCTCAAAGAATACCACAACGACCGGTCTAGCGCTGCTCTTTCTCTGTTTTCCATATATTTTTTTCCAAAATACATAAACGTATTGGACATACATTTTAATTAGAATAGGAAAGGATGAAGGTATGAAACAAAACGTGAGATTAAAAGTAATTATTATGTTGCATAATGAAATTACAATTTTACTCTTCAAGCTTTTTGTTATGCAACAAATCGATGGCCCTGTGATAATTAATCTCATGAGCAGTTCGATTTTCTATTGCTAATATTGCGAAACTCGACAAACGTTCCTGGCTCATGGACGATCGTAGATAATTTTAAATAAGTTTAATTTTGCTAAAACTTTGCTGGCAGCTTGCGGATGTAATAGGAAGCGTAGAGTAAACTCGCTGAGCAATCAAAATATTAGCAAAAGCATTCTACAAATCATGCGTATAGACCTGTTGCAAGAGATTGAAAGCGCAAGCATTTTTTATACCTTTATATCTCTTTGAAAACGTAGAGTTCCTCACAGAATTCAACTTTACTTAAATCTTGCTCGTTTTTTCGTCCAAGATCTGCTCCATACTCCTAAAAGTTCTTCAGTTGAAATATCCAAAATTTCAGTACCATTGAGAAATGCAAAATTCAAACAAGCACTATCAATCATCTTCTTAATTTCTAATAAGATTCTATCAAATACCATCATTGTTGCTTTGGCAAAGAGTTGAACAGGTTTAAGTTTTCGTGATTCGTCATGACACATCTCATCAAATTGTTTTTTGCACCTGGGAATTCGTTTATTTATTCGTTTATTTTCCAGCAACTTCTTTAGCTTCTTCCATGCCAATATTCAATTGAATTGTCTCTCATTTTTTGCAAATTTTTCATCAGACCATCCAAAAATGGAACAAGCAAGAATCATATCTTCCTTTTGAATTTCAACATTTATTCGATTGATTTCGCGGAGAATAATTACCCAAATCGTCAAGTTTAAAATAAATTTAAAATTCTTTAGATCATTTAAGAGATAGCCTGCCTTGTACTTTGCTTCCGGAGCATGAGAAGTTTGTTCAACTTCCTCCAAGAATTCCACCAATTCCGCTAAATTATTTAAGAGGGCTTTCACAGAGACATATTTCGCTGACCATCTCGTCTGACTGCTTCCTTTTAAATTGGTTTTAACATATTTTTTTCATAATATCCCACCGAGTGTTGGAACCGACTAAAAGCAATATCATTCTTGAATTACTCCAAATAGGTTTATTGCTGCCGGGCAAGATGAGGCAGAATGGACACCGACAAGATCTAAGGAGCGAGCCAAACACGGTTCGAACTCGGCCAGCTCATCTTTTCGGCGATCCTGGCTTGCACTTCGTTAATAGGTGCCAGTCATATTGGACCCATTATCATAATATTGGCCACGACATTGTCTAATATATAGGCCATCAACTGACAATTTTTCCATAATCTGTTGACCAATGTACTCTCCTGCTTTTCCAGCAACTTCTATGAAATCAATGAAACTTTTTTTATTTCACACACATCACCAGTTTTTTCTTACACAGCGAATGATTTGGCTCATTTGGTCTATTTGCGAGACATCTGGGGTGCAGTCGAACATTATTGTGTATTATTTGGCTTCTTTTATGTCGTTTAGAATGCTATTTCTAACTGTTTTTGCCATCATGTCAATAATTTCATTCTGTATTGTCTTTGATAAATATGATACTTGTCCTTTTTTAAGTGTTCTAATTGAAATTTAAGAGTTCAATTATGTTTGGAGAGCAGGAAATTTAAATTCAAGAAGTTCCCTTGACCAGGCTGAGGACTTTGTGGGATGAAGTCGCTAGGGGTTTCGTCGGACCCACGAAAAAAAAAGACAGTTTGTTGATAGATACAATACAGCATCCATAACAATACGCACGATATGTCTCAATATAGCTGCATCCCTTGCGCAAGGACGCTAACCGCCCTCAAATGTGAGTGTGTTCCACTTGCACATTGCCCCTGAACCACTGGACTAGCGCGATTGTTGTCCTATCTATGCCTACGTGCCCACAGGAGAATAATTTATGTGCTTAAAGTACTATAGGGCATATCATTACCGACGACCTTAAAGACGATGCTGATATTGAAATGAAGCGCAGGGCTTTGGCAGTCAGAGGTAATATGTTGACTCGCAGATTTTCCTGTTGTACTAAGCTAGTTAAGATAAAGCTTTTTAGAGGCATATTGCCAGAGCTTGCATACGGGGAAGCTGTGTGTCAGATATGCCAAAAGATCGCTGGACACTTTGCGCATCAAATATAACAATATCTTCAGGATGATGATGGGATTGGTCCGCTTCTGCAGTGGTGTTTGTGGAGTACCAGAATGATGACTTTGTAACCGTCATTCGCAATAAAACTATATCCCTAACCCATATAACACGGGACAGTCCCAACTGCATCCTAAATACTAAAGCTGATAGGTTCACTTCACCACTATGGAGATGTCTTGTACAAAAACCAGCTCGTTTTCTTAATCGCCCTCGGCGCAGTGAAGTTGATTTATCTGTGTCTTTTATGTTTATATTTAAAGTGCTTTGTGTTTTTATTCATACTAACTTAATATAAACCTTACTAACACAGTATGGATCTTTTAGTTGGCCGAAATAAACAATTTTTATTTTTATTTATTTATTATTTTACTATACTGCGCGTTTGTCATCGCAAAGTTGCGATAATGCGGAGGAGTATCGTCTGCCAAGCTTAACTTTGCCGCCCTCTGAATCTGCCGCCCGGGGCACGGGCTCCGGCTTGTCCCTTCCTAGATCCGGGGCTGCATATAATATCTAACCAAAAACAACAAAATCAAAAACAACAAAAATCCGATAAAATCTAATAAAGGGAATGCTTAGTTGTTCGTCTGTTCAAATTGCAAAAGAAGTATTGAAACCATTTTAACCTAAATTCATAGCTCTTTTAACTTTCATGTACACTATTAAACACATTGTGTCACAAAATTGCACGTACCCCACCTTATCATTAATCAAAACTCATTTATTCTTTAAACAAACAAAACTTTCTTTTTGTTAAATTATTTTCAATCAATAAATATCCTGTTAAAAGTGTTTTTTTTTTCGCATAAGTAAAATCTATGTCAAATAATTTCACGATACAAGAAAAAACTATGAAGTTTACACAAAAACTGACGGCTATTAATTCTAGCTAAATGTCAAATTTTACTCCCATATTAATGCATCCGACATTAAAAACCTAGTCAAATAATGGAGAGTTTATAATAGCACTATCTTTTACAGTATAGTATTAGTAGTCAGTTTTGCCGCAAAACTCCATATGGATGTGGTAAAATAATTAGCAAAATTTTTGCTTTTGATTTTACCTCTAGTAAAATTTGTATGAAAATTGACATATTACCCGAACTGCGCACTTGGCTGTCTGTTCCAGAGATACCAACAATCTGAATATATGGCCGTGCCATAAGCAATATTTTCTCTGATAGATGCCAATACCGTTTTCCTGTTTCGCGTCTCAACGGGAACCACAAACGCTTCTCTTATCTCACGGTGAATACCTCCAAAAACCCATTGGCCCGTCACAAGCCGGCCCCGATAATTTTTCCGTTTGACCAGCTTACATTTGTTGATCCCCCGGAACCGCCGATTTTGCTTTTCTTCATGCTGATCTAAAAACAGCATTAAAACAAAAACCATTTGTCTCGGAAGCATCAATTCTTTCTCGATGCTGATGACATGTGGTGGTGGAGATGCAAGAAAATATGCAACAAAACGGGAAATGTCGTCCAAACTTGAGTGAGTACCGGAAAAACAAGTACCCGGCGTCGCAGAAATTTTAAATGTGCACCTGATCTTTTGCCGCTTATGGTGTCCAACTTGCTTATAATTTATTCCAGGACGGTGTCGCAATTTACACGGACATTTTTTCAGCACTTCCGGCACAAAACGGCTTTTCTTAACACGCGAAACCGAAATAAATAATCGAGAAACTCGTCGCGATGGCAAATCATGCCCAAAAATACAAATAATTGCTTCTTGTTTAAACTCGAATCAATACTGATCAGCAAAGGCAAATAATGCAAAAAATTTGAAAATCGTAAAATTCAATCCGTTATAATCATTCGCCTCATAACAACAAAACCTTGCCTAGAATGTTTCTGGACACATTAAAGATTTAGAGCATTTCAAGGAAACAGCGTTGTCTAGATGATGGGATTATTGGTCGGAGGGCGTAGGGCACCGGTTTGATCATTTAAAAGTGGGGGTAGGGAGGTGAAGGCGCAGGCGATGGAGGATCGTCGGATTATTCCATTCTGATGAACTACATTTTGATGGTTAAAAAGTGAATGGAATCATCCGACCTCCCTCCATCACCTGGAGGAAGGGGCAAGTGCTTGCGCGCAGGGTGTGGAGAGGGTGGAGGGGGGTCCGATGACTTCATTCAGATTGTTTAAAAGTGGAGACGGGGAGGTGAAGTCGCATTTAATATTTGAAAAATGTTAAAAAAATGATTTTTGCCACACCTCCCCTCCTGCGCCTGCACCTCTCCGCCTCCACCTAAAATCACCTTTGTACTGTTAATCAAGGTCATCTCTACCAGCTGCACCCTTTTTCGCGGAGGAAGGGAGTTAGGCTAATCGGCCTGTAGTCCTTCGGATACGCATGTTTGACTTTAGCCGCCTTGGATATAAATACAACGTTAGCCAGGCTGCAGGAACGTAACTTAGCACTAGGCAACCTTTGTAAATTTGTGTTAGTCAGGAAACAGCAAGCATACCTGTCTTTTGAAGCTTGATAAGCAGAATTCCATCTGGGCCTGGGTGGGAACTTGAAAGGCTTGAAAGTATCAATTGCGCAGACTAGCCTCTGCTTAGTGGCAACTTCGCAAATGCCATCGATGTCCTGCAGGTTGGACGCCTGCTCACCAGTGAAAGGAGTGGAGTCATCCAAACAGCCCGGGAAGTGAGTATTTACGAGGATCTTCAGCGTTTCCGAGCTGTTTCTTGTCCACTTCCCATCTGACTTACATACCAGGCTAGGCGTAACAAGGCGTTTAGATAGCAGATTTTTGAGTCTAGTCGTCTTCGAGGTGGATTCAACCCTGCCGCACAACTCTTTCAAGG
The DNA here is from genome assembly GCA_963978885.1 of Nemotelus pantherinus. NCBI lineage: Eukaryota > Metazoa > Arthropoda > Insecta > Diptera > Stratiomyidae > Nemotelus > Nemotelus pantherinus. The sequence continues at coordinate 167,689,357 of OZ022263.1, forward strand.
AGCTCCATCTGGCTTTCCTTATTTCCGTTTTATAAAGCCTAAGGAATTCCTTGTATTGGTTCCTTGCAATCAGCTACTTTGGATAACTTAAAGAGTTCTGCGACAACCCAAGTCCCTGTACCACGCTTAGGTTTGCGCTTTGGACAGACTTTGGGACAGGACCGTTCAAAGAATTTTACCAGCTTACTAGTGAGTGTGTTAGCCGCAGATTCCAGGTCAGCTACAGAGCCAATCCTGGGAGGAGGGCCTAAGCCGTTGGTCACTTCCTGTTTGAAGTTCTTCCAATTTGTATTTCTGGGATTGCGAAACGGTCGAGAAGTGCGAGCTAGGTTGACATTTAAACTGTAACTAACGTAACAGTGGTCAGAGAATGATGGGCTTTCAAGGACCCTCCAATTCTCTATTAATTGCTCATTTGAGTAATTGTGAAGAGTTATATCTAGCACGTTTTCATTGAGAGGTCTCGTATAAGTGGGAGTGTTTCCTCGGTTTGCCACGACTAGATTATAATTAATAATAAAATTGAGTAAAAACTCACCTCTATCGTTGATATCAATGCTGCCTCAGACGGTCTGATGTTCGTTGGCATCCGCTCCCACGAGCAGCAATTTTTTCTTGCTGCACGACTCCGCCATGACTTTTGTGACCTCATCTGGCGGATCGTCTCTGTCGTGTGACATGTAGGCGGATGCTAGGAGCACCTACTCCTCTTCGTCCCCCTGACAGGAAAATTTTGGGGTCTTTATCACTGCAGCCAACTGTTTCAGTTGATATGATTTATCGAAACATGTTCCACAAAGAGCAAGAATAATGAGATCCACTGATTTGACAAGAATTCGTACTCTGGATGATGTTGTTGTTGTTTCGCGTGCATTGCCGCTATCCTGTACTACTATAAATGTACAAAAAATGCAGCTATTATCTCTGATAACTGCCAATAATGTTTCGCTGTCTCATGTGTCAACGGTGTCGCCAAATTTTCTTTGTCTGGAACATCCACTCTTTTTCAAATTTGGTGACATGTGGCGGTGAATTTGTTATATAATTTGCAATGCATCGGCAAACGTTCTTCTGATTTTAGCGCGTACCGGGAAACCATATGCCCGACAGTGTAGAAACTTTAAACGTACACCTATACTTTTGCCGCTTATGGTGTCCAGCTTACTTATAAATCGTTCCAGGACATATCAAAACCAAGGAGCCGCGATTCACATGGACATTTTTTCCGTACTTTTTCTTAAAACGCGAAATCGAAATAAGAGATCGCGAAACATGTTGCGATCGCGAATTATGGCCAGAAAACAAATAACTGCATCTTTTTCAAACTCAATACAATGCTGATAAGCTAAGACGAATATTCTACAAAATTTTTAAATCTAAGAAATCTATCTCGTTTTGTTCATGTTTAAAATGATGATGTTTAAAAACTGATGGAGACGTATTTTTAAATTTGAAAATTAAAAAAAAACATATTCGTCTTTTTCCACATCCAAAGCTCGAAATTCTATATTTGATGAGAATCTAGGGAACAAGTCGTCCAAATGACACCCATAAAACTCCTAACCATATACATGTGTATATCCCCTGAAAATGTTGTCGCTAGAATGATGATGTTGATTCTGATGGATTTTGTACGAGACTATGTGTATAGAATGACACTTGCATGAAATATGTGCTTCCTTGTGATTGTGATTTGTGTGTATCATAAAAGCATGACAAACTTGTATTATAAAATCTTATATAATTAAATATTAATCTCCAATTCAGCACTGAATAGAAATGAAATTAATGAATAGGCACTTGGGAATATCACTGGGCTTGGCCAAACGAGAATTTAACCTTAAGATATAGGTTTTTATTGAAATTTTCATATAAATATGCAATATGACTTACAATAAAATCCATAATTTGCACGCGTAAGGTTGTTTCTGATAATAACATCTGCAGTTTCATAAAATGTAAATTATCCATGGAATATTTTAGATAAAACATTGCAACAATTTATAGTAATATATATATAGTAACTGTTTTTCCTTCGGTCAGTCTGTAGCTCGTTGGTTGAGAAGCAATGATGCACTCACAGACCTGAAATATTTTCTTATAAATTAGCATTTCAGCTTTTTTGTACCTATCTTTAAGTATTTTTAAGTTGATAATTTCTGTTATGTTTGTTTATCGTCATTCGAATTTGTCTAAATCATTTACGTGTGCCTGATATCCATGAACTGATAATCATGATTGTTCATCATTGACTTACACAGCTCATGAGAGATATTGATTGTTATTGTATAAACCTGCATGCTTTATTCAGTAAACAAGCAAAATATGATGAGTATGAAATTCGGTACAGGTTTTGCTGCAATATTGCGCGCAGTGAACTGATAAATAGATACAAGACGGAAGAAACATATTTATGGTTGATATATCATATAAGCCGGGCGTGTGTTTTTAGCAACGTTTAAATATTATGATTTAAATGTTCCATTGTTTAACCCACGTGCGACATTGCAGTTGCATTAACGTGAAAACTTGAAGAATTGCTAAGACTAAATCAAGGTGTGCAGCTTTTTTGTTGGGAGATAAAAATAAGATGTGTACTCTTATAATTTGGAAACATCTCTGTTGAGTATTATGTTTACATTTTGGCAAAGAAATTATTTTTATTTCACCTTTTGATGTTTTAGTGATTAGTTGTGGGTGTTTTTCAAGTGGTAGAGAATCATGCTAAAAATATTTTTTTCTTTGATCTGTGGGGTTTCTTTCCACCAAATTTAAATATATTAATCCTGCAGCATAAAAAAAAATCCATAGCAATCACTCAAATTTATTAGTGAATGCAAATGATCAAAAAGTTGAAGGCTTCTTTTGAGTACTATATATATATATATATATATATATATATATATATATATATATATATATATATATATATATATATATATATATATATATATATATATATATATATATATATATATATATATATATATATATATATTTATTTATTTATTTATTTATCTACCAAACAAGGCAACATAACAACAAGAAAACATAATACAAATCTTAAATACAATTAATCATAAATATACAATACAAATTGTCCGTAAAAAAGATACAATACATCACAAATTTTGTACCAGTTATTCTACATTATTTTAATTGAATTTAGGCTAGTAACGATGGAAGTTAAGCGGGTTCGGATGTGGAAAGGGCTTTGGACAAGTTATTTTTGGAATTTGATTTAGTAATCCCCGAAGAGTAGTGGCTGCTTATAGAATTGAATATCCTACAGCACCTATTAATGGGCTCATTATATGCATAGGTAGTGTGATGACTGAATTCATTGAGCAGATTTGCATATCTGGTGCGTCTTGGTCGGTTATTGAAAGTAATTTTACTAGAGAGATCTTCAATGATTACCGCACCACTAATAATATCAAATGTAAGGCAAGCGCTGAGCAGAGTTCTTCTAGAAGAAAGAGACATTAAATTTAGAAGACTCAGTCTGAATTTGTAAGATGGGAGATTTTGAAAATCTCGTGGGTCATAGAGATTTCTCAAAGCGAAAAGTACAAATTGTTTCTGAACAGACTCAACTCTATCGCTATGTAGCTCGAAAGCAGGGTTCCATATAATGCAAGCATATTCTAATAAACGACGCACTAGGGTGGTATATAATGATTTGGTAACCCATATATTTTTAAACTCTTTAGCGCGTCTCTTTATGAATCCAAGCTGTTTATTAGCTCTGGCAAGGATTTTGTCATAGTGCAAATTGAAGCGCATCTTGTTATCCAATACTACGCCAAGGTCTATAATATGATCGACCCTATTCAATTTGAAGTCGTTAAGGTAGTAGGAATACATCGTGGTTGCATGCTTACGAGAAAAACTTATCACATGGCACTTATTGATGTTAAGATTGAGATTATTCACATCGCACCACTGTTCGAGGGATTGAAGCTTTGATTGTAGAAAGGTTGCATCAGACTGCGAGTTTATGATGTGATAGATTTTTAAGTCGTCTGCATAGAAGAGATGCGGTATACCAAGCAGTATCTCAGACACATCAGAAATGAAGATGTTAAAAAGCAGGGGGCCTAAATGACTGCCTTGTGGTACTCCAGAAGATGCCAAAACTTTTTTGGACAAGTGGCCTTGAAATTTTACGAATTGGGTTCGATCGCAGAGGTAAGACTGGAGCCAGTTAAGAAGAGAACCGGAAATACCAAAGTTGCGAAGTTTTTGAACCAAAGTTTGATGGTCAACTCGGTCGAAAGCCTTACTAAAGTCCGTATAGACCGCGTCAATTTGGTTCCCTTTTTCCATTTCACAGAGCACAGTAGAAACTATCATGAGGTTGAGGAACACAGATCATGAGGTTGGTGGAAGTCGATCTACCCCTACGAAATCCATGTTGTTCCTCATTAAGAAAGGGGTCGATAATGCGAGTAAGATTATCACAAACTAACTTCTCGAAGAGTTTGGGGATAACAGATAAGATAGCAATTCCTCGATAGTTATCGACTGAACGTTTATCACCACTTTTGAAAATAGGTGTGAGGTATGAGGATTTCCAGAAAGACGGGAAGACACCAAGAGACAGGGATTTATTGAAAACCATGTGCAAAGGGGTGATTAATTGGTCTGCACATTGGAACACGAAGAAAGGAGATACTAGGTCCGGGCCAGGTCCTTTGCCAATCTTTAGTTGCAGAATAGCATTAGTAATAGCCTGCCGTGTAAGGACAAACCCTTCGATAAGAGATCTGGCAGCGTGTCCAGTAGTGAAAGTAGGGATCTTCGGAGAGCAGTAAGTGTTTTGAAAATGGTCGGCGAATAAGCTACAAATGACTTGTGGACAAGACGAAACCGTGTTACCACGAAACATAGAACAAGGATAGCCAGTGGTTTTACGTTTTAAATTGACGAAATCAAAGAACTTTTTCGGGTCAGTGAGTATTTTTTCCCCCATTGAATTAACATAGAGCTCATACGCCTCGCGAGATTTGATGGAAAATTCTTTGGATAGCTCATCATATAATCTTATTTGATCCTCCTGGAGAGAGCCTCCATTTTTGATTGCTTTATATAATTTGTTTCTATGGTTTCTGAGCCGCCTTAAATCATTGTCAAGCCAAGGTTCGGAGAGTTTTTTCTTCTTCTTCAGCTTTGGTACAAATTTGTGGATGGCGTTAAAGATTATTTTGTAAAAAGAAGACAACATTTCGTCTAAATCTGATGCCGATAGAGCACTTGTCCAGTCAATTGTGTCCAAATAGTTTTTAATGCTTAAGTAGTCAGCATTTAGAAAATCAAATACAATTTCATTATTGTATGACTGGGTGAAAGAAATATCTGTAGTGGATAGCTCAATTGTAAAAGCGGAGTGATGCAGGGTGTTAGAGAAAAGATTCTCGGCGTCAATAGTTGGACTAACCACCACTTCGTCATAAAAATCTGAGAAGATAAGGTCTAACCAATTGCCATTTTGGTTAGGGATAGGGATAATTTGTTGTAAATCATTGCCATAAAACGTACTTATGAGGTTAAAGTCAATTGAATCTCTAAGGTTAATTGGAAGAAGGCGGTTATCATTTTCGTCAGGAATAAAACTGATTTTCGGACGATTAAAATCACCAAAAACAATTATTTTGTCTTCTTCGTGCAAGGAAGCTGTTACGGCAGATATCACGTCGCATACGTCATTGTAAGTAGTTTCATCGGAGTTAGGGGGGACATAAAAGATACCAATGTAGAGGTAATGCTTATCGAATAAAACTCTGACGAATTTATGTTCGAAAGATTTATGAGAACTGGTCGCAACGAGTTCGCTGGGGAGGGTATTGTGAATTGCAATAAGAACACCACCACCTCTTGAAACGCCTGTAAAAAGGTAGTCGCGATCAGCTCTATAGATGGTCCAATTACTGTCAAGAATTTCTTCGTTAGCGTGTGAGTCGTTCAACCACGTTTCGGCGATCGTTAATATATTAAAATGGCAAGATTTCGCGTCAATAAAAAGTTTATTTAATTTGCTTCTCATACCACCGCAATTGTGGTAAAGAAACCTAGGGTAACTAAAAGTAGCTTTCATGTTAGGAGAAATATTTTTTCTGGTCATCGCGAGATTTTTGTAAGAGCGAAATATGTTTAGAATTAACATAAGAGCGATAAGTCAAAAGATCACGTTTAACCTGATCCGGAGACATTCCGAGTTCTTCGTGGTAGCGGTTAAAAATAAGGCGTAAAGAGTCAAGGTCGGTGGGAAGACCCTCCTGTTGAATCATAACTTTAAGGTTAGTCTTCGTTTTCCCTTCGAAGCAAGTGGCATCATGTGCATCATGCATGTATGCGAGAAAAAGACGGACATTGTCATAAATTTTATGATCTCTGAAACGAGACAAGAGGTACCTGCCCTCTAATTCTTCATTAGAGTTTATGGTAAGCTTTACGACAGGAGGAACAAGTGGGTCGAGAAATTTTGGTGAAGATTGGAGACTGACAGGAGTTTCTGGTATAATGATTGAGCCAGATTGCGATGGTATCAGATCCTCTCCACGGACAAAATTAGAATATTTGGATGACGGCCTGCCTTCAGGAGCACTTGCTTGCATTAACGCTCCATTGGGTGCGGAATCCACTGTTTGTAAAGAATTAGCCGGCTGCACACTGATAGAGGATTGATTATCCGTTGAAACAGTAGAAGGTAACGCCTTATCGTCACTGTTTTTAGTGTGGTTATTTGAATTCGGAGGCGATTTAAAAGATAGTGAAGCTTGGGGAAGTAAAGGAGAGTGATTACGGGAGCTACGAATGGGAGAATAGCCTAAATACGTACTATTTTTTTGGCGATTATATTGTTGAGTTGGTTGTTTGGGATCTCGTTTGTTGCATCTGTCAATCCAATGGCTGAATTTCATTCCATTCCAGGTATAGCTGTCAACTCCATTTCGCTCGTGGTTACAAAACATCCATCCATATTGACCAGGTACTGATAATTTGAAGCATGTGTAGGATTTTCGCTTTTTACCACGTATACGGGCGGTTAATGCAGCGCATTTGCAATTATCAATGCCCAACTCTTTCTTCAACATTTTTGAAAGCCAGGTTGCGTCAGCGAAAATAGGGGCTCCTTTCACAAAAAAGCTTTTGGTTGAAGATTTGTCTAAAGCAACAGCACTATCAACTAGCTTGAAAATTGCACTGGAAGTATTAGATGATTGTTGAGACCTTTTAATCCTATTGATTCTGTTGTCCCACTCTTCACGAGACCACGTGGTGCCGAATCTAGAAATCGGACGCTTCGGAGAATCGGAGGCTGTCGGTGCGGAGGTGGTGTTCAATAAAGTCGGTGGCTGCTCCAAGGATGCGTAAATTTCTGATTGAGCTGTTTGTATTATTGGCCCAGAACTAAGGGTTTCGTTCTCAGAAGGCAGGATGGCCAGTTTATTGATTTTTTCAGAAAGTGAGTTGAACCCACAGTCGAGGCTATCTAGTTTTTCGCAGATTTTCGCAAGGATTTCAACCACTAAATCATTGTTTAACACTGCATTATTTAAAACTGCATTATTTAAAACTGCGTTATTTAAATCAGCATTGCAATCACGGGACGATGGTGAATCTACACAACCAGTCATCTGATTATCAATAATCGTCGTTAATTTTTTGTCGAGTGCCGATATTGCATTCTCGATACTCTGGTTGTTGTGGTAGTTAGAGACTGCGTTCACAAGCCCATCAAAACATCTTGCCATATCTGTGAAACTACCAGTGCTAGCTGAAGATTGCACTAGCTGTTTAGCTATCAAGTTATCTTTGTCTGCATTGAGGTTTTCGATACGACTGCTGATGTCATCGTACATACGTCTAAGTAATCCTTCAGTATTCTGGCAGTCAGAGCATATAAAGTGATCTGAGAGGTAGTTTGAATACCAATCTCTTGGCGCATCCATACATGCTCCATGCAATTTGCGCTGGCAGAAACCTTTGCAGACAACAGATTTAAATTTGTTATCGTAAGCGGTGCAATTTCCCAAGCAGCACTTATGATTCATGATTGTTATATTAATAGTAGATTATCACAAAAAGCTTAACAGTGCTTGCGTAACTACGCAGATTTTAAATTAACACCACACCAGATAAGTTACAACGTGCAAACGTAAAACGTAAAAAGCTTCGTTTGTTGTAATTTAATTTAACACCACAGTAAATTTTAGCTTATTTTTCGTAAACGTTTGCGTTTGCAAAGAAAATTGGGTCACTACACCAATATTGGTAAATGTTTGGGCACTTCACTCGTTGGCCGGTAAATTAGGTCAGTACGCGAATGTGAACTCGCGAATAAAAAGACACACAGTTACGAAAACAGAAGTCTCAGCTAAATTAAATTAATGGGGAGCGGAACAGAAACGCGACCGTTCTGACTGACTGCTGAATTATATATATTTATATATATATATATATATATATATATATATATATATATATATATATATATATATATATACATATATATATATACATATATATATACATATATATATATATATATATATATATATATATATATATATATATATATATATATATATATATATATATATATATATATATATATATATATATATATATATATATATATAGTATCACACAGATATGCAGAGATTTATTCACAGATAAAAACGGCAAAACATTTTTGAACTATCTTTTTTGTTTCCAGAACATCATCGAAAAATTCAAATTTATTATTTCAAGAAATCTGAAAATTTGAAAAGTCGCATAATTTTATAACCTTTCTTTTACCGCTATAAGGAGCTCTGGAATATGTATTGCTATCCATTCAAAGCTTAAAATCGCAATATTTCTAATGGATATAAATTTGTGAAATTCGTCCGTCATTTAATTTAAAACAATTTTATCTGCTATAAAAATGCACAACAAAATTTCAAACTATCATTTCATCATTCCGTGCAAGAATTTTGCTAACGTACATAAATATACTCTTGCAATGTGGATTCATTTGATGAAATATAGAGAACATCGTTTCCACTGGCAACATGTTGATGGGAGAACTAATTACATGATCAGCTCAGGTTGGAGTTGCTCAAGTCCAACACTTAAAAGGAGTAGTGCTCATAAGAAAATATGAAGTATTTGTAGCGAAGCTAATGTTGATATGTTGCTGGGAGAGGACCAAATGTTTAGAAATAGATTGTGTACTGCCATGATAAGTTTGAGAAACTGTCGAAGAGCATATAGAAAGATGAATAATAGTCCAGTGAAATCCGACACAAAAAAGCCGAAACTTCGGAAAAATTAGGGGAAAGCTGAATTTTGGTGTGAACCTTGGTACTGGCGTGTTGAACAAAATGTCAAAAGTCCCCATCGATCCGAGTGCTGCGTTACTTTTTATACGGGGTCAAAGGTCACCAAAAGTGGCCTTTATATCTCAGTAACGGTCACGGTCACGTCTTCAGAAAAACAATGTATGACGAATTTGTAGCTGTAATCAACATAGAAAAACAAACTCACAAACATTCCAAGTCGTAATCAAAATCGGATAATATCAACATGCCGTTGAGAAAGAGGATGCTGTTAGTAGCAAATGTTTAGATCAATATATCTCAAAAACGGTTATGGTTACAAGGAAAAGTTGTAAGATCTTTTTTGTGGAAAATTTTTTAAGCTACAAATTCGTCATACATTGTTTGAAGACGTGACCGTTACTGACATATTTAGGAAAGGTCACTTTTGGTGCTCTTTAACCCCGTATAAAAAGTAACGCAGCACTCGGATCCATGACGACTTTTGACATTTTGTTTAACACGCCAGTTCCAAGGTTCACACCAAAATTCAGCTTTCCCCTAATTTTTCCGAAGCACCATGTTAAATTTCCCCGGACTATAAGGAGTTCTAGGTCAACCATCATCATTTCTTAATTTTTTTACAATCTAAATAGTATATTTAGGAACAAAAGAAATAATTTTGAATACACCTTGGATTCGAAAAATTATGAAATATACTTCATATCTAATTTTGTTTACTAACAAACAATTAATAGTTTTATTTATAATTTCAAACTCGTTGAAAATTCTGGCTGTATAATGTATTTAAATTCGCAACGAATTCCATTGTCGTGATAAATAATAACTTATTATGATCAGTGCAAACAGCAGATTTCAAAATGGCTTCGAGGCTTGAAACATAATTTAACCTCTGTTATTCTGTTTCATACTGATAATTTTTATTTATTGCCGTCGAGTTTGAAATTCATATCCTACTTTTCACCGTTTTTTTTTTGCTTTCGTACCTTTAACTGTCATGTTGTTTTATACAAACAACACTTATGTATTTGTTGTATATAGTATATGTTTTTCAAACACAGACGACTACGATGTATGTTCTATATGTATACATTTTAGTGATTTCCGGGGGAAATTTTCAAATGATGACAACACAAAATACTCTACTTAAATAATTTTATTCCACAAATTATTCCATATACGTTAAGTAATTCGATACTAGAATGAATGAAAACTGTACACAGATCATTTCGGATTAATATTTATATTGAAAATGATCGGCGAGGTAGAAAAAAGCAAATTTTGAATGAAGAGTTGGTCTTGCAAAATAAGAATTGTGTATGTCATAATTAAAATTAGCCAATCACCCGACCGTGACTCGAATTTCATGCGTAAAAATTATTAGTTGGTGAGATTAAACAATCTAAATTGATTGACTGATGAAAACAAATGATAAATGGGAAATAATGCCAGTTCTTTTCAAATGTTCAGTTTATTGGATTTGAACGATATTTGAAAATCGTAAGCAAAAACATCTGACAGATGGCAATTTAGACAATTTACCTGTATATGAGGGGCGGCTCGTCGTTGGACGCAACCGAAGCAGTTTTTCCCTTACTAAATATTCCTTACACAACAAAAAATAATTTGGCAACGCATATTGAATTTCAATAAATATAATAGATTTTATGCGACTTAATATTCAAGGTCTCCATTAGGACCTCTTAGCCTTGCGTATGGCATACTTAAAAGCCTTCAGCTTCGTTTTATACACCGACCAGTCATTAGATCTTTTTGAGATATTAAACTCCCTCCCACATTCTCTCCGCAGGATGTTGATTTCCATACTCCACCAGGGAGGCTTAGGATTCCCTCTGGCCGAGGGTGGCTTACATGCTTCCCTAGACGCGGAGTTGAGAGAACTAGTAAGGGTGTCAACCGCCCGATCCAATTCGTGGTAGCAGTCAATGCTCCTAGAAGCAGTTTCCAGTGAGGATCGTACCAGAGAATTAAATAGCTTCCAGTCCGTCCTCTTTCTGTTGATAAAGGCTGCCTGTATAGCAGAGCTGCGGCCAGCCACGTTATACGATATGTACCTATGATCAGAGAATGAGCACTCTTGTAGAACCCTCCAGTCATGGAGAAGATGCGAGTGTCACCCACTAATCAAAGTAACATCAAGAACTTCCCTGCGGTTTGAGGTAAGGAAGGTTGGTTCACTACCAGTATTGGCAATAAAAAGGTCGTGGGCCAGGATGAAGTCAAAAAGTTCCTCACCTCGGCCATTAGTGTTGGAGCTACCCCATACTTCATTATGAACGTTGGAGTCAGCCCCTAGAATAAGAGGCACACCAATCTTTGTGCCTTCAGCCACAACACCCTTGACAATGTCGCAAGGTAGGCTATCGCCATGATCGTGTGCCATGTAGCAAGAAACAAACCAGTATGATCTCTGGTCGATTTCCACTGCAACAGCCATGTTATCCCTGTCACTGAAACTGTGTAGTACAAGGACGTTTATGGTTTTCTTGACAAGAATGCAGACACGTGGCTCATGTAAGCCATCGAGTAACACTAGTCTGTATCCATCAGTGCGTAACCCGCAAACCCGGTTTTTGGCAACCCATGGTTCTTGGATTAGAATCAGCTCCTCCTCTGTCCTAGACACTCGGAAGAGCAGGGTAGCTGATGCTACTTTGGAATGGTAAAGGTTGATCTGCAATACCTTCACCATCATTTATTTTCAATGATGGTTAGATCTAGGTCCTCCCCCTCTGACATAGATGTCTGCCCAGCCTCTTCCTCTGCTTCCAGAGTCATGAAGTCCAGGCAGCCACCCAAATCGGAGGTAGTTCCGACACTAACCCCGTCTGCGTAGAAGGGTGAGGCCAGGGGTTTTCTCAGGAATTTTTCATGGGGGGTGTGTTCAGAATTTTAGGAGGGGTGTCCCTTTGGAACAAAGGACACAAAAGTCCCTTTGTGTAGGAAAATTGTCCGTGCTAGGGGGGGGGGGTGTATGCACTTTCCAGGGGGGGGGGTATTAGGGGGGTGTAGGAAAATCTCTGGGTGAGGCTCCTCAGGTGTTGGATCTCCCGCAGCAGAGCTCTTTGGCCTGTCGCTTCGGTAGATCCGTAGGGCTAGTTTTTCGACCCCATACCTGATAATGCCTTTCCGGGCATCTAAGATCGAGAGTGCCTCTTCATTTATGATGAAGAGGGCCTCCCGCCGATTATCCACCAGCTCTCCAATCTTCGCAACCCTCCAATTTTCCGTTCGAAGATCCGGGTTGAAAAGCCGCACTATTTCCAGGACTTCCACTGGATCCGAGTGGAAACTTGGAATCCAAGTCTTGCATCTAGGCCGGCTGGGAATCTCATCCCTGTGCACCACCTTTATCTTGGCGCCTGGCCGGAGTTCCCCAGGTCGGAGATTGCCTGCTTATAAAAATCGGCTGATCGTTGGTCTCCACACGCAATCAGCCTGATTCCTTTGTATCAGCCCGCGTCGTTCACCGTAGGTGGTGGACCCGAGCTGGCCTTCTGCAGTCTGCAGCAGACTCCAAATAAAGCCTGCCTGATCTTAAGCCAGTTTTCGGGGGAGGTGGTTCCATCTCGTTTGCTGGCGTCAATCAAAACCATGCTTTCCTGTGAGCCGCCACTGCTGTACGAGGGTTGATCAATAAGTAATGATAATCGGTTATTTCCAGTTGGCATAAAATTCCAAAAATTCTTTTCATACTACTACATATAAATAGGCCATGATTCCAGAGAGGTACATTCATTTGAGTACGAACAGTCGAAGAGAGAACATCAAAGTAGAGAAAAACGAAATTAGAGGTGCCATTAACCCTAGAATGGTACCGATGAGTAAATTTTACTCACATAGGGTGTATATTTCGTCGCGCATCAGCCAGTTGGCCACTCCGACTGCCATGAGGCTAGAAGCTATATAATCTTGTTATGTTCAATGATGAAATAATAAATGTACATAATACTATTGTTGACTTCTTTTTAGTGAAAACATGTACCTAAAATCATTCAAAAATTTACCGTACCATTCCAGGGTTAAGTACCTCTGTTTGAAAAATTTTTCTACTAAAGACATACACGGTGACATGGTGGAAACATTATGGGACTCTGCTCCTCCATATTCCACCGTTGCACGCTGAGCGAAAGAGTTTAAGCTGGGAAGAACATCCACTGAAAATGAACCCCGCGAAGGACGTCCATTCACCTCCCTCACTGAAGACAATGTAAAAAAAAGTCGAAGATGTCGTGTTGGCAGATCGAACAGTGATCATCAAGCATGAAGCTGAGGTCACAGGGATCTCATATGGTAGTTTTCGAAAAATCATTGCCAACAAATTACATATAAAGAAGGTCTCTGCGCGTTCGGTTCCGAAAATGTTAACGGACGAGCATAAGAAGAAACGAGTTGACATTTCAAGGATGAATCTCGAAAAGTTCCAGGCTGATCAGGAGAAGTTTTTGTCACGTCTCGTGACCATAGACGAGACCAAGATCCACCATTTTGATCCAGAAACCAAAATGCAATCGATGACCTGAAAGCGACCCTCTTCACTGACGCCGAAGAAATTCAAAGTGTCGAGCTCGGCAGGAAAGGTTATGGAATCAGTTTTTTGGGACGCTGAAGGAATTATTACGGTGGAATATTGGGAAAGGGGAGCCACTATATCAGGCTCTTACTACGCAGACCAAATAAGAAGATTGCGAGAGGCAATGGAAGAAAAAAGACGCGGAAAACTGCGAGCTGGAGTTCTGTTTCATCAAGATAACGCACCGGCTCACAAGAACAATAGATATAATACGTATTTGACCTACTGTGGCTTTACTGAAATAGTGGCGGAGTAGACTTAAGATTAAACAATTATTATTTTTAGGTTAGGTATAAATGGCTGAAACAAAGACACATATATACCTATTTCTCTATAGTGGTTCCAGATAAGAAAACCTGGAGCTTAAAAGGTTGAGTTTAAGTGCCCATCGACGGCCCCAGACCTTTTTGCGATTTGAAAGATAGCTTTCAGCCTCTAATGCGTCACGTTTGTGAAGTCGGCGAGTGGCTGGCTCTCTCAGCGCCGTCTGATTTTCCCCAGTTCCTGACAATGATACAGGAGATGCTGCTGAACTATTGCTGGAACCTCCGAATCTTGATAACTCGTACAGGTGTCGCTGGTTAAAAGACGCCGTTTCATGATATGTGCTGCAACAAAACAGTGGTCGGTGATGGATGCCGATCAGCCGTTTGCAGTCAGTCTGCTATGTTTTTAATTTTATTGATTGGATGTTCTTGAAAAAGGTTTTTTTTCGCTTTTGTATGAAATGTTGAAATGTTCTTTTATATTTTTATTACTGTTATGTAAATATACAAGTACTATTCTTTCTCGATTATAGCACGTTTTTCTCAAAAGTAATAATAATACTAACTTTATGAATACGTTTATGTGTTGTCTGGTACAATATGTTAAGGCTAGTGTTCAGACAGTCTTTACGTCTAAATTTTGATTTGAAGTTAGTTTTTTCAGAAAGTTTTCTTGTGAGATGCTTAGTGTAGTTACATAGGAAAAACAAGCTTAAAACCTAATGTTGTGCCTAACCTAAATTAAATAAAACGTAGAAACTAAGATTCATAACTTATGTTAACTGTGTGCATAGTAATTATCGTTACAAATTAACTATCAGGGATACAATCAGAGGATTACTGGAAGTTGCGCATTTGTTGAAGAATTTTTGCGTGAAGTGTTTAGAGATATACAATACTCTCTTGAGCTTCGCTGAAGCGTGCAGCCGATTAGTTGAGTGAGAAAGGGTTTGTAAAGGATAATTTTTAAATATTTGTTTTGTAATATTTGCAGACTTTTGATATGTGATATTGCATAATATGAATGATTGGCTGCATTGCATACTTAAAAACAAGCAGTTGTTCGCTGTTGAGAGCCTGGATTTCCTGTTATTAAGCAGATAGGAGTAGTAAATCCTCTTCAAAATTTTCGACTTTATTGTTTCGACATGAGCATGAAAAGTAAGTTTCTGGTCGAGTTGGATGCCCAGATATTTAATGTCTTGTTCCCAGAAAATAGTGGATTCCAAGATTTTTAACTGTGGACTCGGCAAGTGTCTTAATGCTCGCTTTTTAGTGAAGTATATTGCCTGAGCCTTATCTGAATTAATTTTTATTTTCCATTTGATGCAGAAATTATTAATAATTGAAAGCTGTTGTTGCAGGGTGCTAATTATCACAACTGGACTGTGAACCAGTGGCGTGGCGTTCATGGAAGCAAGGGAAGCATTGCTTCCCTTACATTTGGCTGACATAAATGTTAAATTGTTTTTTTTCGAAATCGTGAAATAATCGCGTATAAACATTTATTAAAAAAAAAATTCAAATCAAATTGTGAACATCTCACACAGTTGATCTGGTAACGCCACAGAATGAAAATAATGAAAGCACAACAACGGCTTGGAAGCAACGTAAAAATTGCATCTACGACCGTTTGTTTGACCCCATATAGACTAGACTGTGACGTCATTAAAAAAATGTGTTCATATGATCTGTTTGGAATAGTGATGGGCAAAATGGCTCTTTGAAGTGAGCTCACTCACTTTAAAGAGTCGCTCTTTAAGAGCCACTTAAAGCAACTTTTTTATGGTTGCAAAAGTAAATTGCTATTTTTTGTTTTTTTATTAATAATAATAAGCTTAAATCTAATATAACATAACATTACTTTAAAAATATAATATAGCATATATTATAAATTTAAAAATAAACCATAAATTAAAAATCAATCGGATTAACAATAATCATATCTGAAAATCTTTCCATATAATTAATTATTGTGTAAAAATAGCACTTATGTTATTCGTTTTGGCGATAAATAAGATCTCTTTCCAGTGAGCACATACCCACTTTTTGAAAAACTCGTTTGCAGGGGACTGAAGTGGCCACTCTACTCAATCGTTGCTTCACTATCTCCAAATTCTGGGATGTAAATCTTTTTTTTCCTTCCACCAATTGAGAGGGTCAGCAGTTCTGGGTATATTTACATGTTGTAAATACTTATCCATTTCGTTAATGCCTGCAGCTACATAGCTTTGCTGGCTTCTTACACTGTTGACTTTGTCATCAAATTTTTGCCATAGCGAATTTTGCGTTCCTTGTGCTGTAGGTACCGAAAGTAGATGTATGCAAGCAAGTTTGTACGTGGATTCATTTTGAAATGCTAGTCTTTTAAATCGTGGATCTAAAAGAACGCTCTCTAGGCAAAACATATTTTCTTTATATAATTTAAATCTGTTTGAAAGTTCTCTTTGGATCACATTTAAAAAACTGCGTACATCAGCAGTTTTATTTTCGTTCAGACAGAGTTCTGAAATGTAGCTTATAATCGTTGATGTAATAATATATATTTTAGAAATCGATACTGTTTTCTCACTGCTTATTTCTAGAGTAGCCTCATTGAAGATGCTCAATATATCAGGGGCAGTTTTCATAATATTCCATTCATCAGAAGAAGGAGTTGGTAGATTCTAGTTCAGGACACCTAAGGTGGCTAATAGTGGCTCTTTTACTTATTGAATGCGCACAAGCATAGATTACGTAGAGTTCCACCTGGTAATAGCATCAAGCTTTAATTTAAGCTCTACGTATTCCATTTGCCTCTGTTTTTGTTGTAATTTTGCCGTTATTTTGCTACTTAAAGTTTTTTCGGACGGTTTTCCGTCAGATTTCATTTTGCCGTATCTTCGAAACTAGTCCGCTTTTTCCCAGACTTGTATGGAAATTTCGCCAGAAACAATTCAAAAAGGTCCCCAAATTCATGCTAGTCAAAAAAAAAATATTTTGGAAAAATGAACGTTTTTGCCAAATTTCCCCTATCCAAAATGTTGTTTGCCCTTGAAATATCACTATTGTACTCCCCGACCACTTCCAATCACCGAAAGCGTCCTAAAGGCAGTTTTTGCCAAACTGTGGCCAAAAAACCCCTTACTCCGCTACAAAACCGAAATTTTTGTATCGTAGCAATAGGTCGCTTCATCTCTAAAATCTGCCTATGAAATGCACCGCCTAATAGCCAACATTTGGCTACTAAAATACTCGTGAACCAGAGCAAAATATACGCACGTAAACGCATACTGTGTGTTCACAAAATGTCGCCATCAATAACCGCACACTATCAGTATCCATCATTCGCACAGTTCTTCATTCACATTCTATTCGCACTGGCTCAGTGCTTTCATTCATTCTTCATTCAACGGAGCTGACTCTTTTCACTGTGCAATACGATAGTCGTATACATATGTTCGTGTTCCGACGTTAAGGCAGATTTACATTCTCGCCGAGGAATGGCCAACATAGACAAGGTCTGTGTGTAAATGGTCTGCTTGTCTATTCTCGGCTGTTTTTTTCATGGCAAGCACGCGTGTGTAAATGGTTTGCTCGTCGGCTCTTGTTTGTTTTACGAAGGGATAATGATCCTTTTATTGCTGTGCCTGAGTGTTTATGACCGTCTCGTCCTGGCTCGAAGCCGCTGGAAGCGAAGTCGGTTTTATGCATCAAGTCAAAGGGATTCGAGAGGATAGCATGTGCTCATTCACATTTTCGAATTTTTCGCCGGGACTTCAAACATGTTTTTGCGTGTCCCAGATTGAAATAACTCAACGCACACCAGGCAGTTGCAATAGCCAGAACCTGTACCTCAGCCATCGTTCACTGAACTGAACAAAACAGCTCACAACTGTCGAAAGGTGCATGGTGCACTATCCTAAGTAAACAATTCACCCTATGAAAGATGCATGGTGGAATATCCTAAGTAAACAATGCACCCTATGTCTTGCAGAGTCTTGTCCAATGTCTTGTTGAGTCTTGTTTACAAGACGCTCGTCCCAATGTGTAAATCCGGCATTAGAATAGCCTAGATTTCGCTTCAACTACACACGGTAGTCTAATGAAGTATTGCCGTGTGTATATGCATAAGCTCTATTTGGTCGGGTGGTTGTTTGAGTGGCTCCGCAATATCGCTATTGCCACTAAAGTGAAGGTATGAAGTGTGCGGAGCTATTCTAAATGATGGCTCACATAGCTCTTTCAAAAGAGTTGACAAGCTGACTCGCACAGAGTTGAAGAGCTGACTCACACAGCTCCTTCAAAAGAGTCGCTCTTTTTGATTGACTCGCTCATGAGCGACCCATCACTAGTTTGGAAGCAATGAAAATGTTGCTTCCAAGGGGAAATTATCTTCTCAAGAGAGAGACTCAGAGCAGAGGAACATATTCCTGCGTTCCCCTCACTAGGAGCAGGGTAAATTGTTATTGCTATCATTTTACTTTGCTTGTACAGATTTTTTGTGAATGAAGAATACTTGCTGTGACCGAATTTGAATTACGATATGTGACAAGCATTGCCAGAGGCTATGGATTCAATAAGTCGTTATTTTATGTGTTTTATTTATGATTTATATTATGACATTATTTTTTTGTATGTTCTATTTTGTATAGAAACTTTTATGAAGGTGTTTTCAATTGGCGAAGGCTTTTAGTCACTTATAGCTTATCGGATTTAGTAGTAATAGGTGAAGTTGTAGACTAGAATTGTGTAGAATTGAATGTGTGAAGTTGTAGACTAGAATTGTGTAGAATTGAATGTGTAAAATTACTGAGTAAAATTGCATGATACTTTTAATTGATATTTGAAATATTGAAAGGTTGAAATAGGTGAATGTATTCACTTGTTCTGTGGGTCAAAATTTTAGAATTCGTCAACTTATTTCAATTTTATTTCATTCGATCTTGGTAATTTGCTGAAAAAAAGGACATCATCAACCAGGACCGATCAAAACCGAATTTGAAAATTGTCTCTATAACAAAGACGTATACCTACTCGGTAGTTTGATCGCAAAATTAATAAATGAAAAACTCGGAACGGATTATCGGTTGTAATATTAAATAAAAATAGTTTTGCTGGTCATGTATGCTATTTTCAAGCGTTTCAGACATTTGGCGAAATATCGGATTTTGTAATTTAAATAATGTTTAATCTGTGAACAGGCATAGTAGAAATAGCATTGATCACATCAACTCAGTCCTTTTACTTTCCAAGTTTGATTCCGGTGATTTGAAGAACCCAAGTCAAATAAATATTAAATAAATATCAAATAAAAATTCCAAGTCAATATAAATATTCAGTGATATTGCTCACAGTTAGGAGAAATTGAGAAACAATGAAGACTCTAATAAACATTGTGTGTCATTTAGGATGTCAAGAAGAAGCATTACATAGTCATAATGAAAATGTGTATTCTTGCAATAGGGGTAAATCACCTAAAGACAATAAATCTTTCTGTGTGTTTCTTCCGGAACATTAAATTATATTCAAAACGATCTCGTTAGTTGGTTTTCAAAAAAAAAGATTGAAAGATATTTGTAATGAAATTGAGAAAAGCAAATTCATAGCAATAATAATAGAAAAACAACCGATATATCATATCGATCACAACTTTCAACAACCTTTGGTTATATTACTTCTTCCGATGCAGTTAAATCTCACAGATGTTTCTGATAACCAAACTGCGTCCCGTTCATTTAACTTTATTTTGCATACTGTCCGAAAATTTAAAGCCTTGAGGAGCCTCTGTAATATCTGCCAAAATATCTGGATTGCAGGCATGTACAAAAAAAATGTATGAAAACGCAATATTTATTCATTTCTTCGAACATCGACTAAATTTGATTTTATGTAAATCGTTCAATAGTATACGCGAATGTCGATATTTTCCGAATCTATTACTAGTTTTTCAATAAAGACAATGAGTTTATGTGCATTGTATTTATTCGTCAAAGAATGCTTCCAAAATTAGCTCCAAAGCGTTGGACTTTTAATGGTAGGTTATTTTTAACATTTTTTCTATAATAATTAGCAATTAAAATAGCTCGTGGAATATATAACTGAAAATGATAGTGCTAATTGAGACGGAGAAATCGTTAATAGTGAGAGTGGGCTTTTTATTTTACTTAAAGATTCTTAGTTTATTTTTCTGTTTAATGTTTTTTTCTAAAAAACAAACAAAAAAATAAAATACATACTATTCGATATATTTCAGTCCTAACAAAGTAATATAATGTATCATATTCAGATCTTATACAATCTTTAAGAAACAGTTTCATGGAAATCGGGAACGAATTATGGTCGATTTGTGAAACAGCACAGCGTCGTAAAACAGCAAGGTGCATAATTGACAACAATGAGAATGTTGTACCATTCTTTACAAGTGCTTATGTCGAAATATTTGATAGCATAGTCGTTAAAATAAACTCAAGGTTTCATATTTTTAAACCTTTTCAATTCTTCGAAGTTTGGCCACTTTCAAATATATTATATTTTTAGTTCTGGGAATGTTATTATTTTACTGATAAATATTGATATGGTTTCTTATTGTGTGAAGGACTGTGAACTTTTATTTTCATAAGAATACAGACTGTCTATTCTCACGTCCCTGTTAGTAATTCCTGGGTGATTTTATAGAGAGGTTCTATTACACGTAACGAATTTTCGAGAAGCGTAATCAACCATGGACATCAACCAATTGCTTCCCTTCGGTAAATTGTCACGCCACGCCACTGCTGTGAACATTAGCAAATATGGTGGTATCGTCCGCGTACATGGCGATGTGGCATTGGGATGTTTTTTCAAATCGGACATATAAATGTTGTAGAAAGTGGGGCTTAAAACTGACCCTTGTGGAAATCCGACTGGTTTTAAGTGCTTATCGGAGAAAGGTTTGCATTTAACTGAGAAGGTCCTGGCCGGAAGAAAGGATTGGATAATATTGCACAAGTACACAGACACAGAAGATTATATAAGCTTATATATGAGTCCATCATGCCAAACAGTATCGAATGTTTTCTCGATATCTAATGCAACCAGTGACGGCTCGTCAGGGGCGGCAAGGTCGGCCCGGCCGTACCAAGAAAATTATCATAAGTAGAAAATTATTATGAAAAATAGGAAGGATGAATACTTGATTTTAAGCCCTTAGCTACTACATATAGCTTCCTCTTAACTATATTTACCTCATTCAATCTTTAATTTGCCAAAAGCCTTTGCAATTTGACTTCAACAGAAATAAGATCGAAGCAGTAGTATGTAAACGGATAAATACCCGGTTTGCGTTGGACTGTGCTGATATCAATCACATTTAAATCCTAGTTAATATACGCGGCTATGGAGAGCAAATCATCAATAAAATGTATCGTTCATACGACGGCCGGTCAACAGTCCTAATTTCAATCATTTCATTCAAGCATATGTACATACATATGAGTACAAAGCATCATCCACCCAGCGAAACGGCGGCGGCCGCATCGTACCCAGCGAACATGTCTAGCAAGTGCAAGCGAGAACCGATCGAAGCGACCGACGCACAGTGGTCTATTTCGCGAAAAAGGTGAACTTTATTCATGAGAACCACTAGAAGTATGAAATTGAGTGTTTCTTGGGTTTTCAAACATGGGAAATCCATTTCTGGGGCTGTATTGGCTCCAAATTTTAACAAAAAGTTTCCAAAAAGGGTCAAAATTTGGAAAATTTAACTTTGAGGAAAAACATTTTTCTTGTTAATAAACGAGTGTAACTTATCATTTTCATAGTATTTTTACTGGCTGAACACGAAACCGCTGTCCAAATCCGCCTATCGTGCCTCAATGTTGAGGAAAATATCATTTTTAGAATTGTTTCCTGCTGACGCAATTTTTATCAATATTGTGACGTGATAGCCAAATTTTGGATCACATTCGTGGCAGCAGGCAAAAATGCTGTGGAAATGATTATTCAAATTCGTTTGACACAAATGATGTCGGACAGTATTATTAATTTGATTTGCACCCCTACCCACAAAGTTTAATCGAAACAATTGTAATTATTTTGAATAAGTTTTTTTATAATAATAAATCAACTAAACAAAAATGACATGCGGAATCCTATATATATATTTGAAGTAGTGAAAAAGGCCTATCTACAGTATATAGCAAAACACATATCAAATTTACAAATATTATCATTCACCCATGCATGGATATTTACAATTTTAGCAATTAATACCTGGCACGAAATTGTTTTGTACAGGTAAAAATATATTTTCGATAATGTTACTTTGCATATAATTTCAATACTAAGCATATACATGAATTATCATATGAACATATTTCATTGAACTGAATTCAGAAGCAAGTTGGGAAATTTGATGATACTAAAGTACAGGTGAATGGGTAAATAAATGTATGAACAGCCAAATACTTGAAACTTTGCCAATAACATAAGAAGTAAGTGTAGGGTTTAGAAACTATTGTTTTATCTATGAAATTCAACGTTGTGTTTATCTCAATCTCACAAGCTTCAACCTGGTACAAATGCTTGCTATTGTGTGCTAGTGCAAATGATAAGAAAATACTGCAGAGCACGTGAACTGGCGCAATAAGCGCGCAAAATGTTATATTTTATGCAAGGTCGCTGAACTTTGAAAGGAGTTTACGAGCGTAGCCGCAGCTAGCCGCAGGCAAACTAAGTTTGGATAGTTACTTTGGACTTTAATGAATACAACTAGACCTATTTCGTAACAACTTGTTGTGACCCTCTAAACTTAAAAGGGACTAGAAGTTTTAAACACCGAATTCCTATACTATCTGCAGTATGAACACGATGAAAGGGGGGAGGCTAAATCATCAATGTCTTTCATAGCTTAATAACGCTGTATTACTCAAAGGTATTTTTATCTTCATATTCTTAATTTAAAAAATGGGTTAAAAGACAGATGCAATATTTGGCTGTTTTCAGCACCTGTGCTCTTACCCTTAAACTTATGAAACCCAATTACTACCTCAAATGATGGAGGCCATATAGGACAATATTACCCCCAAGTTTCAACTTCATACTTAAAAGTCCATAATTTGAATAAAGTTCACCTTTTTCGCGAAATAGACCACTGTGCGACGGCTGAAATCGCGGCCGAAGAAAATTGGCCGTATCCAAGCACAGTCTAGGGCACTCAAAACTTTTCAGATAGCCTCCATTCGAGACTTCGTTTCCATACCAACTATTTATTTGGGTGTTTCGTATAGAATCTTACACCCCGCGCATGGATGAGACAATGCAAGAGACTCGGCGGCCAGCCGCATTCAGGTGGAAAATAAAAATATAAGCAAAATGTAAGAAAAAATGGCAAAGGGAATACATTTTTTTTTTAAATCGGATCGTACTGGGATGAAAGTCAAGTGCGTTTTTACTCATAGTAGAAAGCATTTCTTTTGATAGTAGAACGGTGGTGGGCTTATGTGCTATATTAGTGATTTAATTGATTCTGTATTTTGTTTAAAAGAGTGTAGTTTTCGTAGTTGTTTTTAGGTAAATAGTGAGTTTGAATTGCTAGATAAATATTTGAGTTAAAATAACTTTGAATATATTTAGAATTCAGAAGTGTGCAATGGAGATGGATACGGAAAGTATTAGAGAATGTGTGAGTAGAAAGAGTGATTTAATAAATCATCTTTTAACAAATAAGTTTAATCACATGTTATATCAAGATAAACATTTTCTTAAAAGTTTACGCATTCCACGGCCGAAAATGGGAAATTTAGTCTAAAAAAAGCAGAATACCGGAGGAAATTAGCCGCGCACTAAATGAGAATCAAATTTAGAAAGAACATGCCCACTCGGCTTTGAGACATAAATTACTCGGTAAGTTATTTGATAAATACTATAATTTTTCTATCAATGCAGGAAATGGCATTTAGAGACAATGATGAGATAGCAGAATTCAACAACTAGGGAAATGTTAAAAAAATTAGCTAAATTCGCTTCAAACTTAGATTCTGATTTTAATAGATTTATAGACACAACGGTTTTTACAGGATTATCAAAGACGATTTCAATGAATTGATTGACACAATAATTAAAATAGTAAGTAATAAAATAAGCAGTCAAACTAACAGTGCAAATTGCTTTTATTGGGAAGTAGATGAAACTACTGATATTAGCTGTTTTTGACTGTAAGGACGAAATAACCGAACGGGTATTCCTTTTCTTGAATATCAATAATGGTCGCCGTGCAAAATACATTTTTAATATTTTTCAGTTCAATATTGAAGAAAAAAATTGATTGGTCTGACTTTAGACGGAGCCCTGATTATGGCTGTTGAAATAAGCGAATTGCAGTCCAAAATTAAATCAATTGCTCATCAAGAATTGTTTATACATTGTTATGCAAGCAAGATGAATTAAGTGCTTCAAGATTAATGATTTGTGCACGTATTATTTATTTTAATTTTTTTATAAAAGGTAAATTTCTAATCGATATACTTAAGAAATAGTTATGAGTAATAATGCCCTATTTTGTACAATTCCTTCTATCTCTTCAACCATCCCTTTGATCATAGTTTGTACTTGGTATGGTTTTTCTACTGCTCTCTATTGTTTTCATTTTTACCAATCATACCAATACCCACTTGTCCATTCCTTTCCTTTCATAGCGAGGGTGCTGTAGACCTCCTCGTGGTTCTTGCTGGACGATATAATTTTTTTTTAAGATAAGATACTTATTGTTCGTACAGAAATTTCTTAGCACCAAGTTGAAAATTAGAACTATTAAGTTGAAAATTAGAACTTTTTTTTCGGCCGACCCAAATATTAACGTCACGAGCCGTCACTGAATGCAGCTAAGCCTGTAGATCTTTTATTTTACTACTCTATACAGTTGATGCGTTGTTGAAAGCTAGGGTTGAAAACCGAATTGCAAATCAGGTGTTGTTGCAGACGACTCAATAGATAATTGGATTCTGGAGAGTATAACCTTCTCAAATAGTTTGCTTAATGACGGCAGCAAGCTTATTGGGCGATAGCTCCTGGGGTGCTTAGGATTTTTAGGTTTTAATATTGGAACAAAGTACACATTTTTCCAGGCTGAAGGAAAGTGTCCATATTTTAGGCATATGTTGAAGATATAAGAAAGCATGACAATTGCCTTTCTAGGAAGATTCTTGAGTATAATATTGGATAATCCGTCGATACCCGAGGTCGATTTTAATTTTAAGGTTTTCAAGATAGAACGAATTTTGAATGGTTTGCAGTAAGAATTTGGGTGGAAATTTTGATAGTGTAGCGTGAGTGTATGTGCGTCGTGAAATTTGGAGGCTATAAGGTCAGCTTTTTCTTTCTCGGAGTAGGCAATTGATCTATCATCACACTGCAATGGGGAAAGTGTTCTTGATTTGGCTTTTAATAACGTATGAAGCTGCCGCAGGTTGCAAGTTTTTTCAAAAGTAGTTTTTTTTTTAGCTATTCGTAACAGGAAATTTCTCGAGAATGTGTGCACCCCCATACTTTTGTGATTATTTGTATATGTCATCAGTGTTTTTACCGCCGCCTGACTATCTGTGGATATGTTGATCCTAGCACCTGTAGTATCATTGACATACATATACCAGTTCGGTGGCTTTTCGTATCGCAAAATCCTCAGCCTGGAAAATACTAAATTGATTACGAAGCCTGAAAGCTGCTTCTGTATCGCGATTTGTAGACTATGCTGCAGCGCCTACTCCTTCAGCTATTTTGGATCCGTCAGTATAGATGCTAAGGGCTGCTGCACTCATTTGCTGATTTCATTCTTGCCCATCTTCTACAGTCACTCGATATCGTCGTTCGAAGTAAAGAGTAAGAACCAAGTAGTCATTGTTTCTTGTGGGCCACTGCTGAATACTGCTTCGAAAATTTGAAACTTTTTGCGGGTGGCAACCCTAAATATCTTTGTACCCTATAACTTCTAATGCAGTCATTGGATGGAAACGAAATCTGCAGGGTAGGTTGTTTTCAATGTGAGCCAAGTGTGATGCAAGCGAAGGGTTACTAGCGCGAGGCGTTTTTGCTATTTTGGTATTAATCAATGCTTACATTGCGACTATTTACAATGAAAATAAGCTACCAATGTTTAACTTTTGTAAATTCTGGAAATTTTTCGCAGTGCTGGTAAAGTGTTGCAAGCACTGAGCATTTTCCTTATTTATGTAACAGGGGATGCTGCTTTCAAAGTTTTGTAGTGTTTGACTTTCCTAAATCTTGAAATTCATGCTAATGGTAGCCCTGAAAACCTTTCCACCTTATGAGTTTAAATGCATTGTTAAGATCAAAACGGTCTTTGCCCTCGAAACAGATTCGAGCACATGTAGTAGAATAAGCACTGAAAATCTGTACGACCCTTCTATTGTTCATCGAACATTAGTATTTCTAGCGATTCTAGTGCGCTAGAATTTTTGTCATTTTCCACGGTCAAGACCGTTTCTAGCTTTCTGTATATCCAGTGTGTTAGAGCAGTGCTTAGGCTCGATGTTTTACCCAGCACCCTCTTGTTGGCGTAAATTGCGTGGTTTGCACTTTTTACTCTTTGCTCTAAATTCCTTCCTTGTGAGCTTGCTGTCCAGAAAAGGACCCAAGTACCTAGTGTGCGACATGAAACCTAATTTAACGACGTTCAACCTGATTGAGTCTACTTTAGAAATCATATATAAGATCGCAATCTTATATAAGAATATAAGATCGATTTTGTCGGAATTGATGGCGAAGCCCGCGATAGAAGTCCACTCGTCAATCAGCTCCAGAATGTGCTAGATGAGTTGCCAAGTGAATGCTGGAACCTATTTGAGACTATGTTTGCAATGCCATCAGTATAGGCTGGAACAATTATTATTATATATAAAGGGCCCCTGGGAGAAAATTCTCAATACAAAAAATTTCAGTTATGACCATCCTTGTTGCATAAATTCCTGAGCTACATGGACACTTCAACCAAACTACAAACTACAACACCCCAAGTTTCAAGTATGTTTTTCAAGGACAATACATTTGTATCGTCTGGTATGCTCTCATTATGCTTTTGGAAAATGAATATCTGAAAATTCATAGTCACTTTTCTTCGCAATTATTCGCCTCAACGCAAAAACCTGAATTATGACGAAAGCTTAAATATAATAGCACAATATTTTTTTGTTATTTATAGACTTTTTGCTTACAGAAGCTGTTTGTTCATTCGAAGATAATATGAAGACCGATAAGACATTTTGCTTTCCACCGAATACGCTTCATCGTATTTTTTGTTCATTTACCTTCCTTTTTTTTTGCTGTTTTTCTTTGACAAATATAATAATTTTCAATGAAATTATTATGAACAAATCTAACCGAAAAAATAAAGATATTTAACGTAGATCATGCCCAATTTTACTGTTCTTTGTCATTGTTGATAACATAAAATTAATGAAATGATAAACGAAATAATAAAACAAAAAAAAAGTTTTCGCATCATCTTCGTCCGCCTATAGGATTCAAGATGAAATCACTACAAGATAAAATTGATGACGCTTAAACAATACATAAATCTTAAGCCAGTCAAGTAGTGTCTTCATCTTATCATGATAGGTTTGCTGAGAAGATCAGATCTTTATAAAAGCCAGATGTAACTATTAGTAGATCCCTATACGGTTTTTGAGCTCATAGGCTCGTTAACCATTCGACTTGGTTAAACTTGTTTTTGTGCTCTTGTCCAAATTATCGTTGGTTAGACTGTGGTTGTCAGCAGGTGAGTGGTTATTGAACTTGTCCTGTAAATCGAATTAATCGAAAATAATATCTGAAAATGATTTAATCAAAAATATATAAATGCATTAAAGATATTTAAGTTTCGTGATCAGTGTTGATTCCCATAAACCAGAAATAGTGCGAAAATTTTGAAATGTTTCATGTCATGTTTGAGTTATAGTGACATCAAATACATCTTATTTCCGAGAAAACAGACAATATCGCTTCTGTTTTTCAAAATTTCAAAATAGTGATAATCTTCCTTAAGACACAAACGAAAATATTTGATAAGATTAGTTTGTGTAAATCAATCTCGAGGTTGATTTAACTTTGTAGCTATTAGTAGCTTCTGTAATCTTTAAATAATATCACTGTTCAAATAATAAATAAAGATACCAGATGACTAGCTCAACTCAACTCATCTCAAATGATACGAGGCCAGTGAAATTGTTACAGAGATAAGTGAAGCTGTTGGTGAGCGACGAAAAAGGGATTTTGCTTATTAATGGGCAGTGACTTGAAAAAATATATATAATTTAATATACTTTACTCTTGAAAATGTAAACAAAAGTGAAGGTGTAGTTAAAAGGAGGTGAGGGTGAAGGTAAAATAGTTTTCTATTGATATTGAGCTTTTAGACTAAGTTATAGGGAGATGTCTAAAACTAGGGAAGTTTCTAACTCTAACGAAAATTGCGCCCAGTGTGGGCGAGTAATATTTTCCGAATATGTCAGACGGATCTATTTATTATTCGAAACAGAGTTTGTGCATGAGGGACTACAATTAATACTTAAAATAATATGTAGCACAGCACTATCACAGGTATTGCAAAGAATAATTCGGGAAAGGGGGGGGGGGGGGGGGGCTTGGGTTTGCGTATAGTTTCAGAAAAACTCATGAATACTCCATCGAAAGTTTGGAACTCTGATTTTCGTCCTTCTTTGTCTCACTTAAACATCCAACATAAACATACAGCATCGAAATTAGTATTGAAAGTATTTAAGTCTCTAGATACAGCAGTTCTATCAATTGAAAAATTGGTAGATGATGAATGGAAAAAAAATAAGTTAAAATGAACGTCATTACTGGATTTATGAAAAAAATCTGTGATTCTCTTAGGACGTGATATGTTTTAGGCTCTGGATGTTTTTTCTACCCAAAAATTCAGCGTTTTTGATATCATAATAGATGACATGAGATTGAAAATTAATCGCGGCGTACACATAATGTGCAATTTAATTATTTACAACCTCCAAACAAGGTTCTTAAATAATAACAATAAGATAAAATAATAATGAAATAAAATGCCAAACTAATTTAATTAAACTAATAAAAACTGATAAGAATACAAACAAAGAAACAAAAAACACTTATAATAAAAACAAAAACTAAAAACACAAATTTAAAATTATAAAAAGTATAAATGTAAATAACAGTACGATAATTCGATATATAATTTGAGTCGCCGGATTTATGTATCGGGGAAATATGAGCAGACTTCCAGTAAGAAGGAAAGGAGCCCGAGGAAAAACTAGTGTTGAAGATAATAGACAAAGGAACAGATAAGGACGATGAAAGAGATTTGGCGAACAGGTTCGGAATGCCGTTAGACCCACAACCGACATTAACATCCAGACATCGAAGTAAGGACTCAATTTCTAGAGGGCTGGTTTAGATACAGGGCTTGGGTGGCGGAGGGAAATGAGAGAGTTACCGGACCGGCTTGTTTTTGGAAAAGAAAGAGAAAAAGTAAATCGCAAAGAGATCAAAAATCTCCTGAAAATTGGCTGCACTATTAAAGAACATAGAAACAGTGACACTATTAAAGAACATAGAATCGAAACGGTGAGAATTTTTCAAGGAGTGGACGTAAGACCAAAAGGGTTCGTGTTGGTTAGAACGAATATAAAAATTTTGTTCAAATAATGACGCATAGCCTGTTTGACAGCAGTTTTGACGGCTGGTCGAAGCTTCGAGAATTCAAGGTAATCGATTCAACAACCCGAAGCACGGAATTTAATATGAGCTGCATCTTTTGCCTAAGGGCAGACGCCACATCAAGCCGAAACCAAGGAGAATCATTTTATTTGCGGTGATGACTGGACGGAGTAAAACGGGAGATGAGGCTGGAGAGTAAATCATGAAAACGGATCGTGAGTTCATCAACAGTTAATCCACGGCCAAAGGAGTACCAGTTTGTTCAGTTGATTTCATTTCCCATCTCAACAAAGTTCGCTTTATGGTTATTAACATGCGAGGCCCTGAAAGGAGTTTTGCTAGACACAAAATCAACAGAAAATTCTATAGAAAGTGGAGGATGGTGCAGGACAGGTGGGACGTAGGGCACGTCATTAGCTTGCACAGTGATGCTATGTGAGGGAATATTTGAAAAAACAAGATCAAGAACTTTATTGTTGATGTTAGGAACTTTGTTCAATTGAGACAGTGAACACGAGGAGAGGAAGGAAGTGATCATTAGGGAAATATTAGTAGAAGAAAGTATGGAAGAAAAGTTAGCATTCCACACCAGGTTCGGCAAGTTGAAGTCGCCACATATTAAAAATGAAGCAAAGAGGAAACAATTGTTGAGGAAACTGGAGAGCTTAACAAAAAATCCATTGTAAACACTAACAGAGGAATTACATGGAACATAAACCGAAGAGACAATCATAATTTTACAGGGAGCAAGAGTGACACGGACAACAATACATTCAACAGGAGGAGAAGGATGGAAATTATGACAGAGTGTTCCTTGAAGAGACTTCCCAGCAAAAAATGTAATGGTTATATAAGGATTAATCTAATAATAAATATTCCTTAGTCATAAGCGTTGCTTTTTTCTAAGGAATTCAAAGTTCATAGCAACATACCTTATATTATTCCTGAACATAGCACAGGCCATGTCATTGAGCATAAGGTTTACAATGTACTTCCCTGATTTACAGCTTATCATCAGCATTAAAATAAGGATTATAATAAACATTATATAATGCTTGTGGAACATGCTTTTGTAAGCTTTATTGTCAGGGTAAAGATAAGGATGGTGCAATAGTATAAATTTTGGTCCCCGTTTTTAAATCATGTAACTACCTATATTATTTGAGAACTAGTGACAAGAATACATGTCATTAAAATCAAATTCTTCGATAGTAAGAATAAATAAAATAATTTAAAAATGTTGACGAATCATTTACACACATTAATCACTTTGTGGTAGATATTGTTTCTATTATTGAAAGACCGATATAATAATAGAATTGTTCTTGAAATATTGCTTTATTAATTGAAAAATTGCATAAACATTTCGACTTCATTTATAAGGCTGCTTTGAAAAATTCTACATCCAGTTTGTTGCATGATATCATATGATTCTATGGTAGCAAAGTTATTGGTAAGATAATGCTATTGTAAATAAATACCTTCTCTGCGCATCGATTAAAGGCGACTGCAACCGCCACGTTTAACGGAAAATATGAATGCGCATCAGCGACAGCTCAAATCACTTATTCTATACCCATTAATATAATTTAGTAAGGCTTATATCAGTTTCGTCATAAGGCAATCATAAGGTGTATTTTATTTTTTATTGGGTATAGATTCCTTATTGATACCTTAGCCTTATATGACTTATAAATTTTTTTGCTGGGTTGTGGAGAGCAACTAAAACACCACCACCGTCTGTTTTCATTAACGCAGTACGATCACGATCGCAACGAAAAACAGGCTTGAAATGAAGAGCGAAGATCTCATTATTATAAATATCCCCAGTTGACCACAATTCGATAAGGCATCAAAGGACAAAGAAAAAGATAGGTTAAACATGTTAAGTTTAGTCCTTAAACCACGAACATTCTGGTAATACACGTTAAGTTTGTTGAAGAGTCTAGTTTCGAAAGCTCCGTGATGCATTCGAGCGAAAGTTTTTGCGAGATCTCGAAATAAACTTCTTCACTAAGGTGCCAGGAGGTCAGCAATTGATTTGGGTAGCCTTTTCCGACCCAGGGGGCCTATTATGAATCAAAATCCGAAATCGGAATTCGTAAAATTTTCCGACTCGCCAATGGTCTG
Source organism: Nemotelus pantherinus (assembly GCA_963978885.1). Lineage (NCBI taxonomy): Eukaryota > Metazoa > Arthropoda > Insecta > Diptera > Stratiomyidae > Nemotelus > Nemotelus pantherinus. The sequence continues at coordinate 167,721,360 of OZ022263.1, forward strand.
AATTTCGTATTATGATCTAGTCCGAAATCGGAATTTAATCGATTCCAGATTTCCAATATATTTCCAATCAAGTGTCAAAATACCTATTTAAATTTAAAAAAAAATGGACGGAGTTTCAATGTTTCTTGCTAACATTGACTCTATGGCTATTTATTTTGCTTTGCTCAAGTATGGTCAGTCGGAAATAACAAAAATAGAGATTAAAATTTAATAAAACTCCCCCAGAATCCGCCAAAAAATCCGACAACAAATGAACTGTTGGATTAGACAACTCGCCTTCAGAATTTACAATCCAAAGTTGGCGGATTCCCGTGCAAATAGCAAATTATAATATGTACGAAAATACGATATCGTATGAATTCTGCTTTCGGATTTTGATTCATAAAAGGCCCTACATGACAGATTGGTCTGAAAGTGGAGCAGGTCTAATATGGCAGTAACTGGGCCATTTACAGTAGCTCTGATAAAAAAATTCTCCATTTTAAACGTTTAATAGAAGTTGGTCGTAATAAGAAGCACGTTAAATTTTTGTTATTTTTCTATATCACAAAAATTTCAACAAGTAATGTTCATAGCATTATTTATTACAGTTGTTGGTTACTAATGACCTGGTTAAGCATACGATCAAATCATCAATCAATTATTAAGATTTCGTAAAGCTGGTAGCGGAATTTGTCGCGAAATGCATTGTTTCATGGCATTGATAGTATTCGTAACGTTTTTATCAAATTTTCGAAAACCACGGAAATGCATTTGCATCGACATCAGTGATAGATTCCGATATGACTAGCGCATCATTTTCACGACCTTTCATTCGGAACTTTCATTTCGTTGACTATTTGCTGGTTTTTTTTTTAATGTTCAACTTTTGAAATGCATATGTAAGCGCGGTGTGAAAGTCGAAAATAAAAGTCAGAATGAAAGCACCTTCAAAACAATAAGACGATTACAAGACACTAATAAATTACGAGTAAGTGATTGAAAAGAAGCTGAAAAGCTATGTAGCTCATTAAACACAGCAACACTATAGCAAGTTGTTTACGAAATTTAATTCGGAAATGATTTCGCATGACGAAACCAAGAACAATAAAAACATCAAATTTCATTCTGAAGACATTCCCGCTCGTCCCTTCAATAACTTGAATCGAACTGGTGTCATAAGAAATTGTCGATGCGGTTATATAGCAAGGTCGTCTAGCGTATCAAGAACATAACATTATTTTTCGATAGAAAAAAAAAAACTTTAAAGACCTACAGCTCATGTATGTAAATCAGGAATAAAATTATAGATCGGCCGCCATCTTTTCGTTCCGTGTTCTTTATACCGTCGCAATATAAACAAATAAGATCGTATATTTTACTATTCATTAATACCAACCCGTATTCCGCAAAAAAAAATTGAATAAATTTTCGGCTAATTATAGATAATATTTAATTATGTATTTATTCTAAATTTCGCACATTGTTTTAACATTTTAGGCCAAGCAATGTGCTTATTTCTTAGTTTACTTTAAGGTGATACCAAAAGTTCAAGTTTATCCAGCATTAGTTAGTGCTAATCAGTTGGCTCTTATTTTCTCCAAACATTCTTAAAACTGCGGTCTCTGCGACAGACAAATATGATAATGACTGTGGACTCGAACCAAATCAGAAATATTTCGCAAATATTTGCGAAATATTAAAAATTCGTTTCGTTTTATCCAGTTGGCCGACAATATTTTGCATCAAACCGGCCGGTTTCAATGATGGAAATCCAATAGATGGGCAAATTTCTATTCGATGATTTCCTTTTCTATCTCTATTCTCAGTAAACAATATTATTTATTTATTTCGGGAAATTTTCAAAAGATCAGCTTTTTCGGTCAAACTACAATTTTAAATACGTTTTCCTTGTTCAATATTTCATGTTTGAAATTACCTCAAAGACTGTTCTTTTACGATTTGTGCGTAAAATGACTTGAATCTGATCTTAAAGTTAAATTTTTTTTCATAGGTTCTTCATCAAATATCACATGAATAAATTGTATATATTAATTTGTGATCACCTTGATGTTTTTGCGCACATAAAACCTGTTTCATTGTGTAAATTCAATTTTATAATGCTAGCAGCATTTCATATGAATATAATTAGATTTAAAAACGATAATTTATAGTATCCACTTAACCAGTCACATGATTTTGACAAATAAGTTGACACATTCGAATCATGTGATGCAAAATGTTTTTTGATTAATCATTTCCTTTTAAACTCGGGCGTACTGTTGCTTTTCTCTAGAACGATTCATTTCCATTTATTCGTAAAATAGATTTGTTAACGGTTAATGATTTACTTTTACACATTCGCTATATTATTCCTGATCAGATCACAAATGCAAAACGTCTTCTTTGGACATGTATGCAGATATAATATTGATGGTCCGTTCCATTTGATAGAAGAGTTTATTGACCGATATTTCCATGTGCGAAATTATATGGGGAAATTAAGATAAGCAAATTCAAAATATAAAATTCGAACACATATATGAGTATTTGCACGTATGCACATGTATGAAAATGAAGGGAGAAAGACAAGAAATAGATTTTCCACCAAACGGTTTTTTTTCGGCCACGTTTCGGCTCGAAAAACTATCGGGTAGACGAAACGATTTTTCGATGACGAAGATTTTAATTGGAATTTCGATTTGATAACGTGTGCCATGAATTTTCGCGAGACGTGTTTCTGCTTGAAATAAATGTAGTAGACATTTTCAATAGGAAAACATGTATCAGTGTCAGATTGACGCCAAGCTATGTATCAGTGATAGATAGGAGGAGAAAGTAACTCGTCAGCATATGATATGTTGCATGGCGATCTGAATTTAACACGTGAATCAAATATCTTTTTAGTTAGTTATGGGTAGTCTGTTTATTGGTCAGAAGTAGAATTAAAATTTAAAGCACATTGTTATTGTTTTGAAAATGATAGTCTGGTGTACAACGACCAAGTCATTGTACTAAGAAATATGTAAATTGGGAAATACTCATTGATTTGGTAAATAAGTTGGAGGATGAAGTTGACGTTCTCAAGACCGAAATCAATGATATAAGGTCAAAGCAAGCCTCAAGTGTGGAAAATCCTATTATGGAGATGGAGGACCGGCGTCTTAGGGCGACGAATATTATTATTTATGGTATTCCTGACGTTGACCGTGCCAATGACAAAAAAGTCTAGCGCATCAGAACCGCTAGAAAACTAATTTTCGAAGAAATTATCGTTGAATGACAAAAAAATGTGGAAAGACGTAATACACTTTTTTGTAGAATCATATCAACCACTCCTTATCCAAAGCAACAAAACTCAGCTATAACATAAATGATGAAAATGTTCAGTGCTGGCAACGCTTTCCTAACGAAACAGCAATAAGTTTACCATGACAAGCTCATACTTAAATCAACTTATCCTTTGAATTTCGTTCTCATCGGAGGATTTCATCGAAAGTTTCAGCGGTTAAACGTTGTTTGAGGCTGCATCCGAAAAATGTTCAAAACTCGGAAAATTTAAAAATTGGTTCCTTATTTTTTGCATATGAGTACGTAATTTGAAGCATCCGTTGGTGCAATATTTACGAAAATGGCCAATGCTGATTACCCTGTGTCCGCAGCAAAGCAAAATATATACCAAATCTGCTTCACGTTAAGTTAACCTCAACCAGTAAATTTCGTTTCGATTGAATCACTGCGCTGAAAGTTATACGGGTGAAAAGAATTTGAGAGTTTTTACCCTCAAAACATTTCAAATTTTTAAATTGTTAACATTTGTTGTTAATTTTCATTGCAGGATCATTCCCATTTGCAAATCTAATGACAAATCGCTCAGCAAAGAAATTCCAAAAAATGACAAAAATGGTCATAGCTGGCAGCCCTTTCATGATTTTTTTACGAAATTCCTACGACATTTGGCTTTCATTAAGGTCCGTTGACGGCATGAAGTTCGTTTTGATTTGATGACTGGACCGGGGAAAAAGGGACAACATTTTGTAGCGAAAAAAGCTTTATTTTGCTGAGCAAATTTGCAAGATTTAGGAGAGAAAAATTACCATAGCTGGTAACTCTATTCTAATTTGTCAGCCAAATTTTCAACAAATGTTATCTAAAGTTATATCCAAGTACTGTGTGAGTTTCGTTAAAATCGGATGGCTGAACCGGAAGTTATAGGCAAAAACCGGTTTTTTTTCTCAGTGATTTTTCAAGATGGTACCATTGCCACAGGGTTGCCCACATTTCCAAATCACTTCTATCAGACCTGGTGCTAGCTAACACCAACATGTTCTGTAAATTTCATTATGATCGGATAATCCGGTCGTCAGTTCTCGTGAACAGAACTTTCGAGTGCTGAAAATAGAGGTAATTTGGTGATGGGTTGCCGTTCTTGTGCAAATCGAAATTTTAAAAATTTCAGCTCAATCGGATCGGCCACTCCAGAGATTATCTCGGAAAATCATTTTGCTGATATATATATATATATATATATATATATATATATATATATATATATATATATATATATATATATATATATATATATATATATATATATATATAAAGAAATATGAATTTTCGATGAAACGAGTTTAATACTAATTTTCTTCGAAAATTAGTAAAAAAAACTTTAGAGGTAGTGAATCGACTGCTTGGTTTCACGCAGCTAAATGAAGCTAGTGTGAGAGTTATTCGTCTGGGAAAACAAGATACACAATGCGCTCGTCCAATAAAACTTATATTTTTTATCTCCAATGTAGCTATGAGGATAATAAAGTCGAGAAACAATAATGAAAATAGAAATTGGTTGGGAATTAATAAAATATCATTGCGACAGGATAGAACTCTAATGCAGAGCAACAACTTTAACAGTCTGCGTGCACAACTAGCAGAAATTCAGAAGTCGGACCCTGGAGCAGTTCTTAAATTTGGTAACGGCATTCCCTCTATTATTCCTTCTCGGACAGCAAAAAACTAATAAGTGATATACATTTATATTATCAAAACACTCGGGGGCGTACCACTAAGTTGCTTGACGGAACTTTTAGAAAATCGAATTAAGCCACACCTACGAACTAAGCCAGACCCCTTAAATTCCATATTATATATGATAAATTATATAAACTGGTAAAATTTAAAGAAGTGGGCACTATTAAAGCTCGCAAAGCCAAATATTATGGTCATTGACGGCAAGCAATGTAGGCTCTGATAAAAATCAAAATCACACGCCTTCCTGAATCTAGACTCGAAGTAGGGGCCCCACATTCAAAGAAGCGATAGTGTATTCTACTAGACTAGACGAGCTTATTCAATTCTTGACGTTAAATAGCTAATTTATGTGGTATGCGCCGAAGAGTCTATTTGTATAGAAGTTGAGACTGTGTGCATAGGAGTCGGAACTATGTATAAAATAAGAAAAAAAAAACCCATAATGTTTGGAGATTTTCGCTATGAAGCAAAAAACATTTTTTCATAGAGCCATTTTAGCTATATTTTAAAGATCAGGCCACTATGTATATATTGTATGGTACCATCAATGATATGCTATTTTGCATAGGAATACGCGCTTTTTGGATTTTCCAATGTAAGGGAAAACGCGGTGAAAATCGATAATGAAACCGAAGCGGTAAATTAAATATGCAAGGGACACTATTCACTTCATCCTGACGATGCTCAAATTCTGCTGCATATACAGAAAAGGAGCACTCCAAGTGTACAAATGAATAATTAGACCTGTGCTATGCTATGGCTGGGAAACCTGGTTACTCACATACTCTTCTGAAACTAAACTTGATATTTTCGAAAGGAGGTTGTGCCAATAAATTATTGTTGGTGACCGATGGTGAAGCAGTGCAACAAAGTTTTGTGCAAAATATTCTATGACCTGGAAGTATCTAAAATCATCAAGCCACAAAAGTTGCAGTGTCCTGCTCACGTATTTCGCATGGACGAAAATCGAACTCGTAAGGCGAACTCCAAACGGCCTGAGTCTGTTTGGTTTAAGTCCAATTTAGCTCACCACTTCTGATAGAGCCTCGATCCAGTCAGTCCATTCCATTTTCTGTCATTAATTTAGAAAAAAATAAGGAAAAACTTGAAGAAAAAAATATTTTCAATTTATTAATGGGTCCAAAGCATATGGAGGAGTTGTTTGTAACTGCAGCTTGCATCTACATAAAGAAACGAAAATCAAAAAGGAAGTGGCAAAAAAGATGGTCTGCCGAGCGAAAACAAATAAGTCACGGCAAAATTATTTAAGAATGGATGAAACGACATTTAGCACCCAATTAATCAAACGAAAGGATACGAATATGAGGTAAGCCATCACTCCTCACGAAAGATTGACCACAGCTTTGCGGTACTTAGCAAGAGGTTGCAGTTATGAAGAACTCAAATTTTTTACAGTAATTTAAACCCAAATCATGGCCACCACTACCCATTATGCTGAATTTTTCGATTAAATATTATAATCACAGAAACAGTCAATGATTTTGTCACAGGTCAGCGTGTGAGGCAAGACTGCCACGTTGTTTGGACTGAGACTTCAACACACACGACCAGTACATTTTATGGATTGTCAAAACTCTACCTACTATTTCCCCACACACGATGGCCTGAGTCCATAGACTTTGGATTGATTGAAAATCCAATTTGGTTCTTTCAGTGCATGAGTCCATCCAAGTTCTCCCACACACGGTGATATTTCGGCCTGGCCTTAGGCTATTTGGGCTAATGGACTGCTCGTGAATAGGGCCTTTAGAAGTATATCCGAGAGTAAGGCTTAAAAACGGAAACCAGTAGAAAAATCAACGAAACAATGGAGCAACTCGATAGACAAAAAAATAGTGCAGCATTATTTGAATCTCAAAACTGGTGGTTAAAACTTCCAAACGTTTAACATATGTGATCAAATTACACAAACATATACACTACAGGCGAAAAGTTTAAGACCACTTAGGAATCGAGAGAATAAACAAAGTTTTCATAGTAATTAGAATTCATTTATTTCTAGATAAAATATAATTGATTACTTTTTATGTAATTGTCAAATGTCAGCTTATTGTTTTTCTAGTTTACAAGTCACAATTTATAATAAACAAAAAGAATCTTTTTCTACTTTAAATTCTACATTCATTAAAATATCCTCCTTTGGCATTTTTTACTGCTTTAGTAATCCTTGGCATTCTTTCAACTAATTTTCTTACAGTATTTCGGGAGATATTGTTCCACCCTTCTTGAAGAAGCTCCCACAAGTGTTGCTTTGACGTCGGACAGCGTTCACGTACCCTTCTATCTAATTCTTCCCATAACAATTTAATTGGGTTACAATCAGGTGATTGTGGGGGCCAGGTCGTATTCAACAGTATTCCATCATTCTCCATTTCAGCTAAATATCCTCTGCATAATTTAGAACTGTGTTTGGGGTCATTATCCTGTTGAAGGGTAAATTTCGCCCAATTAACCGCAAACCTGCTATGCGAAAACTACAGGGGCATATCACTACTTTGTACGTCGTACAAACTCTTGACAAAGATTTTAGAGCTAAGGATTTCCCATCACGCTGAGAAAATTCTTGGTGAATATCAAGGTGGTTTCAGACGTGGAAGATCGACAACTGACCAAATATTTACGGTCAAACAAATTTTGGAAAAATGCTGGGAATTCAACATTGATGTCCATCAAATATTCGTCGATTTCAAACAAGCGTACGACAGCATCAACCGAACTGCATTGTATAACATCATGCTGCAGTTTGGAATCCCAGCAAAGTTGGTACGACTGGTGAAAATGACCATGACCGACTCCACGTCACAAGTGCTGATCCAGAATAATATGACCAACTCGTTTTCGACGAATACAGGACTAAAACAAGGGGATGGGCTAGCTCCGGTACTCTTTAACCTAGCGCTTGAATATGTCATCAGAAAAATCCCCGTTGACACGAGAGGAACTCTATTATTTAAGTCGACACAGCTAGTAGCTTACGCTGATGACATCAACATTATGTCACGTTCGTTCAATGACGCCAAGGAAGTATTTGTAGCTTTAGACGAAACCGCCAAGGAAGTTGGTCTTCAAATTAACGAACAAAAAACAAAAGTTATGACTCAATCAAGGAAAAGGACGCCAATAAGACAAAACATAACAATAGGGGACTATAATCTTGAAAATGTGGACAACTTCGTGTACCTAGGGACGAACTTCTCGAAGGATGCGAATGAGCTTGACGAAATCAAACGACGGATTCAATTAGCCAATAAGACATTCTTTTCGATGCTTCCCATTTTGAAATCTCGATGTGTACACAGGAATACGAAGCTTCGCATCTATAAAACGATTATTAGACCTGTGCTATGCTACGGAAGCGAAACCTGGACAATGACCCAGGCTTCTGAAAAAGCCTTGAATACGTTCGAGAGAAAGGTATTGCGAAGGATCCTCGGTCCAATACGGGAGGAAGATGGATGGCGAATCCGATACAACAACGAGCTGTATACCATATATGACGAGCCGGAAGTCTCTACCGTCATACGACTACAAAAATTACAATGGGCTGGCCACGTCGAACGAATGAGCGATAATCGAATCCCCAAACGGTCTCTCAAGGGGCGAGCGAGCGGAGCCAGGCCAGTCGGTAAGCCACGCAAGCGCTGGGAGGATTCGATCGATGCCGACAGCAGGTCACTTCTGGGAGCACCGAACTGGAGGACGCGGTCACTGAACCGAGACGAATGGAGGCGACGTATTAAGGAGGCGAAGGCTCGATTCGGGCTGTAGTGCCTCGATGATGATGATGAACCGCAAACCTGATGGTATGGCCGTGTTCTGCAAGATTTCCTTGTAACGTTCTTTAGTTAACGTACTATCAATTCAAACTAATTCACCCACTCCAGCAAGCGAAAAGCACCCCCAAACCATAACAGAACCACCTCCATTCTTTACTGCTGGTACTACACAGTTCGCGGCCATTTTTTCTCCAGCAGATCGCCTGACATAAACCCTCCGTTTGGAGCCAAAAACTTCAAACTTTGATTCATCTGTCCAAAGCACCTGTGACCAGTCTTCAATTGTCCACTGGCTATGAGTTCGTGCCCACTCTAACCGCTTTTGTCTGTTACCTTTCCGAAGCAGAGGTTTTCTGGCTGCTACACGCCTCATAAGTCCAGCTTCCCTTAGACGATATTTTACAGTTGACAAGCTTATGGACTTTGAATGTCCCGCGTTGAATTATGCTCGAATTTCCGGTGTAGTTAACTTGCGATCCCTTTTGCTCATAAGCACTAGAGTCTTATCCTCTGCTTCTGTTGTCACTCTGGGTCGTCCGCTCCTTACAGCATCACAATAACTTTCACTGTCCTTGAATTTAACGATAGCATTATGTACAGCTATCTTTAAAAAAGTTTTACTTCATTACTGATCTCTCTTTCTGACTTTCCTTGTTTATGAAGCCCCACAATCACACTTCTAACTTCCGGCTTAATACTGCGCGCTTTTCCCATTTTGAACAGAAATTTTGCCAAAACTTTGCTCCCATTTTGCTATCACTTTGCTATCACAAGTGCACGGAATAAAATTCTCTGAAAATAACAATTCGTATTACTTGTCAGCACAAAAGCTCACAAATGAAATATTTTGAGGATAAGGTACCTATTTATAGGAATTTCACAATATTTCAAATCCATATTCCCAGAAATTTCAAAAGTTTTTTTTTAATTACTTTAAAAAATTGTATTTGGAAATCCCATGTACATTTTAAATTCTTTCATAGCAACCCTCCTTAAAACAGGCAATTACTGTAAAAAAAAGGTACTTGCAGGTTTATAAATCTAAATGTGCTTCATTTCTGCGATTTGGTCTTAAACTTTTTGCCTGCAGTGTACATAGTTGTTAGCAGATATAAACTTTCAATGGAAAAATTAACAATACCTGCATATGTATACATGGAAACAATTTTTGTGATGACTTAGATCACTTGATTTCAATTTGATAATGAGCTAATAATAGTCTGTATATACTTTTTACGGGGATTTACAATATTTTTTGAATAACTAAAATCAGAAAAGCTATTATTTACTCAGTCATTCATCATAACACCACAACGTATTTTATCAAAGTAACGTCCTGTAGACTTTTAGACCAATTGCTTTCATTTCACCGTTGGTATTCTCTTCTAGCAAAAATAACTATAGCAACAAGTGCATTATTGAACACTTGCTAATAACAACTACATACACATACACAATACAGAGTGCTACTTTCACGCATATCAGAATGTTGACAAATCAAATATAGCTTGGCTGGACAGACAAAGATTTCGAATCATCTCTTCAAAAATATGATGATTCATAATTCGAGGAAGTATTTAAAAAAAAATCCACTTCAATACGATCTAGTTACTAAACTATACAAGAAAACGTTTAACAACAACATGAAAATGCATATTTACACCAGTAACAAGTATCCGAGAATGAATGAGTTTGCATGAATATCGCACTTGTTCAGTAAATAAAAATCGTACTGCTATCAAAAAAAAAGATATATGGATACGTTTTACATGTCAATACTAATTGAAAATGATTTTTATTATAATTAGTGAAATGCCAATGTGAGTGTATTATTTACATTACCTTGTTGTTGGGTGAATTTGGTGATGGCATCTTTAAATAAACCTTTAAAAACATTTTCTCTCAAACAATCGAATCGAGGACTTGTCGAATTTGTTTCGAAAATCGAAAAATTTCACATATCACAGATTTTTGCCTACGTACATATGTAATCAACAAATGACGTAGGATATCTGATTGAAATTATTAGCATAATTCTGAAATTTTAGCGATCGCGCGACGAATAACTTGGGCATGAAATATCAGTTAATATGTGCACAACACAACACAGCACAAACACATACAACTACACTCAGCCAGACATGTGTCGTAAATTTGTTCGCAGAATAGTTTCAATACAAAACTTTGATAATGCTAATAAGTAAATACATAATATTAAAATCAAGTCTGTTATAAAATTAAAATGATTCAGACGATTTGTATAAAAAGGATTTCAAGCTCTACTTCAAACTTGATTTTCTAGTTTTGAAAAATTACGTAGTACAGTGTTTTGATATCAAAACAACCAGAAACAATGCATACATCAATGTAATGAATCGTATCATTTGTTTACATCAATAGGTATTTGATCGTAGTTGTTTTGAAAACTGGCTGGAGTTTTTATACGACAAAGTGGTAGGTAGCTTAGTATTTGATCTACAGGGTGGCGCAAAAGTTTCTGCTCTTAGTATTTCTTGTAGAAAATTTTAATGAAAAGAGATTGGTTTAATATTATGATTTAAGTTTAGTAGTTTAATATTAAAGTATGCACGCAATGGGTAACATAATATGTAATTTATGTGAATTATATCTTCATTCGTTGTCTGTACGGGCTAAGATGCGTTTTCTGAAATTTTCACATAAATTTCTTAGATACTCTATCGAAATTGCGTCGCACTCAACTTGTATATGTCGAATCAGTTCTAGCCTATGTTTTTGGTCTGGGATCACTCCTTGAATCTGGGCCACATTTTCAATGGAACTTAAATCAGGGAAATTACCAGGCCAATGAATCCACACACTAGAAAAGTGCTCATAAATCGCCTAAGCTTATGCACCAATCTTGCACCAAAATCATTTTTTTTCTACCCATAAATTGATGATGATTATTAAGACATTGTGTGAAAACGAGGAGGATATTTTTTGCTTGTAATTTTCCCCATTAACAAGCATTCCTTGCTCAATAAAGTGAATTTGGCTTTTTCCGCTACTAATCACTCCGCTCGCTAACATGACTTTAAGCTGAATTTCGGGGTCTGTGTTACGGGAATGTTTGTGGGATCGCTGGTTCTCACTGTCTTATTCTGTCAATTAGGTATTCGATGCAGTTGAATCCACGACTCGTCCGTAAAAGGGATGTTTGCACGCCGCGTTTGCACGCGGGCATTGTTGTCAGCGTATGCAAGGTTTTTCAGCTTTTGACAGGAGTTCAGTGGGCCTCGAATGTTCTTATTGGAAAGTAAAGGTTTGATGCGTTGTTTGTAGACCTGCCGCCTCCAGTTAGGTGATCGAATCAGTGAGATAGTAGAAACGGAGTGGACACGGACGGTATAACTTTCCACCGCTTGCCCCTTCAATCCTCTCGTGCACAAAGCATGTTAAAGCTGCCTTTTTGCCATTTCGCTCTAATTGTCAAATTGGAGGGGAACTACTTAGATTTGACCCGATTTGACAATGAGTAGACAAAAAATTACTACCATCCCCTTCAATGTAAATCTTATGGGCATGTCCACTCCATTTCTACTACCTCACTGGATCGAATGTATCGCTGAACGGTTCGCCTCGAAACTTTTAATTTATTTATTTATTATTTATTTATTAATCCCTTGTGCTACAGATATAATTGCAATTACAGCGTCAAGAAAGCAAAAATAATAAATGATTGAAATATAGTGTAAAAGAATGAAATATGAAAAGAAATAACAAAAATAATTGAAAAAGTAGAAAACTAAAATTAGGTCTAAGGTAAATAGCAATTCAAGGTAACATTTTCAATACATGCTTGAATTGTAAAAAAGATTGCGGGAGAGGACCAAGCTTAAGGGCATTGTGCGTTCTGGGTAGACGCAGCAAAGGCGAATGGAAATAGACTTCCCTACTTGCAAAAGGAACAGAGAAGACCTCAGAAGAACGACTTGGACGACTGGATACACGTCTGGTTATCTGTGAACCGAGATCTGTCAAGAAAATGCCTTGGCAAAGTTTGAAGAGGAAACACTCATCGAGGAACAACCTCCGAGATTGCAACGAGGACATACGAAGGAGAGAAAGACGAGAGGAGTAGGGACAATAGGGGATATCAAATTTAAAAAAAAAGTGAGCGAGTGAACCTGCGCTGTACAGATTCAATGGCATCAGATAAATACTGAAAGCGCGGACACCAGATTTGGCACGCGTATTCTAGAATACTACGTACTAAGGAGACATATAAGTGAATACAGGAGGAAATGTTGGTAAACATATACGAAGAACGCAAAACAAAACCAGCAATCCTAGAGGCCCTGTACGTCATATTCATAACATGAACATCAAATCTTAGTTTTGAATCAAACACCACACCCAGGTCTCTAAAATGCTGGACAACTGACAAGGAAATACCAGACAAAGAATAAGAGAACACATGTGGAGTATTTTTATATGCGAAAGACATCTGGTGGCACTTCGAAATGTTCAATGGTAAGAAGTTGTCTTGACACCAGAGATTAAGAGCAAACAAATCAGTTTGCAGCTGGTGAAAATCGTTTGCAGACTTGATTGCTCTATATAATTTTAAGTCATCCGCATATAAAAGACAAGGAGAATTGATAACAGAAGGAAGGTCATTGACAAACAGGATAAAAAGTAGGGGGGCAAGAATAGAACCCTGAAGAGCACCGGACGTGGGAAAAATAGGAAAAGAAATGGAACCATTAAAAGTAACTCTGCAGGGACGACTATGAAGATAAGAGGAAAACCAGGAGAGGAGGGAACCAAAAACACCGAAACCATTAAGTTTAAGGAGCAGCAGGTTATGGTTCACAGAATCAAAGGCCTTTGAAAAGTCTGTGTAAATTACATCAACTTGACGTTGACAATCGAAGGCAAAGGCTACAAAATTAGTGAACTCCATAAGGTTGGTTTTAGTGGCCTCCGAGGAGTTGTTAAGCCGTTTCGTCACTGATTGCTTTCCTATTCCTGCTTTGTTCTGGGTCAATGTTCGAATCTTTCTTTTTACTTCTGTAGAAAGTGCCGACGGTCGTTCACATCTTTTTTATATCGTCCACGTTTCTTTCTTCGTCGTTGAACCATTTTTGCACAGTGTCCTCATGGGCCCTCAACGTTTGACTTTTGTCGCCTTGGCTGTAGCCCAATGGAAGCTTGCGTTTAGCTTCAATACACTTTTGAATTCGACTATTTACTATTATTATCGCAAAAAAATTAGTCCGATCCGTTGAAAATTTCCAAAAACTGTTCAAGGTTTGACAAAATGTCGTTAAAAATAAGATCCTTGGGTAAATAGCCTAGACAGACAGCGCAGCCTAAATGATAATTTGTCGTAAATCATCATTTAAGTGCCGTGTGTCATATGCTAATTTGGACTAATCATCACTAAATGACCAAATTATCAATCATTAAGCAAATTGCTAATGATCATCAAACTTTCGTAATTTATTCTTTAATGAAGTAGAGTTGCCTGATATAATACAAATTTCCCTTGTAAAAAGTCGCTCTTCCCATTGAAAAATAATAAGTCAACTTTTTTGAAACGTCTGATTAAATACTGGAACAATCGGTTCTCGTCAGATCACCGAAGTTAAGTAGTGTTTTGCGCAGTTAGTACTTAAATGGGGGACCGCTTGTCCTTTTTGCTGTCGGATACCAACAAACTAGTTGCCTAGGAAGCACTATACAAAAAAGTTCAAAATATTTATTTACACAATTTTAATGTAGTTCTTGCCCGGTTTGTATTCCAACTTTATTAATTAGCACATAAGAGAGGCGACATACATTTAAAACACCTTCAAAATCTCCTTTTTTCAAAAACTATTTTCTTTGAGTGACAGAGAGTCAGTGACAGTATTCATCATTAACGCAAGGGCTGTGTGTCAGCTACTTTTAAATTACTAATTGAGGCATAAATGATCATTAGTAAATTAGTAATTTAAGTGCCTGTCCGCTAAAGTTGGTGCTTTCACTTCAACTAACCAAATCTGAATAAATAAGTTTATTTTTTCAATCGTCCTATACCACCGATAACACCTAAAGCTAAAAAAATACGCAAGAAATAGTGGGTTTGCATATTTTACTTGGGATTTGACACACGTACTACACATCTTCGAATTTTAAACTCGACTCTTAAGGGGGTATTCTAGTCTAGAAATTTGATCAAATCGATTTTTTTTTTGTTTGCATATTTTCAAAGTTTAGACCTTTAAGAATAAGCTTCTAAAAAGATTTTCGAAAATTCGAATTATTTTTAGAGTTACAGTTATTTTTGCAACGCGCCAACTAAACCAACAAACGCGATCAACAACGAATTAACCGCTCCGAGCGACGAGCTTCTCAAGCTTCTAAAGAAGTTCGAACTGCTCGTATGGCTGAAAGAGCTCCCGGATCTCTGATTTCAAAAATCGAAGTATAACATACCATTAAACGACTCAGACTGCCCGAAACGAGACTCCAAGCTTTAAATGCGTTTTTCTCGAAACTGATTTTTTTCGATATGGTTGACATGATATCTCTAGTTGTAATGGACCGATTTACGTGAAGTTTATCTGGTCTGACGTAGGGATTTTTGAAATTTTTTTTTCTATTTATTAAAAATTCTCAAACTTGAAACCACAAAAAACCACTTTTTTTACATGGACGCCATTTTGTGAAAAAAAAGTTGTTTTTTTCAAATTGCCTAGGTCAGAAGAATTCTACATTCCTTTTTTTACAGAATTCACCAAAAATGTATCTTTCAAACTACCAGAAAGGTTGAAATCATGTCAACCATGAGATAAGTTTTTTTTAGCCTTTACTTCGCCGGCCTGTAACCACATCTATTTTTATTTTTTTTTATATTTTTGAATACATTTTTATACTTTCAAAATGTTAATAAAAAACTGATAAAAAAATAGATATCAAAAATGTTTCTGGTTTTTTTTGTTGCGTCCGGAAAATCACCTCAAAATCGAGCCTCTAGACCAGAATACTGTCTTAAACAAAAGTCATTATTTTGATATCATACAGGAGTTTTATACAGCAGTTAATTAAAGCTACGTAGATTTGAGAAAAATTAAAATGAAGTCTGACAATTTTTAAATATAGTTTATTCCCGATAAATTCATTCCGGTTGATTTTTCATGTCAAAGGACAGAAACTTTTGCGTCACTCTGTAATATGGTTAATTTGTGTTATGTAAATTAAGTTTACTCGATTTACGATTCAATCGAGCTATTGATGCTATTGACCGAAAAAGCATGTGATGTTTTGCGTGTGTCCTTGCTAGTTTGTTCTATTCATAAAAAAATGTTTATAAGATGAAACTGGATATGCTAGTTAGGCTTAATCGGAGAAAAAAAGTTGTTTGCTTGTGTAAGGCTTTGCATTCAAGTCTTTCGTTTGCTGCTTTTTGTCTTTAGTCAAGTCTACTTTAGGTTTAACTGCTTCTAGTGTAGACCTGGAGTCCGTGATGTACGAATTCGGCAGGCTTTTGGAAGGTAAAGTCTGCTCGGTATATGTTCTCCTTTTTTTTCTATTCATGTATACTTATGCAAGCTTTTTACATGCCGAAAATCTGAAGAAAAATAATCATCGCAATGACGGAGATGATGACGTATCAGAAATAGCGTTTAATGATAAGAGAACAAAAAGTAAATATTTCAGCAATGCTACGTTCCCAGTACAGATCAGGCTTTTAACACAGGTTTCATTGGCAAACTGTCAGCACTTGCCAATGTTTCTTAAATACGATATAAAAAGATGTTCTTTCTTCGATTCTAGCAAACTTTAACCAAGACTTTAACCATGGTTTGTATAGTAGCTGGAAAATTACAATCATCACCATCGGCGCCACAACCGGGGTCCGGTCCTGGCTTCCGTGAACAATTTTTTCCATCGGTCCCGATTGCGAACCTATGTCATCCAATTGGACGCCCCGAAAATCCGAACGTACTGGTCAACGCCATCTCTCCAACGCAGGCAAGGTCTCTCACGCTGTCCTCTGCCGTAACATCTGCCGCAAAGGGTTTTCAAAGCCGAATCCTCTTCGCTCATTCGAGCTAGTTGTCCTGTCCATCGGAGTCTACCGAGCTTTATCTTAGTAATTATATCTGCTTCAAGGTAGATAGAGTACAACTCATGGTTGTAGCGTCGATTCCTTCACGTATGGGGCCAATGATTCTCCGCAAACCTTTCCTCTTAAACGTGGCTAAGAGGTTACAGTGCCTTTTGCTGAACACCCAGGTCTCGGATCCATACGTGAATACTGGCAGGACCATGGTCTTGTACAGCAGGAGCTTTGATGTTCGGGTGAGATTTTGGCATTTAAAGAGCCTTTGCTGGATTTGAGCAGCCGCCCGCGTATTTCTTCCTCCATGTTGTTATCGGCTGCATCGATTGACCCAAAGTAGTTGAAAGATGGCATTACTTCAAATTCATGCTCAACTACCCTGACGGTTTGACCAGCTCTAGGTGTTCTTCCTGCAGATGCGGCCACCATGTACTTAACCTTTCCTTCATTTATGTGCAGCCCCAGTTTTTTTGGATCTGGATGAAGGATTCTCGTATAGCTAGTTCTGATCTTCGAATTATGTTTTTATCATCTGCATAAGCCAGTATCTGGCAAGACTTAGTGATGATGATCCGTCTAGTTGACGTGCCAGAGCCTCGAATTGCTTTCTCCAACGCCAGGTTGAAGAGGAGGCAGGTCAGACCATCCCCTTGTCGGAGCCCATTGAAGATGTTGAGCGGTCTGGATAGCAATCCGGCTATTTTAACTTGTTACATTGGTCATGGTCAACCTACACAATCGTGTCAGCTTGTTTGAGATGCCGAATTCTCTCATGGCTGTATACATTTCTACCCTGGCTATGCTATCATAGGCGGCCTTAAAGTCTATAAATAGATGGTACAGTGGAATGTTGAATTCCAGACATTTTTCCATTGCCTGCTTGAGAGTAAAGATCTGATCAATTGTTGGTTTGCCTGGGATGAAGCCACATTGATATTGTCCGATGATGGTTTTTGCGCATGGGGCTATCCGTTCTTGCAGAATATAAGCGAGTATCTTATAGGAGGTACTCAACAATGTTATGCTCCCATATATTTGCTGCACTTAGTTACATCTCCTTTCTTACTTAAAATTTCAATCAGCTTCGTGAAAGTATCAAAAAGACAACATTCACTAACTTTGTGCAACATTAGGTTAAATTTGATGAGTAGAATATTTATTCTTTCGTATTATAATCAATTTTTGGTTTTAAATTGAGACTTCTTTATTTTGTTTATTTCACAAACAAATTTACTTCAGTCCAACTATCACGCAAGATATATGAAGCCCCTTCTAAAAAAATTCTTATCCTTTGACATTTCCATGAGCCAATATAATTTTCGATTTTTTCAGGGGAATAGAAACGGTTCTCAGCCAAATCGTTCTACAAAAAAGTACGCTATCACAACCCATTTCGGGTCTTGGGGTTTGGAGTTGGTAGGGCTCGATTTTTGTAACCGATTGGTTTGACGAGTTTGAAATGGGTTGGTATCGTTACTTTGCCCCTGAAAAGGTGCCTATTTAGAGCTAGTATTGCGATCCGATAGCATCTTCGCATCTAATTTTCATGGCCGGCGAGAATCAAATAAATGATTCAAACAAATTATAAAAAAAAGATTATGCATAAATAATTATTATTTGTCACATGAATTTTTTTTGTCGTGTCGTAAGACAGAGGTCAAGTTCAGGCTGAGCTAGCTCGTGACTTTGGCAAGTGGGACGTAATAGGATCCAACTTCAATTAAACTGCTTGACTGTAGGCTGCTCGGCCGAGTAAGATTCTGTAAAACTAGACTTAAACCTCGGCCACATAGAAAGCGGTCTGTCGCGGCTGGAAGCAATCCATTGATCGTCACGGCGATCTGGGGTATGGGGACGCCACATTGGATGCGATACGACAAGTGTGAAACGGTGCTTCGGTTTCTAATCGGTACCTAATAGAAACCGTATAGAACCGAACACTCCCTGGACACAAATAGGTTTCATCAGGTTTTTATTAGGTGTGAATTCGTGTCCAGGGAACACAAAGCAATCAAGGCGTTCACACATGCACGGTCTAGTTTCGGTTTTAACCTGATTGGATCATTTGAAATTTTTTTTAAATTTATAAATTATCAGTTTGGATCTCTTAATTTGAAATATGTAGACGCTTTACCTAGTTAGTTTAGTCAGTTTTAGTTAGTTTTATTATTTATTCCAATTTTTTTGAAAGTATCAGTCGCAGTTTTTCTGATAAAATGAGCGATTTATAAGATGTTGATGTGGATCGGCTGATTTGTGCTGTGCAATCTAAAGTAGCGCTGTGGGACAAAACTTGTGTAAAATATGAAGATAAATTTAGGACGCAAGAGGCATGGAAAAACGATTGCGTGGAAATTTTTGAAGTTGACGTCACTACGCAAAGTTGAGGAAGAAAACACAAAACCTAATATGAACCGTGTGAGAACCGTGTATGTGTGAAGGGGTTTCGTTCGGTTCGGTTTGTTTTCGGTTAAAACTGAAAGCGAACCGAACCGAATGGAACCTCATACGTGTGAAACAAGCCTTAGACAAAAGTATGCCGCATCGAGTATTTATTTGTAATCGATTGTTTGTTTTTTTCATTTATTGAGAATAATTTGAGAGAAAGTTCTTTCTAGACACGCGGAAGAATTGGGTAAGGATAATAGGTGAAAAACAAAAGTAGTCAAAATTGGAAAGCAGACTTGCGTCCTCATGATTCAATGGTTGCCACTTGTTTCCAAAATAACTTAGCATTGCCGGTTTCGAAATCGGTGAATTTAATATTTCTCAGCTCCTATTACTGTGAATCTATATTTTGCAGTTCTGATATTTCTTTTAAGTTTGTAAAACATTGACAAAGTGCGATAGTTGAAAGTTGTCTTTTCGAAACAACATTTTCAGGATCCATGAAACTGATACTGACATATTTGGTTCACGAGCACAATATAATTTTGAACAGTGCGTTCTAAATACTAAAATATAATCTTTGAGTCCACTTAACTAGGCATTCACTGCAGCCCCCAAGTAACGGTTATCCTATGGTAAAAATTACATTTCAATTAAAAGTTTAACATCGTCTGTTTTGGTTTTCTCTAAGTAATCCCTTTGAATATAATTAGTATTATTTTCGGTAATCTTGTTATTTCCAAATTAAGCCAAAATATTTTTCGGGGTTCACTTTGAAAGAGCTTATTTAATTGTATAATTCGACAAAGGACTAGCCGCAGGCTGAGCTTTTCAAACTCTGTATATTTTTGTTTGCCATTTTTATTTGCGGTATGTGATTCTTTCAAACTTTTATAAAAATATAAAAGTTTCAGTATAAGTGTAAAAAAAATCTGGAAATTTTGAATAAAATCTGGGTATCTGGAAAACGTTGTAAATGTCTGGCAATCTCCAGACTTAAATCTGGATCTGGCATCACTGGTTGTGAGTGCGGTAGAAAGGGGTGCATTGAGCGGATTTTTTTGTGAAAGAGTAATGTTGTGCGTGTATTAAAAAAAAGCTAACTCACATATGGGTACACGGATAACCATTTCGTATCCTTTTTCTTTTATATCTGTGGAGCTGATGCAACATTGCATTACACAACCAGACCGCCTGGCCGCATCAGTCAGATATCGCTTCCCGCTCCGACAGACCGCTTTCTATGTGGCTCGATGCGAGGATTTGAACTGTTAATATAAATGTGAGAATAGTGACCATTGAGAACACATATTAATTTTTGGTAAATAATTTCAGTGATTAGCCCTATAACTAAAAAGTAACCGAAGTCAGATACGAACAGCAACTGTCAAACAAAACCACCTCAGTGCGAAGTAAACGCACTTTCCTGCCTTTCAAAAGCAGAAATCACAATAACATGATTCTGAGTGCAATGTGGAATGCCTATTCTATCGATGTGGTGCATTCAATGTTGGTTTTGAATGAGTACAGTTTTGAGTGGGCAGCAAAGATAAAAAGTAAAGGAGACTTGGGAGCAAATTGATGGTTTTGTAATGGACGAAAGTATAATTCATTGATTAATTTGCTTTTTTCCCTAAATTTTGCTGAGGAAATGCTGCCTTCTTTGCCTCCTCTGAAGAGCCGCTACTGATTCACAGAATGCTTTCTCCGTCTAGTCCAAAAAAATCTTCTACAATCGGACTACAGAACACTCCACCATCCGCTGAATTATCTCTTAAGTGGCCCACTTACATAGGTTTCACTGGGGAAAATTTTGTTTTGATTTTATATCGATTCGTTTCTGAAAAAAAAACGATCATATAAAATAAATCTTGCACTTCAGCACTAAGTAAATCAATAAATATAACTTTTAAAAACTTCTATAGGCTCTAATCAGATGTTTCGCACATGATATGCCAAGGCTATTCTAATTTGGATATTTTAAATAAACCATTCTCCTCTTCTATTTGCACGTACAGCTCTTCACTACATTATGCATTGCAGCGTATCAAAGAACCGCGTTTCCTGCATCTTAAACTATTTTCGTAGCCACGCTTATAGCAGCAGCAACAACAAAAATTTAACATTTATTAGCTGAAAATTATTAAATAAAAATTTCGCACGCAAACTCAACCATGTGATAATTGACAATTAGAAATGGAATAATTTTATGATTGATGACACACAGCCACAATTCATGAGCACTTGTCGGTTTGAAAGAAGATTTCAGTTGATGTTGACGGGGTCTTGTTAATTATTAAAAAAGACCGACATGGAATTTTTTGCGAAACGCAAGATGTAGGCAAACATGAATGTACCTATTTTGTTAATTTATGTATACGATATAATTTAACAGGATATTGATAGCATGATGAATTTCGAAATGAGTGAATGCATGTTTAATTTTTTTTTATGTTAGTTTTATGTATGGTTAATGAATAAAATATCGCTTTTACAATGTGACCCCATGTGATGTGAAAAATAATAAATTCGACATCCCAGGCTACATCTTCTACGATACCAAACACCCAGATGGTAAGGCTACAGGCGGGTCTGCAATACTTATTAAAAAACATCTGCTCCATCATCCTTTGGAAGAACTCAGCGAAAATTACATGCAAGCGACATTCATTTGCCTACGAGCGAGATTGTAATTTCGTCCA
This sequence comes from Nemotelus pantherinus, assembly GCA_963978885.1. Classification (NCBI taxonomy): domain Eukaryota; kingdom Metazoa; phylum Arthropoda; class Insecta; order Diptera; family Stratiomyidae; genus Nemotelus; species Nemotelus pantherinus. The sequence continues at coordinate 167,743,328 of OZ022263.1, forward strand.
TCTACTGTCCACCGAGGCACAACATTTCAAAGGCAATATTCGAAAGCTTCTTCTTATCGCTGGGAACCAAATTCATCGTGGCTGGCGACTTTAACGCGAAACACACGTTTTGGGGATCTCGACTCATAACACCTAGGGGCAAAGCACTCTTCGATACATTACAAAACTATGGTTTGAGTCATATCTCAACTGGCCAGCCAACATATTGGCTGTCAGACATCAACAAAATTCCGGACCTCATAGACTTCGCAATCTCGAAGGGAATACCTCCAAACTCCGCAAAATCAGAAGTAGTTTTTCATTTGTCCTCAGATCATTCTCCTGTCATCATTACTCTGGACATGTTTGTCACCCCACTTCGCTTGTTGTAAGCGTAGATATTCGCTAAAAACCAACTGGAGCGCATTCAGACGACACCTCACCAGCTCAACATCTCTTAGTGCATCCCTCAAATCACCTGTCAATTCCGCTGTTATCCTTTTCAACGAGCATGTCTCGGAGGCATTCGACACCGCGACACCTAAAATGGAACTGCATCGCTCAACTCGAAAAACAACATACTCCTCATCAATAAAAATCTTAGTACAGAAAAAAAGACTAGCACGAAGGAATTGGCAGCTGCACCGGTCTCCCCAAACTAAAACACGACTCAACAAAGCTTCTAGAGAGCTCAGACTAACACTTGCGAAAGACAACGAGTTAAAGTTCCATTCATTCTTAGAGAGCCTCAGTCCCACTAAAAATGCCGACTATTCATTGTGGAAAGCAGTCAAAAAAATCAACAAACCTACCATCAGGGAAGCCCCACTAAGAACTGTCAACGGGCAATGGGCCAAAAGTGACGCAGAGAAAGCCACTGCCTTCGCAGTTCACGAAGAACAGGTTTTCACACCTTTCACCACTTCAACATGTGACTTTCCAACTAATGTTAATGCTCAGGACTCAGAACCAATCAAGACTTCGGCTAAGGAAGTGCAAGATATTATCATTCAGGAAACATGCTCAAAAAAATCTCCGGGAATTGATCTCATGACCAATGCTATGCTCAAACAGATGCCACCGATCGCATTCTCTTGGCTTTCTAATCTATTCAATGCTATCCTTCGAATCGGATATTTTCCTGAAGTTTGGAAAACAGGTGAGATCATAATGATCCCTAAGCCTGGTAAAGACTCTTCCCAAGTGAAGTCTTACAGGCCTATTAGTCTTTTGTCATGCGTCTCCAAAGTTTTCGAGAAAGTTCTGTTGAAAAAGCTACTACTGATACTAGAAGATGCAAAAATAATTCCAGAACAGCAATTTGGGTTTCGAAGACATCACAGCACCATTCAACAGGTCCATCGAATCGCGTCAGATATTAAAATAGCATTCGAAGACAAAAAGTACTGCTCAGCAATCTTTTTAGATGTAACTCAAGCCTTCGATAAAGTCTGGCACGAAGGGTTGATCTTCACAATTGAATCAATGCTTCCAAAAAGCTTCCACAAAGCGGGCTGGTGTACCTCAAGGAAGTGTTTTGGGACCGGTACTTTACACTATATTTACATCTGATCTCCCAATATGCGACAAAACAACGACAGCTACATTTGCGGATGACGTTGCCATACTATGCACTGATTCAGACCCAGTTACGGCATTCCGTACATTGCAAGGCCACATCTCACTTCTTGAAGAATGGCTAGCGAAATGGAGAATCAGAATGAACGAAACCAAATGCATACACGTTACCTTCACATTGCTAAAACTGACTTGTCCTCAAGTATATCTAAATAATGTACCTATACCTCAAAGTAACGAAGTAAAGTATCTCGGAATGCACCTTGATAGGAGGCTCACCTGGAAACGGCACATTGAAGCTAAAAATCAACAACTGAAGCTCAAATTCATAAACCTCAAATGGATGCTCAAGAGCATGTCAAAAATTTCTCTCCACTCTAAAGTGCTCGTCTATAAGTCTGTCCTAAAGCCAATCTGGACATATGGCCTACAAATATGGGGTGCAGCCCGCAAACATCAACATCATCCAGAGGACCCAATCAAGAATACTTCGATCTATCACCGGAGCCCCGTGGTACTTCCGCAACGCCAATCTCCACAAAGACCTGCGAATCGAGACGATTTCAGAAGAAATTAAGAACAGTAGTGGAAAATATATTGCAGCCCTTGCTCATCACCCCAACAAGCTGGCAAAAAATACTAACTCATCGTAAATTTCAGCGATTGAAAAGAACTGACCCGTTGGACCTTCCATCTTTAACGTAGAAAAAACAACCTGCGTAGCTACTTTCTTTGCTTTTCAAACTCTTTCAAACATTGAACACTGTAATTCTATAACACAGATCATAGCTCTGCTCTTTGCTGTGTGACTTTAAGTCAATAAAGTAACTTGGGTCCAAAATGTTCACGTCTTCAACTGTGAGGAGTGCACATCACTTGTTTTAGCATGTAAGATTTTAAAACTAACTGAAGCTTCTTATACGAAGGAAACAGTTTAATAAAGGTGTTATAAAAAAAAAACAATGTGACCCCGATGAAAATAAATAATGAAGCCCAACGCAATTCGAAAACATAAAATAAATTTACATGCAAGTACGGATAAATAATTAATTATATGCCTAGCTATGACAACAGAAATATAGTTAAAAAAACGTTATTGAATCTAATTGCAAGTTTTAAAATTCAGCTAAAACAAATATATCGATGTATTTTTTTACTACAGCATCAAGTATCAAGTTTTTCCTTGAAATATAACAAGTTATCGGCGCTTTCAGCAACACCTTGCACAAAAACTCTGTCAGCTAATATTTAATTAGTGATGAATTGCCAATAACAAACCAAATGTATAGACTTTAATTCAACTATCTAATCGTATGTGTCACTCACAAAACAAAGGAATTTCACTGATTCAGCCAAATATAAACACGATCAAGGATTCGAAATGCATTACGAATTCCGCAATATAGAATCTCTAGCACTTAAGCCTCACCCGACTCGTATACATTATTTATACACATATCACACTGTTGTTTTCTGTTTTACATTCTATTATCCCATAAGAGATCAACTAGACCTTGTCGCCATAGCCGACGTTTGCTGTCGAACAATAATTGAAAAACAAATAATGAAAATATCTCGCTATTCGGATCATAGTTAAACTCCTTCTATTAACATACTTATGTTCGAGCCAGTTAGAATTTCATCTAATATATGATAAACAACCAACTGATACACTTTATCTAACCATCGACTGACCGAACAACCAGCTAACGAATTTCAAATAAAATTCTTATAACCAATTAGACCGACTCCATAACAGTCGGCTTAAAAGACTTACAACAACTTCGAACCTTATTCAGTTTACTTCGAGCTTTCACGGCGTTAACATCGAAAGTATCTTTTCTTGTATTGTATCTCGCAGTTTGTTAATTATTCTTTTCCACTATACCGAAGTATAGTCGAATCTACCGTTACATACATACAAATCTGTCGGAACGTTTCTTTGAATCACAACAACACATCAAATAGAAATATTTATTATTTCAACATTATAATCAGTTCGTGACAAAATTATCATCAAAAATGTATCGTACACCGAAACACAATAAACAATATCAGTGCATGAACAAAACTGAGTAAAATTAAAAGTTTCATTTTGAATGTGTGATAGGTTGGAATAGTTTTATGTGTGCATTAAACCTGACTAAAAAGTCTACTGTTTGATTCTTCGAATCACTTGAAAAGGATACATTCGATTAACACAATTTTTCTTAAAAAAAAAAGATAAGACTGGTGTAAATTTGCATGCATTTATGCATATAAAAATAAAATTCGCGAAATTCCAAAATAAAAACGAAGAACAATAAAAACACTAAAACAAAAAATCACTTTATACGACTATTGTGGCGCTGGTAAATCAATTTGAATAACAGTGAATTTGCATAGATAATTATTAGACATAAGTCGAAAAGAAAGTGATTGCTTATTTATAAAGAAGTGTTGTCTTTTTTCGACGGGGAAAACAATTAATCGTGTTGAATAAGTGTTTTTTAGCAAATGCAACGTTGTCGTGGTTTGCTGATGCTATAGAAACAACAACAACAATAAAATCTCATTCAACGGAAACGGAAAATTTCTATCAAGAAAGAAGAAGAAACGATTTAAACGCCAAAAAGGAGTACTAAAAACCGATTTGTTGTTTGTGTATTGTGATTGAACAGTTTTTTTATGATTTCGTCAGTAAACGATCAAAGTATATGTAAATTGTTGAAATCAAGTGATTTTCGGACTAAACTGTTTGGAGTGATTTGTGACGATAAAGTTTTGATAATTCTATTGATGCTGATTGTTGTTGTAAGTAATTTTGAAATGTGATATTTCATTGATTAATATTTGGCTGTATTAATAAGAGTGTTGCCAATGGGAACGAGACTGTGTGTAACTTGCACTTTCTTAGGATTTCTTCAGCTTTACTAAAATTAAATGATAAATTTATATGCCACTTACTGGCAGATCTACAAGGAAACCACATAATGTAAGACAAAAACGTTAAGTCTACTCTTTTCATTCATTTGTTATTAATTCATACTAGATTGAGTCCATTGTATCTATTGTATTGGAGGCTCATATGAAATAATATGAGTTCATGGGATATACGCAGTCACGAGCGATTTTTCAAGAATTTTTCATAGAAAGTCATTTTGATTGATTGACATAAACATTTATGCAAATATTGTGGTAACATTTGACTTCACTTTAATATTTGTTTATGTGCAAAAATAATGATTTCTAAAGCTGCTACAGTCCATTTCCGGGAGCTCCTTTTAAAAAAAAGTCGTCTTGCGGTGAGCACTATATCTCTGTATTGGATCATCTCAAATGGAAAAACAAAAAAGATTTCATTAACAAATAGTAGGTATTACTAGAAATTGAAAGATTAAGCTAAATATTAATTTTTAACTGAATGGCGATTTCTAAAAAAAATGAAGATTTTCGTAAAATTTGGCCTTAAATTGTTTATAAAGTGGAAAATATTTATTGGCGAGAAAAAACCTTCGATCAATCACCAAAAAGTATGTTTTTATAGCTTGTATGAAATTTTAACACTGATCGATTTAGAAGTTTCTGAGAAATCTTACTCATCGACTCAAAAAAAAATTTCGAGAAAAACGCGTCCAAAGTTTCAAAGGCACTCTGCTTCAGTGTTGCCAGAAAATTTTCGTTCATGGAGCCCAATTTGAGTTTTTAAATAGCCCAAAAGAGCCCAACACTTGCCACACAACAGGTCGAGGCCAAAATTATAAAAAAAAATTCTTATTAATTGCAAAAAAAAAATTGTTTATCCACTTCACATGGGTTATTATTATTTTTGTTCGTCCATATACTCTTATTCAGCCGAAAACTGTATGAACAATTTCATTTTCTGATGTAATAAAAGTGTAAATTGAAGAATCCAGTAATTGTATCATATCTGGTGGTATTCTATAGTCGCTGCAACATATTTTGTTGAAATTCAAGAGAACTACATACATAGAATTCGCATCAAAGATGCCAAGAAAATTTATTTGCATTTTACTTCAAATTTTAGTCTTTATGTTATTTATCATACTAAAATCTATATCGACTATTTTATTAGGAAGCTATAGTAATAAAAAAATCGAGCTCTCATATTTCTTTGAATGTTTGCTATGCAGCAGCAGATTTTACTTCATTGGCTTTTGCCCAAATTGTTTCCGGCTCAGTGTATTTTGACCATTTGCTCATACTTATGAGTTTTACAAGCACAGATTCAAATTTCAATCTTCTTGCTGACCACTTTAGGCAGACGGTCAAATAATGGACTAGAAATAAAGTTTAGGTGCAACCGAAATTTAAAACATGAAGTGAAGAGATTTCCGTTTAAGATTGAGGAAATCAGTTGCGAACTCAACTTTATATAATTTTAGCAGCTGAAACCTGGGCAGGTTAGTGGAGCCCAAAATGTCGCGAGTAGCCCAAAATTAAATTTCGTCGCCAAATGAAACGGAAGGATAGCCCAATTGGCGAGAAATCGCCCAATCTGGCAACAGTGCTCTGCATCGTTGTTTTTAGAAATATGCGTGTGACTTCGAAAATATTTGTCGGATTGTCATGAAATTTTCTGTTGATATATGTATGTAAAATGCGAAAATAGTATATTTTTTAACATCCTAAGTACGTACAACCCCTTAACGTCATCCTATATCACAGAAGATATCCTTCTATGCTTATTCGATCAATGTGGACATCATCTGATCGGAGTACTTTACCGATTATCATTGAACCATTATAGATACTCTGCTTTTTACTTCAGATTCGTATGGTATAGGGTTTTCGATTAAAATAATTTTTACTGTAGGAATTACAATTATAAAACACAACATCATTCAAATGATAAGTCCACTTCCCTGCGCCGAGGGATATAGTTATGGATCAGGGATATAGTTTTTTGCGAATGACGGCTGCGAAGCCATCATTCTGGCACTCCACAAACATCCCTGACACACTGCAGAAGCGAGCCAATCCCATCATCATCCTAAAAATATTATTATATTGGACTAAACCTAGCTATCACCGAGGAGATCCAGGACTTAGACCCCACGTTTTACCCAGCACTCTCTTGCTGGCGTAAATCGCGTTGCTTGCCCGCTTAACTCTTTCCATGTGAGCTTAAATAAGACCCAAGCTGTAACTTGATACTTAACCTGGAGCCGCCCAACATAATTGGTTCTAAATCAAGAGTTTTGTACTTCCCAGTGAAGAGTACAAGCTCCGTCTTATTGGGGTTGATGCCAAGGCCCACGGCATTTGCCCACTCCTCAACCAGCCTCAGAGAGTACTCGATTAGCTGCTCAAGGGTATGTAGAAACCTACCCGAGACTATAATAGCAATGCCATCAGCATAGGCCACAACCGTGAGTCCCATGCTTTCCAGCTTTTCCAAAATTGAGTTTGTAACAAGGTTCCACAATTCCACAGAGGGAATAGAACCCCTGCCTGCGTTGTGCCTCTATGGAATTTCTTTATGATTTGCGCACCCGCTCACTTCACGGATATGCGCCTTTGTTTAACCATGTTGCTTATCTAGCTACAAATAGCGGGATGGGTCTTGAATGCGTGGAGGCTCTCCATAATGCCTGTTGTGTGCACATTATTAAAGGCGCCTTCAATATCTAGAACGGCTCCCAAAACCCTACCCTATGGAGAGCCGTTTCAACAGATTTCCCTTCATTATACGCATTTTAGGCTTTCGATAGAAGTCTTTGTTTGATATGTAGGTCCAGTAATTTTTTAAAAACTTTCAGGAGGAATGAAGTCAGGCTAATTGGCCTGTAATCCTTCGGATGCGCATGGTTGACTTTACTCGCCTTGGGTATAACTATGCAACTTGGGTATAACTATGGTAAGTATAACACTATGCAACCTTTGTAAATTTGTGTTAGCTAGAAAACGGCAAGCATACCTGTCTTTTGAAGCATGACCGGCAGAATTTCTTATGGACTTGAAGGGCTTAAAGACTTGAAGGGCTTAAAGATCTCAATTGCCCAGACAAGCCTCTGCTTGGTGATAACTTCGTAAATGCCATCTATGCCCTGCAGGTTGGGCGCCTGCTCACCAGTAAAAGGGTGAGGAGGGAGTCATCCAAACAGCCCGGGAAGTAAGTATCTATGAGGATCTTCAGCGTTTCCGAGTTTTTGCTCGTCCACTGTTACTCTTGGAAGATAGTTTCTGTTGGTGCTGAAAAGCCAGCGTTTTCTTTATTTATAGGGACAATCTATGAAATATTATGTGAATTTTCTGAATCATATAGTAGATTTTTTGAATCTTGAATTTTGTCTCTTTTGTCAAAATTCGTTAAAAAAACCTGCAGTGTTGCATTATTGTGTGAAATTTATATTTTTGTGGAGATTGTTACGAGCTTTTGTAACTTGTGTTTTAAAACGATAACCTACAAGATACTTCCTTTTCTCCTTCAATGAAAATGGTTGCTCGAAGTTTTTTTTTTCCCCAAACTTGGTAGGCATTGAAAGTGCAAACACTACCTCTTCTTGTCTTTTTAACAGCCGTTTGAGCATTATTTAAAATCTAAATCATTCATTCGAGCAATCGAAATATTGATTCTTCAAGGAATAAATATATATTTTCACTCCAAACAGGTAAAATTGTTTTAGTCTACACATTTTAGAAACTCTAACTCAAATAAACAAATTCTATGCAGCATAGCAGAAGTAAAACTTTAAACTTTTCAACGGCTGTATATTGGTGGACTCCAGCATTCACCTTTCTGTTAGAGATTCGGGCCGTCCTAATAGAACATTTTTCAAATTTAATGTAACATTTGCCCGTACTGACACCTATTTCTTTTCTCCCCTTTTGCGTTTACCTCGTCAGCATAATAACCTTAACCTTGGTCCTCTGCCTCGAACATTAACTATGTTTAAAAATATTTTAAAAAATAACGTTCTGTCAGGTACATGAAATATGTCATAATTGAATCTTTTGTTGTATCTTTTTTTCGGTCGATTTGGCTTTTGATTACTTTTCCTTTCTAAATTTCACTTAATTTTAATTTTTCTTTTTCTTATTTTCTATTTAATTTTTCTCTTTTTAACTCTCATATTATTGTCCCTTTTTTCTTTGTATATATATATTTACATTAATAAACACATTAATAAATAAATAAATAAATAATCAAAAATTTCTTCTAAAAAAAAAGAAAAATAAAAGCACCCAAACAAATCCAAACCACATATGTACTACACTTTTTCCGTACAAACCATATTATTACATATGCGACTTCCTTAACCATCTGTAAGAGGTACTTCATATAATTGAATCAGGTCACAATTGATAAGAGTGTACCGCATGTAGCGGTCGTAATTGTGAGCGAATCGAGTTAAATTCAATTAATTCACCGAAACTAATTCGTTCAAGTCAGATATCCAAAGCATGTACGTATGAACGTATGTATTTTACGAAGGTGGTTGAAGAAAGTGTTTGATTGTTAGTATTTGAATTTTAGGCATGCGAAACAGGATTAGGTAGATGAAACGATACGTTCGTTCAATTTACACTGAGTTTAATATTCTATTCAGTGATGATAATAGGTTTTTCGCATTAAAATGAGATTTTATTTGTAATTGGATTTTGTTTTTATATTACTTTATTTATTGCCTGTGTTCCATTATTACTATTTAGTACTTGCAAGTACTTCCAAATACTTGCGCTCTTGTTCCTGAGTAGTTCATGAATAGTCACGCATTTTTTAGCCGTGAGGTGACTATTTAGCTGTCAATAGGTGGCTTTGGTTTTTTAGTTAGGAAATTAGAAAATATTCCTCATAATGTGTAGAAAGTTAAAAGAAGTAATTTTCTGTTGGTTGCTTTTATATTTTCTATCGATTGTGGAAGTTTATACTCGTTATTTTCTCCCTTTATTTTCAACTGTTTTATATTTTAAAACTGCATACAATTTGGCAGATAAGCATCTGCTCTTGGTGTTCCATTTGTGATCTACTTCCAAATACTTTGAAGTAGTAATTAGTAAAAATGGAACGCGGTAATTATGATATACATATGTATTCGATTTCATCACCCAAATAATATTTTATTTCAATTGTTAAATAAAATTGATTAATATTTTGGAGCTCATTTTTGACAATTTGAGAAGTTTTATTTGACATGTTTTGAAGTGAGGTTAAGTGAGATATATATTTATTTATTTATTGTCCAAATCCACAGAACAAAGCCAATTATAGATTAGACAAGAAGAAAAAAAAATACATACAAGCATATAAATATGTAAGAAAAAGAAAATAACATGGAAACCTAGAAAATTAATAAAATTCAGAATAGAATAATAATACAAAAAAGAATAAAAAGCTAATCGATCGAAAAAGAAACAAACAAATTGAGCAAATTAGGACATATTTCGATTATAAGAAAGAACGTTATTTTTTAAAGTATGTACTTTTAAACACAGATAACGTTTGATGTAGAGGACCAAGGTTAAGGCTATTGTGCTGACGAGGCAAACGCAAAAGGGGGGAAAAGAAATAGGTGTCGGTACTGGCAAATGTAACATTAAAGTTAAATAATGTTCTATGAGGACGGCCCGGCTCCCTAACTGAAAGTTGAATGCTGGGGTCAACCAATATACTGCCTTTAAAAAGTTTAAAAAGGAGGCATTCGTCGAGGAACACTCTACGTGACTCAAGGGAAGGAATTTGAAGGATGGAGAGGCGCATACTGTAATCACAATACGGAATACTGTACTTATAGAACAAAGAGCGGGTGAATTGGCGTTGCACGGATTCAACCGCATCGATCAAGTATCCGTAATGTGGACACCAAATTTGGCAACAGTATTCAAGAACACTACGGACAAAGGAAAAAAATAGATAAAGAGAAGTGGAAAGATTAAGAAATCGTTTAGAGGATCTGATGATGAAGCCGGAAAAACGAGGAGCCTTGGCAGTGACGTGAAGAATATGCAAGTCGAACTTCAATTTGGAATAAAAAATCACGCCAAGGTCCTTGATATTAGAAACAGCATTGAGAGGAGAGCCAAGAACACAGTAGGAGAAGAGCAATGGAGATATTTTGTGGGTGAAAGACATTTGATGACACTTCGCAACATTCAAAGTGAGGGAATTAGCAGTGCACCAGTTAGCCAAAGTATCCAAATCGCTCTGCAATATGGTAGAGTCACTAGTGGATTCAATCACTCTGAAAATTTTAAGATCATCAGCGTACAAAAGGCAGGGTGAGTTAAAGAAGGAAGGAAGGTCGTTAATAAACAAAAGGAACAATAAAGAGCCAAGAATGGATCCTTGCGGAACTCCTGAGGTAGGAAAAAAAGGTGTTGAAGAGCAAGAGTTAACAGTAACGACACAAAAAGGCATCAGGGAGACTAAACCCAGTTAGCTTTGATAGAAGAATATCATGGTTCACAGAATCGAAGGCCTTGACAAAGTCGGTATAGAGGACATCAACTTGCTTTTGCTGGTCGATTGCGGAAGCAACGATATTTGTCAAAGTCAATAAGTTTGTAACCGTTGACTTACCTTTGATGAATCCATGCTGTTCCCTGGCCAGTAAGGGTTGTACGAAAGGGTACACTCTATTGTAAACGACTTTTTCGAGAAGCTTACTAAAGCATGGTAAAAGTGAAATGGGACGGTAATTAGAGATGGAAGAAATATCACCAGCTTTAAGGATTTGAAATATGCTGGCGGATTTCCAAAGGGAAGGAAAGGTCCCGGTTGAAATGCTGAGGTTAAAAATTATTGACAGAGGAACACACAAGGAAGATGAAAGTGATTTGACAAAAATTTGGAATGCCGTCAGCACCAAAGCTAGTGCTTGCATCTAGAGACAACATTAACGATTCCACTTCTAAGGGATTAGTAAAAAAAAGTAGAAAGGGTACAATCAGGAACTGGAAAAAAGGTTGAAGGCGAAGATCAACTATGATGGGAGGTGAAAGAATTGAGCAAAGAGCTCACAAGAATTTTGAGGTGAGGACGCAGACTAATCATGAAGATGCATAGCAGAAGGAATGCCAGAGGCCATATAACAGTTGACAAATACCGTCTTATCTTCGCAGACAAAAAAGCATTTTTCGCTGATGATTCTGTCAAAATTCTTAAGTCTGAATAATCCCAGACATTTATGAAGCCATGATGTACTCAAAAGATTTCCTAAGTATCTTGAATATTTAAAGTTTAGAATATATACCATATATAAAATTATATAACATAAACGAGATCGTATTTCAACAAACAATTACACAATTTGCCGCTAATTTTTGTATGCTAAACTTATAATAAAAGTTTTTGTTACGAGAACTAATTTAAATTTAAAAAGAACGTGCCTTCATTCATTACACAAATTAATTGCAAAACGGCATTCAACGGCACTCTTATCTTTTATGTTCTACTATCTTCTGGGTTTCATTCTTCGTTTCTTATTACATTCGTGCAATATAACATGAAATAAAATCAGTTTCAGTCGGCTAAACACGTACAAATTTCCTTTTCGTTCACTTTTTCAAACATTGGTCACAGGAATTGTGACAATTAGTTCTTAAATATGATCTGTTGTTAGAGTGTATTTCACTTCCACAGATAATCACAATAACGTGATTTGAAAGTAAGCTGTAAATTTAATTTTATTCTTGTTATTTAAAATTATGTCACATTGTTGTTATGTTGCATTATGTCACACAATTTGTTGTGATTTGAGAGAATTTAGACCATTTAAACACAAGTCGTTAACAACAATACTGTTTTCACGAATAACTTTGATATGTAGCGAAAAATTTAAATATTTTTCCTTGGTCAGCTTTACAACCGATAGGAATTCATTGTAAAGTATAATGTAACCATACAAAAACGGCTGTGAAGAAGCTCAACAGACTTCAAAGAATGGTCTATCTGCTGATGACAATAATAATGCGCTCAACCACAATGACAGATATTGAGACCCTTCAGAACCATGAACCACTGAGCCTCGAGATTCGAAAAAGTCTACAACAGGCTTACGGGTACAAACCATAGAAGAATTGAGAAATTATAATCCTGGAATATATCAGGCCCGAAATGAAAATGCAGAACTTCTGTGATCAAATAAATAATAAAGCAACCTCCGAGAAAAGGATCATGGTCTCCATTCAGTCCAGGAACAAATGGGAGGATGACCCATTCCTGTTGCACAATGTGAAACAGAAACAACCGAAACAGTTCAAAATACCAATATCGCACTTCTTCGAAATTGGCCAAGTGTAGCTCAGTCAAGTGTAGCGAATTGAGAGATTAAGAGTCTTGGCAAGAGCCTATCAACCAGAACAAAGTCTAGTCAAGAGCCTGCCAAGAGGTTTGGTTGAGAGGTTCCTGCATAGTTTCTTAATTGAGTCATGGTTGAGTTATGTTTCATTACAATACCGCTTACAGATCAACGTCTGCAATTATTTCTGCTTTTCTGGAGCACACCTTTTTCTCAATGTCGAAATCGACACTTCTAAATCTTTCAAACACATATAGTTTTTGGTGGTGCATGTTTGTCGTAGGCCTCCTCAACCAAACGATTTGCTTTAGCTGCAAGTTTATAAGCTAAAGCAGAAAAGCAAAACTTCCTGCAAATGCTGTTTATTTGGCACAAACTCGATCGCTTCTTTGTTAAAAAAATATTTTAATTTTTTCTTCATAATTCAGCCAGTTTCATGATTCCATTTTCGTAGAAACTTGTGTTTTTTAGAAGCAATAAACTAAATCAACTCATTTTTGACAACCTCACTTCAATCCAATTTCATTGGCTAGCTGCAGTCAACGTTCGAATTAATGGTTTTGTTCTTTGGAAACAGTTCAAAATAAACTATATCTCTGAAATCCCACCAAACATTCAGTATAATCTTTTTTGATGAATTTCGTCTTTTGATGTCGATTGTGCAGGCTTATCTCGCTTTCTTCATTATCTTTTTCGCGTGAAGCTATCGTAGAAAATCCATTTTTCATCACCCATTATGATTCGGTTTAAAAATAGATCGGTTTCGTAACGTTTCAGCAGTGAACCACAAATGACGATTCGTTTAGTGAGATGAATTTCGTTCAATTTGTGAGGAATCCAAATATCAAGCTTATTACCGTAGTCAAATTGTTTTAAATATCTTTCAACGCATGTATGTGATATATTAAGTTTCTCTGAGATCTCTGGTTATTTTCTATCATTGCCGTTATTTTGTCATTGGGCGTCCATGTGGTACAACTTTGAGGTGAAAATCTTGGGAACGCAAACGAGCAAAACCAATTCTGGCACTCACATTCTGGTAATAATTTTTCACCATAAACATTATACAACTTTTTCCGAGCTTGCAATTCGTTTTTACCTTTTTGGAAGTAATAAAATAAAATTTGAAGAAAATGACCGTCTGCAACCTCCATTTCAAAACAATGCAAAACTATAAATAAACAAAACTTTAATTTTTTTTTACTGAATAATCAATGAATTGTTAGCTGTCAAATACCATATTCAGCCTGAAGTTTGCAATGGAGAAGAATGACTTGTAGCGAATGAAACACTACCGATAAAATATGAAACTGTTATCCGTTTACTCGAAGTAAGGTGATATTTTCCATAAGTAAAAGTAAAACGAATTACAGTCAGAATTCACCAATAGAAAGGCTTAAAAGAGTTGGTAACATGCTGTGGGATCACATTAATATATTTAATGTTGAGTTACAAGTTTTTAAAAGAATTGCCTACGACTACTTTCAAAGTGTTGAAGTCAACTTATATTCAGTTAACTAATTCGATTTTCAATGTTTTCTTTATTTTTATTTTTTTAATTATTGTAGTTTTTAGGTATAGTCTTAACTTTATTCTTATTGTTTCTTTTTTAGTTAGAATTCGCCATAGGATTTAATTCGCAATGCTAGCTACATTCATTATTATAATTTAAGTTTATTATAATTTAATGGATTGTAAAAGGACAATGTCCGTAAACGAATAAATAAATAAATAAATTGACATTGACTATATTCAAAACACATGTCACAATGATCTTGGTTAGGTTAAACTAAATTGACTTCGCTGTGGTTGTGGCACGGTCGACGGCACGACCGTGTTGGTCGACTGCTAGCAACGAAGTTAGTGCTGCCGCGATGGTGGCGATGCATGGGGGAACGGTTGGCAACATCATTACATGACCGGTGCCCACAGACTTCGAACGAGTAAAGCAGTGGCGGCTCGTCGGTGTACGCAAAGAAAGCAGTGCTCCCCTTGCTAAACCACTTTGCACAAACAATAATTATTTTACAATCAATATTTAAGAATCAATCATTTTTGAACATCCAAAAACATAACACTTTTTTTCTTTCATAAGACAAAACTCCATTGTCTCTATGCATGAAGTGATTTTATTTTCTAACAGTCCAACTGGTAGCTTTGAAGGTAAATTTACAGCGACGCAACGAACACTAAAGCGTTTTACTCAAAACCTAAAGCACTGGGTACAATTCAATTCAAAACACACAGTTCATTGCAGCGCATTAAGCTATACTACACAGAACACTGAAGTGATCTTGCTTCAATGCTCAAACTCGTTATTTTCGCATAGATCTATTTAGCCGCTTTACCCACATAATGCCCACAAAAATTTTGCAATGAATGTACACAAAAAGCATTGTGCACGCTGCTCAATTCACAGCGTCTTGGTAGATAGAGAAATCTTGGTGAATAAATGAAATTAAATCGCTGGAAAGTCATCAGCGTTTCTATTATGTTTCTGTTTCCCTTCATTATTTACGCTACAGAATCTGTAGATTCTCTTCTGCTCCTCTTCTTTCAAGTTGTTCTCCTTCTGATTTGATGCGGTTTATGCTTTGTTCGCATGGTGTATGTACAAGCTATTGTGATGTGGAGAATAGAATATGTATAAGACTGAAAATGGTAGACCAAATTATGTCATTATTTTTTTTCAGATCGATGCACACCTATCTAATTTAATTTGCTAAAAGATGCATTCAGTCCTCAACTATTAAAAAACTTTGACCACTTATTTAACCTATAATATGTTTTCAACTTAATTTTGTGCATAATTTAAAAAAATAAATATTTAAATAAGTATTTTTTTGCCTTCAAATACTATACATAATTTGAACTTTTCTGGGGCTGTTGATCTTAGTGAGTAGCTGTTGGCAATCAATTACTAACTTTTAATACAAATATGGTCAGCATTGAAATACCTACTTGATATTACACGATATTTCGACAAATTCGCATGTATAGTTTATCTATATAATATGTCTATATATTTTGTTTGTGCTTCCCTAAGTCTTACAGCCACGAGCCACCACTGGAGTAAAGCCATCTAGCGGAAAAATACGAAATGACTTTGTTGCCAACCCTATACATTTTTCAGCAGAACAATGCTCAAATTCATAAGGCGCAAATGGTAAAACATATTTTTTCGTCAAAAAATATTGAGGTTCTGCCATGACCAGTTGTAGCAATTATTATCTGAACAAATGTTTCTCGTAAGAATAAAAAATTAAAGCAAAATTAACTGAGTCTATGGTTTCGTCGCGTTCTAGTGAAGCCTTCAGGTTCTAAAGCAACATGATGACGCAACCTGATGTTGATGAAGGCTTCGTTTTGTAAATTTTATCCTTGGACCAGTATAAAAATACATTTCATTGAGTCAATTTTAAATAGCTACATTTATTCATACAGTCATTTAGATTGCTTGTTTTCAAACAACTAATCTAAAATGCGAAGATACTTAAATACTATGATTTCACTGCACCAACAGCTCGTTGTCTATAACTGCTCATCTATAAAACCACCAGCAGAGCAATTTGATTTAATTCACCCTCAGTGTCCACACTAATTCGAAATGGTTTACTAATTAGCTGTAAATGGACATGTCTACAAATTTATTTATTCAAATTGGACAAAATCGGCTGGCGCCTAGGGGTTTCCATTTACTATCTTCTAGTGCTAGACGAGTGTTTAAAATATTGTAAAATTCTCTTGTTTTTATCCCTAAACGGTAATAGACTACGTAAATAATTGATTCTGTAAACAATATTGATGTTATTCTAGATTCTATTTTCTATTATTTTTGTTTTTGGTGAAACTAACAAAAAAAACTTTTCCTACAATTTCAGATCGATAAAAACAGCGTTGTTATATAGCAGTTAAAGGAATTTTCTCAAGCCAAACTAGCAACTAAATATTTGGTTTTAACTTAAACTTTCAACAAAGAAGAAGTAAACTAACAAAAGTCGTCTACATAGAATGGTAGAAAGTGACACTGATCCAAAACATCCTGAGAGTAAGTAATTAAGTTATTTGTTGCAAAAAAAAAATCGTATTTTGTCGTACCGAAATTTTTAATTAAAACTATAAAATTCCAAGTGTAGACCTTAAAGTAAAATAAACCGTTACAGAAATAATATTTCAAAACATATTAGCCATTTTAACGTCGAAACAACATTCGTAAACAACAACAACTAACACTCCAAAACATTTTTCAGATTCTAATGTAAAGGACGATCGACAACAGAACGGCATAAAAGCCAAAGATTTCGATTTGAAGAATTCTCAAATACTTCAACCCTCATCGCTAATAACAAATGAAAAAGACATAAAATATGATTTGGAGAAAGCATCAAACCATACTCGTGCCGACTTCGAGGAAGCTATCGAACTAACTGGTTACGGACGTTTCCATTATATATTACTATTAATATGCGGTCTAGTCAGTACCAGCGAGGAGATGGACGTCATCTCGATGTCGTTCATTCTCCCGTCGGCTCAATGCGATCTCGAATTGAACACGCAAACCAAGGGATGGTTGAATTCAATCATCTTCATTGGTATGATGTCCGGCGCCTATTTGTGGGGCAGCATAGCTGATGCGGTAGGCCGCAAAAAAGTTCTTATATGGATATCGTTTATGAATGGTGTTTGTATAGTTGCATCGTCATTTTCACAGAATTTCGCAACGTTCATGGTTTTCCGTTTCTTAAACGGTGCTGCGTAAGTATCTTCTGTTGGAAATAAATCGCTGAACGATTGAAAGTGACATGTGTTCTATTTTCCAGACTTGGTGGTGCCGGTCCTGTGATATGGTCTTACTTTGCCGAATTTCAACCTAAATCCAAGCGTGGCTCGATGTTGAGTTTCATGGCTGCCTTCTGGACCTTTGGTAACCTGTTTGTCGCTGGTCTAGCTTGGCTAATCATCCCAACTGGAATCGGCTTCGTAACACCATACTTCATCTATAACTCGTGGCGTATCTTTTTGGTCATGTGTGCTGTACCATCATTCGTAGTAGCTGGTCTACTGTTCTATTTGCCCGAATCACCCAAATTCCTGTTGTCGCAAGGCAAAATGGAAGAAGCTCTGTCCATTTTCCGTGGCATTTTCGTGACCAACACCGGCAAGTCACGGGAAGAATACCCAGTCAAAGAACTACTCATCGACGATAAACTCAAAGCTGAGCTGGAAGAGAACGCCAATTCGCTGAAAGGAAAATACTCTCGGATGATGACTGACATGAAAGACAACAGCAAGGAACTGTTCCAGTTCCCTATTTTGAAATTCACCATGATTTCCATCACAATTAACTTCACATTCCACATTGGCTACTACGGTCTTATGATGTGGTTCCCTGAGCTATTCAATCGATTCGATGAGTACAGCCGTAGCCATCCAGGACAGGACGCAGGTGTTTGTGAAGTGACGGAGTACGTGGTCAGTCAAGGTGTCGGTTTCGATAATGATGTATGCACGTCAACAATCCCAAGCTCAGTTTTCATGGAGTCGCTGATTTCATTGGCGTCAGCGTTACCGGCTAATTTAATTGCGGTTCTCTTCATGGACATCCTCGGCAGAAAATTCTTCTTGATTTTCGCTACCAGTTCGGCGGGCTTCTGTGCCGCTGGCATGTACTTTGTTTACAACAAATACCATAACTTGGTTGTATCTGCCGTATTCAGTGGTGTAATCTCATGCGGTAATGCTGCACTTGATTGCTTGATCACTGAAGTCTTCCCAACACATTTGAGGTAATGAATCGATCAAACAACTTAATATAAGTTTTTTTTTCGCCTCTATCGAGAGCTTGTTAGGATAGCAGCATTAAAAACAACAACGATTCTGCCCCAGTTTTTGTTTTCCATACTACTATCCTAACCAGCTCTCGATAAGGCGCAAACAATACGACTATAGTTGAATTTAGCAGAGCAATCTATATGCTTAACATGTTTTTCACTTTTGCAGAGCTACTGGTGTTGCGATTTCCATGGTGGCAGCACGTTTGGGTGGTATTATAGGAAATGTGGTGATTGCTACGCTACTTGACACCATGTGTCCAGCACCAACGTTTATTGTTGCAGCTTTACTTATCGGAGGTGGTCTTATGTGCCTAATGTTACCAAACACAACAAGAACAGCACTTCAATAACACACAATACACACACACACACGTAAAGAATAATTACATCTCTACATGCACACATATACAATCACAATGTATATTTCAAATGCACTAAAAACCAGTAACTGTTAAAAGATAGACGTAATTAGTACATATACCATTCATATAAGATAGACATTGATCGATTGTTAAAAATGAAAATCATGTAAACTGTAACTGTATACTGTTAACATTTTGAAAGAATCGTTTATTTTTGTAAAAAAAAACAATGAATAATGGAAACATTTCGTAATTATAAGTTGATCATAGAAGAATAAATGTATTTAACTTGAAATTGTTGTGTGAAAATTTTAAGCGTGCAAAAATTAGCAGAAAATGCTTTCTGAGTCTGTCAATGATAAGATTTCAAAGGGAATCCGGTAGGTACCAATATAAATGAAATTTCTTCAGAAGAAATATTTTGCTTCTAAGAACATTCGCAGGAGGTCAAGAGGTGACTTAATCATTTTTTTTTATTTTCACGAGATTGATCAATTTTAACCCCAAACTATTGAGGCTCATCCAAGCCATCATATTTTTGACAGTAGCTGCTAGTATCTAATCATTTCAATATGAAAATATTAGGCAGATTTAATGCAATATTGGATAGTACCGCTGGTTGAATATTTAGTGAGTTCTATTTGGAATCCTTCATCATTTTTTGCGGCTAACTAGACTTTTTCATCGTATTCACAAGCGAATTGATTAAAGTTTCCTTTTTCAAGTCTATAAAAAGGCATATTCTATGAAATTATTGACTATTTAAAAAAAAACACCCATCACTCATGAATTTGTATTTTGTCGATTATAGTATTCTTGGCAGTAGTGCCTTGGCCTATGGTGGGGATCATTCTCACTCAGTAAAAAAAACAGCTGTTTTTTAAAACTGTTTAAAAAAAACAGTTTGTTAACGACAAGGAAAAACTTTATGCTGTGCGACAAAATAAATATTTGCAATGTATGTGTCAGTATGAATATGGTCAGAAACATCGTTGATAGTTTTTTTCAGTACAATGAATTTTTACGCATTATGTTTTTCTTATATATATTTTATGTATTAGGTCTTCCTCCATCGTATTGTTAGCATTTATTGTTAGTACTAAGCGCTTCCGAACTGAATTGATACGTGTATTGTCCCAATTTTCCAATATATTGTTGTGATCTACCGTTGAACACCTTTTGTGGGTTCGATATTCTTCACATTCGTGAAATAAAACAGTTTCTTTTAAAACACTAATTACACTTTTATTCACACAAATATTTATAACACTAAATTCCGTACACTTTATATTCGCACTACTATAATCTCGCGTTACAATTTAACACTTTTTCAATTTAATTATCGCACTATAATTACTCGCACTTTATCGCTTTTAAGTAATCGCGCCCGGATACACTAGAACCGCTATATCGCTTTTCAAAGTAACAACCTTACGCTGTCTTCGCCATCTACTGAATGATCGCTAGTACTTCTCGTGGTGGTATTTATAGTGGTGCCAAATGTGTCTCGGGTTCTCGAATGTTCTGCTTTTGCTTTCTAGAGGGCTCTATGACTATTGTGTGGAAGATGACTCACGGGAATTTCCGTTGCCAGGCGAGATTGACTCATGGGTTTGAGGCTCTGGAATGTTCCCTTTTTACGGTCTAGACTATTATTCTACGTTTTATCCATAGATTGTTATTGTGTATTGGCTATTTATAGATTGTTTACGGTTTTTGGCTATTTATAGATTGTTTACGGTTTTTGGCTATTTATAGATTGTTTCTAGCATTTTCTGGCGCCGCCACAACGTCATACGATTCGTTTGGCGTGCATGCAACACTACCCCCTCCTTAGACCTGTTCGTCCCGAACAGATTCGTCGTCATCCATTGCGTTGTTTCCATGGTACGGGGCAAGTCGGTCTAGGTGCACGATCTTCATTTTTGATCGGTGTTTTCGATGCTGCTGTATTCGGTAGACAACATCATTGAGCCGTTTAATGATGCGGTATGGTCCTTCCCATTTTGGCTGCAGTTTCGGGCTCAGGCCTTTCTGCCGGCGGGGGTTGTACAGCCAGACTAAATCATTTTCTTGAAATCCGGCCGAGTTTGCCTTCAGGTCATATCGCGTTTTCATCCGGTCCGTGTTTAGGTTTATGCGTCCCCTAACTACCTCGTGAATGGAGTCTAACCGTTGCCGCAGCTCCGAAACGTACTCCGTTGTTGTCGTCGGATCTTCTGGTGGTATTCCGAATTTAACATCAGCCGGAAGTCGAATATTTCGTCCAAATACGATACGTGACGGTGATTCTCCAGTTGTAGTATGCGTCGCCGTTCGATAAGCCATCAGGAAGAATGGGATATGACGATCCCAATCATGCTGATGATCTTCTACCACTTTGGCCAAGTGCTCGATCAAGGTTTTGTTGAACCTTTCGACCATTCCATCGGACTGTGGGTGTAGTGGAGTGGTTCTCGTCTTCCTTATGCCCAACGCATCACAAAACTCAGTAAACACTTGGGACTCGAAATTTCGACCTTGATCGGAATGTAGCTCGTTTGGGACTCCGTACCTACTAACCCAGTTAATCACGATTTGCTCTGCCACTGTAGATGCTTCTTGGTTTGGAATAGCGTAAACTTCTGTCCATTTGGTGAAATAGTCGGATACCACCAGCACGTAGCGATTTCCTTGTTGCGACACCGGAAACGGTCCTGCCACATCGATGGCGATCCTTTCGAAAGGGGTTCCCACGTTATATGTGTTCAGCTCACCTCTAGGCTTCCTCCTGGGTCCCTTCACAGATGCACAGGCTGCACACTTCCTACACCAGTCCTCCACATCTTCCCGCGCATGCACCCAATAAAATCGTTCTCTTATTTTATTAAGTGTTTTGTTTATGCCCAGGTGGCCTCCTGACGTTCCCTCGTGTACTTCCTGCAAAACATCCTTAACTTTGCTCCGTGGAAGTACAACCTGCATTCGATGCGCTGACCCATCCGCGGTTTCCCATTTCCTTTTTAGTAGGCCTCCTTCAAGATGCAGGGAGTTCCATTGTGCCCAGTAGCTCTTTAGCGTAGGACTTCGACTCGATATGCTTTGCCATTCAGGCCGATGTGCAGACTCCTTCCAGGCTATGATTTCTCGTAGATCTCCATCCGCCAGTTGTTCGTCCAATAGTTCCGATTGCGACCATCCTCTTGCTGGTGAAACGGATATCCACTTAACCTTGGCATCGACTACCTTTTCTTCTAACCGATGACAGTGCTTGCATTCTGGCTTGCATGGACGTCTGGAGAGGGCATCAGCATTTCCGTGCATAGTACCTTTTCGATGGACTATGTTAAAGTTGTATGTGTGCAACCTTTCAATCCATCGTGCCACTTGTCCTTCGGGGTTCTTGAAGTTGAGCAGCCATCTCAGAGCGGCGTGATCGGTCCTCAATACGAAGCTTTGACCATACAGGTATTTGTGGAAATGCTTAGTGGCCTCGACTATCGCCAACAGCTCTCTTCGGGTGACACAGTAGTTTCGCTCTGGCTTGGATAACACCCGACTAAAGTAAGCAATCACCCGTTCCTGGCCATCAATTTGTTGCGATAACACTGCACCTATACCTGTATTACTTGCATCAGTGTCCACGATGAAAGTTTTCTGCGGCTCAGGATATGCTAGCATCGGTGCTTCACATAGCTCCTGTTTAAGCTTCTCAAACGCTGCTTGGCACTGGTGGTTCCAGTTAAACGGCTGATTTTTCTCCGTTAGCTGGTGTAAACTTTTGGCGATGGTAGCGAAATCCTTCACAAACCGGCGATAGTACGTCGCCAATCCTAGAAAACTCCGAAGTTGATGCTTATCCTTAGGTACTGGCCAATTTTTAACGGCTTCAATTTTCGCAGGGTCGGTTTTTATTCCTCCAGTAGAAACCACATGACCAAGGTATTTCACTTCACTGCAGAACAGGTTGCACTTTTTGGGACTTAGCTTCAAGTTAGCCGCTCGCAACCTTTCGAATACGTCCTCCAGGTTTTTCAAGTGTTCCTTGAACGTTCTGCCGATGACAATTATGTCATCCAGGTACACCAAACATGTCTTCCAACTTAGTCCAAGCAGCACTCGCTCCATGAGTCGTTCAAAGGTCGCAGGAGCATTACAGAGTCCGAACGGCATTACAACAAACTGCCAGAGCCCAGTTCCCACGGAAAAGGCTGTCTTTTCACGGTCACTCCTCTCGATTTCGACCTGCCAGTATCCGCTCTTCAAGTCCAACGTTGAAAACCACTTCGCACTGGCTAGAGTATCCATAATGTCATCCATTCTGGGCAATGGGTAGCTATCCTTTTTCGTTACATCATTCAATCGTCGATAGTCAACACAGAACCGTGTACTGCCATCCTTCTTTTTGACTAAGACAACAGGCGACGTCCAAGGGCTATTCGAAGGCTCTATGATCCCTTGTTCTTGCATGTTCTGTATCATATCGGCGACCTCAGCTTGTTTGGCTAGTGGTAAGCGGCGGGGAGCCTGCCGAATCGGTGATGCATCTCGTGTATCGATTATCGATATCGATATCTTGTTCTTCCGTAATCATCCTCTCGAGTCGATAAGATATCAGCATAGCGTTCAATTAGCTGAACTCCTTGTTGGTACTGTTCGTCGCTTAGTTCCGAAGACCGCAGCATGTTCTTTGCTAGCTCACCTATCTTGCTGTTGGGTACCTTTTTGTGTTCAGATTGTATTTCTACCTTCTCCAAAGAAGTGATTGACGAGACTGGTTGGCAGTCGGCGATTACTTCTCCTTCCTTAAGCTTCTTTTCCTGCTCTGCTAAATTCAGCACCCTTACAGGAACATAAGCCCCCTCCGTAATTGTGATTAGGCTTTTTGCCACCATAAGGTTGCTGACTGCTGGGTTTTGCGTTGGCTCCACGATGAAGAATTGGTGGCCCCCAGGATCACCATCCAATTTGGCCCAGATGATGTTTTCCGATGACTTTGGTACTTTGGTGTTTTCGCAGACGACGATTCTTAGCCGGTCGTTTCCCTTCCGGTTTCCTACCAACGGTATTTCAACGTTTTTCCACTTGATCACCCTTTCTCCCAAATCCAGGCTGAAGCCATGAGGGCCTAGGAAGTCCATCCCAAGTATACATTCGTCGGTTATATCTGCCACAAGGAACCGATGCTGGAAAACCAAATCACCGAGCTGTATTTGGCGCGTTATTTCTCCGTGAACTGGTGCAGATTCGCCTGTTGCTGTACGAAGTACATATCGTCCAACGTTACCAAGTTTCCATGCCTTCACCAAGTCCATCCGCAAAATTGACTTCATTGCTCCGGTATCAATGGTGATATTGCAAGGCTTGTTTTCGATTTTTCCTCGCAGACTTAAGTCGTTCTCGTGTCGATAGAGCCTGGAGACTGTGATGATGGTTCCGGGGTCAACAATTCCACGAGCCAACCTCCGACCCATGAGGTTGGCTCTTACTGGTTTCCCGCCTCTTCCCAAGAAGAGACGGCTACGTTCGCTGAACCAGCCTCGTTCCTTTGTCGCCATCGCGCTGCACACCCTTCGCAAAACCTTGTTTTCAATTTCTTTCGGCAGTCACGCCTCAAGTGCCCTTTTTGTCCACAGTTCCAACATTGTGGAGCTCCGCCTGTCGGTGATTCTCGTCTGACCTCGGGTCTTTGGCATACACACTCTTCGTACACTTCACGCACTCTAACGTTACTGCGTGATGCCCGTTTTACCGATTCGTAAGTGAGAGCGTAGGCCAAAGTATCCCTCAGCGTTCGATTATTTGTCAATC
The DNA here is from genome assembly GCA_963978885.1 of Nemotelus pantherinus. Taxonomy (NCBI): domain Eukaryota; kingdom Metazoa; phylum Arthropoda; class Insecta; order Diptera; family Stratiomyidae; genus Nemotelus; species Nemotelus pantherinus. Next base: position 167,768,114 of record OZ022263.1, read on the forward strand.
GAAGTGCTTGTTGGAGCTCTTCATCACGAGCTGCCTGGATGAAAGCGTCCTTCGCTGTCTCGTCCCGATGATCTGGATTTGAAGCAGGATAAGACAGAAGTGTCAAGCGCTCGATGTCCTGAGCCAGCTGCTGCAAGGTCTCTCCCGGTTTCTGTGTGCGTGTCCTCAGCTGCGCACGATGAATTTCCTTTAAGTGGTCTTCGCCATACCGCATATCCAAGGCACTCGCCAGGCTGCAATAACTGGAGTAATTGTCGACCGACATGGTTTGCAGTACGTCCACCGCGGATCCTCTCAAAGACACCATCAGTGAGGTCGCACGTTCTTCATCGTTCCAGCGGTTAACTTTAGCAACAGCCTCAAATTGCTTCTTGTAGTTGGTCCAAGAAGTTTGCCCATCAAAAGTTGGTGGTTTAAGTGCCTTGATGCCACTTGATTCTGTTGGCACAATTCCTACGGCCTTCACGCGTTGAAGATCCAATTTCATCTGGTCCATTCCTTCTTCAATACCAACCAACTTTTTGTCGAACTGTTGTTCCACTTCCGTTACTCGACTCTCTAATTGTTGTTTAACTTCTGAAACTTGCTGTTGGAACTGTTGTCTGATTTCCACCAGCTGCTCATCACTTTTCCTCGCATGTTCTTCTAACTGTTCCTTAATGTCAACGGCTTGCTGGTCGAGCTTCTGACCAAGTTTCTGATCCAGGTTCATGGCTTGTTCTTTACTTTCTTCAGCCTGCTGTTCGAACTTTTGGGACATCTTCAACAGCAACTCCATCACCGGGTTTTTCTCTTCGCTGCTTTGTTCCTCGTGAACACATTCCTGGCTGGTTTCTTCGTCCGAGAATTCAAAAGTTTCCGGATCGTTACCTTCAGTGCTCAAAGCCTCCCTGAGACGTGCCAGTAACGCCGTCTTGTTTCCAGTGGTTGAAAGATCTCGTTTCCGGCACTCTTCTTTCAACTCTGCCAATGTCAGCTCGTTCACTAATTTCGGCATTGTTCTTCGACTTCACAATTATCACTTTAGTCCACTCAAATTTTCACAAATTTCAATTAGTCCGCACAATTTACAATGCTCACTGTCTGAAACTTTTAACTTTTTATTTAGTCCGCGCACTTATTAATTTTCACTGTTCATACAAATTCACTGTCCAGCACTTCACTAAAAGTCACTTTTCAAATCACGAACGCGACAGAATCCCTTATTTCTGACACCAGTTGTTGTGATCTACCGTTGAACACCTTTTGTGGGTTCGATATTCTTCACATTCGTGAAATAAAACAGTTTCTTTTAAAACACTAATTACACTTTTATTCACACAAATATTTATAACACTAAATTCCGTACACTTTATATTCGCACTACTATAATCTCGCGTTACAATTTAACACTTTTTCAATTTAATTATCGCACTATAATTACTCGCACTTTATCGCTTTTAAGTAATCGCGCCCGGATACACTAGAACCGCTATATCGCTTTTCAAAGTAACAACCTTACGCTGTCTTCGCCATCTACTGAATGATCGCTAGTACTTCTCGTGGTGGTATTTATAGTGGTGCCAAATGTGTCTCGGGTTCTCGAATGTTCTGCTTTTGCTTTCTAGAGGGCTCTATGACTATTGTGTGGAAGATGACTCACGGGAATTTCCGTTGCCAGGCGAGATTGACTCATGGGTTTGAGGCTCTGGAATGTTCCCTTTTTACGGTCTAGACTATTATTCTACGTTTTATCCATAGATTGTTATTGTGTATTGGCTATTTATAGATTGTTTACGGTTTTTGGCTATTTATAGATTGTTTACGGTTTTTGGCTATTTATAGATTGTTTCTAGCATTTTCTGGCGCCGCCACAACGTCATACGATTCGTTTGGCGTGCATGCAACAATATTATCCACTTGATCAACCGTATAATGATTCACCAATCAGGACACATGGTCCTAAAGAATCAACATACATGGTCGTATGCCATCGAGAGCTGGTTCTGATAAGCAACTGTTGTTGTTTTCAATGCTACCTACCCTAACCAGCTTTTGATCGAGATGCAAAAATACGCACCTAATAAGTCTGACAACCTCGTATTATATAGGGTTATTCATTTCATGCTTTGCCCCATGATCATCTATTTCTCACAGCTAAACAGTATTCCATAGGCAAACAGTTTGTCGTTAAAAACCACTTTGCCGATACGAAACAAATCGCCGCTGCCAAACAGTTGCCGCTGAGAAACAGTTTTTCATTCGCAAACTATTTTCCACTACCAAACAGTTTGTTTTAACAAACGAAAAACGGATCCTTTTAGAAAAACGATTCGTTTTAGAAATGTTCGTTTTAGAAAATATGATCATTTTATGCCGCGTTTACACTCTCGCCGAGGAATGGCAAATGTTGACGAGGTGTGTGTGTAAATGGTCTCCTTGTCTATTCTCGGCTGTTTTTTTCATGGCAAGCACGCGTGTGTAAATGGCTTGCTCGTCGGCTCTTGTTTGTTTTATGAAGGGATAATTATCCTTTTATTGCTGTGCCTGAGTGTTTATGACCATCTCGTCCTAGCTCGAAGCCGCTGGAAGTGAAGTCGGTTTTATGTATCGAGTCAAAGGGATTCGAGACGGTAGCGAATGCTCATTTACATTTTCGAATTTTTCGCCGGGACTTCAAACATGTCCTTGCGTGGCACAGATTGAAATAACTCAACGCACACCAGGCAGTTGCAATAAACACAACCTGTATCTCAGCCATCGTTCACTGAACTGAACAAAACAGCTCACAACTGTCGAAAGGTGCATGGTGCATGGTGCGTGTTGCATGGTGCAATATCCTAAGTAAACAATTCACCCTATGTCTTGCGAATATTTTGCCGGATGCCCTCACGAGACGTTCGTCTCTATGTATAAATGCGGCATTAGAAAAGCTGTTTGTCGTTATTTGGATAAACAAACGGTTGTTGCAAACTGTTTAGCGTTTTTGAGCCTATCACTAGTTGTCATTGAGTCGATCGCGACAAGTAAACAAACATGCGTCGGTGTCGAAATAAAAATACCCTAAAATCAGAAAATAAAAACTAACGTTTTTTTTGTGTTGAAACTAGACAAATATATCAATAAATCGATGGTCATATGGTCATATTTGTAATCAGCAGGTCAACATACATAAGCACACCAATTTTCAGATCGATCAGAACCATAGAATTTACGCTGATATTGCTGGTTGGAAAATAGGGAGGGAAATGGAAAAAATAAACAGAAAATACTATAGAAAAAACTATTTGTGGCAATTTTCAGGGCTGTATTTGTTATCAGCACGCTAAGGTACACAAGTCACCAATTTTGAAATCGATCAGAACTAGAGATGGGCAAAATGCCTCACGACACGTGAGGCATAGCTCTTTCTTACAGTGCAGCGCCTGAAAAAAGCACAGCATAGTCTGTGAGCGAAAGCTTTCGTTTGAATAAACTTAATGAAATGCGAAGCGAACAGTGTACTGAGAGTACGGCGCAATACTGTAAAATACTCTAAAAAAGAGCGATCAGTGGTGTGTCATGAGCTTAGAAGAGAGAGATATAAGGAAATGAAAATGGCAGTGAGAAGTGAAGCAATTTGCCTAAGCTGAGCGTTAGTAGTAGTAAGCGAATTTGACATTCACTAGCTATGCCGAACAGAAAGATAGAGTGAGATAGATAGAGAAAAATAGTTGGCCATGTGCACGCGAATTTGACAATTACTATTTCAGCAACAACAAAAGCTCAGGTATCGGGGAAACCAAGGGGAATATCTGAGGTAGCAATTCTCTCGATTTGTTCTATTTATAGATTTTACCTTTGTAGTAAAATTACTTCACTAAATTTCGTATATGTATACGCTTGTTTCATTTCCTTAGATCTCTATGTTCTGAGGTCATGAGGCATTTTGCCCATCTGTAATCAGAACCATAGAATTCACGCTGATTGAAAAATAAGGGAAAAATTGCAAAAACATGGGAAATCCTATATAAAAACCGATTCGCAGTAATTTTTATGGTTATATTCGTAATCAGCACGTCAAAATACATAAGTACACAAATTTCCAGACCAATCGGAGGTAAGTGCTTTTCGGAAGTACACCCAAGAATAATTTTGGATACATATTAGGCGCGTTTTTTTGCTCCCCTTATCGATAACAGAACAATGCTAATCAGTGCAGACGCATTGGAAACAACAACAACACCTGTTATGGAAAGGAGGAATTGTTGTTGTTCCCAATGCGTCTGCAGTGGACAGAATTGTTCTGTTATAGATATTGCAGTCTGCACACAACTTTAGGTAAGAATATTCACTGTATATCCTGTCGTCTAAAAACCGAATTTCATTTAATCCTAGACTGTTTTGGCGGACTCACACAGGGCTTAAGATAAAAAAAATCCTATAGGTTTAAGCCAAATTCCAATTTACATACACACCTGCATTTTACCATTGCTAGTTTTCTTGTTATCTTCCATTACAAACGTGGTTGGTCCAACTGTCAAATAGCAAGCATCGAAAAGCAGCTAAATATTTCGTGCCATGGGCCAGCCAGAGTAGCTTAAGTAGTATAGCTTGTATAGCAACTCATTTCCGTAGTTTTCTGGACGAAACACTCTTATGCCGGGTTTCCACCAAAGAGACAAAACAAAAAACACGGACAAAACATGTTTTTCTGAACAAAAACACGAATGTTTTGTAAAAACTGAACAGTTTCGCGAGCATTTTTGTCTCTGAAAACTGTTTTAGTGAACAAAACACCTTTTTTGTCCGTGTTTCTTGTTTTGTCTCTTTGGTGGAAACCCGGCATTAGACGACACACTCAAGAACAAACGACCAAGCGGTCCCGGACAACACACTGCGAGACCAAAACGTACATACTCCCGGACGAAACGAGACACTCCTGGACGAGACTGCAACGCTTGGTTGGAGTGCGGGACATCCACGTGCGGATATTTCGCGCGGACGATCCGTGTAGCTATGAAATTTCTCTGCTGAATTGCTTATATCTTCAGTTTCTTTCAATTACAACAACAGTTGACCGTTTATTTGAATACGATTTTCGTTCAGCGACTGAGGAAACGGTACATGAATGAAATTGAGAGAAAAGTAGCATATTTGAAAGTCATTAGGCTATATGACTTGCGCATAAATAATACTACATAAAGTGAAATATATAACCACATGCAAAACTACAAAGTGTTGTTTACTTTTGTGCTATTCAAATTGTTACACAAAATGTTACCCAACGATAGTTATCACCTGTCGATTATTTACATCAATCGAACATGAAAAGAATCGTGACAACAGATTTATGTAAGTAATACGAGACTCGATGATAAATATATTTTTTCATATTTATAAGCGTCTGATTCTTTTCTGGCATCGTCAGAGCAATGATTAATTACAATTGTTTTTCAATAAACTGCGATGTGTTCAAGTACATACGAAATAGAAGAGAATATGGCAGACACGCAGCTGCGAAAATAGCACTTGTGTAAGCAAGCTTCGCAAATATCCAATTAATAAACAACAATTTCATCCAGAATGATCATGCTATAAATCGAATTCAGCGATAAACAATGCAAAATCTAATCCAACCCAATTGGTTATTGTTTCGTTTGACTGGTTTAGATCCTCACTAAAATCCATTTGCAAAATTCTAATTCGAAATTCCTGCCACTAGACAGATATGGCGCTTGAATCGTATGTCTGCTTATTGACAAAAAGCAAAAAGTGATTAGCTGTCGTTTTGAGACGGTGCTTGGCGGAGATATCGACGAATTTTGTGATTCCGACGTGGTTAGTTTGTCTGTTTATAGCGTAAAAACTTAGAATTTATTGTATTTAGTTGAGTAGCAAATGAGTTTTCGACGAATTGATTCGATTAGGATGGAAGTTGCGTAAAAATTTTAGTGAAACATAATCGATTTTTGCGATTGCTTATCATGGCTGCTTGCCCGAACAAGTGTCAAAGATGTCTCATTCATTTTTGGCCCCAATATTGGAGATACGAATGCTTTGCATGCTATACGCCCTTCATTTCCGATAGATTGTTGATTGTTTTCGGCTTGTATTAAATATTGTTTGGAATACATGTGGTAATATAGTTTAGGTTTAGCTTAAATTGGTGGTTATTTCATGATTAAGAGTAATACAAGAGGTAGAGCTTCATGAAATTTAGGTGGAAGTAATGTTTCTTTCCGGTGGAGTGTGTGTTGCGTTTTTAGTTTGCTTGACTATTGATAAATGACAGATGTGCCGGTTTTTAGTGAAGAAAAATGTATGAATTTGAATAAATTTGCTGCAGTAGTATCTACCTCGCAAGAGTAGATCTTAATACTACCAAAGTTGACGGAAATGGAACGATTGCTATCTTTTGCCCAGCTAATTCTAAGCTTTGGCGGTGTTTCAGAACAGGTGTTGATGCAGTCCTTTTGTAAGAATGCTGCTTTTCTGGAGTTTCCACATCAATATTCATGTGAAAGTGTGGTTTAATTTTGGTCTGTTTTAAAGAGTTGATTGCCCATTCATTGTCACTGCCCGAATTTATTCTAGAGCCCCCGGTTACGTAAATTAAATCACGCATTTGTTTTTCTTAGCTCTTTACTTGTTGAGCTAGCTAATAACTCAATTGAATTTTCTTGTTTTAGATCTAAACCTCTCGAAGGTCTTTCATCAAAATTCAGCAATAAAGACTCTCTTCAACATCCTATAAAATGACGGACTCGAAATATTTCACAACAACCAAAAAGGGTGAAATATTCGAATTGAAATCTGAGCTGCAAAACGAGAAGAAGGAAAAGAAAAAGGAGGCTGTTAAGAAGGTGAATTAAAAAATCAGAAATTACATTTTTCTTCAAGGATTTAATATTAAAACGTGCATTGTTGCCCTTTTGTGCGTAGGTGATCGCGAGTATGACTGTGGGTAAAGATGTATCCGCACTATTTCCGGATGTTGTCAACTGTATGCAAACAGATAATCTGGAATTGAAAAAGTTGGTCTATTTGTATCTGATGAACTATGCAAAGTCTCAACCGGATATGGCTATCATGGCTGTGAATACGTTTGTCAAGGTTAGTATGATGTAATTGACACTCAAACCTTAATTTCTTCGTACATATTTCTCTAATATTTAAATAACTCTGATTTGATTTGAGTACACATCTGAATATGTTATGTGTTTTATTTTTGGAAAGAAACAATGTATTTGATGTAGACTAATGTGATATCATTCGAAATCATAAGAATTGACTGAGATTCGATAACTAAGTCTGCTAGAGACTGAATTATTAGTTGTATATGATGTTTATTGTTTCAACTATTGCTACTCATAGAGTATATTGAAAATTAATACTATTAGCTCGAATAGAATTGGCCAAATTTAACTAGTGAGCATTCATTTGAAAATGATATCAATTCTTAATCGTTGTCATAAGAGTAAAAATCGATTTTGATGAAAACAAGGAAACATTGATTTGATGATAAAAATGAAAAACAATTGAAATGATTCTATTGCTAGCAACTATGTGTTGTTTATTTTGCTTTAATTCATGCTAAAATATTTAAAGGAATTGCCCTCTTCTCAACTTGTGAAGGTAATTGATTACTGGTAATTTTCGTTTTAGTTGGTTCTTACATAGCAATTGCAATAAAGCAGTGAATAATGTACTTATTATATAATCTTTGAATATTATGGTTAGCCCTAGTTTCGATTGTTTCGATTCCTTGAGTTATTTTATGGCATAGACATATGAGACTTGATTCGATTTGAAATTTTACTTAGCCAAGTTTTTTCGCCGACGAATTTTGTTAGTTTTGTGTAAAATTAATTGAGTTGTATATAATATGAATTGTTTTGTAGTAATCCACAAATTATGCTGAGTATATATATATTTTGAAAATGATAATAAGAACGTATACACAATATGATGTCAAAATCCATTTCATCACATTATTTTAATTGGTCTAGAATAATGATGTGCGAAAATTGGTATGCAAAGAAAATTGAAGGCAAAGAACACAGTTATTAGCTTTTTTTATGGATATGTATATAATAACTTTATTAACTGTTACCTTGGTACAAGAAGTTTCAGTTAGTTTTAAAATCTTACATACTAGGACAAATGATGTGCACCCCTCACAGTTGAGGACGTGTTCATGTTGAACGCAAGTTATGTTAATACAGAGAGCAAAGTCAAGATTAGTTTTCTAGAGTTACAAGAGGCTTTTAACCAAAGAAAGTGACTAAACAAAGTTTGTTGTAAGTTGGAGATGGAAGATCTAATAGGTCAATTATTTTCAATCGCTGGAATTTACGGTGGGCTAATATTCTTTTGGCTAACTTGTTGGGATGATGAGCAAGAGCTGCAATATATTTTCCACTGCGCTTCTTAATTTCCTCTGCAACCGTCTCGGTACGCAGATCCTTGTGGAGATTAGCGTTACGGAAGTACCACGGAGCTCCGGTGGTAGGTTAGGTTAGTGAATAGGGCTGCCGGGAACGCGGTCAGCATTAGGCCACCAGTTTGGGCCCCTTTACTTTCCTCATGGACAATCGCACGCATTCACACTTACAGCCATGGCACTGGCGGGATTCGAACCCGCAGGCCCCGTAGCACGCCGCTTTTCGGCCTGACGCCTTAGCGAGCAGAGCCACCGGGCCCCCTGCTCCGGTGGTAGATTGAAGTATTTTTGATTGGGTCCTGTGAATGATATTAATGTTTGATGGGCGGGCTGCTCCCCAAAACTGTAAGCCATAGGTCCAGATTGTCTTCAGAACAGACTTGTAGACGAGCACTTTAGAGTCGAGAGAAAGTCTTGATATGCTATTAAATTAATTTTTCTCTGGACACAAGTCAATGAAGACAATAATAAGTAAATAAAAGTGAGTCTATCTTATTGATAAGAATTATGAATTACCAACAAATTAGTTGTCTGGGAAGCACTATGAAAAACTTACTGGAGGGTAAAGATGGTGCACATGAACTGTGCACGCCGATAGAGTGATGGAGAGAGTGGAAGGAAGGAGCATCCATTTGAAATGGTTGAATCTGAGCTTCAGTTGCTGATTTTTCGCTTCAATATGCCGTTTCCAGGTGAGCCTCCTGTCAAAATGCATTCCAAGATACTTCACTTCGTTGCTTTGAGGTATTGGTACATATTGTTAAGATATACTTGAGGACAGGTTAGTTTTAGCAATGTGAACGTAACGTGGACGCATTTGGTTTCGTTCATTTTGATTCTCCATTTCGCTAGCCATTCTTCTAGAAGTGAGATGTGGGCTTGCAGTATTCGGGATGCCTTAGCTGGATTCGAATCATTGCATAGAATGGCGACGTCGACCGCAAAGGTAGCTGTAGTTGTTTTGACGCTCATTGGGAGATCAGATGTGAAGATTGTGTAGAATTCAGATCCCAAGACACTTCCTTGAGGTACACCAGCATGCGTTCGATATTTTGTGGTAGTAGAGCTTTTATATCTAACCTGGAATGTGCGATCGGTTAGGTAGGAGGAAAGTATTTCATGAAAGCTTTTCGGAAGCACTGATTTGATTTTGATGATCAAATCTTCATGCCAGGCTTTGTCGAAAGCTTACGTTACGTCTAAAAAAACTGCTGCACAATACATCTATCTTCGAATGCTATTTTGATGTCTGACGCGAATCGATGGACCTGTTGGATGGTGCTGTGATGTTTTCGAAGTCTGAATTGGTGTTGTGGAATTTTCTCTGCATCTTCAAGTATTGGAAGTAGGTTTTTCAGCAGAACTTTCTCGAAAACTTTGGAGGCGCAGGACAAAAGACTAATAGGTATGTATGACTTACTTGGGAAGAGTCCTTACCAAGCTTGGGAATCATTATCATCTCGCCAGTTTTCCAAGCTTCCAGGAAATAACCGATTCGAAAAATAACGTTGAAGAAACTAGACAGCCAAGAGAATACGATCGGTGGCAACTGTTTGAGCATAGCTTTAGTGATGAGATCAATACCCGGAGATTTTTTTGAGGAGGCTTCATAGATAATAATATGTTCCACTTCCTTAGCCGAAGTTCTGACTGGCTGTGTGTCCTGAGCACTGGTAATAGATGGAAAGTTGCATATTGCCGTGGTGAAAGGTGTGAAAACCTGTTCTAGGTGAACTGCGAAGGCGGTGGCTTTCTCTGCGTCACTTCTGGCCAATGCCCGTTGGCAGTTCTTAGTTGGGGCTCCCCTGATGGTAGGTTTATTAATTTTCTTAATCGCCTTCCACAGCGAATAGTCGGCATTTTTAGTGGGAGCGAGGTTCTCCAAGAACCAGTGAAATTTTAGCTCGTTGTCCTTCGCAAATGCTAGCCTGAGCTCCCTAGAAGCTTTGTTGAGTCGTGCTTTAGTTTGGGGTGATCTGTGCAGCTGCCAATTTTTTCATGCTTGTCTTTTTTCCTGTACTAGAATTCTGATTGATGAAGAGTTAGTGTTTTTCCGAACTGAGGAATGCAAATTAATTTTAGGTGTTGCTCTGTTGAATGCCTCCAAGACATGCCCGTTTATGAGAATAACTGCAGAATTGACTTCTTGCGGTGATTTGAGTGATGCTCTTAGAAATAATGAGTTGATGAGGTATTGTCTGAATGTGTTCCAGTTGGTTTTATTGGAATATGTACGCTTGCCGCAAGCGAAGTGGCATGTCATGTCGAGAGTGATGATAGGAGAGTGATCTGACGACAAATCAAAAACTGCTTGTGATTTTACAGAGTTCGGAGGTATTCGCTTCAAGATTGCAAAGTCAACAAGGTCCGGAATTTTGTTGATGTCCGACGACCAATACGCTGGCTGGCCAGTTGAAATATGTCTCAAGCCATTGGTTTGTAGTACTTCGAAAAGTGCTTTGCCCCTAGGAGTAATGAGTCGAGACCCTCAAAACGTGTGTTTTGCGTTGAAGTTGCCAGCCACGATAAATTTGGCTCCCAGCGATGAGAAAAAGCTTTCGAATATTGGTTTTGAAATGTTGTGCTTCGGAGGGCAGTAGATGGACTAAATTACACTAATCGCGTAGACAAATTAATGTTGCTTGGATATAGTCTTCGCTAATTTCATCTAAACAATGATGGAGCAGATGTTTCTGGGGTGTTTCTGCATCTGGGTGTTTGGTGTCGCAGAAGATGTATCCTGCGATGTCAAAATTATTAGCGTCATGTGAAATGGCGAGAAATGATGTTTTCAAAAATCTTTTGTGAACAAAGCTGAAGTTTTTAACGGTTCTGTTATGTCGCGTCCATTTTGTAGCAAAAATTAGTTTTCCGATCCGGCCCTTTGCAGTCTTTTTTCATGTAGTCGTAGTACTATTAACAGCGCAAAACTTTGGGGTGGCCTCCTAATTTGGCATTCACCCAGCCAATTATTCGCCGGTGTTCCCTTGCATATGAAGGCAGCAACATAATTTTAATATTTATCCGATATATCTCACCCGGATCGCAATCGCCACATCTTCCTCGGCTGGAATGTTTTTAGACTTGTAAGGATTTTGGCCTTGGAAACAAATTTCTTAATCTCCCCGAGACTCCCGATCATCGTTTGGACGCATTACCGAATCTCACGATATTCTCGCATTTCGCGAGCATCGCCAGCACTCCACTGTCATCCGTCCTTCTTAGTTGACGCACTTGTGCCCCTATTTCGCTTCGGCTCACATCTCGGGGATCTGATTAAGGACCTCCGCGTAAGCTTTCGCCGGGGCGGGATATATCATCACTGCTGCCTTCTTAGCCCTAGGCACTGGTGTTCACTTTCGCTTGCGTTTGCCTGTTTCGGACTACAAATTTAATGGAACATTTTCAGGTGAGACTACGGCTTTCATCCTCTCTTGCTAGTTGTTACCTGTATATATTGCTAATTTGAAACAAATGATAATTTCCAAGGCCTTTTAAAAATAAATGATCTAAAATAGCGGGAAAAAACTTTTTTTTTTGCGCTGGAGAAGGCGGCGTTGGTCATGATGTTTGGAGGTTAGAGGATGATTATTTGGATGACGTCGGCCCGCAGTCGGGAACGGTGGAAAAGTTTGTTGAAGGATTCCAGGACCGGATCCTGGTTGTAGTGCCGATGATGATCACATATGAATCACTCGTGATGCATTCATGCATAATTAACAAAATCTTATTCATGCAGTAGGTTAGGTTCTACTGGCTGGCGCAGGGCCACACATAAGCTTTGGTCCGTAGTGATACCAGTTAAGTAAAAGGAAAAGGAAAGTTCTGTCCAAGCGGCGATCGAAGGTTCCGGACTTTTTTGCGAACTGAAGTATGTCCTTCATCCTCTGCTCTGCCACATGTGAGAAATCCACCAGCCAGGGCTCACCGAAGCAGCGCTGTGTGGTGTTCAGTAATGATGCCGACCAGACGCTTGCAGTCAGTCCACGTTAATTCGAGCAGGTATTTAGTCGCTGCAATATTGTATGACCCCCACATGATTTTAGTTACCCTGTAGGTCTGAGTTGCACGCCATCTGCACATCGCACCCTGCATCATATTAGAGACGATCGAGTACTTGATTGTTTGGGTTGGAGTTGGGATGTCTGCCGATCCTGACAGGGGAAGGCTAGCCCCGTACTTGGCTAACGCGTCCGCCCTCTCGTTTCCTTCAATGCCCTTGTGGCCGGAAACCCAAAAAATTCTGACTCTTCTGTTATTCACTAGTCTATTCAGGGCCTGAATGCAGTCGAGTACAGACTTCGATTTGTATGTGAAGCCATCAGATGTTTAACCGCCGCTTGACTGTCTGTAAAGATATTTATTTCCTCATTTGTGGTATCTGTGGCATGTGCTAGGTCTGCGGCTTTACGTATCGCAAAACCCTTCGCCTGGAAAATACTACAGTGAGTTAGAAGCCTGAAAGCTCCTTCTATAGTTGCATCTGCAGAAAATGCTGCAGCACCCACTCCGGCAGCAGTTTTAGAGCCGTCAGTGTAGATGCTGAAAGTTGCTGCGCCCATTTGCTGATTCCATTCTTGCCCATCTCCGACAGTCGCTTGATATCCCCGAAGTAGTCAGTGCTACCTGCGTACCCCCGCTCAATACTGCTGTGGCCGAAGGATCGTGACTCAAAGTGTCCTGATTCTTTAAGCCTGGCAGCAGCTTTTGCGGCAGTTCCCCTAACGAAGAGGTCAAGCGGAGGGATATGAAGCAGAATGTTCGGAGCAGACGAAGGAGTCGATGCTAAGGCACCTGTGGTACAGAGAGCCGCCAACCGCTGAACTCTGTTCATCATGCTAGCAAGGGTAGTCTTATTTACTGCTGGCCACCAGACCAAGCATCCGTAAGCAAGGATCGGCCTGGCTATCGCCATATAGATCCAGTGCGTGAAGGCAGGGCTTAGACCCCACGTTTTACCCAGCACTCACCGGCTGGCGTAAATCGCATTGCTTGCCCGCTTAACTCTCTCTTCTAAATTCACCTTCCAAGTGAGCTTGCTGTCCAGAATAAGACCCAAGTACTTAGTTTGTGACTTGAGACTTAACCTGGCGCCGCCCAACCTGATTGGCGCTAATTCAGGAATTTTGTACTTCCTTGTGAAGAGTACAAGATCAGCTTTATTGGAATTGATGCCGAGGCCCACGTTATTCGTCTACTCCTCAACCAGCCCCAGAGCATACTCGATGAGCTGGCCGAGGGTACGCGGAAACCTACCCGAGACTAAGATCGCAATGTCATCAGCATAGGCCACAACCGTGAGTCCCTTGCTTTTCAACCTTTCCAAAATTGAATTTGTAACCAGCCGTTTCAACGGATTTCCCTTTCATGTACGCGTTTTGGGCTCTTGAAAGAGCTTGAGATCTAAGTCTTTGGCATAGAGTTCTAGTAATCTTTCGAAAACTTTAAGGAGGGAGGAAGTCAGGTTAATTGGCCTGTAGTCCTTCGGATACGCATGGTTGACTTCATGCAGTAGACTCAGATATTTTATTTGCCCTTCAATGTTTACGTTTTCTACTAGAATGTCTATTTTTGTGCTGCTAATGAATATTTGTTGTTGAAATTACTTATGATAACCCCAGAACAACTCTAGATTCTCAATAAATTTCAAAAGTATAAGGAACTCCATAATGCTGTGAGTAAGAGAATTGATTCCTTAACATTAAAGAAATAATTTTTTTAAGAGACATACCACTGTCAAAACCACAATCGTTACTTAACGTATTTAAGGCCAATGACACATTCGGCGGTTGCACCGAAGCGTTTAATACTTCGGTTTGGCGCGTCGATTGACACACACAGCGGTTTTCAGAAGCGTTTATCGAGTCGGTTCAGTTACAAATTACGTCGGAGTATCATATAGATGCTTGTGAAAAAAGTAGTCGTGTATACATACTTATGTATATACATGTATATACATATATATGAATATATATGCACATGAATTTTAGGCAAAGTGATTCTAAAACTAATTTTCTTTGAAAATCTGTAATTGCCTACTTTTAGAAACTAAGTGTCCACAAATGTTTCATTTTCCAATATGGTATCCCAGCCATTCTTCAAAAATCAATTTTCTTATTAGATCATCAATGCATCCTGAAAATTTGAGCTCGATCGGATTTCGCAGTTATGAACAAATCGAAAAATGCTCGAAGAACCGAGTCGGTGGGTCATTTCTCTCGTCTACCGACTCGGTTCCGAAACCGACAGGTGGTCCGCACCGCGGTGTGTGTCATCACAATGCTAATTTAATGCACGACTAAACCGACTCGGTTTTCCTCTCGGCAAACGCTTCGCTGAAACCGCCGTGTTTGTCATTGACCTAATGTGGTGCAATAAAAGCTTTAGTTAGCTAAGGTGTTGTATTTTTGATAGTGCTACTGTATCCAATCACGTATACGGTCTTTCGATATTTGAGCCTACCCCAGCGATTTTTGAGAATTTTTCGAGGGATAATGAAAAAACATACGAAGTTCTGGTTTTGATTATTTTATTTGTTGATTATTCTAAAATCGTTCAAATTTTTACCACGATGAAATTCAATGTGGTGGCTCCAAAATGGCTGCTCTCGTATGCCTCTGCACGCGGGACATCGTCCGGTAACTTCAAGTCTGCAGCCTCTCGTAGTAAACTGATATCAGTCATAGTTTAAAGTCATTAACATTTATAAAAATCTCCGTGTCTTATACCTAATGAGAATGAATTAGGACACCTTGACCTCGCTTAATAATTATGAATTGAAATTTTTCATGCTAATTTCAGGTATAAGACATACAAAAAAGTTTATTCTTTTGGGTAGACTTAGAATGAAGTGAATCGGATCAATAGATCGACACCTGTGCTTGAATATTTCATGAAAAATATCGTTTCGAGAAAAACGCGTTTAAAGTTTTTAGCAAGTTTGCCTTGGGATAGCTTTCTTGTTTGTTCAGTTATCACGACCAGTACCAATGGTATTAGGGTTTTGGGGTCACTGATTACGAATCTGAAGTTAATTTAACAAAATGCAAGATGGCGGATCCAATACGGCGGATCAAAAAAATTTCCATCTGCCAATTTGGACCAAAATATCTACATAAAGATTTTCGTGGCCATCGATCGTCAATTTGCTCCATTATACTCACATTAGGATCTAAGTCGGCTATTCCTGTGTCGTATAGGAATCCTTCCTCAATTTCAAACCGCTCCTGGTTGGCCTGCTCCGGCAGTCGTTGCACGAGGCGGGCGTTTCGAGCAGCGGGCGATATTCGTCGTTTAACTATGAGGTAAAAGATATGCAATTTTCTGACGCATCGGTTATTTTTCGCATGTGCGGCCACCTAAAGTATGCGATAGTACAGATCGTAATTAGTGCCGGTAGATAGAAAGCCATCTGGGGCCACGCGGTGAATAAGCTATACCTGAGCGTTCCCCAGCGCGCGTGAGGTAGGTGCATTTGAGACGCTCTAATGCGATAAATATGTTCCAGATCGGAATATCTTTTTGCGCACATATTCTACACCTATGTAGCTTTCATTTTTTGTAAAACAAAAAAAAATCGATTTGTATGAAAAAATCTGAAAGAATCTCCCCTTAATAGTCGAGACTAGATAGAATCCACATATGCATATGTGCTCAGTTTTATTTCTTTTTAGATAATCGTTTAGATAATAGGTTTATTGGATTATAATAATTGTGATGAGTAGAAACGTCTTCTAAGTTGTGAAAAACTAACAGCTTCTAGGTTTTGTTCTTTGCCGATTTTGTTAGAATGTGATCCATTTGATCCAGAAAAAATTTGAAAAAATACTTTGACTGTATTTAAAATTTTATTTATTAGAGTCTCGTCGCCGAAATTGCACGTATCGATTTATGCGATATGCGTTCGCATTTCTTTCTTCGCCTATTCAATTTCGCACATCCTATTTAAACAAAAAATAACACAATAATATTAATCATTCTTGACTGCTATAACAGAGATAATTCCTTTCATAATTTTAGCTCGTGATTTTCTGCAAAAACTAACTAAAAAACAACTTAAAATTAATTTATCACAATCTAAATTTCCAAAATCATTAACTGAATTTCTTTGATCACAAAGCACATAACATTGAAAAAGCTTAAGGAAATTTCATTAACAGACTATTGGAAGCAAGATGTCTGTGTCATAAATTAATTATATGTCTAATTTCGCAGATTCAGTGGAAAACATCTTGCTTTCAAGATGCATCCAAATATCATTTTTCATCGCCTTAAAAAACAACAACTCATATTTGCCTGCATTAGAATGCATTGCATTGCCTTGCCTTGCATTATATTGATTTGGAATTTTTATTAGAAAATTTTTGCTGAAAAATTAATCAAATATTCTAATTAATTGCATAATTCGCTGCATAGCCTGCCACAGTTGCGTTAAATAGTGAAAATGTGAAAATTTTGCTTTATCAGCAGTTTGTTGCCTATTTATATAACTTGTTGTTAGATTTTTAATTACATGAAATCTTTTCGAGATTGAAATAAATTAATTGATTTTGATTTTCTTTTTCAATCTACTAATGCATTGCAATACGAAAGGATTGTGAAGACTCGAATCCGTTGATAAGAGCTCTGGCTGTACGGACAATGGGTTGTATTCGAGTCGATAAAATCACTGAATATTTGTGTGAACCGTTGCGGAAGTGTCTGAAGGATGAGGATCCGTATGTGAGAAAAACTGCTGCTGTATGCGTCGCAAAGCTATATGATATTTCTTCATCAATGGTAAGAACGAATTCCACTAGAGCTATCAGTATTTATTACAATCAATATTGTGAATTGTATTGCGAAACCAGGATCCGTGTTTTATATATTCCGAAAAAAATGACTTCAAACAATCTTCCTTCTCACAGGTCGAAGATCAAGGCTTTCTCGATCAACTCAAAGACCTCCTATCCGATTCAAATCCAATGGTAGTTGCCAATGCTGTAGCTGCACTGAGTGAAATCAACGAAGCAAGTCAATCGGGACATCCATTAGTCGAAATGAATTCCGTGACGATTAATAAACTCCTAACAGCGTTGAATGAATGCACAGAATGGGGTCAAGTTTTCATATTGGATTCATTGGCCAACTACAGTCCGAAAGATGAGCGCGAGGCACAATCGATTTGCGAACGTATAACACCACGTCTTGCACACGCTAATGCTGCAGTAGTATTGAGTGCTGTGAAGGTGCTGATGAAACTACTAGAAATGCTTTCAAGCGACAGTGATTTCTGTGCTACGTTAACAAAGAAACTTGCACCGCCACTTGTTACACTGCTATCATCGGAGCCCGAGGTGCAGTATGTAGCGCTACGAAATATCAATTTGATTGTTCAAAAACGTCCCGATATTCTCAAGCACGAGATGAAAGTATTCTTTGTAAAATACAATGATCCGATTTACGTGAAGCTGGAGAAGCTTGATATAATGATTCGGTTGGCGAATCAAAGCAATATTGCTCAGGTTCTGAGCGAACTCAAAGAGTATGCAACGGAGGTAGATGTAGACTTTGTGCGGAAAGCAGTGAGGGCGATTGGACGGTGCGCCATTAAAGTTGAGCCATCTGCCGAGCGTTGTGTCTCGACACTGCTTGATCTTATTCAAACAAAAGTCAACTATGTGGTGCAAGAGGCGATTGTTGTAATAAAAGACATTTTCAGAAAGTATCCGAATAAATATGAAAGTATCATTAGTACTCTGTGCGAGAATTTAGATACTCTGGATGAACCTGAAGCACGTGCCTCGATGGTTTGGATTATCGGCGAGTACGCCGAACGTATTGATAATGCTGATGAACTGCTTGATAGTTTTCTGGAAGGATTCCAAGACGAAAATGCACAAGTACAGCTACAGTTGCTTACAGCTGTTGTGAAACTATTCTTAAAAAGACCAGCAGATACTCAAGAACTAGTTCAGCATGTTCTTTCGCTTGCAACTCAAGACTCAGATAATCCTGACTTGCGAGATCGTGGATTCATTTACTGGCGTTTGTTGTCAACAGATCCTGCTGCAGCGAAAGAGGTGGTACTTGCCGATAAGCCGTTGATTTCGGAAGAAACCGATTTGCTTGAACCCACACTTCTAAATGAATTGATTTGCCATATCAGCTCATTGGCTAGCGTGTATCATAAACCTCCGACAGCTTTCGTGGAAGGCAGAGCGGCAGGTGTTCGAAAATCTCTACCGAATCGCGTTGGACCCGTAGAAGAACCACAGCCTAGTGGAGAAGCGACCGTTATACCGAATCAAGAATCTCTTATCGGTGACCTGCTATCGATGGACATCGGTGCACCAACTCCAGCCGCTCCAGCAGCACCAGTTAGCAACGTGGACTTATTAGGCGGTGGATTGGATGTTTTGGTAAGTTATTTGATATAGTTTTCTATGTTTATAAGATCATCTTTGATATTTGATTAGCTTGGTGGTCCTCCTGAAGTGCCAGCACCCGGTGGAGGCGCCTCAGGGCTCCTTGGCGATATCTTCGGCTTAACAGCACCGGTCTCGACCATGATACATTTTCCGAAAATAACGTGGCTGCCAGCAGAGAAAGGTAAAGGAATGGAAATTCAAGGTACGTTCTCGCGGCGCAACGGTCAGGTGCACATGGATATGACAATCACAAATAAAGCAATGCAAGCGATGAGTGCTTTTGCCATTCAATTAAATAAAAACAGTTTCGGATTGCTACCTGGAGCACCGCTTCAAGTAACACCTTTGCAACCAGCACAAAGCATCGAAACAACTTTACCGCTCGGCACAACCGGACCAGTTCAGCGAATGGAACCATTGAATAATTTACAGGTTGCCATTAAGAATAACGTGGATATCTTCTATTTCGCCTGTTTGATTCACGCGAATGTACTGTTCACGGAAGACGGACAACTCGACAAGAGAGTATTCTTGACGACATGGAAAGAAATCCCAGCTGCAAATGAGGTCCAGTACAACCTGAACGGAATTATTGGAACAGCAGATACTATTGCTGCTAAAATGACGGCAAACAATATATATACGATTGCTAAACGTAACGTCGAAGGACAGGACATGCTGTATCAATCGCTAAAACTGACCAATAATATTTGGGTGCTTCTCGAATTGAAACTACAGCCAGGCAATCCAGATGCGACGCTCAGTCTGAAAACACGTTCGGTTGAAGTGGCACCAATCATCTTTACCGCATATGAAGGAATCATTCGATCGCCATAAAATTCTGTCTCGTTAATGTTTCACACACATGTAGTCGAGTATCGGCTTCACTATTTTACTCTTACTTGCAAACATCTGCGACTACTACTACTATTGTATTACAAATACGTTACGTTTTCCTTTCGTTTTGATAAAGTATATTTCATCGTTTTTTTATACACATTTCTTCGTTACGAGCATGCTAAATGCAAAAGATGTAAACAAAATCGTTCAAAAAAAAAAACCTTATCGTTTGCGACGACGTCCGATGAATTAAATTAATTGAAGCAAAGTGAATATAAGTTGGATAACGATAATAAATGATAATTACACAGTAAGAAGACACACAAGTAATGATAATAATGTAAAGGTATGTTATCGATATATACAAATATAAATACAGGTTAAATCTGATGAAACAAAATCACAACTGGTTAGTCTGTAACTTCCAGAGTTGTCTTTGCCAACTTGGTAGTTGATGAGTTGAACAGAAAACTTCTTTTGGATTGTTTCAACGCTTTTAAGTTCGTATGGAAGTTTTTTTTCCTAAGTAAAAAGTGTCCTGGCCAGCATCTTCAATGTCGCCTTCGTGCCGATTTTGGTTCCTACTGCTAAGTACCTTTTAATTTATCTGCTTTCGTATCTGTTACACATTTTTAGTTCAGCAGTCAAAGTACACTTCAAGTAGTATCATAAATTAAACAGTCCCGGACAGGAAATACAACGCTCTAAAGTTTTTCGAAATTTCGTTCTTTGGTTGATTCTGCAAAATAAATTTGAGAATTAATTTTGAAAATATATTTCTGTATTGAATTTTTTTCAAAACCTACTTGAAAACTGAATCACAATGATCAATCATATACTGTAAATATGTTATGACATAATCATCTCGCAAATTTTCTTGACTTGTTTTCAATTTTTGTCGGAATGTCTGGAACATACATGGTGCAATAGAAACTGCTAGTTCCTGCGATCGGACCTGTTTTTGATAGTCACGACATAGCCTGTAGAAAAAAATTGATTTCGTTGAATGAATTAATGTATTTAGCTTTGAAAGTAAAACAAGCATTCCGATTTTTTAGTAGCTAGTATTTTTTGCTACTAATCAATAGATTGCATTATTAGTACGTATACATTAGTACTATTAGTACGTATACATTCAATTCGGACTGAATCTGGATTACAAAGACCCAGATCGAATTCAAATCAGATCGGTTCAATCCGATCGAAGTAACGAATCTGAATAGAAACGAAATTTTTCATGTGAACGCAGATCGCAAAAATCGAACTCAGTGTCATCTAAAATTTTCAATTGAGCGGCAGGTTTAATTTAGATGGTGTTTTGTGTATAGTCTCTTGGAAGGTTGTATTGCAGTGAATCGCCGAATTGTGCTTAACGACGAGGAAAATATCGGTTTGATTCAAAAGGGAAGTGAGTAGCTGTTTGATAAAGTTTGCATAATAATTTTGACGGTTTATTTATTTTTCCAACCTAGATGGCAAATCGAAATATATAGGAGCATGAAAGAACCACTGCTCTTCTTGAAATAATGGCAGACCAACATTCCCTTCAATTGGTTGGTGAAGAATAGGAAAAAAAGAATAGAAAACGAAATGTTGATCAGAGGGTAAGTGACTCAAAATAATAAGTAATTCGAAGTAAATTTGAAAAATTTGAAAAGAAGCTACATGAATGCTACTAAGAGAACCAAATTCGTTATAACCATCCACAATCTTGCCCATATTTTGATATTCTGCAGCGATTGCTGAACATGCAGAGGTATAGAGGTGAAATTTGATTATTTTTAAATACATACTAGAGCGTTTGATAAGTTCCTGAAAAAATAAAAATATAAAAAATAAATTGTTTTTTGCGCAAAAATCGGTTTTATTTCCCAGTATAATGTCCTTTCCGCTCGATATAACAATTCCAACGGTTTTTTTTAACTTTTCTATTCCTTCTTCATAGTACGATTTGTCGAGACGTCCAAAATAAGAATCAGCTTGCGCCTCAACTTTTTCATTCGATTCAAAACGCTTATCACGCAGCCATCTTATTAATAAGTATAAGTTTGCGAAGGGATAGTAGTTGCTCGAAGCCAAATTTGGAGAATAAGGTGGATGCAAACGCAATTTAAAGTCCAATTCACCTCTTCTGTTATTGCAGCGACTGATGTGTGAGATGGTGAATTGTCGTCATGAAAAATGATTTTTTTCCTCTTCAAATGAGGCCGTTTCTTCTTGATCCAATCGATCCAATAGCACTGCATAATATGCAATAGTAATCATCCTTCTTTTTTCAAAGTAGTCGAAGCAAATTATACCATGCGCTTCCGAAAAATCACAGGCCACAAACTTCGCAGCCGATTGTTGCGTCTTTCCACGTTTTGGTGGACTTCCACCAGCTTCAACCCACTGTTTTGATCCTTCGCTCGATTTCGGTGTATAGTGGTGGACTCATCTTTATCCATTTTCACAAATAGACGCAAGAACTCCTTTGGATTACGATTGAAATAGGCCAAATTTTGCTCAGAAGTGGTCAAACGAATTCGTTTTTGTTGCTCTGTGAGCAAATGCGGCACCCATCTGGCACACAGCTTTCTGATGGGACAATGTTCATGTGAAATACTAACCACACGTTCAGTTGAGATGCATACGGCCTTAAATATTTCTCGCACTTTTAATTTTGGATCGTCCCACACTATATCATGGATTTTATTATTAGTTTCCCCTAATGTTACCTCAATTGGGACAACCTGAGCGTAGTGCGTCTTCAGTGCTCATACAACCACAACGAAACTCAGTAAACCACTTGCGAATAATTCCAATGGCGAAGAGTTTACCTAATATCTATCAAACTTTGCTTTGATTTCGTTAAAAGTTTTTTTTTATTTATCCACTTTTTTCCATTCGGGGGTTAGTTGCTTTCAAGCGATGTAACTTGTAGACTACTGAATAGATTGTGCTTACATTTCGTCAGCTGAAGTTTGAAGGATGAAACTAACCAAAAGTTATAGCATTTTGTTGTAAATGGCGCCCTCTCACGGTTTTTTCTGGGACTTATTAAGCGCACTAGTAACATGAATATTTGATCCTGAACGTACTGTAAGGACAAAAAAAAGTAATCTAATCACCGATCCTTAAATCACTTTGGTGCGATGGGAAGTGCAGCTTAGTGAATTGTTAAAAGTTCAGCACAACGACGAATTAGAGGCTCCACCAATGCAACCTTACCTTATGCTATCACCATCAAGCATAGAAGAGGTACAAACAGCCATAAGTCGGCTTAAATTTAACAAAGCCCATGGAGCCGACGGCAAACTAGTTGAACTGCGTTAATATGAAGAGCCCACGTTTCATCAAGCGATGCATGAAATTATAGTGCACGTCTAGGAGCATGAAGAGATGCCTGCAGACTGGCAGATAGGTATAATATACAACCATATATAGGAAAGGAGATGTAACAATGTGCAGCTATTATAGGAATATAACATTATTGAGTATTTCCTATAAGATACTCTCGTCTAATCTACAAGAGCAGATATTTTCATACCCAAAAGCAAAAAGGGACGGTCTTGCCTGCCTGCTTTTCAACTTAGTATAGGAGAAATCAATCCGAGACTATGGCATATCAACGAGAGGAATTATCGTCACCAAGTTAAGACATTGAAAGATCTGAGCTAGCTGTACGCTTCATCCAGATCGAGTGGGCGGCAAACAATCTGGGGCATCACATAAATCAAGGAAAGATAAAGTACGAGAGTGGATTATTAAGTTCGCGGAGTGGGGGTAAAAAGTGCAAATAAACACTCAAATTTATGTTTCCTTTTTCAATAAATTCGCCTGCTACTCGAATACATTTTTCGGATCTTCAATTAGTTTATGTGTAACTACCTTCCAAAAATGTTTTGTCTTTCTCGGAAAAGTAAGCCGAAACTGCGGTCTTCACTATTTGAAAACTTCGTCCCACGAAGTTCCTTTTATTAATTTCGGGAAAAAATTATAATTGCTGGGAGCGGGTGATCTAAAATATCGAAACCCACTTTGTGCAGAGTAGCCAACGCCAAATGACTCTTAAAGATAGGCGCGTTGTCATGCAGGAAGAAAACACCTTTGGCTAATTTTCCTCTTTTTTTATCTTTGATTGCTTCTTTCAGAATTGAAGCGTAGTATCCTCTGGTTATAGAGACGCCCTTGTTTTTCAAATTGATCAATAGGAAATTTTCTGATTCCCAAAAAAACGGTCGGCAGCAGACTGTGACACCTTGAACTTCTTGAGTGGTAGTGTGATATTTTTGTGCCACTTCATAGAGTCTTGTTCCAATGATCAATCCAAGTCTCGTCTCCAGTAACGATTAGATTCAATACTCCATAGTCGTATTCATTACAGAGGTCCAAAAACGCGAGATAGAAATCCACGCGCTGTTGTATTTGAGGCGACGTGAGTATTCTCGGAACCGACATTGCGTTGGCTTTAGTCATTATAAGATGATCGTAATGAATATTTAAAATGGTTGTATCTGATACTGATACATTTCTGCGAGCTATTTTTTACTTTAGTATAGCATCTTCCGCTATCACTTTTTCGACTTTTTGTACCATTTCCAAAGTGGTCACTTCGACTGGCCGTCCTAATCGTGGGTTGTCTTCAAGTGAATAAAAAGACTGTCATTTGTAAATTATGGTTTTATCTGGATCAAAGTCTCCGTAAACGGATGCCATCTCCTCGATTATGATTTAAGCCGACATTTCGTTAGGCACTTTATAACAGCGCGATACTCGATTTCGCCCAAATTTTATACATTCTTCCAGATTGAGTTACTTGGCCGACGATAGCTCAAAAACTACTGGCTCGATTGAAATAAAACTTGCTATTTATACTTATAATAAGTTCCTGATCTTCTAACGTTTCATTAAACTACCCTCAATAATGGCCTAGCTACTCATTCCGTGAACTTAATGGCCCACCCTCGTATATCGTGGCAGCATCTGCAGAAAGAACAAATAGAGTTGGTCAAATTATCAGGGGAGTGGAGCTCAAATTCAAAGTAGTGGAATCCTTCAACTAACTTGGGTCAATTTATCGATAACAATATGGAGGAAGAAATAGGTGGGTAGCTGCTCAAATCCAACAAAAGCTACTACAGTCTGTCAAGGCTGTTCAAATCCCGAAATCTCGCCCGAACATCAAAGCCTCTGCTGTACAAGAAAAGTATTCACGCATGGATCCGAGACTTTGGTGCTCAGCAAAAGGCACTCTGACCTCTTAGTCGCGTTCGAGAGGAAAGGCTCGCAGAGAATCGTTGGTCCCATATGTGAAGAAGGACGATTCCAGAGAAGTTACAACCATGAGTTCTATGCTCCCTTTCTAGAAAAAGATATAAACACAAAGAATATAGCTCGGTAGACTCCGATGGGCAGGACATATTGCCCGTATGAGCCAAGAAGTATTGCTCGGAAAACACTGCGGCCGATTTTATGGTCAACGACAGGCAGGGAGGAGACATTATTTGTTCTGGAAGGATAGTATTGACCAGCATACTCTGACCTATGCGGTGCATAATTGGATAACATTTTGCGCGTCTTTTCAATCTCATTTCGATGTTTCGATCCGGAATACATAAATGCGTAATTAGAATTTTGATCTTTGGATCCTTGAATCTTGCATACATTTTAGTATAAAAATTATTACACATTTTTTTCAAATAATCATATCCGAAAGCACAGAATTAAATAAAAGTTTCTTACCTTCTAAGATGTCGAATGAAATACTTGACTGTATCTCTATTCAGTTCTGGCAATGACTTCATAAGCTTCTGCATTGCATCGACTTTCTCAGCATTGGAAGCTGACTCTGTGTAAAAGGAATTTCAAATTATTTTCATTATTTTGGTGAAACCTGGTGAATTGTGCAGGAAGAAATCATTTTTGTAAAAGTTAATAAATTGTATTTCGCTAATTAATTAAAAAACCAATAAAGTTTTTTCGCTATTTAATAGAAAATCAGAATTTCCCACTCTTTGTAAAGTCTTCACACGTAATATATACTTCAATTTCGATGATTTCTTTTCTGCACAATGTGAACCATCACAATTTCAACCTACCCCATCTTGCCTTATTAGTGCCCAAGAACGCTTGTATCTCCGACATCGATATCACCGGATATTTAAGGTCTTGAAAAAACAATTTGATGATATTTGCTAGTGTATGCATACTATTAACATTATCCAAGTATTTCATGTAATTATTTTCAGCAACAAAGCTTTTGAGTACGAGTTGTGTATCTTCCGAATTGCCAGACAAAAAATAGAGTCGATCGAACGGTGCGATAGTTGCATGATCTTCGATAAGATTACAACAATCAACAATGATTTTTGGAACAGTACGATATAGTTCATGCTTAATAACACTATCCAGGTCATATTTTAGACGTTTCGATTTCGTAAGTGACTGTGATTGAGTTTTTCTCGGTGGTGGTGGTGGTGGTGCATTCGGTGTCGATATTACTGAAGAAATAATCTTGATATCTGTAATCTTTCAATTAGGGTAAGTTATTGTATAGCTATTTTATCAAAAGAAATATGTATTTATAGATTATGGTAAAATTTGTTGCCTTGAATTAATAAGATTTCATATAATAGCAGAATGAGAGTATTGAACAATTCATGTTTGTTGCATATTTTAACGTTATATTGAGTATGTAAAAAAATAGTTAACTTTCGGTTTCATGTGCAGTGGTTGAATTCATTGATCGATGAGCCAATCATTGGAATTTAGGGTACTATTCACTTTTAGCTTTGACTCAGATTTCCCAAAAAATTACAAAACTATCAAACTAATAGAATATGACTCAGTACATGCGCAATCAAATGACGATACTACAAACACATTATTTCCCCAAATTATGTAAATACTGTGACTGTTCCCATTCCCAAAAAAAATATTACCACCTCACTAGTCGATCTTTGGATACCAAAATCATCAAATTCAAATTCGACCACATATTTTCACCTTGCAATCTAACCCAGCTTATCAAAATAATAAAACATCCGCATATAAAAACACTAAAACTTACTTTATTCTCATCGATATCGTTCTTCTTGATCGCCTTACTGCGTCGTCGTCTCAAACTTTTCTCCGTTTCCAATTTCTGTTCGTGAACTTGCGCCTGGACAACTTGTTGCGCCGAGGACTCAGTCGGCGGTGATCCTTCTTCACTATTCTGTACCGAAAAACGTTTCTCGGCTATGACTTTTTCCAGATCCTGGACACGATGTGCAACGGCTCGTAAAGTATTTTGTAGGCTATGTAAGTCATCACTAATTTTATCCAATTTATCTTCGATCGGATCATTCGAAATGGAATCACCGGAAACACTTTCAGCTTCACGCACATTATACACTAAGGATCGTTGCGATCGTCGATTTGTAAAATTATCGAAAATTGACTTTTTCTTGGACATTGTTGTTTCATTGCCGTTCGACGAAGTTTTCGTTGGCATTATACTGCCGTTAGTTAGTGAGTATGGCTGACTGGCTAGAAGACTACTAACTAACTTGAGCGAGAAATTCAATTGAATACATGGAACGTTTAGTGTATCTGAACTGAAATTATCAATTGATAAGATAAGGAACAAAGTGACAAGTATTTCGCTCAGATATCGATGTTGAATGTCTTACGCACAAACGCTTATGTTCGGTATTCATTTATAGGTGAGATACAGTAAGAAGTGCGGGTGGCAGATAATGGGAATCTTTGGTGCTGCTCGAAAGGAGGTGAAACTTGTTATAGAGTGTTCCCTCGTGCTGTAAAGCATATCGACGATTTTGTGTTGAACGTATCAAACTGGATATTTACACGCGCTCAAGAATTGTTTATTAGGCTCGACTTTATTATCAAATCAAGGCTAATGGGGTCATGTACACCATGGGAAAATCCTAATTTGGATTGTGTTCAATACTAAATTTAATGATACTATCATAGTTCCATTGAGATAAAGCAGTAAAAAGGAATAAAAGTGTATAAATTAATTGGCTCATAAATTTCAAACTTGGATTTGATGTGAAGTTCTTCCTCAAAGTAACCGTAGTCATTTCCGTGTGGTTTCCGCTTTGAATCAGTATCAATGTTTGCGATTGGTGCTTTTAACATTGAAATATCTCATATTTTCCAGAGAGTATCCAGATTCTTTATGAACTTTGGATATATCCCTGGACGGAGCTGCTCTAATATCCCAGATAGAGCGAAGAACAGAGTCAAGCAGCTCTAATCTTCATCTCGAAAGCAGCTCTAATCTTCATCTATAATCTTGAAGAAAGTGTGCGAGAAGATGCTCTACACTCTTTTTCACTTCTCAGCAGCATCCACAGCTGTCGTCTCGTATCTTGGCTACCCTGTACTGTAGGTACTTTTTGCAAGAAAAATGGCCTGATAAAGTTCTACATAGGACCTTTAAGCCACTTTAACGGAGAGTCACTGGTTCTTTTGCCCTTTTTGTATCGAAACTAGAGTAATCGGTTGAGTGTTTGCAATCTTCTAGATTAAGCCAGTAGCTTTCAATTTTGTTCTTACTCCATGATTTATTTATTTTACATTTGACACAAAGCTCTAGCACGGACTTGGACCAATTTAGCCCCTTCTTTAGTCTTGGTATTATGTTGCTCGTTTCTTTGATATACTTTATGGCCTGGGACCCATATCAGTTCGAGACTGTTATTTAGGGATTCTTTCGAACCTAAGAATATAGATAAGATAAGATAACTTTATTTTGCCGAAAAACACATCATTTACAAACAATATTGTAACTTAATTATTCTTATAAGAGATCGGATATATGTTTTATCCATGCAACTTAAATATAAAATTGTGAACAATAGAATGGAGTAATTATTATTAGAAACTATACTTTTTCATAGGCAAAAGGCAAAGAAAACCCTATTTCTGATTGGCTTAAGCTAATAATTAAAACTAGTATTTAAAAACTAAGCAACTAAACTATCTTGCATAATTAGACTCGAGTGCCAAATAGATTTAAAACAATAAAAAAAAAAGAATAATAATACGAATAACATAAAATTGTTAGATGTACTCAAGACGACATTGATGTCGCAACAACTAATGATTTGACTAAAATGTTATCGCAATTTGAACAAGATTTAACATAATTTTTAGTTCTTCGATGAATGGCATCCTTGACTGTACGCACATGGTGTTGCTTGTGAAGTCGATTCGTAGAGAAATAGTAGGGCAAGTTCAGCATTATTTTCAAAACTTTATTTTGCTTAAAATGCAGCTTCAATATATGAGTACGTGCCCAACTTCCCCAAACTACACACCCGTAAAGAATGATCGGTTGAAAAATAGTTTTGAATATTAGAAGTTTTGGAGAGCTGTGAATGCCGGTTTATTATGGGATAGTATAATTTGATCAGATTGTCGCATTTACGAACAGTAGCTACAGCGTTATCTTTAAATGTCAGTATTCTGTCGAGAGCTATACCCAGATATTTAATGTTCTCAGTATTCCAGCATATGCTTTGCCCATCGAGGCTTAAATTTGTAGAAGGAAGGAAACAAAATTTGCGTCTTCTTGTGAAAAAGAATGCCTGGGTTTTTGAGGAATTTATCTGGATTTTCGATTTGTTGAAATATTCGTTGAGAGACGAAAAACCACGTTCAAGAAGGCTTGAAATTTCACTGGGGTCGACAGAGGCAGCAGCGAAGGCTGTATCGTCAGCAAACAAAAAAAAAGTTTGCAGCACTCAGGTGAAGGAATGTCGCCAGTGAAAATATTGTACAAGATTTGGCTGAGTACTGAACCCCTTGGGGGACACCTGCTGTAATTAGAAATCGGGAAGATTTTGCATCGCCAATCGAAACGTAAAAATAGCGGTCGTTTAGGAAGTTACTTATGATACTGCATAAATAGCTAGGGAATTGAAGATGTATCATTTTGAAAATTAATGCTCTATGCCACACAGTGTCAAATGCCTTTTCAATGTCGACTGTGATCAATCCAGCAGACTTTTTCTGCGAGAAGCCATTTAATATAGTATTTTTGATACGGTGCACTTGATGGGCAGTTGAATGTTGTTTCCTGAACCTGAATTGTTCGGCGGGAGAAATTTTATTAGCCAAGATATGTTGCTCAAGACATTGCTTAATTATACATTCAAAAGTTTTGCTAACACAGCTCAGCAGGCTAATAGGCCGATAACTGCTAACGTCGTGCTTTGGTTTGCCTGGTTTTGTTATGCAGATTATTTTAGCTACCTTCCAATTGTTTGGGAAATAGCTGAATTCAAGACAAGCATTAAATATTTTCGAAAGGTAAATATATCCCTTATTGTGTAGGTGATTCAAGAATATATTTTTGACGTCATCAGCATTAGTAGATTTATGATTTTTCAGGAGCATTACTACTTTTTTTATTGCGCCAGGACTGATAAGAGGAGTAGTGGAATCCCTAATAGGAATATTTAAGTTATTACAAAGGCTTTCTGTGTATGGGTCACTTAGATTTTCGGTAATAGAGCGCTGTTTTTGGAAATGTTTAGCGAAAGCCTCGGCCTTTCCTTCGTCGGTGAAAAGTTCATTCCTGTCCATTTTGATAACAGGTATTTTACTGTTTCTATTTTTCAGGCATTTTATTAGTTTTCAGAAAGATTTGCCGCTATAATCGAGTTCAGCTAATTTATTGGACCACCTTATGTTGAGAAATTTTCTCAATTCAAACTTGATCTTTTTATTGAGATCGTAGTACTGCTTTTTGAAGTAATCAAATGTCGTGCGTTGCCATTTCCTTCGAAATTTGTTTCGCTCAAAGATTAGTGCTTGAACGAAAGGTGGTATTGCGTTCAGTTGAAAAGTTGTATGCATTGTTTTTAAGGGAATAGCCTCGCGTGCAGATAGGTTCAGGAGACTATTGAATTTAACTATATTTCATTGATGTTAATTAGGCGTTTAGTGGACCGTTTGAATTTTTCCCAATTAGCGTGTCAGAAGTCAAAAATAATTTGTGGATCCTGTGTTAGCGGGGTACTCAGCAAAAATTACTGGTAAATGGTCGGAAGTGAAAACCGCGTGTACGCATAGTTCGGAGACAAAATGAGGAGAATTTGTTAAAATAATGTCTAAGGTGGAAGGATTACCTCTGTTTCTTGGGAAACAGGTTGGAGACTGACTATGCAAGATTTGAAAATTACTTGATGGTAATAGGCTGTGCAAGATATTACCCCACCGATTGTTTCTTGTACAGTTCCAGTCAGAATGGCGTGCATTTAAATCACCGGCTACCAGAAAATTACCAGAAATGTTGTTAAGGATCCGCAAATCATTTCGAAATGCGCGTTCTTTATCTTGGCTGCATGCGCCCCCAGGAAAATAGGCGCCGACTAAAGCGATGGTAAAATTCGCGATGTGGAGCTCAACGGATACAGTCTCAATGCATACTGTCTTCGGCAGTTTTATCTGCTTATGAGACAAGTTCTTTTTTATAATAATAGCAACACCACCCCCACGCACGTTCGCATCACGATCACGTCTGTAAATTTTGTAAGCATTGTCATGTAATCGATGTTTAGACTTCAGAAAAGTTTCAGTTAGTATAGCAATATCAATGTATTCTGTATGTAAATAGGCAAAAAACTCCAATGACTTATTGCTTATAGATTGAACATTCCAAAGGAGAATTTTGAGATTACTTATATTAGGTGAGTTTCTATTTCTGACCATTTAGATATTTAAATGTCAATTCCAACACTGCCTTAAGTTGGTCCTGTCGAGAATTACAGGATTTTAGCCTGTTAAATAATTCGTCAGCGATGCATATAATGTCGGAAGAAGTAAACAAATCTTTTGCATTAGTTGCTGATGACATACTATTATTATTTGCTCTTGAGCCAAATGTTTTGATTTTGCCTCACTGCGTCCGACCAAGATGGGCTTAATGATGTGTTCAACACTGGTTGCGTGTGCATATTGTGCAATTGAGGAAAATCGGATTGTTTCAACTCAAAAGTGCGATTAGTCGTGAGCTTCGCTCTGGAGTTAGACTGTACACGACTTCTAAGTTTCGCTTGAAGTGCGATATAGTTTTTTGATGCTGGACACAGTGGAAATCCAGAAGCATGCTCACCTGAGCAGTTGGCGCATTTGCGTTTTGTATTCGGACTATCTCGAATCCGGCAGT
This sequence comes from Nemotelus pantherinus, assembly GCA_963978885.1. Taxonomy (NCBI): domain Eukaryota; kingdom Metazoa; phylum Arthropoda; class Insecta; order Diptera; family Stratiomyidae; genus Nemotelus; species Nemotelus pantherinus. The sequence continues at coordinate 167,799,933 of OZ022263.1, forward strand.
CGGTTGATTTATGCTTGCCCGCACAGAGACTGCAAATCGTGATTAAGTGACAATTTTTTGAACCGTGTCCGAAGGTTTGGCAATTGTAGCATCTAATTGGGCCTTGCCTTTTGTTTTTATAATAACTGTAGTCCACAACCGTATTGAGAATATATTTCCCTTTTTGTTTAAGTTCTGATAGCTTAACTGCTCCTTTAAGAAAGGAAAGCAAGTAGCTCGCTTGGTCATCGTATCGCTTTGTACGTACACTCATTTTTTTTTTATATCAATGCAGTTAATTCCGACTGCTTCAAGGGCAGGTTTTAGCTCGTCGGGTTCAATTGTGTGCATATTTGAATAGCTTCTTGTCAGAAGCGTCATGGCTAAAGAATTTAATCTTGTTGACCACTAGTGCATCATACACTACCGAGTAATCACTGTTCTCACAGAACAGGAGCTTTGTGCCGATGCTGGTGAATTTTAAGTTGTATTTACTTACATGAAGAGACTTCAATAAATTTTCGATTTGGGTTCTCGAGCACTCAACAATAGAAATTGATAGTATGCGTGGAGTTTTTTTGTCACAATCGACATCGAAAAGTTGGCTCAGCGGAGTATACCGGTTGCTACTTATAGCGGTCATTTTGTTTGTAGGCTCAGTAAACTTGTAATTTACAGACATCGAACAAATATTTGCCGGTGTGACGGCGTCGCCTTCATCAGAAGACAATTTTCGAATTCTTTTATTGGATATGCTTATTGCACACAACAGAAACAGTCAGATTCAACACAAAATTATCACTCGAGACGTTAACGAATGTTAACAGTACTTTATATAAATCACTTGAATAATCAATTGAATAATCACGCTGTAAACTGCTCTCGATAAGAGACACCATTCAACTGACCTAAGAATATAATATATTGTTGCATGCACGCCAAACAAGTTGTAGCGGCGCCAGAAAATGCTAAAAACGGCTAGGAAATACTCAAAATACATCTCATACATGTATTTCATACATGTAATTCAAAACAACGAAAAACAACGTAAATTAATTCTCTAGAAACCAGTTTGAGAATCTGCGAGAAATATATGTCGGATACATGTGTCTCGTACATGCAATTTGTAAACAAGTGTGGAACAACTATAAGTTGCCACCAGAGGCGGTATCGGCGTTTTATAGTATTAGTCGACATAGTATTAAGTATTCATTTTGTATTTCTCTCTCTTGCTTGTGTGCCGTCGCCTTGTGCGGACGTGTAATAAATGTACATCCTAGAAAGTGAGTTTTCATTAAAAATACTTGGAGACGCGAAAAATTATTTCTGTTCCAAATTGATGTGAGCGGCTCGGTACGAGAACCGACGACGCCACATATGGTGACCCCTACGTTCAAGTGAAAATCGTGACGCGGTATATTAACACAGTGCGTATTTTTGAACAATGCCATATTGAGCAGTGCATATGGCTGAACATTGCGTATCTTCGAACAGTGCGTATACGTGAACAGTGTCTATAATTGTACAGTGCGTATACTGTAACATCCGTAAATCTGAACAGTGCGTATATTTGGACAGTGAAAAATGGCTAACACTTCGGATGATAAAACCACGCCGGACGGCAAAATGGGCGACACGACGCCATTACTTCCGCGTCGCGCATTCGAAACTGCGGGGCGAGGCATAGAAACCTTGCAAACGTTGAAATTGCCACCGTTTTGGCAAAGACGCCCAACATTGTGGTTCGTGCAAGTTGAGGCTCAGTTTGCAACGCATCGCGTAACAAATGATTTAAATCGCTTCAACGTTATTGTGGCTTCGCTTGATTCAGCCACACTAGAGCAAGTCGCAGACATCGTGGAATCGCCACCACCAAATCGATACGAAGCAATCAAAAACGCTTTAATTACGAGATTTACTGACTCTCCAGAACGGACGTTGACCAAACTGCTCACAGAGCTTGAGTTAGGTGAAAAGAAACCATCGCAACTGTGGCGCGAAATGAAATCGTTGGCCGGCGACCGATTAGGAGAAGAGGCTATCCGTGCTTTGTGGCTGCGTAGACTTCCTTCGCGAGTGCGTGCGATACTTACCGTGACGACAGAAATTAGTATTGACGCGTTAATCGTAATGGCGGACAAAATACTCGAGGAGTGTGGCGCGACTTCGATAGCGACAATCGAATCCAACGCAGCACCTGCAACTCTCGATGATTTACGAAGCGAAATTTCCGCGCTGTCAAAAAAGTTCGAGTCGTTAAGCATGCAAAATTCGCGGCAAAACAGAAATCGCTCACGTAGCTGGCGTGAAAGGGGCCGATCACGTTCGCGTTCAAGTGGACCAGGAATGTGCTTTTACCATAGACGTTTTGGCAGCAAAGCCCTTAAGTGCCGCGGACCGTGCAGTTTCAAAAGTTCAAAAAACTAAATTTGTCGTCGTACAGTGGTGTGACTGACGACGATGCTTACGAATCACACCGCTTATTACTTCGAGACCGACGCAGTGGAATCCTTTTTCTTGTAGACACAGGAGCGAGCGTGTCAGTAATACCACGGAAGGCAGCAGACAAGCCAGCGGAATTTAAGCTGTACGCAGCGAATAATTCAACCATCAAAACCTATGGCGAACGATCGATGGAGCTCGATTTTGGATTTCGAAGACCAATGCGCTGGTTTTTCCACACAGCAGACGTCACACGACCAATTTTAGGCGCTGATTTTTTACGTAAGTTTAATCTTTTAGTAGATGTTAAAAATAAACGGCTCATTGATGGGCAAACACAACTTTTTGCTGTAGCGAAAGCCCAAAAAGGAATGTCGTCAATATTGTCAACATTTCCGTTTAACATTGATGGTCCATTTCGAAAATTATTATCCGAATTTCCTGAGCTGACTGTACCATCAAATTTCATTGAGGGCCAACCGCATTCTGTCTTCCATTACATTAAAACAACAGGTTCTCCTGTTCACGAGCGCCCAAGACGTTTGTCAGCAGAAAAATATGCAGCTGCAAAGAAAGAATTTCATTATATGGTACAAAAAGGCATATGTCGACCCTCAAGTAGTCCGTGGGCAAGTCCACTCCATTTAGTCCGAAAGAAAAACGGAGAATGGAGACCATGCGGTGACTATCGCCGTTTGAACGCAATCACAACACCTGATCGCTATCCTATAGCACACATTCAAGATTTTACACATGTGTTGTTTGGAAAAAGCGTATTTAGTACGCTGGACTTGGAACGAGCATACCACCAAGTGCCCATTTACGAAGACGACATACCTAAAACTGCGGTATGTACTCCCTTCGGATCATTTGAATTTTGTCGGATGACGTTCGGACTCTGTAACGCTGCACAGACTTTTCAGCGGTTTTTAGATTCAATCTTGCGTGGTTTAGACTTTTGCTATGTGTATTTGGATGATATCCTTATCGCATCACACACTAAAGAAGAGCATGTCAACCACTTGAAGCAAATTTTCGAACGCTTCAAACATTACGGCATTAGAATAAATCCTGCTAAATGCGTCTTCGGAGCCGCTAATGTCGAATATCTTGGATATATTATATCCGAACAAGGAACCAAACCATTGCCTGGGCGAGTAGACGTGATTCGAAATATTAAGCAGCCAAAAAATATATCAGAGCTACGACGTTATTTAGGGATGATAAATTTTTATCGACGTTTCCTTAAAAACGCTGCTCACGTTTTAGCGCCACTCAACTTTCTGATTAAAGACAGTAGGAAAAATGACAAGAGACCGATTGCGTGGACGAATGAATCGATTCAAGCCTTTAAAGCTAGCAAACAACTCATTGCAAACGCTGCATTACTAGTCCATCCGCACGCAAAAAAACCCTTAGTCTTATCCACTGATGCGTCGAACACTGCACTAGGGTCGGTTCTGGAGCAATATCAAAATGGAAAACTGATGCCACTTGCATTTTATTCAAAAACATTAAATGCAGCGCAGAGAAATTACAGTGCGTATGACAAAGAACTGCTCGCTATTTACGAATCAATTAAGCATTTTCGCTATTTGCTGGAGGGTCGTGAATTCGTTATTAAAACCGACCATAAGCCTTTATTATTTGCTTTCCAGCAACGATCTGATAAGGCATCTCCAAGGCAGGCTCGACAGTTGGAATATATTGCTCAATTTTCTACAAATATAATTCACGTGGATGGTGCCAGCAACATAGTAGCAGACACACTTTCACGATTGGAATCTATCCATACACGTGGAAAACCAATCACAATCACCGCTAGTGATATTGCTGATGCGCAATCTTCGGATGAAGAATTGCAATCGATATTGCAACGCAATACCGTACTCAACCTTAAAGCTGTCTCTATCGACAATAACAAGATTCTCTATTGTGATTTTTCCACGGGTGAAGCAAGACCATACATCCCCATGGGTTTACGACGAGCGATATTCGATCAAATTCATGGATTATCACACTCAGGGACTCGCAGCACGAGCAAAACGATCCGGAAGAAATACGTTTGGCCAAGTATGGGTAAGCATATTACTAACTGGGCCAAATCTTGCCTGGCATGTCAACGCTCAAAAATCAATCGCTACACGAAAAACATTCCTCAGCAATTCAATGTACCAGATAAACGTTTCCAGCATATTCATCTGGACATTGTAGGCCCATTGCCACCATCAAATGGTTTCACGTATGTGTTGTCAATTGTTGACCGTTTCTCGCGATGGCCCGAGGCAATTCCGCTACCAGACTCATCAACCGAAACCATCTGTTCTGCGTTTTATATTAATTGGATTTCTCGCTTTGGAGCTCCAGTGGTAATTACGACTGACCGAGGATCGCAATTCGAGGCGACGCTTTTCACTGCGTTACGAAAACTATGTGGTTGTGAACGCCACAGAACCACCGCATATCATCCCCCAGTAGGACCACAAGCATCGATGACTTTTACCATGCACTCTTTCATTAATGCCTATGAATTCCAAAATAATGCATGACAATATCATGTGTAAACAATCATTCTGGTACAAAAATTCATGTGTGTTTACCTACTAACTACTTTCCTGCATGAAAAAGTCATGCACAGTGAAGGGTAGAGTCATGCAAAACGGAGCGAGTATCGCTACTTATAATGACATCGCAATGTTAAATTCATCGATGCGGTATGGCGAAAACGATCCGATGATGATGACTGGTAATCGTTACGTAATGATTATCAGTCATCATTATCGGATCGTTCTCGTCATACCGCATCGATGAATTTAACATTGCGATGTCATTATAAGTAGCGATACTCGCTCCGTTTTGCATGACTCTACCCTTCACTGTGTATGACTTTTTCATGCAGGAAAGTAGTTAGTAGGTAAACACACATGAATTTTTGTACCAGAATGATTGTTTACACATGATATTGTCATGCATTATTTTGGAATTCATAGGCATTAATGAAAGATTGCATGGTAAAAGTCATCGATGCTTGTGGTCCTACTGGGCCGGCATCAAATGGTATGGTAGAGCGTATGCACCGCACGCTAAAGGCATCGCTCATGTGTCACGAAGGCACTCAATGGACAGATGCCCTTCCAACAGTGCTTTTGGGTTTACGCACTATGCTCAAAGAAGACCTTAACTGTTCCGCAGCAGAGTTGGTATATGGCACAGTTCTTCGTATTCCAGGTGAATTTTTTATGAACGACGAACGTAATGAAAACCCGCAAATTTTCGTGGAAAAGCTGAGAAAGAGCATGCAAGATTTACGCGCGATTCCCGCAGCACACCATCGAAGCGACGTTCCATTCGTCTTCAAGGAGTTATCGACTTGCTCGCACGTTTTCCTGCAGCGAAGTTCGGCGAAAAAATCTCTTCAACAGCCATTTACCGGACCTCATCCTGTCATGGAAAGACTCAGCAATTCCGTCTACAAAATAAAAATTGATGAAAAACTGGTAACAGTTTCAACAGAGCGATTGAAGCCAGCTCATTTGCCGAATCCAGATCTTCACGACGAGCCTGTCATCATTAATCAATTCGCAGTAAATCGAGAAACAGGTTCACCGAAAACTTATTCTAATACAAAAACTATGAAAACAAAGAAATCCGTGACGTTTGCACTTTCTTAAACGTCACTCGGAGGGGAGTATTGTGGAACAACTATAAGTTGCCACCAGAGGCGGCATCGGCGTTTTATAGTATTAGTCGACATAGTATTAAGTATTCATTTTGTATTTCTCTCTCTTGCTTGTGTGCCGTCGCCTTGTGCGGACGTGTAATAAATGTACATCCTAGAAAGTGAGTTTTCATTAAAAATACTTGGAGACGCGAAAAATTATTTCTGTTCCAAATTGATGTGAGCGGCTCGGTACGAGAACCGACGACGCCACACAAGTCGCAGACAGAGTCCTCTAGAAAGTAAAAAGGGAACATTCCAGAGCCCCAAACCTGACTCACATGGCAACGGTAACAAACGTTCACAATAGCTTTCCAGAAGCCAGATCAGGAGGCTTCGAGAACCCGAGACACACGACAAGAGACTATAAATACCGCCGCGAGAGGAGCTGGCGATCAGTTAGTAGATAGCGAAGACAGCGTAAAGGCGCGATACAGCAGTTTAGTGTATCCGGGCGCGATTAATTAAAAGCGATAAAGTGCGAGTAATTATAGTGCGATAATTAAATTGAAAACGTGTTAAATTGTAACGCGAGATTATAGTAGTGCGAATATTAAGTGTAAATAATTAATAGTGTTAATAATAAAAGTGTAATTGGTGTTTTAAAAGAAACTGTTTTATTTCACGAATGTGAAGAATAACGAACTCACGGAAGGTGTTCAACGATAGATCACAACAACTGGTGTCAGAAATAAGGGATTCTGTCGCGTTCGTGATTTAAAAAGTGACTTTTAGTAAAATACTGGACAGTGAATTTGTATGAACAGTGAAAATTAATAAGTGCGCGGACTAAATAAAAAGTTAAACATTTCGGACAGTGAGCATTGCAAATTGTGCGGACTAATTGAATTTGTTAAAATTGAGTGGACTAAAGTGATAATTTTGAAAAATTGTGTGGACTAATCGAAAAACAATGCCGAAATTGGTGAACGAGTTGACATTGGCAGAATTGAAAGTGGAGTGCCGGAAACGAGAACTTTCAACGTCTGGGAACAAGACGGCTTTACTGTCACGTCTCAGGGAGGCTTTGAGCACCGAAGGTAACGATCCGGAAACTTTTGAATTCTCGGACGAGGAAACGAGCCAGGAGTGTGTTCAGGAAGAACAAAGCAGCGAAGAGAAAAACCCGGTGATGGATTTGCTGTTGAAGATGTCCCAGGACATCGGTCAAAAGTTCGAACAGCAAACCATGAGTCTGGATCAGAAGCTGGACCAGAAACTGGATCAACAAACCACGAACCTGGACCAGAAACTTGACCAGCAAGCCCAGAAGCTCGACCAGCAAGCCCAGAAGCTCGACCAGCAAGCCGTCGACATTAAGGAACAGTTAGAAGAACATGCGAGGAAGAGTGAGGAGCAACTGGTAGAAATCAGACAACAGTTCCAACAGCAAGTTTCAGAATTAGAGAGTCGAGTAACGGAAGTGGAACAACAGTTCGACAAAAAGTTGGTTGGTATTGAAGAAGGAATGGACCAGATGAAATTGGATCTTCAACGCGTAAAGGCCGTAGGAATTGTGCCAACAGAATCAAGTGGCATCAAGGCACTTAAACCACCAACTTTTGATGGGCAAACTTCTTGGACCAACTACAAGAAGCAATTTGAGGCTGTTGCAAAAGTTAACCGCTGGAACGATGAAGAACGTGCGACCTCACTGATGGTGTCTTTGAGAGGATCCGCGGTGGACGTACTGCAAACCATGTCGGTCGACAATTACTCCAGTTATTCCAGCCTGGCGAGTGCCTTGGATATGCGGTATGGCGAAGAACACTTAAAGGAAATTCATCGTGCGCAGCTGAGGACACGCACACAGAAACCGGGAGAGACCTTGCAGCAGCTGGCTCAGGACATCGAGCGCTTGACACTTCTGTCTTATCCTGCTTCAAATCCAGATCATCGGGACGAGACAGCGAAGGACGCTTTCATCCAGGCAGCTCGTGATGAAGAGCTCCAACAAGCACTTCGATTGACAAATAATCGAACGCTGAGGGATACTTTGGCCTACGCTCTCACTTACGAATCGGTAAAACGGGCATCACGCAGTAACGTTAGAGTGCGTGAAGTGTACGAAGAGTGTGTATGCCAAAGAGCCGAGGTCAGCCGAGAATCACCGAAAAGCGGAGCTCCACAATGTTGGAACTGTGGAGAGAAAAAGGGCACTTGAGGCGTGACTGCCGAAGGAAATTGAAGACAAGGTTTTGCGAAGGGTGTGCAGCGCGATGGCGACAAAGGAACGAGGCTGGTTCAGCGAACGTAGCCGTCTCTTCTTCGGAAGAGGCGGGAAACCAGTAAGAGCCAACCTCATGGGTCGGAGGTTGGCTCGTGGAATTGTTGACCCCAGAACCATCATCACAGTCTCTAGGCTCTATCGACACGAGAACGACTTAAGTCTGCGAGGAAAAATCGAAAACAAGCCTTGCAATATCACCATTGATACCGGAGCAATGAAGTCAATTTTGCGGATGGACTTGGTGAAGGCATGGAGACTTGGTAACGTTGGACGATATGTACTTCGTACAGCAACAGGCGAATCTGCACCAGTTCACGGAGAAATAACGCGCCAAATACAGCTCGGTGATTTGGTGTTCCAGCATCGGTTCCTTGTGGCAGATATAACCGACGAATGTATACTTGGGATGGACTTCCTAGGCCCTCATGGCTTCAGCCTGGATTTGGGAGAAAGGGTGATCAAGTGGAAAAACGTTGAAATACCGTTGGTAGGAAACCGGAAGGGAAACGACCGGCTAAGAATCGTCGTCTGCGAAAACACCAAAGTACCAAAGTCATCGGAAAACATCATCTGGGCCAAATTGGATGGTGATCCTGGGGGCCACCAATTCTTCATCGTGGAGCCAACGCAGAACCCAGCAGTCAGCAACCTTATGGTGGCAAAAAGCCTAATCACAATTACGGAGGGGGCTTATGTTCCTGTAAGGGTGCTGAATTTAGCAGAGCAGGAGAAGAAACTTAAGGAAGGAGAAGTAATCGCTGACTGCCAACCAGTTTCTTCAATTACTTCTTTGGAGATAACCGAAATAGAATCTGAACACAAAAAGATACCCAACAGGAAGATAGGGGAGCTAGCAAAGAACATGCTACAGTCTTCGGAACTAAGCGACGAACAGTACCAACAAGGAGTTCAGCTAATTAAACGCTATGCTGATATCTTATCGACTCGAGAGGACGATTACGGAAGAACAAGGTTGACTACTCATCGAATCGATACACGAGATGCATCACCGATTCGGCAGGCTCCCCGCCGCTTACCACTAGCCAAACAAGCTGAGGTCGCCGATATGATACAGAACATGCAAGAACAAGGGATCATAGAGCCTTCGAATAGCCCTTGGACGTCGCCTGTTGTCTTAGTCAAAAAGAAGGATGGCAGTACACGGTTTTGTGTTGACTATCGACGATTGAATGATGTTACGAAAAAGGATAGCTACCCATTGCCGAGAATGGATGACATTATCCAGTGCAAATTGGTTTTCAACGTTGGACTTGAAGAGCGGATACTGGCAGGTCGAAATCGAGAGAAGTGACCGTGAAAAGACAGCCTTTTCCGTGGGAACTGGGCTCTGGCAGTTTGTTGTAATGCCGTTCGGACTCTGTAATGCTCCTGCGACCTTTGAACGACTCATGGAGCGAGTGCTGCTTGGACTAAGTTGGAAGACATGTCTGGTGTACCTGGATGACATCATTGTCATCGGCAGAACGTTCAAGGAACATCTGAAAAACCTGGAGGACGTATTCGAAAGGTTGCGAGCGGCTAACCTGAAGCTAAGTCCCAAAAAGTGCAACCTTTTCTGCAGTGAAGTGAAATACCTTGGTCATGTGGTTTCTACTGGAGGAATAAAAACCGACCCTGCGAAAATTGAAGCCGTTAAAAGCTGGCCAGTACCTAAGGATAAGCATCAACTTCGGAGTTTTCTGGGATTGGCAACGTACTATCGAAGGTTCGTGAAGGATTTCGCTACCATTGCCAAAAGTTTACACCAGCTGACGGAGAAAAATCAGCCGTTTAACTGGAACCACCAGTGCCAAGCAGCGTTTGAGAAGCTTAAACAGGAGCTATGTGAAGCACCGATGCTAGCATATCCTGAGCCGCAGAAAACTTTCATCGTGGACACTGATGCAAGTAATACAGGTATAGGTGCAGTGTTATCGCAACAAATTGATGGCCAGGAGCGGGTGATTGCTTACTTTAGTCGGGTGTTATCCAAGCCAGAGCGAAACTACTGTGTCACCCGAAGAGAGCTGTTGGCGATAGTCGAGGCCACTAAGCATTTCCACAAATACCTGTACGGTCAAAGCTTCGTATTGAGGACCGATCACGCCGCTCTGAGATGGTTGCTCAACTTTAAGAACCCCGAAGGACAAGTGGCACGATGGATTGAAAGGTTGCAGACATACAACTTTAACATAGTCCATCGAAAAGGTACTATGCACGGAAATGCTGATGCTCTCTCCAGACGTCCATGCAAGCCGGAATGCAAGCACTGTCATCGGTTAGAAGAAAAGGTAGTCGATGCCGAGGTTAAGTGGATATCCGTTTCACCAGCAAGAGGATGGTCTCAATCGGAACTATTGGACGAACAACTGGCGGATGGAGATCTACGAGAAATCATAGCCTGGAAGGAGTCTGCACATCGGCCTGAATGGCAAAGCATATCGAGTCGAAGTCCTACGCTAAAGAGCTACTGGGCACAATGGAACTCGTTGCATCTTGAAGGAGGCCTACTAAAAAGGAAATGGGAAACCGCGGATGGGTCAGCGCATCGAATGCAGGTTGTACTTCCTCGGAGCAAAGTTAAGGATGTTTTGCAGGAGGTACACGAGGGAACGTCAGGAGGCCACCTGGGCATAAACAAAACACTTAATAAAATAAGAGAACGATTTTATTGGGTGCATGCGCGGGAAGATGTGGAGGACTGGTGTAGGAAGTGTGCAGCCTGTGCATCTGTGAAGGGACCCAGGAGGAAGCCTAGAGGTGAGCTGAAGACATATAACGTTGGAACCCCTTTCGAAAGGATCGCCATCGATGTGGCAGGACCGTTTCCGGTGTCGCAACAAGGAAATCGCTACGTGCTGGTAGTATCCGACTATTTCACCAAATGGACAGAAGTTTATGCTATTCCAAATCAGGAAGCATCTACAGTGGCGGAGCAAATCGTGATCAACTGGGTTAGTAGGTACGGAGTTCCAAACGAGCTACATTCCGATCAAGGTCGAAATTTCGAATCCCAAGTGTTTACTGAGTTCTGCGATGCGTTGGGCATAAAGAAGACGAGAACTACTCCACTGCACCCACAGTCCGATGGAATGGTCGAAAGGTTCAATAAAACCTTGATCGAGCACTTGGCCAAAGTGGTAGAAGACCATCAGCATGATTGGGATCGTCATATCCCATTCTTCCTGATGGCTTATCGAACGGCGACGCATACTACAACTGGAGAATCACCGTCACGTATCGTATTTGGACGAAATATTCGACTTCCGGCTGATGTTAAATTCGGAATACCACCAGAAGATCCGACGACAACAACGGAGTACGTTTCGGAGCTGCGGCAACGGTTAGACTCCATTCACGAGGTAGTTAGGGGCCGCATAAACCTAAACACGGACCGGATGAAAACGCGATATGACCTGAAGGCAAACTCGGCCGGATTTCAAGAAAATGATTTAGTCTGGCTGTACAACCCCCGCCGACGGAAAGGCCTGAGCCCGAAACTACAGCCAAAATGGGAAGGACCATACCGCATTATTAAACGGCTCAATGATGTTGTGTACCGAATACAGCAGCATCGAAAACACCGGTCAAAAATGAAGGTTGTGCACCTAGACCGACTTGCCCCGTACCATGGAAACAACACAATAGATGACGACGAATCTGTTCGGGACGAACAGGTCTAAGGAGGGGGTAGTGTTGCATGCACGCCAAACAAGTTGTAGCGGCGCCAGAAAATGCTAAAAACGGCTAGGAAATACTCAAAATACATCTCATACATGTATTTCATACATGTAATTCAAAACAACGAAAAACAACGTAAATTAATTCTCTAGAAACCAGTTTGAGAATCTGCGAGAAATATATGTCGGATACATGTGTCTCGTACATGCAATTTGTAAACAAGTCGCAGACAGAGTCCTCTAGAAAGTAAAAAGGGAACATTCCAGAGCCCCAAACCTGACTCACATGGCAACGGTAACAAACGTTCACAATAGCTTTCCAGAAGCCAGATCAGGAGGCTTCGAGAACCCGAGACACACGACAAGAGACTATAAATACCGCCGCGAGAGGAGCTGGCGATCAGTTAGTAGATAGCGAAGACAGCGTAAAGGCGCGATACAGCAGTTTAGTGTATCCGGGCGCGATTAATTAAAAGCGATAAAGTGCGAGTAATTATAGTGCGATAATTAAATTGAAAACGTGTTAAATTGTAACGCGAGATTATAGTAGTGCGAATATTAAGTGTAAATAATTAATAGTGTTAATAATAAAAGTGTAATTGGTGTTTTAAAAGAAACTGTTTTATTTCACGAATGTGAAGAATAACGAACTCACGGAAGGTGTTCAACGATAGATCACAACAATATCTTTTAGTATTCCTTATCTTTATTGTATGCATGGCCTTAATTATGTCCTCCAGGATGCTAAAACGGTCTTTTAGGTCTTCTGATTTATGCCTGTGGACTTATTGTAGGCTTATCGTTGATTTTGTCGCTTCCTCTTGAGTTTTTAGGTGTTGCCGTTCAACGTTTAGAAGCGGTGGATCTCATTTCTCCTGTAATTAAAAGGCAGACCATCCTTTGATGTTTGTTGAGCCTGTTTTCTTCCAGTAACTGCTGGTCCATCTCGATATATGTTTCCTGATGAATGGAACTATGTTGGTCTTTCGAGGCATTTTGGTTTTGTAACTTGCTGTTACATAAGGGCACCCTCGTTTTGAAGGCATTAGTTTTTTCGGGATAGTTGTTATGGTAGGATTCGAGGATTATTCAGGTGATTTCGCTCATCATATTCTCTCATTCCATCTTTATAGTGTAATTCGTGTGCAGGCTATGAACTCCTGCTCTAAGGCAATTCCGATAACCTTCCCAATCCATGCACTTTGGTTGCCTGCACTTGACTCTTTTTACGCTAACATTTGCTAGTTCGCAGATTGTGTGTTTATGATCAGACAACAAAACCCCCATTCGAACATTCCACTTCCTCACTAGTTGCACTGCATTGACTGAAATCAATGTGAAGTTTAACACCTCGTGCCTGCTCAGCTGTCAGGAACTTTGCCGCTTTGCCCTTATTAGCTACAGTTAACGCTGGTTGGGAGCAATTTTAAAGGTGATTCACTTCTAGCATCACAATCAATTATTTGCATTTTGTACTCTCTTCTGCAGTGGTCTACCAGACCTTTGTTGTTTTGCATGGAACTTAGTCCTCATGCCCAGGAAAGCAAGCTGAGGTGAAAAGCGCCTCTACTAGAACTACTTAAATGTGGACCTGTGCTTGGATCGGCACTATGTCCCAGTTGATGGAGTTAGGGATAAGAAGTAAGTTAATCTTTGTGCTTATTACTATGGCCGCTCTCGGGTTTTCTTCTCCTGCGGCCCAGATTAACTTGTTTTTTTTTTATATATAATATATAGGCCATATTTCCTTTAAGTACAAAGGGTAATTATAGTAGCCCATTGTTTGAGGTTCCTGCGGCAAACCTGCTGCTTATTTCTGCCGAAGCCCCTTTGACATGATGCATGTTCGCCTGTCGATACTTCAACATATGTCTTGAGTCGGTTGGGAGCCAGTGGGACCTAGTGTTGCCTCCATATCGGTTGGTATGTTTCCACTTGCCTTTCTAACGGTCAACTTCACTTGTCCAAACCGGAAGCTAACATTATTGTCCCCTTCAGTTATTCTGGAGGCTGAAACGTGGACTTCTGCTATGACTATCAAGGGGCGCTTGCCTTTATTTTCCCTGAATAACGTTATCAAGGAATCGGCACTAAGTTTGATATTCTACGAACGCCTGGATAATCCGTTGCTAGTTTCACTAGAGTTGTAGAAGTAGCAAAAACAAGGGTTTTTGGAAAGAGAATCTAGGATTCCTCCGAAGCCTACAGGTTGCCTCCTTCTCACGGCTTTATTTTTAGGACCTATGCCTTTATCTGTTCAGCCGCTGGCCTATCCTTTGTAGGTGACGCTAAGGTAGCAAAGAGCAACGTCTCCCTCTATCTTCGCCGGCAGTTTTTCTTCAAAGGCTTTCTGTACCTCATGTGTTTGGATGGTCGTAAGAAGTCCTATTGGAAAATCTTTCGGCATTATCGCCATTTTAAGAACCTCTAAGGGTCCATTATATGTTCTTTCCTCTTTCTTTTATTCAGCTTCCGACTTTTTGTTGCCTCATCCTTGCCTCTCATCTTGTTTGATGGCCTGTCCTTTTTCTATTGCATTCTGAAGCCATGGGTAGGGGTGCCTTTCTCTGGCCTCTTCTTTGGACATGTCGCTTTTGATGAGGATTCTCATTCACTTTCTGGTTGCATCACTCCTGCTCTTCGGTTTTTTCGGGATTGATCCTATGCAATTTTGTTTGAGATTTTGTTGTAAGAGGTGGGTGGTTCAGAAGCCTCTGCCATCTTCTTCTCTTCCCGTTTGCCTCTTACCAAATGAGGTTTGGGCAGGAATTCGTGATCCTTGCTTCACCTTTGACTTTTAGTATGGATTTTACTCCTCTCGTTTTTCGCCTTCCGATTTTTTGGATCCGCCACGGAAGGCCCCGGGCATTTAGAAAAGCCCTACCTTTAAATATTTTTGCTCTCAATTTCGTTCCCACGAGTAAGAAATTATAAAGACCAGCCGGCCTAGACCTAAAATGAGATTGATTGGATTATCTGTAACAATTCGTTAATCCGCAATAGATATGTATATAAAATAATTTTTCATATATTCTATAAATATTTATACGTTTAACTTTTTAATCAGCATGAAATTGAAACGGATCTTTCTAATTAAAAAAAAAAAAAGAAAAAAAAAACAGAAAAAGGATTATTGAAATGCCGTATGTTAAAATTGAGGTCTTAATGAATTGGCGTCTTGCCGTATGTTAAGATTCCCCAATACCTAACCTCAAAAAAACATAACATTAATTTCGTTAACTGCAGTCCACTCCGAACAACGCATTCGTGTATAATAATCAATAAATGTCAAAATATAATAGATAAATAAATCAATAGGTCTGTTTCCGTACTTCAGCAAACTGCAGCAGTAACAGAATTTGGCAGCTGGCTTCTTTTTGCTGCAAAATTTGGCTTGCATTTGGCTTGCAGCAAAAGTACGGAAACGACTTGCTGCGAATCTATTTTAATATATTGTAATAGATTCAAGTACGGAAACAGACCTAATGTCCTATTTTTTGTCAGAAGAACGGTCAGGGAAAATGAATTTATTTTTGTTTTTGTGTTTGTTTTTGGAGGTGTCTTTTTTTCAATTAAATAGTTTAAAATTTAAAAAAAAAATATCCTCATTCCTCCATTCTCGCCATTTTCGTCGTTTGTACAGCCATTTTTGTACAAAAACGACATTTGGCTCTTGCATTTGGTTAATCGGTTGAATCGGTTTGGTTTAAGCCGATCGGTTTAGTAAAGCTTCCCTCCGGTTTTCGTTTTTTTTCGCGTCGTTTACTCAACCATTTTTGACACACTTTTAGAAGCTATAGAAAAATCGGAGATTATAATCTTTTAGAACTAAAAAAACGTGATTTTTTCGGATTTTTTCTAGTCAAAATCCCAGGAAATTGGGTAATAATTTTAGACTTTAAGGACTTTGATTTTAGATTTTAGAATTTTACACTTTAAGTCGTTGATTTATTGTGCTTGTTTTGTACGATAGTTTGAGATGCACTGTTTGCGATCCACAATACAAATTAAAAATCAAGAGATGTCACTATTATTGGTTCGAAAAATTGCTAAATCAACGCAACAAAAACTTTATTCAAAATGATTCAGAAAACTTTCCCGGTATCACACATCCGCACTATCAATTTCACATGTATGGATACCAAACGTCATCATGCATAGGTGTGTGATGCGTCAAATGTCGAGTTGTCGAGTTCTAGCCCGAGCTAGGTGAAAAACTAGAAGTGATAGATTTGCGCATTCCGTGAGCGGGAAATACTTTCCCTCCGTGTTTTTCGGTATTTGTCGCGTTCAAGTGTCGCCCGGTCCTTGCGAAAGTGTAGAATAATTCGTGCGGGTTCGTCGTAATCAGTTTTATATCACTTGCTAGTCTGTAATTAGCAAGGTGACGGAAAATCGATTGAAAACATAACCCAAGACTACTGGTTTGTTGCACTGGTGTTTGCGGGTGAAAGTAGATCTCCCGAGCTGGGAAAATATCCTGGCGGATTGGGGTCGGTGCTGTTGTCGTCTTTCATTCATGCTGTGACGTAAAATCCATCGAATTGGTTCATGCGCCACAGGGATATTCTCCCCACTGCCCCAAACATAGCAGGCTCTCGAACATCGCATATGAACTATATTTGCAGAACAAACTGATTTCTGCTGCAAGGAGTCTAGCGTGCCCCCCACAAAATCTTCGATATCGTTGATTTCGTCGTGTTCGGTTAGTGATTTTCAATTGGAAATTGTCGCGGCGCGGACTTTAAAATCGTCGTGGGTTGCGATAAAAGTTCCGAACGAACGTGCGTGGAATTTCCTCTCGGAATAGAAAGAATCGAACAGCAGCCAGTGTCTGTCCAGCTGCTCAGTGTCCGTGGTATCTAAAGTGGAATTTGTCAGAGACAGCTTAGAATCATGAAGTCATCACTGTTATTGTCGTGGTTGATAGTGGTGTTCGCGACCCTGCTGTGGGACACGTCTCGGACTTCCGTTGCCGCTAAATCGATTGTGCAGGAGGACGAAACCTTTATCGAAAATCCTCGCTACCATACGCAAGAGGAACTCGAAGATCTGTTCGCTCGCATGCAAAAGAACTATCCCTCCCACGCTCGGGTGCACGTAATCGGAAAGTCGCGTGAAGGACGAAGCCTGCTAGCGTTGCAAATCAGTCGCGATGTCAGGCAACGCAATCTACTGACCCCGATGTTCAAGTACGTGGCCAATATGCATGGAGACGAGGCATTGGGTCGTGAACTGTTAATAGAGTTTTCCCAGTACCTTCTGCAAAACTACGACCGGATACCCGAGATAACAACCCTTGTAAACAGTACGGATATCTATCTGATGCCGACAATGAACCCTGACGGGTTCGCCAGGTCTGCGGTAAGTACTTTAAGATAATTAGCTTAGTCTGTATAGGAAAGCATCATATGTTGTTTCGATAGCGTCCATTCTATTTGCACAAGTTGTTATCATTGACGCTCTTGCAAAGAGAACGTTAGATGGTTATATTTTCTATTCTATTTAGATATGGTGGGAAATTGAATATGCGTACTTCTTCTCTCCATCTATTACTGTGTCTATTCGCTGATAACAAGTTCAATATTCAAATACGTATAATAGTTAGTCTTATCAAGCTCAAACACACTCGTTCGCGCATTATCCCGCATGAGTGCGCCATCATAACATCCATCCATTCATTTCACACCTTCCGCCCCACGAACAAAAGCACTCTTCAGCGATTTACGTCAATGCTGCGTTCATTCAATCTTTTGTGCTCGTTGATAATTCGTAGGATCCACCACACCATGCAATTCGGGAAGTACCATAAACAAACCCAACCAGTCGCATTAGTTCCGTCAGCATTTCTACTGGGCTGTTAGGCGCTGAAATAACCGCAACTAAGTCGCACAAAAAGATTCTTTTTTCTGCATTTCGTTAAGAATGTGAACATCATTTGCCTATTTCTGTAGTTTGGAAAATGTATAGCATTTGAATATCAATAGGAATCACGTTATAGACAGAGCCGCTGAGTAATTAATCCCCGAATTAAATTTTGATGCAAATTTTCTACTCGAATGAGATGAAGTGGAAGAGCACCGTAAACATCGTAAAAAGAGCAACAAATTCGTCATCAGCAAAATTCAAGAAACAGGAAAAATCATTCATTTAATCTTGTTACCATATGAAATATTTTTTAAACTGCTATAAACAACTGGGGAAAAATGTTGCCGGTTGAGGAATTCATTATTTTGCACCGCCTCAGCAGGACAAGGAGTAGAGATCCCTAAAATCTTTATTTGTCTGATTAGTATGATACTTTTGCCTGAATTTTATTCTCTATCAATCCTTCATTCTCTATTTTCACTTCCGTTCTACTATCGAAACGACTAACGAAAGCTTGTCAAATGCATGATAAATTAGATTTTTTATCATCGATAGCTTGATAAGAAGTGCTAAACCGTTTGCAATCTGCTATCAACTAATTTCACTAAAGGAACCAGTTGAACAAATAATTTCACACACGCATAGAATGTAATTGTAGAATGTAATTAGTACAAACACTATTCATAGCAACAATTTCAAAAATTCCATTTGTTTCTAAAAAGTAGCACATGACACTTGTTGACTGTCATAAGTAAAAATTGTATTTCGCAATAGATATGTATGTATGTATTTAGCCCACCTAATTAACCTAGTTTATGCGAGAGCCCAATGTAATCCCGATTCGGGATTATCCCAAATATCGCGTCGTATAAACGGGCAAAACTGGAATTGGGATTTTATGAAATTCGAATTGCGTATAACCATAGAAAATTGTTTTGCGGAATAAGTTACACTCACATTTATTTATTTATTTATTTATTCAATCATTATAGCTACAGGTTAATCTTAAATAAAAATACAGAATTCCTTTTTAAGATATAAAGCTCACAGCCCACATAAGGCAAACTTGTGAGTGGGTGCGGCGTTACTTGAACAGTTTTAGCTATAGCTTTATAATAATACAATTGAACATAATTAATATGTATACAAACTATCTAATTATCCCATGTATAACTTATACTCATGAGTTGCATTATGAAACTTAATTTTTAAATAATAAACACTGAACAAGGACTATCAACAATATACTTTTTTAGGACTTTCCTGTAATTTGATACATTAATTGATTCTTTAATTTCAGTCGGCACTTGATTGTATAATTTTGGACCTAAATTACATGCATACCTTGACGTTCTGGTCTTCCTATATTTTTGTAGAGCTAGAGGTCTCTTGACTTGTGAACGAGTAAGATAAAAAGAGTGCTGAATTTCGAAGTCATTGAGATGCAAGTAGACGTATTTAAGCAGTTCATAAACAAACAACTGACGTATATTAAGCACATCAAACTCAGAAAAAGCTAAAGTGGTAGAATAGAACTTTGATTGTTTAATACAGATTTTTACCACTCTATTTTGCAAATTATGGAGAACATTAATAGTCGCAGAATATGGTGAGACCCACACCAAAATTCCATACTGCAATAATGATTGAATTATTGCAAAATACAGCATTTTCATTTGTTGTGGTGGAAGTATATATCGAAGGCTATATAATTTATACAAAGTTTTTCTTATTCTCCCGCACAAATTTTCAACTTGAATATCCCATTTCAAGGAAGAATCAATAGTTATACCCAAGTACTTAATGGCATTGGCTTCTCTCAAGTTAATGTTATTAACTCTAATATTAAGTGACCTGTTGTTGAACGAATTTTTCCCAAAGCAAATGTATTTTGTTTTTTCTAAATTTAGGGCTAGCTTGTGCTTACATAGCCATTTATAAGTAAGTTCCAAATCACGATTTATATTTGAAGCAAGATTATTCTCGTAATTATCACTATACAGAAGTACCATATCATCAGCGAAAGATACAATTCTTCCTTTAATCATGGTTTCTTCAAATTTACATAGCTCATTCACATATATACTTAAGGAAAAGTATTGGACCCAAAACAGTTCCTTGAGGTATTCCACATATGACTGCGAGATTATCACTTATGGATTCACCTATCCGAACATTTTGATTTCTGTCAGATAAATAAGATTTAATTAGCAAAAGAGCATTACCTCTCAATCCTACATTTCGAAGCTGGAATAAAAGTATATCGTGGTTTACTGTGTGAAAAGCTTTCTTGAGATCTAAAAAAATAGCTAGAGCTTGTCGGTTGTTATCAACTTCATTATTAATAAATTTAGTAACTTCGTATAAAGCATCTGAGGTACCTTTTTTTGATCTGAAACCATATTGATTAGGAGCGAAAAAATTATTTTGCTCAAAATACCACATGAGTCTAACTTTGATGCATCTTTCTAATAATTTACTCAAGCTTGAAGTAAGGGAAATTGGACGATAGTTACTCGGATCTAGCGGATCCCCTTCTTTGTAAAGCGGGACAATAGTTGCATGTTTTAGCCTGTTTGGAAAATCCCCTTTAGTCAAGACCATGTTAAATATAAATGTTATAGGTTCAACAATTAATTGGCCACAATTTTTTAGTATTTTTGTACTTATTTTATCAAAGCCAGACGACTTGTTATCTTCAAGATTTCGAATACGCATAAGAATCTCAGAGCTATCAATAGGTTGTAAATTCGTAATAAAAGTCGTGCGTTCATTTTGGTGCGGTATGGAAGAATTATTATCACAGATAATCCTAGAAGCAATATTTTCACCAATATTTGTAAAGTGCTCGTTTAGAATATTGCAAATTATTTCCTCGTTTTCAACAACGTTTCCCTGCTTGTCGTTCATTTGTTTGATTCGTTGCTTTGTCATACAACCAGAAGTTAATTCGTTGATCTTTTTCCATAACTTCCTTGGATTATCACGTAATTTTCCTATTTCTTTTTTAAGAAAATTATTCCTAGCAAATTTAATCATGGAATTGAGCTTGTTCCTATACCTTTTATACTGCGTTTTCAGAGAATCATTAAATGGTTGATTTCTTATTAGCCTTGCTAGTTTATCCCTATATCTTATAGATTTGACTATTCCAGGGGTTGCCCATGCTTTTACAGGTGTCAAACGTGGCTTTAATATACGGGTTGTTTGTTTCGTGGACTGTTCAATAGCACATTCCAGGATTGTATAAAAATTGTCGAGAGCCCTATTGACATCTTCGCAAGAGTATAAATCTAGCCAACTCTCCCTGGCAATAATGTTTCTTAGTTTGACGTAATCTAGTGTATGAATTATTTGAGTCTTTTCAGAAATTCGCCCAATTTGAGTATTTTTAAAAGTTATCTTAGCCAAGAAAGTGTATTGTATAAATGTGACAAGATAGGAAGTTTAGGTTACGTTGAACATTTCAGTTAACGTACGAAGAAGGCAATGACTATGGAGAGAAATTTAGCGATAGCTGAAGATTTTGCGAACGCGTGTTTGTTTTTCCTGAGACTTCGCTCGGATTTAATAATAAGAATAATTGAGAGGCGTACAAATTATGTATTTGCTTGCGTATAATACATGTTGCTACTTTCTTTCAACCAATTTGAATACAAATGCTCCATTCGGCGTTCCACAATGTTGTGGAAAATACAGCAGGCAGTAGTAATTTGCGGCACTTATTTATGATTAACGTCTTCTTTTGCGAAAATAAACGAAACGACATTAGTTTTATCCAAATGCACAAAACAAGCACCGTCACATATTTCATATGTGTAATGTGTAAATCTGCTCAAAACAAGACCCTTCATGTTTAATGCCGGGTTTCCACCAAAGAGACAAAACAAGAAACACGGACAAAAAAGGTGTTTTGTTTACTAAAACAGTTTTCAGAGACAAAAATGCTCGCGAAACTGTTCAGTTTTTACAAAACATTCGTGTTTTTGTTCAGAAAAACATGTTTTGTCCGTGTTTTTTGTTTTGTCTCTTTGGTGGAAACCCGGCATAAGAATCACTTTTATTGAAACATTTCATATGTACACTCACTCATAGTCATCGGGCGTACACCCCAACTGTTTGGGTTTAAGCTGAAATCCGAATTTGACCGTTTATACGACGTTCTGACTGGTATAATCCCAAATCGGGATTACATTGGGATCTCGCATAAACTAGGTAATTGTTGTATTGATATATTTCTCTGATTAAATATTTTCACCTGCAAAGGCCATCAGTCAAATTCTAAGCTAGGTGAAAAACAATTGGCTGACAAGCAGGCTATCCATTTTGATCTAAATATCTTCGAGACTAATTAGTTTTGAGACTAAAAACTATTTTGCTTTGAAGCTAGTGAAGAATTTACTCTTACTCCATTCCTATCAATGAGCGGTTATGCGCTGAACCATGGCCGTCATATAGAAGGCCGGTCGCAAAAGCAATTAACGTACCTTTTTTCGACCAGTCGACGTACATTTCTCGCCCAGTTCGACCAATAAAAGTATATTAGTAACTGTCAGATTGCAAGTCGCGACCGGCCTTCTATATGATGGCCATGGCTGAACTATGTTTGATAGCAACAATAGGTACATTAATGTGCTTATGGTGATTATTAGCTTGCGAGATTCCGAAAGTGTGGATATTTCTCTTGAGCCCGGCTCGGGAATTTTAGGATATCTATGGTATAGTTAGACTGTCTGTCGATTTTGTCGAAGAATGTCAGAGGTTTGTCGCGTAACTTGTAGCGGTTTAATGTTTAAGAGGATTGCTTAGAGGCACCTCAACTGAACCGAAGACCGAGGGCCGAGGAAAGAGTGATTTCGAATCATCTACAAGGGCACATCAGAGAAAAAAAGAAATGCCCCGGGAGCAGGGTACCCTAGAAATGGCCGCGAAGCCTTATCTCCCACTAGCTGCAACCCTATCCCCTCCTATCCTTTTAGCTTCAAATCCTTTTAGTTTACCATTGGGTAGCTTCTGTTGCATTGTCCTCCTGAGCTTTTTTGCTCTGGGTACAACCTGAAGGTTGACTTTGGATTGCTGGGCTTGGTGGTTTACCGCCATTACGAGTCCATGTAATCCGAAGAGCCGCTGCCCCTCTTTGTGTGGAAGTTACTTCAAATTTTTGACTGTTGGTGCTCGGGACCAGACAATTTTTGTGGGGTTTGATTCAAGTTGTTGTTGGATTTTTTTTCCCCCCTAGTGTAGATGGCAAAAAAAAATCTGCTAACCAGATCCCCGGGTGACCTATCACCACGGGGTATGTGAGGTTTGCTTCACTAAAAAAAAGGACCATCTACAAGCACACGAAGTTCCGAGTCGGGACCCGCCTAAGCACTGCTTTGACCCGGTCATGCTGACTCACCCATCGGTAACCACGGACTTCAGAAACTACCACAGTTCATGGGTCAGTAAGGCATCCCTCCTCCCGCTTTATGCGCAGCACTTTCTCAACATATGTTGAGACTGCGCGCCAGTTCTCTTCGTTTCTCAACATTGCATCCACGATCGTCTCAGGCGTTGCCAGGCCAATCGTGGACTCAATGGTCCGCCTCAAACTTACGAAGCGACTGCACATAAAGAATGTGTGCTTGATCATCATCGAGCTCAGTCACACATTACCGGCAGCACGGTGTGACCACCATACCCATTCTGTTCAGGTATTTCCTGACAAAGAATTGACAAAGGTAAAAGTTTACCTCTCCGTGGCTCCGGTTAAGCCAAGGCTCAATGAGACCAATTAGCTTAGCCGTCAGCGTCCTTTGTCACTTTCACTCCAACGTTGTTGCGAAAGTTGGAGGGTAAGCGTACGCGCGTGCCTCAGAGTCTCAGTTCTGCCCTGCTCTGAGCCAAATAGGTACCCTTCTTTGCGTTCTCGCGCTAGTAGGTCGGTAGGGATTACTGCCGATACCACCAACACAGCCTCTTCTGAGACCGTGCGGTAGCTACAGGCGATACGCAGGACACTCCTGCGCTGGGCACTGGAAATGCGCTTCCGGAACTTCTCAGTTCAGAGCGCATGTCCCCAGATTTTGTCTTTATATAGCAGGATGGAATCGGTCGTTACCATCAGTAGCCTCCGTCGCGTCTCACTGGGTCCATCGACGTTTGCCATTAGCCTGTTCAGCGAAGTGACGGCCACTAGAGTCCTGTCACATGCCCTGCGGATATGATCCCAATACGTCAGCTTGGTGTCCAGGGTCACTCCCAGATACCTGACCGACTTGCTGGTCTGGACCTCGGCGGAGCCAACTGTCATGGGTATGATAGTTGTTATCCTCCGCTTCGTCAGCATAACAATCTCGGTTTTAGAGACTTCCATCTGGAGGCCGTGTTCGCTCATTCACCGATCCACCCTCCTCATGACTTGGTTAAGTCTGAGTTGAGCGAATTCGGCAGATCTGGAAGTGATTAAGGCCGCGACGTCATCAGCGTAACCTACCAGAAACACATTCGCAGGCATTTCCAGGCGTAGCATATCATCGTACATGATGTTCCAGATCAGGTCCTAAGATCGACCCCTGTGCCGCACCTGAGGTGACAGGTCTCCTTTTGACTAGTTCGTCAGTGTCGTAGAGCAACCAGCGGTCCCGAAGGTAGTCCCGCATCATGGCTAGCAAGTAGCCTGGGATATGGAACGTCTGCTCAAGGGCCCGGAGGGTGTCCCTCCACCTCACCGAGTTGAAAGCGTTTTGTACGTCCAGTGTTACTAGCAGGAAGACCGGTCTGGCTTGATGGCATGCTTCTTCCGCTCTTGCTGCAGCCCCAACAACCTCTGAGATTGCATCGATTGTTGAATGCCTTTTTCGGAAGCCGTGCTGCCTGCAAGAAAGATCACCAGCAGATCTCATTGCTGACAGCAGTCGTAGCTTGAGCAACCCTTCGAAAAGCTTCTCCGCAGTGTCCAGCATGCACAGTGGGCGGTATGCTGACGGACTGCCCAGGTTACCCTTCCCCTTGTTCCACCGCGACGGGAAGACCCCCTGCTGCTGCACGAGTCACTGGGGTCCCAGATGTTAGAGGCTCCCTTTCCGATGCTCTCAGTGATTTGGAAAGTGATGTAATTATGATCACTTGCAGTGTAATCCTCCATCACCCTCCAATCACTGACGAGTGCCGCAAGTCTCTCCGATACCATTGTGACATCGGGAATATATTCGCCAAATCCGGGCCTTCGGAATATTAGTGTCCATATTTCCAGCAGTTGGCGCTCCGGTCCGGACCCTTGCAGCCCACGTGCAGCACCGTGAGTGCCACAACAATTGCGTTAGACTTTACCTTGTTCAAGGCCCCCTCGATGTCCAACGAAGCTTACTATATATTTGATTTTCATTTATATACATTGAGAGAAAAATCTTGGTGAAATCAATAATTTTTCTTAGTTGTTTTTGCGTCAACTACGGGCTATAGTTAAAATAACCACAAAAAATTGCTGATTACTTTTATGTATCATGACGCATAGTTGATGAACAACGCCCGTGGTGCAAAAAAGTAAGCAACCACAAACTATGGTATTCCAACAATGTACATAGTACGAAATAGTAAATGACTAGTCTGTGGTGTGGAATTATGTTTGTTGTATTTAACAATTGTAGAGTGGTTCGCTTACTATGAAAATTGTTGATAGTTCAATATTTTGCAGTGTTAAATGAATTGATGCTCATTTTTCTATAGATCAGTTTATCGTATTTATGAACCAATTAACACAGTTGAATCCTCGAAGGTTTCGATATTTTTTTGTATGGTCAAATGAACTATTTTAGCATAGTAGAAAGAACCATTTTCCGTAGTTCATTCGACAATTTTAAATGAATTGTTGCATTACTATCAATAATAGTTAAATTAACCACGCCTTTTCTTTCAGTGTACAGCATTACTTAAACGCGTTCTGTATACGAATAATTAATTTCTATTGTATGTGTATAGTCTGGATTAAACGAATTTAATAAAATGAAATGGAAAAAAATATGGGCCTCTAGGTACAGAAGTCGATTTTTGGCGGATATTAATGGTTATTTACGTGATTC
Organism: Nemotelus pantherinus; assembly: GCA_963978885.1. Lineage (NCBI taxonomy): Eukaryota > Metazoa > Arthropoda > Insecta > Diptera > Stratiomyidae > Nemotelus > Nemotelus pantherinus. The sequence continues at coordinate 167,825,913 of OZ022263.1, forward strand.
CATTCAGAAAAGATTTTACGATTTCGTTTAGATGAATTTGCTTGATCAGATCCTCTACGCTTGCCTCCTTACATTAATAGACTTAGGCTACTGGCCATGGATACGCTTAAATGTAGACGAGATAGTTTCAAAACCTTTTTTGCTGTTAAGCTCACGGGGAGTATATCCTCTGAAGAAATTTCAAGACTATTTGGTCTCAATACCATAGAATGAATATTGATATTTTATCTGTCCCTTCCTATCGTACCAGCTACGCTTTCAATAAGCCCGTTTCGTCCACAACGAAATTTTTTTAACTGTGCTTTCCATAAATTGGACTTTAACATATGTTTATCATCTTTGAAAAAGAGCTTGGCTAAAAATAGTCCATTTTGATGGCTTTGTTTGTATGTTTCTCATGTTTTTACTAATGTTCGAAGAAGAACATTAGTATTAAAATCACTTTGGCCAAAAATTCATATTTCTATATATATATATATATATATATATATATATATCATCAAAAAATTTCAGTGAAAAAATCTCAGAAACGCGCCATCCGACTGAGCTGAAATTTTCAGGACACATTGGTGTATATGCAGAATAGTGCCAGGTCTCACAAAAAGTTAATAATCTTTAACCCTTTGGTGCCGGCGGCCATTTTAGTGATTTTTTTAATATACCTATTATTCCGTACACAAATAGTTTTAAAAAATAAAAAATTGACAACATAAATTTCGAACAAGTTTTACATATGAATCAGATAATGTTTTGGAATTTTTTAACCCCATGTGTGCGCTGGGTGCCTAAAATGAGAACAGGAAAATTTGAAAATTTTTAAATTGCGATAACTTTTGACAAAGCTATTCCATGATTACGAAATTTTCAGGACATGTTTGTTTTATTTAGTTGTAGATTAGTGTACGTTTTAATGAGCGTGCTGGCAACCCTGTAGCTAGGGCAGGCACTGAAAGTGAAAACCTCCAAATCATCGTCTCTCTTGAAAAAATGTCGTTTCTTAAAAAAAAAGCCGCTCATATGTAAATTTTGTGCTTTGTTTACATAACCAAAAAATAAAAAAAGTTATGGTATTACGGGCACGCCTGGTAACCCTTGCCCAAGTTACCTATATTTTTAGCATCAAAAACTTCTGTTCACGGAAACTCACGATCCGATGAACAGAATTTATTGAAATTTGCAGAATGTATTGGTCTTAAATAGGACCAAGTCTGATAGGAGTGATTTTGAAATAAGGGCGATTCTGTGCCAGTGGTGCCACCTTGAAAAATCACTAAAAAAGATAACTGCTTTTAGCCCTATAAATTCTGATTGAATCGTTCGATTTTGACGAAATTCACACCGTAGCTGCACTTTACTTTAAACCAAGAAAGGTTGAAATTTGGTTGAAAAATTCGGTTGGAGCTGCCAGCTATGATCATTTTGGTGTCTTAAATTTGAAAAAATAAAAATTTGGAAGTGAAAACATTCAAACGACCGAATATCCAAAAAAAATGTCCGTTTCTACAATAAAACCAATCTGTATACAAATCTCATGCTTAATCTACACAGTCAAAGTAAAACTTTGGAAATTTCATGTCGGACAAGAAAGGTAACCCTTTCTCAGTTAACCTATATTTTTAGCTTCAAAAACTTCTGTTCACGGGAACTCACGAATCAATAATCAGATAGAATTGAAATTTACAGAATGCATTAAACTTAAGTAGGGCCAGGTCTGATAGAAGCGATTTTGAATTGTAGGCAACTCTGTTCTAGTGGTGCCATCTTGAAAAATTACAAAGAAAAAAAACTTCTTTTTGCCCTATGAAATGTGAATAAGTTGCCAGATTTTCATGAAATTGACACAGTAGCTGAACCTTACTCTAAACTCTGTTTGATAGAAATTTGGTTGAAAAATTTGATTGGTGCTACCAGCTATGGTAATTTTTGTGTCTTTGGTTTTGAAAATTCGCTCAGGAAAATAAAACTTTTTGCCCTATAACTTCCAGTGCAGTCATGAAATCAATACGAATTTCATACAATTACTGGAACCTATTATAAACATTATTCAGGCCAAATTTGGTTGAAAAGCCATGATAGGGTTGCCAGCTATTGTTGGTTTTGTGTTTGTTTGCAATATCTTTATTAAGCGGTTTTATCGTAGAATTTTCAATTGGTAATGATATTGTAGTGACAATAAACAGCAAATATTAAGCTTTCGATTATTTGAAAAAACTCTCTGCAGGTAACCCTAAATTTCTTTATACTCCTATAACTTCAAATGTTATATAACAACGTGAAGCAGATGTGATATATTCTTGGCTTTGATACTGGCGAAAGGTTGCCAGCACGAGTCGGTTGTGCTACTTTTGTATCAATAAATGCTTACAGTTAGTATTCATACCGGAAACATTTACAATGAAAATAAATATCCGATGTTTCAATTCCCAAAGTTCTAAAAATTTTTCGGATCACAGCCCCAAACTCCAACTTCAGTAACAGTGCTGCAGGCACTGAGCATTTTCTTCATTGATATTATATGAGATGCTGCTTTCAAAATTTTGTGAAATAAGCAACTGATAACGAATATAATTAACCCGTGTTTTGCTCTCATAACCGTTGAAATTCATGCCAGTGGTAATATCTGAAACCTTCCACCATATGAGTTATAATGCATTCTTGAGACAAAAGTAAAACGTGGCATTTGAAACAATTTGGCCGTAATAAGCAGCGCATGTGGTGGAATATGCACTCAAAACCTGCACGATTCTTCTGCTGTTCTTCGAACATTAGTGTTTCTAGCGGTTCAGGTGCGCTAGAGTTTTTTTTTAATGTAAAAACTACTAGTCTGTATTAGACGAACTTAATAAATATATTTTTAACAATCCTTTGGTCTTATGTCCGTTTCCATCATTTCCCCTGCTTCTAACCACGAGAAGTTTGGAACCCTTTAACTCTTCTTTCTTCTTTTCTCAACGCTATGCAGTCTCGCTTTTCATCTTCATTCATACCGATCGTCTAGATATTGAATCCTTACTCCAGTGGCTTGATATCAATGTCGGTTGTGGCCTTGATGGTGTCTCGAAACTGTTAGCCAAGTCAATTTCATTGTTTTTTTGTGTTCCTTTGTCTATTATATTTAACCAACGCTTTTTCTCTGGTTCCTTCCTAGCCAGTTGGAGATCTACTCATATCTCACGCATCCACTAGTCTGATGTGATGACCTAAGCTGTATTTCCAACTATCGTCACATTTATTTTTTTTTCTTCCTTTGAAAGAGTTGTTCGCAATAGACTGCTTAATCTTCTTCGTCCTTTCCTTGCTCCTGGGCAATATGGTTTCATCAAAGGTGGATCTCCCACCTCTAATTTTACATCGCTCACTAACTTGATTGCTTCTTCTTTAGACCAACGAAAACAAGTAGATGTGATATTATACACCGACTGTTCAAAAGCTTTTCATTCTGTGGATCACATGATTCTTCTTGTAAAGATTAGAGGTTATGGGGTGTCTGGTTTTCTATTATATTGGCTTTCATCCTATGCTTTTGATCGTATCTGTCCTTTAGTTGTGCATTCCGCCACCTCTTCCCCTTTATTTTCGCTTTCCAGTGTTCCTCAGAGTTCGATTCTGGGTCCACTATTATTCTTATCTTTATCAATGATCTCTCTGCCTTTATTTCTAATTTTTAGCTAGGCATGAGCATGTTAAAATGGATTTAAATAAATATCGTAAAAATAAGTCATTCCTTCTGACCGATTTTAACGTCTAAATTTGATCTAAACGATCAAATAGCTCTGGTACGACTCAAAAAATGGCTAAAATCACCAATTGTTGGATGGAATATCCAAGAGCTGAAATCGGATAATTTTTTACTTGTTTTCCAGCTCATTATAGGCTTTGCTTTAGCAAATTGGCACGTCTCGGCAAAATGAGTACCGTACAATAATTTATGTGGAATGCTATTATTATTTTAGTCTATACCCATTTTACCCAATAAAATAAAAATCATCATTTCCTTCATTATCCATATGTCACATTAAACCAGAGACCCAATCAAAAGCTTATATGCAACTTATTAACATCCCTGCAGAGAAACAATTGAGTCCGCAATCCATATCATAATCCGTTTTCATATTCAAATTATTTACCATATCATACATTTGCACAAATCCGCCATAATCCTGTGGATCCTGTTTCGTAAGAACATAACGAGCCACGGCGATGCAATTGTCGATAAAATACCAATCGGAGATAAGTCTCTTGTCAACAACAAGTGGCTGCTCAATTCAACCCTGTGATAGAAAGCGCTGTCACACAGCTAGCTCTCATTTTCCGATTCACTTCCCACCACTCAGCCTAGCTCCTTATCAGCTAGCAACTTAGCCCGGCTCTTCCCACCCGTCATATTATGACATTTCGGGCTAATTTGAAGTTGGAGCTTTTTATCGTCTCCTGTGCAAAAGAAAAACTTTGTGTGTGTGGGCGATTGACGATGACGTCAGAAATGTTGTTCATATCGATCGGAATTGCGATAAGTAGGTAGACATCAGTTGGCTGGGTAGGAAGTCAAGTTATCAATGTTTACGACGCAACCGAAATAGTAATTTCATTAACGGAACAGAATAACAGAAAAAAAACGAGCGAGCGTAATAGCCTTGGAAAAGTGATGTGATGAACTAAACCGATACGTAATTTTAACGATGTATGACGTAGAGACGTATTTAGGTTCATTTTAAGGATTCCCGAGAAAGTTAGAAAGGAAATGACACGTTGGTTGCTATTTCGGAATCTTTTGTAGTCGGAGAAATCAGTTTCATAATTATGAACGAAACTGTGAAATTGCAATTTACGTACACACGTCAGAACACAATGAGCTTTTGATAGAACAACGAAATAAAAATATATAGCCTCGAGTTCTGATAAGACATTTTGCTGTCACAACAGGGCGGTTTATTTGTGTGGTTGTTAGTGTGAAATTGCGATAAGTGTCCGATGTTTATTGGATTTTCCGGTGAAATATGACCCGATGAGCTGGAAATTTGATTTAACCAGGATTTTGAATTTCTATATTTTGTAAGAAAACAATTTGCCATGCGCGTGTAGACCTTTGAACATTTTTAAATAATTTTTTGATGCTACAGTCGTTTCAATCATTAATTCTATAAAATCGTCGTCCAATCGCGGGAAGTTCCCAGTTTTTTTGTCTGGAATAATATACGAATCAATGTTGATAACTAGAGATCGGATTATATGCATTTGCATATTTAGTCTGTTTGAAGCGATTATTGAATATTGCTATTTTTATAATATATTTTTTTTAAACTAGTTAGTGAGTGAAGCTTTACTGGCGTCCAACTAGAGTTGGGTCGTACTCCCATTTTCACATACTAGGTATTCCTAGTACGAGTACAAAAAAATACCTGTTCCAAATACCTGTTCCAAAAATACTAGCTAGTATTTTTTGTACATGCGATTTACAGTGATGTAATGAAACGGTATGATATGCCCTCCCCCACCCACCAGACACAAAAATCCCAGGCTAGAATGGTGATGGTGCAGATGAACATGAAAGGATACCGAGTCATTAGTCCGTGCAGCTTGTCCGTAACTTTCCAATGGTCGGTCACTTATTTGGCAAGTCTTTCTACAATCTAGGAGCCATCTAAGGGAAATCAATCAAATACAATCGATTTAATTTTATTTTCATTTTAATATATGCATAAAAAACCTCCTGTATTCGTTCAAATTACCAATGTTGAAAAATTTATTAAGATAGGACCAACTAATCCTGTTGCCATCTACATGACTTTCCATCGATCGATTTCTGATACCAAACTTTTCCTGACTAATCTAAAATTGTCGGTTTTCCACTTTGCCTCACTGAAGCAGTTTGTCGAAAATTTTATTACGAGATGATAAAAAAAATGTTTCGTCTATTAAACATGCACCCAATAGGGGGCCAACCTCTTCGGTAAGGGTGGATATGAGTCACAACCCCGGTAGGGTTGGAGTACAGTCACGAGGAGGGCTTCAGTACAGCTGGAGAAGCCAACTGGAAAGCCAAAAAGGATCAGAACAGTTACTTTCAGTTTTTGCGGACGGTTTTCCGGCGGATTTCATTTTGCCGTATCTGAGAAACTAGGCCGCTTTTTCCCAGATTTGTATGGAAATCACGCCCGAAACAACTCAGGAAAGTCCCTGAATTCATGCTAAACCAAAAAAAAACATGTTGGAAAGAATGGACGTTTTTGCCCAAATTTATCTATCAATAAAATTTTCGCCCTTAATATAGCACTATTATATTCAACGACCAATTTCAATCATCGAAAGCTTTGTCAAGGCAGTTTTTGCCAAACTATGGCCCAAAAATCCCTTACTCCACTATAAAACCGAAATTTTTGTATCACATCAATAGGTCTTGGCCAGTTATGCCCCCTCTAACCCAAAATTGGCCGATTTTGCCCGATTTCAGCTACTTTTGCCCTAAAACCTTTTTGAATAATTGAATAAAATACTTTCCCAATTTCTCCTATCAAAAATTTTTTCGTCCTTAAAATATCACTAATATACTTCCCGACCACTTTCAATCATCGAAAGCGCTGTAAAGGCAGTTTTTGCCAAACTATGGCCAAAAAACCCCTTTCTCCCTTACAAAACCTAAATTTTTGTAACACAGCAATAGGTCTTGGCCCGTTATGTCCCAAACAACTCTAACCGAAACTTGGCCGATTTTGTCCGATTTCAGCTACTTTTGCCCTAAAAACCTAAACCTAAAGTCCCAAAATACTCGCAAGCACGAAAATACTCTATACAAAAATATGCGATACGAAAATACTTGCAAGTTCCAAAATACTCGATACGAGTATATACTCGTATAGTTCCAAAATACTTGCAAGTATTTAAAAATACCTGTTCCAAAAATACCTGTTCCAAAAATACTTGCAAGTATTTTGGAACGATACGTTATTTTCGTATTCGAATATTTTGGAAAGATATGAGTATATTCGTATTCGAATATTTTGGAACGATATGAGTATATACTCGTATCGAGTATTTTCGTACTTGCAAATATTTTCGTCTCGCGTACGAGATACTCGTGAGTATGAAAGCACTTGCAAGTATGAAATACGAGTTTATATTAATATTAGGATACTATTACGTCACTGTTTGATTGCAATGAATCAAATGGACGAAATTTATTGGGTAAATTCTTGATTACATGTATAGTCCACAAAAATACTCGTACCTAGTATTTTTGAATTTCGTACTAGGTACTGGCTGTTCCAAAAAAATACCTGTTCCAGTATATACGCCTCATCTCTATGCAGCAGTGCTATTTCCGTCAGGCAATCAGATCACTCATTTCACTGAAGATATGTGTTGCAGTTTAGCTTTTCTGTTTTAGTTAAGTTTAATTTGTACTTTTATTTCCAAAAAGAAGCTATCTGCACTAAAAGAGATATAAACCCCTTTATGTTGTAACTATGTACACTGAAAAAACACATAGCGCCAGACGCCATAGTTTATAGACTTCTGGCGTCATGTACATAGTCGATTTGGGGATTGTGATAAAATATAGCGCCACACGCCATAATACATGGCGAAAAGTACATAGGTGCAGGCGCTATGCTTGCAGATGGCGTGGAGGGCTATAGTACATGGCGTGGAGGGCTATAGTACATGGCGTGGAGGACTATAGTACATGGCGTGGAGGACTATATTATATGGCGTGGACAGCTATAAAAATAGCGTCTGCTCCTATGTACTATGGCGTGTGGCGCTATATTTAATCACAAATCGACCATTTACATGGCGCCAGAAATCTATAAATTATGGCTATGTGTTTTTATAGTGCATGTGATGTGGAAAATACATATTTGACAAAGGCTGGCAAGCCCGAGTGTGGGGACGGTCGAAACAAGCGACTTTGACAGGTCCCGCCGGCGCTCGTGCGACTTCCGATCGGAGTTGGTTTTGAGCACGAGTCAACGCGATTTCGTGACGAGCTGTCAAATGCCGTCCACATGTTGGCGGTCTCGTCTGACTTCGGCTCGCTTTGCCTCGGCCAATATGTATTTGCTACATGAAGATGATCCAGCCAACAAAAGTCCACGAGCCTTCTCAGTTCTGAGCATCTGAATGTAGAGCAGTTGATGATAGGTGATGGAATTCACCTATCATCAACTGCATCAAAGACCATATCCTCTCCTATACTCATGAAGCTTGCTGACATTTATACATCTCCTCACACAGTATGGCTGCGAGTTATAATTGGAGTGCCATGAGCCATATTACATGGCTCATGGCACTATGTAATATGGCGTGTGGGGCCATATTTTCTGCGCCATGTAATTATGGCGCTGGGAGCCATACTGCATAGCTCAGGGTACTATGTACATAGCGTGTGGGACCATAAATGCTGCACCATGTTACATAGGACCACGCGCTATGTAGATTCTGACATTATGGCGCGGAGCGCCATATTGCATAGCTCAGAGTACTATGTACATAGCTTATGGGACCATAAATAATACGCTATGTTACATGGCTCTGGGCACCATGTGAATTTTTTTCAGTGTAGGCCAATGAATGCCCTGCCCGATACGCAGATACGTATGGAAAAAAAATACAGCCCTCCCCGGGGAGGCCTGAACACTCGCGACCGTTCCACCACTTTACTCAGCAGGTAACATGTACCCACCACTTTGTAGAGCGTTAAGCAGGGCCGTTGTAGCATCCGACTTGTGTGGTATACTCGTCGGATGCTTACAACCTAGACGATAGGGAAGTTTAAGAAAATATGTGTAAAACGACACTTATGGGACGCAATGACGAACAATTATTTAACGGCGTCTCAGTCTTAAAAGAGCAACATCATGGTGATATTGAATGGACGTGTAGTCGGGACGCACGATAACGGAAAATTCGGATCTATTGCCGTATCTTATCCGCCATCAGCGTTGGCTAAAGAACAGTAGACTGCAGTCAGAATGACCCGTCTCGATATTAGGGACCCCGCACATGGATGAGCCTTGCTACCACTTTTAAACTTGAAAAGAAACGGTCCTAGTTCTCAATAGATTTGTTCGTGAACTAACCTTTCTTCACACACTCGATTCCGTTCCAATGGACATGTAGAGCAGCTAATAGGCGTCATTTCCTCCGCACCACCAAAATACATCGAATGTTCGCCATAATCGCAACTGTGTGCTGCATTGAGAAGCGTCGAGGCACAATCCGCCAGTGGCATACGCTGATTCAGTCCGGAACAGGAAGATAGAGCAGCAGGAATTTGCGATTCGTTTACAACGACCTAAAGCGAATGTTCGGTTTGTTGTATCGTACGATGTTGAATCGATCACAAAATAGTTAAAATCCTCACAAAGCAACGGGTTCTGGGTCAAAATAAACAAAAAAACATAGATACTTTTCTGCTATCTACAACTTCAATATAAATTCCTGATATCCAACAAAATGTACTGAAGGCATTCAGATCCCGAAGGCTGAGATACATTTATTGCCTTCCAAAAGCACGCCTTCGCCGAAACAATTATTGCCCAGGCCACTAGAAATGCAACTGATATACGACAATATAGCCCAAATCCAGGACCATACACGGAAAAAACATATTGTGTGCACGAAGAACCGAATATAGATTCATCAGTATATATCGGTTTATTTTATGTCCCGCCTAGATCTGACGACTCGGTTTACAATTATATATGCGAATTTATATCTACTTTCATGGCAACTCGTAGCGCTGAGGATCAAATTATTCTTCTAGGAGATTTTAATCGCCCTAATTTACGTTTCGTTCTTGATGAAACTGATAATTACCTAATTCCTATTAACCATGTTGATTATTCTGATTTTAATCTTGTGAGTACTTTGTATGGTAATGATTTGCAGCAAGTTGCTCCGACTCCCAATCGTTATGGTAATTGGTTAGACCTTATATTTACAAACGCTTATGACAAAGTATTGGTTAGCCCTACTATCGACGAGGAGAATCTTTTCTCTAATAGCCTTCACCATTCTGATCTTACTATTGATTTATCCACTACTGTTTCTAATACCTTTCAAACGTACAATAATACTATTGTATACGATTTCCGTAATGCTGATTATTATAGCATTCACCATTCTCTTGACAATGTCGATTGGACAGATACGCTTGCATCCCAATCTATTGACGACAATGTAAATTCATGCTAAAATATACTGTTTGACGCGGTCGAAAGATGTGTCCCTAAAATTAGGAGAAAGGATAAACTTTCTGAGCCTTGGCTCGATAAGACTCTTAGACGTATGAGAAATCATAGAAATAAGCTTTACAAATCAATAAAAAATAATGTCGACTCTAGCCATCGTATTAAAGAAGAATACAATGCAGTGGCAAAAGAATTCCAGGAAAAGTCTCATGAAGCATATGACAGATTCATTAAAACTACCGGCGAGAATATAATCCACAACCCCAAAAAGTTTTTTGACTTTGTGAATATGAAACGGAAAACAACTGGCTATCCCTCTTCTATGTGTTATAACACCTCAATGTCTTCTTCTCCTCAAGAAATTTGCAACTTTTTCGCAGATAACTTCCAAGACGTTTTTAATCCAGCAAGCACGTCATCATCTTGTCATTCGCCAAGAGTAACTAGACCAATTTTCGCTGAGGCTATAACCATTTCCAGAGATGATATTTCTAAAGCTATCTTGGAGCTTGATAGTAAAATAGGCCCTGGACCTGATCTTCTTCCTCCAATGTTTCTTATTAAATGTGCCGCACAGTTAATCACTCCTCTTCAAATTATATTTAATACATCTCTTTCTTCTGGGTACTTTCCGTCGTATTGGAAATTCTCCTACGTGACACCAATATAAAAAAAATCGCGATAGAAGATCAATTCAAAATTATAGAGGTATTGCCATTTTATCAGCTATTCCTAAACAGCAGCATGGTTTTAGGAAAGGTCGTTCTACCACTACCAACCTAATGGTGCTGGTTTCCCATGTTCTTTGTAAAATAGAGAAAGGTTATCAAATTGACGCAGTCTACACGGACTTTAGCAAAGCATTTGACCGTGTTGATCACTCCATTTTGATTTTCAAGCTACAGCAATTCGGAATTGCCGGATCTCTACTAAAATGGCTTAGCTCTTACCTCCACAACCGCTCACAACATGTGAAATTCCAAGGGCTTATTTCTAAAAAAAATCATGTCAATTCAGGTGTACTTTTTAATATTTTTATATCAGACTTGTCAGAGGTTTTATCTGGTGTGCCTCATCTACTCTATGTGGATGACCTGAAAATTTATTACACTATAAAGTCGTCTTCAGATGCCAGCTTTTTTCAATTAAAACTAAATCCCCTCGAACATTGGTGCAGCGTGAATAACCTACCTCTCAACATCGCAAAATGTCATGTGATTAACTTTTCTAGAAAAAGTACGCCCGTACATTATACGTACCTTTTAAGCAATACGGCACTTAGTAGAGTGGACAATATTTTAGACCTCGGTGTGGTGCTGGATGAAAAGCTCCGCTTTAATTTTCATTACGGCAAAATGATTTCTCAAGCTAGTAAACGACTTGGCTTCATTAAGCGACGCGCCAGGGAGTTTCAGAACCTTTGGGTTACAAAATCACTATACACCGCGCTCGTACGCCCTCTTCTTGAGTATGCTTGCATTATCTGGAACCCAGTTTTCGAAATTCACAGCCAGATATTTGAATCTATTCAGAAGCAATTCTTGCTATTCGCTCTTAGAGGTCTTTACCATCCAAGTGATTTTAGTAATTTACCGTCGTATGAATTTCGCCTTAGGCTGCGGTCACGTCTCGAGATTGTAGGAGTGTAGGCTCGTTGCGATTGTTGAAGCTAGTAAGCATCTACGCTTTCTATGGTCAGATCTCACGCTTTTGAATGTGTAGCTATTCAAAAGCGTGAGATCTGACCATAGAAAGCGTAGATGCTTACTAGCTTCAACAATCGCAACGAGCCTACACTCCTACAAGCTCGAGACGTGACCGCAGCCTTAGACTTCTAAACTTATTACCTCTTGCATCCAGAAGATTAATGTTATCTGCCTGCTTCAGTTTCGATGTCATTAGAGACGCTGTTAATGTCGACTATATAGGTTACATACGCATCTCGCAATATATTCAGTATCATGTGATGAGAATGTTCTATTCTCGTTATGCGATATTCAAATTGTTTACTTTCCCACCAGTTGCAATGAACTGCAAGTGATGATCATTGTTTTGATTCTGCAATATTCAAATTGTTTTACTTTCCCATCAGTTACAGCGAACTGCAACTGATGATCACTGTTTTGATTCTAAGTACAAGCTGAAGCATCTTCCCACGATGAGCAAGCAATCGTAGTTGATATAAAGACCGAATTAGATTGTAATTAGTTAGTTGTAAAATCGTACTTAATAGCATTAAAAGCATTGAGAAAAATAATGTTATTTATTTTAGCAAAACTTAAAAGAGTTTTTTGCAATTTATACAGGAAAGATTTGTGCTTAATCAGCCCTTGAGAGTCACTAGATCCCGACGAATGCTAGTTGAACATAAGCATAGCACCGCATATGCTGATAATGAGCCAATTAACAGATGCTGCAAAATATTCAACAGTATGAGCCAACACTTTTCCCCCACGATATCCAAAGTGTCCTTTAAAAATAGAGTTACCAAGGCTCTCTTACCCTACCCTCCCTAGTCTACCGGCCTAGTATCTTCTTATGACTTAGGACTATTTTTATAATTGTTTAATTAGATAATTAATTAATTTCGTTTTGCGTTTTGCGTATTTAATATTGTGACCTACATGTAAGTTAGCTTTATGTATTTATTTTTCGAATTTTTATTTATTTATATTATATTAGTTTGTATTTTATACCTATTCTGAACCTGTTTTTTTTTAAATTTGTCTAGTTTTTTTTTTTTGTTTTATATTTATTTCATTTATATGTATTATTATACTTTGTTTGGTAAATAAATAAATTAAATTAAATTAAAGTGCCAGATTTTTTCGAAAACTACATAACTCTGCACTGAGAGTACACATTTGAACTCGTCTCACCATATTCGATGTGTGCCAGTAGTGAGGGGTGAAGTCACCAACTTGACACCGTAAGTTCGCAGTTTTGTCGAAGATGGCATATTTGTTTCACATATTTGTCTCCCGGTAATCATAAATATCTGTGATGGCAGTGAAGCGTAAATGTAATGCTGATAGAAACATCAAGCCAACTGTATAGAAGATCACGGCAGGGTTTTCATTGCTGATCAACTCGGTCCTCATACAGCAAAAGAAACAGCAGTCCAACGATGTCCGGGAAAGTTAACAAATTTACCACAAAGCTCAGGCTTTTGGATTAAAAGCAAAGATACTTATCTGACGACAAAGTAAACAAACCGCAACCACAACACGCAAATACTTCGACATCCCGAAACGTCAATAGTAGAATTGTCTGAGCCAGCTGTTCACAACATCCACACGTTCAAAGATCCGGTCCGTTCAATGGAAAATGATTAGTGCCTCGGGTGGCAGATGTGAGCATAGAACTGGACGTACTCTCGTCGCGCGTATAAAGTACAATAACCCGATGATACGCGAATGGGAAAAGTACCGGTGGGCATATGAAAATGTAGCGGGACATGGTCTACGAGGCTGGTCATTCTTTGTGTGAAGGCGGAAGAGTTAAGTCGAATATTCAACATCAGGCACACAGTGGAAAACCGATTCTTTGTGTGTTGCCAAAAATAATTAAGAGTGACATTTGTTTGAATTAGTATTAAGTAGAAATTTTATAAGATTGTTTTGGCTGATTTTTCTTTGCTTGCGGTACAAGTTTGGCTCATTTGCATATTATAAGAACTTTGAAAGAGTAGAGTGGTGAGTTATCGCGATAGAGCCGAAGATTAGAAATTTATTACGTTTGAAGTGTTTCTCCGGGTTGTAAATAAATTTAGTGAATAAAAGAACAAGACAAAAGAAAAGATTGGTTGTCGTGAGTTTCAGTAATCCTTCAGTGGTTAGCGATCGGGTGACTTTAGGAATGATGAAGGGAGTAGAGTGCGCCGACACGGAAGGGAAAATCAAGCCTGGTGTGGCTTCGTACAGTGCCCCACTGGCACCGGTGAATCGAATCTCACTCGACGGCTGTAGGTCCTTTATTGGGGTGAGTGAGTGGCGCCCAAGCCCAATCTTCGATTGAGCTTCCCGAGACCAATCGGCCCTAGCCGGATGCTGCTACCCCCCAAATAGGCTGAGTGGGTAACAACCTGAGAAATATTTAAAGTGTTTAAACTGTTTTGTTTTTGTTGTTTGTTGACGTGCTCATTGCATTATTTTAGATTTATTTTAACTGATTCGAAGTGTGACATATATATATATATATATATATATATATATATATATATATATATATATATATATATATACTATGCCTTTCGAGAAGAAAAGTATCTCCTCTTGGATTTCTGAGTACCCTGGAACATTTTCGTGCCACGGAAATGTTTTGTATTGCCAAGTTTGCAACAAAACTATTTCATGCACGAAATAGACCAACATGTGAAGACTAATCTTCAAATTGTGGGCCTGCAAAACAAATGCTCAAGACAACAGCTTATAACTGCGACCGCCACCCATACAAAAAGCCAGCAATAAAACAACATGCAACATTCCTCTGCATAAATTGCAAAATCCCACCTTCAGGGATTTTCTAAGAAAATATTGCGTGAATCAAAATATACCGGACGAGTCAACATTGTGGAAAAACTATGTTCGAACAATTTATCAGTATGTCCTGGAGCAAATACACAATGACCTCAAGGATAAGTTTATTTGAATTTCAGCCGATAAAACCACTGACAATTGTGGCCGCTATATTGCCAACTTAATAGTTGGCACATTAAGGCTGGAGCCTAAGACTTCCTATTTAGTGGCCAGCGAGGAGTTAGAAAAAGCAAACCACTCTGCACTTCCGGATTTGTGAATAAGGGTTTGAAAAAATATTTCCAGAACCTTCTGCCGATAAGTTAGGTTAGGTTTAACTGGCTGGCACAGGGCCACACATAGACCCATTGGTCCGTAGGGATACCAGATAAATGGACCCGGGGAAGGAAAGTTCAGTCCAAACGGCCATCGAAGGCCCCGGACTTTTTTGCGAACTGAAGTATGTCCTTGAGCCTCTGCTCTGCTACATGTGAGAGATTCACCAGCCAGGGCTCACCGAAGCAGCGCTGCCTTGTTCTCCCCAGTGCCCGGCAGTGGCACAGAAGGTGTTGGATTGTTTCTGAGACTCCCGGCTATTGACACTTCCTACAGGTGTCGCTGGTTAGGAGTCCCATTTTCATGGCATGAGCTGGTACAAGACAGTGGCCGGTAATGATGCCAACCAACCGCTTGCAATCAGTCCGCGTTAAATCGAGCAGGAATCTAGTCGCTACGTGATTGTATGACCGCCACATGATTTTGGTTAGCTTGCAGGTCTGAGTTGCACGCCATCTGCACATCGAACCTTGCATCTTATTGCAGTCAATAGAGTATTTGATTGTTTGGATTGGAGTAGGAATGTCAACCGATCCTGACAGGGGAAGGCTAGCCCCGTGCTTGGCTAACGCGTCCGCCCTCTCGTTTCCTTCAATGCCTTTGTGAACAGGAACCCAGAAAATTCTGACTCTTCTGTTGTTGCCCAGTCTATTCAGGGCCTGAATGCAGTCAAGTACACACTTCGATTTGTATGTGTAAGACATCAGAGCTTTAACCGCCGCTTGACTGTCTGTAAAGATGTTGATTTCCTCACTTGTGGTATCTCTGGCGTATGCTAGGTCTGCGGCTTTTCGTATCGCTAAAACCTCCGCCTGAAAAACACTACAGTGATTAGGAAGCCTGAAAGCTGCTTCCATAGTTGCATCTGCGGAAAATGTTGCAGTACCCACTCCGGCAGCCGTTTTAGAGCCTTCAGTGTAGATGCTAAGAGTTACTGCGCCCATTTGCCGATTCCACTCCTGCCCATCTCCCACAGTCGCCCGATATCCCCGATCGAAGCACAGAGAGGGGGGGGGGGGCGAAGTAATCGGTGCTATCTGCGTACCCCCGCTCAATTCTGCTATGGCCGAAGGACCGTGGCTCGTAGTGCCCCGATTCCCTAAGCCTGACAGCAGCTTTTGCGGCAGTGCCCCCTAACGAAGAGGTCAAGCCGAGGGAGATGAAGCAGGACATTCAGAGCAGACGAAGGAGTCGATGCTAAGGCACCTGTGGTACAGAGAGCCGCCAGCCGCTGAACTCTGTTCGCCATGCTAGCAAAGGCAGTCTTATTCACTGCTGGCCATCAGACCAAGCATCCGTAAGCAAGGATAGGCCTGTCTATCGCCATATAGATCCAGTGCGTTAAGGCAGGGCTTAGACCCCACGTTTTACCCAGCACTCATCGGCTGGCGTAAATCGCATTGCTAGCCCGCTTTACTCTCTCTTCCAAATTCGCCTTCCAGGTGAGCTTGCTGTCCAGAATAAAACCCAAGTACTTAGTTTGTGACTTGAGACTTAACCTGGCGCCGCTCCACCTGATTGGGGCTAATTCAGGGATTTTGTACTTCCTAGTGAAAAGCACGAGATCAGTTTTATTGGAGTTGATGCCGAGGCCCACGGTGTTTGCCCATTCTTCAACCAGCCCCAGAGCATACTCGATGAGCTGGCCGAGAGAGTGCGGAAACCTGCCCGAGACTAATATAGCTATGTCATCGGCATAGGCCACAACCGTTAGTCCTTTGCGTTCCAGCTTATCCAAAATTGTATTTATAACCAGGTTCCACAAGACAGGGGATAGAACTCCTCCCTGCGGTGTGCCTTTATGGACCTTCCTAGTGATTTGTGACCCCGCCCACTCAGCCGTTATTTGCCTTTGCTTAAGCACATTGCTTATCCAGCTGCAAACAGCGGAGTGGGTGTTGGTTGCGTGGAGGCTCTCCATAATGGCTGTTGTGGCAGAGATCCTTATCCACATATAAAAAAAAATATATTTTGAGTGATCGAAGACAAAATCTCACTACAAAACATTTGGAGCAGTACTTGATTGTCTGCGTATATAAAAGCAACAAAATGTTTAATAATTGCAAATTTTATTATATTTCGTCAATAAGGCTTTTGAATTAATGTATTAGTATTATATTGCATTAATAAATTACACTAAATTTTAAGTTAAAAACAAACTGATATTATTTTCAATATTTTTTTGTTGTGAATATTTTGAGCTTTTCATGCATTTTTATGCATATTTTAAGCTTTTTTATGCATATTTGAGGCATTTTGTGTTGCATATAATCGAGTCTCTATTGATAACCTTTTAGGAGGTATTTTAAATATTATTTTAACAGTGCTACGTTAGCACATCTGCAAGATATTTGGATATAAAAGATATGTTTAACTGTATGCAAACAAGTACTGCTAAGATCAATTACATGTTATTGGGCTTTCATGGTCCGAGGCAAAATCATTCAGCTAGCTATAATAGTCACTGTGTAAGTCGATTAGAACTACGACTGCAAGCGACTTTTTAGGCACGCGCATGCCGCAGTGATAGCTTCATAGTAATCTGAACGAATATTGAAAAGTCGCATGACCCAAATAATTTGAAATGTAGTACTTTTTCATGAAATATTGATTAAATGTGTTTGTTGTGCCACCTCAAATTTTCTCAAGTTATCCGAAGTCAACATTCATTTTCTCGCATCAAGTCAGCATTATTCATGACCTCAACTACTTGCAATTATACAATCTATGTATGTATAGCTGTATCTAAGTGCGTATTTTCCTTAGCTTCACCAATGGCATTTTCATTTCGTATCAAAGTAGATCGCTCTCATACACTTAACAATTTCTGCATTTTCAACGTGAATAAACAGTTGCTTTGTGTAGACAGTTGTTACGAGCGTAATTATGTACGTAGCAAAACTACATACATCACGTTTCCATGCGAAGAAAATTCAGTAGAAGAATAAAAAGTACTTATGAAACTGGTTAGACTCCATGTAAATTGTAAGGTGCTTCATACTTCTCTTTGGTATTGTTTGTGCTTCGCATGAATGTCTTGCGAGCATAAACAAAAATCATCATTGGATCTTGTTAACATTTTACCGGCAAGGCTACGCAACATGAATGATACCGTGAAGAAGATAAGAATTGTTTTGCTGATTGTCGAAATTCTCTGAAATGTTTCATTGACGTAAAACGAATTAATTGGAAAGAAACTTGCAAATATTTATTTGAAAATGATGAAGGATTGAAATATTTATCTGACGAAAAAAACAATTGAAATGAAAGCATTCCCAATAAGACCATGGGATTTAAAAGTAAAAGTTAAAGTATCAATTTTCGCTACACGTTCAAATGGACATTTATGTCATCGCAATGAAGTAGCATATTGCGCCAGTTTTTTTTTTTAAAGGAAGTCGAATATGTCACTGTGTGCCTGAAATCTAGGGTAATCGAGACCACATTGAGAGTGTTCTTTTTCATTTTATTCTTATAAATCTCATGGGAATTGTCTATGCTCCAAATCCCATTATTGAATTTGAGCATTCTGCCCAAATGGGATTCATTAATTTGCGGGAAAAATTATTATTTCATAATTAATGAAGTCATGAATTTGACTGTTTTCCTATGAGCAAGCTTAAAGAGTTGCGGACTGTTTAAATGGTTAGCTGGTCATAATTCCTGCAACAGTTTGAATTGAGGGAAATATCGTCAGGCTGAAAGCCGGATTTTTTCCTCTGAAAACTATTTAATTATTTTATAATATTATTTATTCTTGAATTTTACAAAAAATATATACACTCAGAGTCATAAGTCTACAAGCAACCAATAAAAAAATGTTATTTAGAATATTTTTCCAAAAGTCAACAAATTAGCAAACTTCGTTTTTATTTTTCTGATGAAATATTCTATGCACAGTGTCGACGCTAAATTTCTTTGCACGTGTTCGCAAAACAGCCGAGATAACGGTACTTTTGTTCTTTAGCGTAACATAACAAACGATCAAAAGTCTACAAGCGGTCATTATTGTTGCGATCTTGTGAGCGTGCAGAAGGTAATTTGCTTAAAATTTTGATTACATTTTATAGATATATTAATTGATCAGATAGCTAAAATAAAATCTCTTGTTTTTTTTGTAAAAAAAGCTAAAAATTTTATTATGGAGTCTAAAAGGAAAGAAATAAGTGTCGGCGAGAGGGAAATCATCATTAAGCTCTGGAAGGAAGGGAAGGCAAACCGAGAAATTAAACAATTGGTTGGAAGATCGCACTGCTCAGTGTATACCGTAATAAAAAAAATTTAAAACTACTGGAATTATCACGTCAAAACCTCGTTCTGGTCGCCCACTGAAGCTGACGTCCCGTGAAAACAGCTCAATATTGAATACAGTGAAGAATAATCCACGCTTGACTGCATTGCAAATTGCAAATGATGTTCAGGAAAGATTTTCCAAAAGTATTTCTGTCGTTACTGCACGACGAATTTTGAGACGGTCTGGTTTTCATGCTAGAGGAGCACGAAAGAATCCGCTTATTTCTTTAATCAATCGAAAAAAGCGCATAGCTTTCGCAAAGAAATATTTGAATATGCCTGAAGAGTTCTGGAACAACGTGCTTTTCTCCGATGAATCGAAGCTCTGTATTTTCGGTATAAAGGGACGCAAATAAATATGGCGTAAGCGAGGAGAAGCATACAATCAGAGCAATCTTTACCCAACGGTAAAAGATGGAGATGGTGGAGTGATGGTTTGGGGTTGTATGGCAGCCAATGGTACGGCAACCTGGAGGTTGTGGAGACAACGATGGATAAACATATATATTTAAATATTTTAAAACGTAATATGCAATCCAGTGCTGACAAATTGGGACTACAAAGAATTTTTTATTTTCAACACGATAACGACCCCAAGCACAGTGCGGAAATTGTGCGCACTTGGTTACTGCACAAGGCCCCCAAAAAATTACACACGCCTTCACAATCACCAGATTTAAACCCCATTGAGAATTTATGGGCGCTATTGGAAAGAAAAATACGCAAACATACTATTTCAACAAAACAAACAGCTCAAATTCATAATATTAAAGGAGTGGGCGGAAATAACAGTTCAGGAAACCTGTAAACTTGTAGCTTCGATGAAAAACCGTTTATTGAAAATTCTTAAGCGTCGCGGCTATCCGACTAGCTGTTAAACTATATGAAACATTTTATTTTAACATTCTAAAACTTATTTATAATTATTGCTTGTAGACTTTTGATTCTTTGTTTTGCTATCCAGAAGAACAAAAGAACCGTTATCTCAGCTGTTTTGCTAACACGTTGAAAGAAATTTGGCGTCAACATGTTACTTTTATTATTGTTTAAAAAAAAATTGAATTAAATAAATTGATTGATATTTAAAATACATTCTTACGAACCTTGTTTTACTGGTTGCTTGTAGACTTATGACTCTCAGTGTATATATTTTTGTCATTTATTTTTTTAATTTTATTTCTTAACTTCGCTTGAGTGAAGTCTGGAAAATAATAAAAAATTATGAGGTACTACGATAGGCAGGTTGAAATGGCTGCGGATCTACAGAGGCCTGACGACCGACACACGTAGGCACACGAGAGGCCCGTTGTGATGCCACAATAATTTATGACTCTCTCCTACTCACTGAACTCAGGAATCCATCTGCTTCCTTTGACGAACCGCACTATCCCCTTTAAATTGGCAGGGATAATTCGGTCAGGTTTCAGAGAAAGGGTGGACAGCCTTGTTAGCTCATCGGCCTCACAGCTGCACTAAAAATCCCTATGTCCAGGTACCCAAATCAATTGAACAGCCGAATGTCTCGATATCTCCCTATGAGATGCACAACATCCAGCAACAATCATGGACACTGTACATGGACCAGCAAGGGATTTAATAGCCGCTTGGCTATCTGTGACGGTAGACGGTGGGACAGCTTGAAATTCAGCTCATCTGAGTATACAGCACTCTCAACTCTACTGTTTAGCTTTGAGCCGCCAGTGTATACTTGGATAAGCCCACTTTCGAGGGTGACACCATCTCGCCATTCATCCCTACCAGGAATGCGAGTTGTGAACTCCAAATCCAGTAGGCATTGCGGAGCGATGTAGTCAACACCCGCTGGAGCCGGAACTCCCTCGGCCAAAATCCTCGCATGGCCGGCTTCTGTTCTTTTCCATGCCGAGATACAATTCAGTCGCACAGCAGCAAGATTGGCTTGCTGTAAGATAAGTAGATTGGTTGGCAGCCAGTAAAGCAACACGAAAAGTGCCTTAGTAGGGGTGGAGCGGAGCGCTCCAGTAACCAGTAATGCACCCAACCTCCGCAAGTTTTCAAGCTGCTGTTTGCAGGTAGCCTTAAGAGCAGCCTGACACCAGAACGCCACTACAAACAATAGATTCGGCTCAACCACAGCAGTATAAAGCCAAGCAACAGGACGAGGGTGTAATCCCCAATTTGGCCCTATGGCTCTTTTACAGCAGTAGAGTGCGTTGAAAGCTTTTCGCGCTCTTTCTGCTATATTGTAGGTCGGTAGCAGCTTTGAGTCGACAATGAGCCCTAACTACTTGATCCTCTGACTCAGGTCAATGGAAACCCTGTTTCACTTGGGTAACTCAAAACAAGGAACTTTGTACTTCCTTGTAAACAGAGTAAACAGAACTCAATGAGGACGTGAAGAGCAATTTCAACAGGCTTATTTTCGGTATAAGCATGCTGTGACTACGAGATCAACATAGGATCGATTGATCTTTTAATGTGGTATTCAATGATGCTTTCCAAAATCTTAAGCAGGACAGAGCTAAGACTTATTGGACGATAGTCCTTCAGCTTAACATGCAAAACTTTTCCTGCGTTAGAGATAAACACAACTCTAGTTTCCCGCCAGCTGGTGCGAACATACGAGAAGCTTAGCGATACTTCCATGGACTGTTGAATGTCAGCCGCGAGGGCGCCATCAGGGCCCGGAGATTTAAACGGCTCAAAGGAGTTAATAGCCCACCTCAGTTGAGAATTTGATATTCTGAACGGCGACATTGAACTGTAAGCTTGCTCCGTTTGGCGCACCGCTGCTAGAGGACAATAATTGCGCGGGAAATGTGCGTCCAGAACGTTTAGACTATCTGCGCTCGAACTAGTTCAAATGCCCTCAGGGTTAATGATGCACCCCATAGCCGTCGTGTCGTGCTTAAGACATTACACAGGCGATTTGGCTCGCTGAGATTTTCTACGCAGAAAGATCTCCATGAGGCCCTCCTTGACTTGCTTACGGCATACTTAAAAGCCTTCAGCTTCGTTTTATACATCGACCAGTCATTAAACATTTTCGAGCTATTGAACCCCATCCTACACTCTCTTCGCAGGGTTCTGATCTCCATATTCCACCAGGGGGCTTGGGATTCCCCCTGGCTGTGGGTGGATTACAAGTTGCCCTAGACGCGGAGTTGAGAGAACTAGTGAAAGAGTCAACCGCCTGATCCAATTCATGGTAGGAGTCAATGCTCTTAGGAGCATTTTCCAGTGAGGATCGGACCAGAGAATTAAGTAACTTCCAGTCCGTTCTTTTCCTGTTAATAAAGGCTAACTGTTCAGTAGAGCTGCGGCCAGCCACGTTGAATAATATGTACCTATGGTCAGAGAAATAACACTCCTGCAGAACCCTCCAGTCACGAAGAAAATGCGAGTGCCGCCCACTGACCAAGGTAACGTCAAGAATCTCCCTACGATTTGAGGTAAGGAAGGTTGGTTCGCTGCCAGTATTGGCTATGAAAAGGTTGTGGGCAAGGATGAAGTCAAAAAGCTCCTCACCTCGGCCATTTGTGTTGGAGCTACCCCATACTTCATTATGATCATTAGAGCTAGCCCCCGGATTAAGAAGCACACCAATTTTCGTGGCTTCAGCCACAACACTATTGACAGTGTCGCAGGGAGGGCTAGTGCCATGATCGTGTGCTAGAAACAAACTAGCATGATCTTTGATCGATTTCACTGCGACAGCCATGTTATCATTGTCACAGAAATTGTGCAAAACAAGGACGTTAATGTTTTTCTTGACAAAAATGCAGACACGTGGCTTGTGTAAGCCGTCAGGTCCTATCAGTCTGTATCAATTGGTGCGTAGCCCGCAAACCCGGTTTTTGGCATCCCGGTTTTTGGCATCTAGCCAATCGGGGCAGCAGGGCAGCTGATGCTGCTTTGGAATGGTGAACGTTAACCTGCAGTACCCTCACCATCATGCATTATTAATTAGGATTATTTCAAGGTCCACCTTCTCGGTCATAGAAGCCCCCCAGGCCCTTGCTTTGCATCCAGGGTCATGAGGTCCAGACAACCACCCAACTCGCAGGTAGTTCCGATGCTAACCTCATCAGCAAAGAAGGATTCAACATCCGATTCCTCATCAGATGTCGCCCTCAAACAGGCAACATACCCTTTTTAAGTGGCTCCCCTGCCGTTTGAGCCACCTGTTTTGAGTCGGGCTTTACTGGTATCGGATCCCCCGAATCAGAGCTCTTTGGCCTGTCGCTTCGATATATTCGTAGAGCCAATTTTTCGGCCCCGTACCTGATCATTTAATACTGGGCAGTGCCTCTTCATTAATGACCAAAAGGATCTCCCGCCGATTGTCTACCGGCTCCCCAATCTTCGCAACCCTCCAATTCTCCGTAGGAAGATCCGGGTTGAAGATCCGCACTATGTCCACGACTTCGACTGGGTCCGAATGAAAAAAAGAAATCCATGTCCTGCATCGTGGTCGACTGGGGATCTCATCCTTAAGCACCTCCTTAATCTTGGCGCCTGGCCAGAGTTCCCCAGCTGGGATATTGTCCGCTTGTAGAAATCCACCGATCGTTGGTGTCCGCACGCAACCAGCCTGATTCCTTTGTACTAGCCCGCGTCGTTCACCGTAGGTGGAGGACTCGAGTTGGCCTTCTGCAGCTTGCAGCAGGCTCCGAATAAAGCCTGCCTGATCTTGAGCCAGTTTTCGGAGAAGAGATGATTCCATCTCTTTTGCTTGCATCAATCACGGCCCAAACAAGGCACCCTTTAGCCATTTCATTAAATGGCCGAGTTATCCCGGAAGGCGTTGCCGTTAGCTTCTCCTTTTTGCATTCCTGCCTGCCCTGATTCTTCTTTTCAGCCGACTTCTGTCGTTTTTGAGCTGAATATGCAGGGTTTAGAGGAAGCGGGTGCTCCCCAGTATGTTTTTTTTTGCCCATTGAAGGGACTTTTTGTCCTCGTCGCACATTGTCTACTACGATTCACAAGGATCATTTTAATTGAGTCGTGGTGCGTGTGGAAGAAAACTGGTATGTCGAGAACGTAGTAAAGCTTGCAGCTACCATCAGCAAATTGCAAATAAATTTAATAAATTAATAATTTATTAATAATGCCTCAGTCAGACAGGTCAATTATTGACGTTAATTCGTAGCATCCATCAATTGTTTGTTGGCAATACATTGCCAGCATTTGTAAAAAAAAAATCGCATATGAGTTTGACAGCAGTGTGAGAACCACTTTGTGAAGCAATTGACCCGCAATTTTAATTGACATCGGTATTGTCAATTTTGCCTGCTTGACATGCTTGTGCTTGTACTAAATTTCGGTCGCAAAAATGAAAGGCATTCCCCAACAGTCACGAGAAATCTCAGACAATCTCTCAGCAGTGTTTTTTTCTCCGCACTTTCTTCTTCGCACACCTCTCAATTCGTGTTGTCAATTTCTGTCAACCACGCATTGACAGCAATCCGTGAAGCTTATTTTCACGTCAATACGAGCGTTAGTGTAAACACGGTTGTCAATTGCTTGCCCCTGTTGACGTTTTGCTTGACGTTGCTTGCCCCTGTTGTTGCAATCAGTGTAAATGTAGCATAATAGGTTCCAAAAAATCTTGACTTTTGATGAGCCATCAATTATTATACAACATTCGATTTTTTTGAAAAAAAAAAAAATAGATTGGTGCTTAGCCTTATCTTTCTGCATCGATCAAAACAAGTCGGAAGGGCTAGTGTCGAATAAAAATAACCGAAAGGAAAGAACTTCCCATCCAAAATATTCCAAGCGATTTTTGACTCAAGCCGTGACATGTGGCGGAGCATTTTTGCTGTGTTTCTTTGATTGCTCGACTTGAATGCAGTAATTTAAGGTGGGACCTACCTCCCGTGATTGTTTCGCTGATATTAGCAGTTCAAAATAAATTATGCCTCATCTTTTTTTGCCTTCTTAAATGCTTTTTGTCTTCGATGCTAAAAACATCATTTTCAAAACGTACAAACCATTCATTCCACGAGAAACCGACGTGCTTCTGCTGCACTTTTTTCCACCGACATGTTGAGAGCTCTAAATAATTGTGTTCTCCACGCTTCGAGTAAATGAAACTAGCTGAATATCATAGCCTAATGGTAATGCTCTTACATGAAGTTATTTGCAGTAAAAAGTTCTAGCAAAATATATCTATGCCATTTGTGAGACAAGATCAGAAATTTGTTTAAAGTCCCAATAATTTGATTATTTTTTAAGTTTTCTAATGTAAATGAAATTGCTTTCTTTTTTAATCATTGAAAAGCTAGATTTATTGAAATTTATTTACATGTAAATATACCTTCATCAATGTCTAAATTACAACTGTTTTATTTTCAAATTACAATTATTTACGTTTTTCATATTTTCATTGTACTCCTCATGCTATTATCTGAACTTCTAAAAGAAATAATCTCTGTTCAATATAAACAAAAAATAATACGGAATTATTTAAAAATAAAATTTCTTTAAAGAGCATATCAAATGACTTATGCTCGGTACTTTGAAAACACTCTCCTAAAAGTATGCAATGTACTCGGAACAAAGATCGAATCGCAAATTTATGAAATGTAATATGTACCGTACATAAGAAAGTTTTAATTGGATATATGCATAGATACAATAGCTGGTTTCGAAAATCATTAGCTAAAGGTTTGTTAATAAACATAATATTGTTTTATTTTGTGTCACTCTAAACATATTGGTTCATTAGTCTTTGTTATAAGTTTATTATAAGGGGCATTTCACGCAGGGTTCCCACTTTTAATACATTTGTATCGTTTTGATACATTTTATACATTATTTAAAACTTATATTTTTGATACAATGATACATCAACTCTCTGAATTATGGCAAAATGATACACTTTGTCATCCAGTAAATAAATTCGTTTAATTTTGCTGCCATTTGACAACCAAATCTCCTCTCTCTAGTAGTACTAACGGCCAACTTCAATCTACTTTACACTCTGAACTACGAAATACATCTATTCTGTGATGCACTCTGATCATTTGAAATTTTCAAGCTATTTAAATAATAGCGATGTATATATATGGTTTTTTTAAGCTGAAGAATTATTTGTTTGTTTTTGGAAATGTAAAACAGCGACCTTCCCTAAAAGTAATCTGCGCTCCGTGTTAATGTCGTGAAAATGTTGAGCGCATTCGCAAAGAACCTATATTTTGCAATCATTTTATTTTGTGTGGCTTCAATATTAATGGCAATATACAGATGAAAACAAAGAGCGGAAGCAATTTATGATATTTTTTTAGGCTCTATATTATTCAATAAATATAGTAACTCTAAACTAAGTTCTTTCATATTATTATTTATAGTTTCAGCACCTCGAAGCAACTTTTTGAAATTTTTCATACATTTTTACCAATATTGATACACTTTTTGAAGAAATTTGATACGGCGGAAAATTTGGGAGTGGGAGCACTGATTTCACGTGAAAGGGACAACGAAAAAAAGTCGAGGTTCTGGATTTCGTTCATATTGTGCATAATGGTACTTCTAGAAGATATGAATGTGAATGCACAAGTTTTTGTTTCACGTGAAATGCCCCATAAGTCAAATTTTTGCGATAAGACTGGTAAGTTTTAGACAGCCTAAGCTAAATAAAAAGTTTAGAGCCATAAAATAATTGATTCATTAGGCGTTGCGCTAATGAGGGGGTGTTTGATCCTATTGGGAGACATTATTTGAAATTTTTAAAATTTAGAATTGCGTTAACTTCCGGTAGATCATTACGAATTTCACCGGACACATTGGTGTGAATATAGATGATATAGACTGAAGTATTTTTTGATAAATGTGCTTGTAGCTACGACAAGGACATAAAGAAAAATGCTCCAAAATTAAAATTTCACCCAGGAAACTTACGAATAGCAAATCTTATCTGCCTGTTTCGTACCCTAATTATCTCAT
Source organism: Nemotelus pantherinus (assembly GCA_963978885.1). NCBI lineage: Eukaryota > Metazoa > Arthropoda > Insecta > Diptera > Stratiomyidae > Nemotelus > Nemotelus pantherinus. Next base: position 167,853,178 of record OZ022263.1, read on the forward strand.
TCATCAGCTTATGCGTTCAATAGCTAATGCTTTCGAAACCGCAAAATGTGTACACTCTGCAATGCAAACAACGCCTTGTTACCGAAACACATAAAGCCGAATTTACATTCTCGCCGAGCAATGCCAAATGAAGACAAGGTGAGTGTGTAAACGGTCTCCTTGTCTAGTCTCGGCTGTGTTTTTCATGGCAAGCACGAGTGTGTAAATGGTTTGCTCGTCGGCTCTTGTTTGTTTTACGAAGGGATAATGATCCTTTTATTGCTGTGCCTGACTGTTTATGACCGTCTCGTCCTAGTTGGAAGCCGCTGGAAGCGAAGTCGGTTTTATGCATCAAGTCAAAGGGATTCGAGAGGGTAGCATGTGCTCATTTAAATTTTCGAATTTTTCGCCGGGACTTCAAACATGTGTTTGCGTGTCCCAGATTGAAATAACTCAACGCACACCAGGCAGTTGCAATAGCCACAGCCCGTACCTCAGTCATCGTTCACTGAACTGAACAAAACAGCTCACAACTGTCGAAAGATGCAAAGTGAAATATCCTAAGTAAACAATTCACCCTATGAAAGGTGCATGGTGTATGGTCCGTGTTGTACGGTGCAATATCCTAAGTAAACAATACACCCTATGTCTTGTTGAGTCTCGTCCAATGTCTTGTTGAGTCTTGTTTACTCTTGTACCCGAGACGCTCGTCTCAACGTATAAATCGGGCATAATACGAATGGGCGATTTGCGTGCGGTAATATCCACGACACGCGTACAGCATTCGTTCCCAAGTACATCAGTGTGGAGTGTGCCTGACGTGCTGTCCTGTTAAGAATTATACTGTCAGTATAAGTGTACTAACGGCACCCGAACGTGCGGAGAGTGACGTGCAAGTAAATAGTCGATCTGTTTGAAATGACTCCTCTCACCTCTCCCCTTCGTCCTATCTACTCGTCTTCCCGTAGGCGGTGCTGTTAATCTTGACCAGAGATCGGGTAACGATATCCTAGCGATATTAAGCCCCCGGTGGAAGGGAAAGAAATTAAGTGGTAGATAGTCCGGTCCTCTAGCCTTGGGGGTTGGAGCGATGGACCGACAATCCGTCCTCCACAAAAATTTAAACCGTTGCGGAACTTACGGAGATGCCTCGGATAGGGTTGGACCAACGGAAACGACCCGGCAAACGAAACATGGACTATGCTTTTGGATCCTGGAATGTCAGATCACTAAATAGACCTGGTGCTGTAAAAGAATTATTATTACAGGCCACTCAGTACAAATTGAACGTGCTGGCAGTCCAGGAAACGAAATGGACTGGTAGCGAGATTCAAGACATGAGATCGCACACAATATTCAAGAGTGGGAAGCCTGCAGGAAGCCGTGAATTTGGAGTGGCATTCATTGTGGATAGGGAGTTCAAGCCACACGTTATTGACTTCAAGGCAGCAAGCGAACGTTTGTGTGCGATCCGCATCAAAGCAAAATTTTTCAAAATATGGCTGATAAATGTCCACGCCCCGACAGAAGAAAAAGACGAAGAAACGAAAGACGCATTCTATAACCACTTGGAAAGGCTATTCGACTCATTGCCTTCAAATGACGTCAAAATAATACTCGGCGACTTCAACGCTAAAGTCGGGAATGAAGAAGTATATCGGGGAACAACTGGAGGGCACAGTCTCCACGATACAACTAACAACAACGGCCAACGCCTGATTGACTTTGCATGTAGTAGGGATATAGTCATAAGTTCGACATGCTTCCCACATCGACGCATCCACAAAAGAACATGGGCATCACCAGATGGCAATACCTTCAACCAAATTGATCATGTTCTTATTTAGCGGAGATGGGCTTCCAGCATACTTGACGTTCGGACGTTTCGAGGAGCAAATTGTGACTCGGACCACTACTTGGTCAAATCCAAATATCGATGTCGCATGTTAAAGGCGTACGTGACGAAGAAGAGTCCTCTGCGTAAGTTTGACATTGGAAAGCTCCAAACGGCGTCAGTAGCAGAAAACTTCTCAAAAACTCTTACCCCCATCCTACAAAATAACACAGTGACGAGTAGCAAATAAGATCATTAGATGTAAGAAACGAAAATATTATGACGAGCAATTAAAGAGCATTGACGAAAATCTGGCGAGCAATAAAACTAGACAAGCTTACAAAGTAGTGAAATGTTTATATCAGAGCCGATAGACATCTCTGACGAAGTCCCGATCGCACCTCCAACGCTGGAAGAAGTCAAGTCTGCCATAAAAAGCCAGAAAAATAACAAAGCGCCGGGCATTGACGAGATTCCGGTCGAGCTCATTAAATACGGTGGTAGCTGGCCCTATAAAAGCCATCCACAAATTGATCCAGAACATCTGGGGCCAAGAAAAAATACCGTAGGAGTGGTGCAAATCCATCATATGCCCTATCCACAAAAAAGGAGACAAACTTCGGTGCGAAAACTACAGAGGCATATCGCTACTTTGTACGTCCTATAAGATACTGACGAAAATATTAAAGGATAAGATAAATGTATACGCTGAAAAGGTCTTTGGGGAGTACCAAGGAGGCTTTAGGTCTGGTAGATCAACTACGGATCAACTCTTCACAGTCAAACAAGTGCTTGAAAAATGCTGGGAATTTAGCATCGACGTCCACCAGATTTTCGTGGATTTTAAACAAGCATATGACAGTATTGACCGAAACATACTGTACTAAATAATGCTATACTTCGGCATCCCGGCAAAATTAGTTCGGCTGACCAAAATGACGATGACGGCGACAGCATCACAAGTCAGAATCAACAACAGTCTGACTGACGCCTTTGACACAAATGTCGGACTAAAGCAAGGGGATGGGTTGGCCCCTCTGCTGTTCAACCTAGCACTTGAGTACGTGATAAGGAAGATTCCTGTCGACACAGGGGGTACGCTTCTGTATAAGTCGAACCAGTTAGTGGCCTACGCGGATGATATTGACATCTTGTCCCGTTCCTTCACATCCGCCAAAGAGCTCTTGTTGAAACTTGACCAGGAAGCCAAGGAAGTAGGCCTGAAGATCAATCAGACAAAAACAAAAATCATGACGCAAACAAGAAAGAAGACCTCCATTCGACAAAATATAATTCTTGACGAATATAATTTAGAGAATGTGGACGAATTTATATACTTAGGCTCGAAATTGACAACGAAAGGCAGTGAAACTGACGAAATTAAACGGAGAATACAGCTCGCTAATAAAACTCTCTACTCCGTTCTGGCCCTACTGAAGACCAGCTGCATACACAGGAAGACGAAGCTCCAAGTCTACAAATCAATCATCAGACCTGTGTTGTGCTACCGCCGTGGAACTTGGACCCTTACCCAAGCATCCGCAAATATGTTGAGCGCCTTCGAAAGACGGGTCCTCAGGCGTATAATTGGAGCTAAACAAGAGTGCGGCCAATGGCGGATAAGATACAACAACGAGTTGTACGAGGTTTTTAACGAGCCGGAGGTTGCTACAATAATCAAACTGCGGAAGCTGCAATGGGCTGGTCACGTGCAACGAATGGACGAGCATCGACTACCTAAGAAGGTATTCGACGGAAGGGCCGAGGGGCGAAGACCAGTGGGAAAACTCAGAAAACGCTGGTCTGACTCTGTCGACGAAGACTGCGCAAAGCTGCTCGGATTTCGAAATTGGAGGACGCGGTCATTGGACCGAGACAACTGGAGGCGTCACCTACGAGAAGCCAAGGCCCGAGAGGGGCTGTAGTGCTACGACGACGACGACGATAAGTGTACTAACAGTACAAATGTACTGCCAGTACAAGTGTGCTGCCCAGTGCAAGCGTGCTGCCCAGTACAAGTGTGTCGCCAGTGCAAGTGTGCTCCCAGTACATGTGTGCTGCTAGTACAAGTGTGCTGCCAGTAAAAGTGTGCTGCCAGTACAAGTGTGCTGTCGACACACTTATAAAGTGGCGCACTCGTACAACACACCGAAGTGTGCTAGCACACTGTGCTTAGCAGCAGGCACAGGTGCTGCCCATCACTACCCAGTACTCATCATCACGGTGCGGGCTCCGTAGTCTCATTCATTCTTCGTTCACATGGAGCTGACTCTTTCCTTTGTGCGATATGATAGTCGCATATATATGTACATGTTCCGACGTTAGAATAGTCTGGAAATCGTTAAACTACACACGGCAGCCGAATGAAGTATTGCCGTATGAATATGCATAAGCTCTATTTGCTCTTGCCACTAAAGTCAAGGTATGAAGTGTGCCGAGCAGTTCTAAATGATGGCTCACGTAGCTCTTTCAAAAGAGTTGCTCTTTTTGACTGGGTGACCTATCATTAAAAATAACACAAGTAATAAAATAAATATAAAATATTGGTAAAACTTTATTAAGGGGCATACTAATGAAAATAATAGTATAATAAATCCAATCTAATATTTTTGTGTTTAATGCATCTACTTATCTATTTTCAATGAAATCAGTCCATAAATCCTTCAATTCAAACTGCCGACATCTCACAGCCAATGCGTGCTTAATTGCTTCGATCCTTCATGTTTCGCGAAAATAATTAAAAGCTACATCTGTGTTGAGGTCACTTTTCCTTTTTCATCCGAACAAAACATATACAGATTTATGCATTGAGCTCGTACGTAGGCTTCTGAAAAACTTGCTAAATTTTGCACCAGCTACTAATTATATTCGATAAACTATTTAAAAAAAAATCTGCCACTTATTTATAATATAGGCATATCCGCATATTTAGAAAAAATACATAAAATCGATTTTGTACCGTTTGAACCAATTTATGTAAACACATGCATCTGCATACATAATTATACAGAGCCCGATGTCTTATTTCGAAGTGAAAACCTCCAATTTTTCGAAGGTAAACGAATAAAAATTAAAACATGACTGCGTCGACGTTTCATAAATGATGCTCTGTATTAATTAATTAGCTTGTAAATAGTGTATAGTCGCGTTATGAATGAATGAATGAATGGATGAGGCCTAAGATATTCTGAAAAAAACAAATGCTCTTTGAATAGATTATCATCGATTTGCTGTTTCTAGTGACATGTTGAACGGTTTACGATACCGCACGATTTGTTTAATGTGTCCAGTTTTATGGGCAAGAGTGGTGAGGGTATGCCCTATTCATCTACCGTTTGAAATATATAGCATGGCTTTGGATTGAGTCAAGTGTCAATGGTGATGCGTATAAATCACTCTAAACGTAGGCTCATCTTCATCCGTATTTGTTTAATGAGCTGCGAATTAGATCAAGGCGTCTGAGACAAATTTGTCGGAAATTGTCTTAAGTGTGTTGAAATTTTTTAATGTCTGCACGGAAATTGTCATTAAAATACCGAATTTTGTTTTGCTGTCAAAAGAAACTAGTTCGCTGCGTTATTTGAAACTATTACAATTTTTTCACTTTTGTTTTTTATTCTGACTAAAAAAATATGAGTTTCGTAGGTAACGCTAATTTTTTTTGGGTTAAATTCTCTGATGGAAAATCGCATTATACGAGGGTTGATCAATAAGTGATGATAATGAATATAAACCAAGGTAATCGAACTTAAAAGATATATTTATTTTTCAACATAGTCTCCTAACAAGTAAATACATTTAGTCCATTTTTTCCCAAACCCAGGATTCCTTTAGAACATTTTTTTTTATCTTGACTCTCCAAAATGCCTCAACAGCGGCCATCACTTCGCTATCATCTTCAAATTTCTTACCCCGGAGATGTTGTTTGAGCCGAGGAAAGAGGTAGAAGTCACTGAAAGCTAGATCTGGCGAATAAGGCGGGTGTTCAAGCAGTACGAATCCTGTTTCTTTAATTGCATCCATCAAAACTGCAGTCTTGTGGGCCGGTGCGATATATTGATGAAAACGGACTCCGGCTCTCAGTTTACCGCGTGTTTTTTACTTCATCGCTTCTCGCAACCTTCTTATTTGGTCTGCGTAGTAAGTGCCTGATATAGTGGCTCCCTTTTCCAAATATTCCATCATAATAATTCCTTCAGCGTCCCAAAAAACTTATGCCATAACCTTTCCTGTCGAACTCGACACTTTGAGTTTCTTCGGCGTCGAAGAAGAGGCTCGCTTCCAGGTCATCGATTGCTGTTTTCTGGATCAAAATGGTGAATCCAGGTCTCGCCTCGTTTCTTCTTATGCTCGTCCGTTAACACTCTCGGTACCCAACGCGCAGAGACCTTCTTCATATGTAATTTATTGGCAAAGATTTTTCGAACACTACCATATGAGATCCCTGTGACCTCACCTACATGCCTGATGGTCACTCTTCGATCTGCCATCTTCGAATTTTTTTTTAATTTGTCTTCATTCATCTTCAGTGGATGTTCTTCCCAGCTTAAACTCTTTGGCCCAGCGTGTAACGATGGAATATGAAGGAGCAGAGTCCCCTAATGTTTCCACCATGTCGCCGTGTATGTCTCTGGTAGACAATTTTTTCAAACAGAGGTACAGCTCTAATTTCGTTTTTCTTCATTTTGATGTTCTCTCTTCGACTGTTCGTATTCAAATGAATGCACCCCTCCTTGGAATTGTATTTCCCCTGGAGCTAGAGCTTTCAGCACTTTGACTCCACTCCTCTGGGTGGGTGGTTTCTTCCACCGTACTCAACCCTCACCTTTCTCCTACTGTGTCACTTGGTGCAGATGTTCCACACTATACCGTTAGCTGTCGAAGACTCTGGTATATTTCATTGGGACGCGTTACTACTTTTAGGTGTTCCATAGTACTATTAGGGTGTTCGTCTAGTCTGTCAAATAATTTAAGCGTTTTGTCACGTATACTTCTATTGTCTCTATCCGTAATTGTTTGTGTATGTCCGCATTTCTAATGTACCATGGAACCCAGAATATTTTTCTCAGTGCGAGATTCTGACATATTTGTAGCTGCTTTTTGTTTGTTTTGTATGTCTGGTAAAAGGCAGTGCTTCCGTAAGTGAGCATTGTTCGTATAATTTGTTTGTAAAGTAATGTCTTGTTTGTCATGTTCAGTTTGTTTGGTCTTATCATTGGTTTGAGTTTTTGTAGTACTCCGTTTATTGTTTGTCTTTTGCTCATTATGTGCTCTGTCCAGGATAGCCTGCTATCAAATGTCAGTCCTAAGTATTTGGCTGTCCTTTGCCAGTCAATTTCCTCGTCGTTCACAGTTAGTTGTGGTGGTTGCTGTGCGTGGCGTCTTGTTATGAAGATGGCTTGCGTCTTCTCGGCATTTATTTGAATTTTCCATTTCAGAAAATATTCCATTAATACATCAATATAGGATTGCAGGATTGAAGATATAGCATCTGCATGCTTGGAGGTGTGTAGTATACAAGTGTCATCTGCGTACAGGGCTACTTTTGTATTGGGCATATTCGGAATGTCTGCTGTGTATAAACTATACAACATTGTGGAGAGTGGTGAGCCTTGCGAGACTTCAGCTTCTACTGGCCGCATTCTGGAGAGGTGATTGTTAATTCTAACACAGAAAGATCTGCCCTGAAGAAAGGATGCAATAACTTGCACGAGTGGAAGTGGTATTTGAAACGCATGTAGTTCGAATATCAGTCCTACATGCCAGACTTTGTCAAACGCCTTGGCCACGTCAAACATGACCAAACCCGTTGATTTTCGTTGGTTGAAACCTGTACGAATGTGTTGTATCACTCTTGCGAGCTGGAGTTCGGTGGAGTGTAGTGGCTTGAAGCCGAACTGTTCCTCCGGAATTATTAATTTTTCTACAACTACTTCAGTAAGCCGATCGAGAAGAAGACGCTCAGCGATTTTGCCCACGGAGGAAAGGAGACTAATTGGTCTCCAATTTTGGGGGAAATGGAGGTCTTTACCTGGTTTAGGTAATACTGTTACAATCGCTGATTTTCAGACCTCTGGGAAGCTGTTCGTGTCGAATATTGCGTTGATGATATTTGTAAGAGTCATTAGTATATTGTCCGGCAGGTGGTTTAGCCACATGTTACAAATCGTGTCTGCTCCAGGTGATTTCCGCTTACTTAGATTTTTTATTAAATATTTGACGTCTTCGATATTGGTTGGTCTTATTCGAGAATCTCCTGTTGGCGTTGTGCTAAGGATTTGTTCTACAGATTCAGTGATCTCATCGTCTTCGCTGTCATCGTCCTCCCAAGAGCGGTTTTGTTGAAATTGTAATTCCAGTACATCTGCAAAGGCTTCGGCTTTGCCTGAATTATCGTACTTCAGCCTGTTTGGACCATGAATTGGTGGTATAACAATTTTGTTCCTGAGCCTGAAGTACTTTGTCATGCGCCAATAACTATTATCTCCAGGCTCCATGCTATGCAAGAATTCGCCCCATCTCTCATTGCGAAACTGCGCGATCCGACCACTGATATCATTTGTCAGCCGGTTTACTTCCGTTTTAATGTTAGGATCACCCGTATTCCTAGCTCTCCTCCGCATTCTATTCCTCCTCCTTATGAGATCTTTTATATCTCTTGGGAGTTCGTAAGGGTTATTCCCCTTTGCCGGAGTTTGAATCGTGTTGTCCTCTTTTGCCTGCTTGATTTTGGCTGTCAAAGTCTCTATTGCTCTGTTTATGTCGCTGGCGGTTTCTAGTGTTTCTTCATATTGTTCATTCGCCATTGCGTCACGGAAGGCTTGCCAGTTAGTTTTCTTCTTTGTTCAAAGAGGCTGATCTATATATATGTCTTCTATGACAAAGAGTACCGGCTTGTGGTCAGATGAAAGTTCATCGAGGACAGTCAGTCGTAGATTCTGGTAGAAATTATGTGAGAGACCAATATCTAGGACATGACTATGAACTGGGCCAACATGTGTGGGTTCATCTGGGAGATGCAGGCTTATACATTTTTCCGTGATGAATCTTTGTAGCTCGATTCCGGCTTGATTGCTTCTCACGTCCCCCCATTGGCGGTGATGTGCATTTAGGTCTCTTGCTAGAAAAACAGGGCCTTCGTCTTCAAATAGCCTACTAAGATCCGTGCTAAAATTGGTGTTCCTAGGGGGAATGTACGCAGAAACCACTATGAATTCAAAAGAATCAGTGTGCACCTTAATGACGGTCGCTTCCATCTGTTGTAGGGTAGGAGTTTGAATGTGGTGGTGGTTTATGCCCCCTCTCACCAGGATTGCAGTGCCTCCACCTCTACCTGACAATCTATCACTACGGTATAGATTGTAGTTAGAGATGTGGAGGCGATCAGCTGGTTTTAAAAATGTTTCCTGGATGAGCATGATGTCAACCCTATAATCATATAGGAATTGCATCAGCTCTCCAGTGAGAAGTGGGAATGGTCATATGGTTGGGAAGGGACATTAATGGTGTTTATTAGTTTTTGGGTTAAGGAATGTCGCGCGCATCCCCTGCACCATCTTCTCCATCATATCCTTCATCATGCTCTGGAATTGTTCTTGCATGCTACAGAACATCTGAGCCATGATAGCCGGTTGTGGGATGTTGGGCAGGGTATGCGCCGCTCTGGGTTGTGTGTTATTTTTAGGTTGGGTTATGGGCTGGGATGTCATAGGGATCTGGGGTGGGGGCTAGATGTTTGCTCTCGTCACCTGTGCAAACGTCTTCTTTACATTCTTAGGGTTTCTCGGACACCCCCCGTAGCTAGCCGGATGGTCACCGCCACAGTTCACACATTTTGCGCTTTCTTCGCGCAGTTTAGTGCAGTTTGAGTAGTGGTGGTCACCCTCACACTTCACGGATTTTGCCTGAGCATGACAATTACTGGCGGCATGACCAAATTGCTGGCAATTGTGGCATTGCGACTGCCCACCACGTGGTCGCTGAGCCTCAACCTTGCAGACTAGCTGACATACTGCGCGGATGTTGTAAATGTCAGTCTCACTCCTCCGGAGAAGAACTTTAATTAGCTTAGAAGTCCCGTTTCTCAATTTTAGGAAGAAGACTTCCAGCGGGTGAAATCCCTGAACCTGCAGATCCTCCTTTATCTCTTCAGTTGTAAGACCATAGAGACCTCGAATAACTATATTCAAATTTTTCTCTTCTGGGAGAAAGTACGTGTGAAATTGTACTTTCTCATCCGTAAGATATTTCGTAAGTCTACGATGGTCTAGAGTTGTAGCGGGAATCACCTGAATGCCAAGATAAACACGCTTGGCCGATTCGTAGCTAATTTTAAGGTCCTTAAGGGACCTGGTTATATGGGTCCACTTATGTGGTTCCCTGATTATGACAGGGACCGTAGTCCTCTTTTGTTCCGTGTTGTCAGTTTTTTGTCCGTTGCTGTCAGGCTTAGCCTTTGTTGTGGTCTGTTCTGGAGTTTTTGTACTTTTCTGTGCCTTTTGTGTCACCAAAGGTCTCATAGGAGCTTGTGGCTTTGGAACTGGCAATGCTGGATACTCTTCTTCAGCCTGCATTACGCTGACTGGCGGAAGAGGATCCGAGGCATCTATGTCCATTTGGTCTTCTTCTGTTGTGTCAACCTCCTCTGAGCCTGATGCCTCCTTTTTGTCTGCAGTCAGTGATGGAGTCGGTGATGTTGTTAGTTTTCGTTTTAGTTTTGTGTCTGGCCTGTGCTGCTTTTTTATAATTAAGCCCATCAGTTCGTTGTTTTTGGCCATAAGTTCTGCGTTTTGTTTTCGCTGTTCGGCGAGCTCCGTCTGTGTGTCTGTCAATGTCTGCATAATTTTCGTCATCGTCTCATTCATAGCTTGAACCTGTCGAACGAGTTCCGCTATTTGTTGGTCTTTGTTCGGTTCGTTTTTAGTCTCGGTTTCTTCTTCTTCGTCTCCACTCACGTCTGAAGTTTCCTCAGAGTCTGACTCTGGGATCGCTTCCTCATCTGCCATCTTAGCAACGTTGTCAGAACCTCGCGCTGGTATTAAAAGTCACTATGCGTTCATATATAATGTAAATATACCACAAACGCCGACAGCTCGGATTCGTGAATAAAGTAAGAGTCTAGTTTGAGTATTTTGTAAGGAGGAATAGCCACTCACCTTTTGGAGAAAAGTTTCCTGCCGTTTTTAATGTATCTCACTCTGTTTATCTGAAACACACTGTGCTTCAATGTCTCTCTCACTCCCTCACTGTGTCTGTGTTCTAGCTTTCTTAAGCTTTCAGAGCTTCTTATTAAACTTTTTCCACAGGTTTTTATTTTATGAACACCTTCACTATCACTACCGGATGTCCCTTAACGGGCACTTCCACTTGTCTCAAATATCTGTTATTATTCAATTCGTCAATCTCCGTTACTAAACTGTACACTTCACTGTATATTCACAACGGGAAAAATACTACCGCATTCACAACTCAAATTCAAAAATACGTCTAACACGCTCGAGGGAACAATGAATGCACCCCGCTGGAATCGTGCCCTATTTATATGTTTATTTTATACTGACTTAGTGAGTATATGTGGTAGTAAAAAAATTTGTTTTGTGGAATTTTATACGAACTGGAAATAACCGATTATCATTACTTATTTATCAACCCTCGTAAAAACAACGGCCAAAAAGATAAATCAACAAATCCCGGTCCATCTAAGAACTTCAATAAATAAATAAATCAGGAAGACAGCATACGGTAGAGTACTTGTGACACTGGCAATGTGTGAAGACATCTCGAAATTCGGCTATGCAATCCAGGCACCTGTGAGGGGTTCGGGAGAGGTTAAAAGGCTCGTCTCCAAAGCCAAAATCGAGATACTCGACCTCGACAGTCTTACGACAGAAGAAGTGATAGCAGCGATTCGGGAGGAAGGGACGCTAGAGTAAAGAAGTGACCTGAAGTTGTGCGCTGTTTCAAGTGCATGGGATACAACCATACAAAAAAAAGACTGTAAAGGACCAGACTGTAGCACTAACTGCTGAAAGTGCGGACAAGTCGGACACGTTGCAAAGGTACGCTCAGCGGAGTCATTCTGCTTGATGTGCAACGATAAAGGCAAAACAGCAGTAGCCAACGCTTTCCGAGAAGCGCTCGATCCGCAGAAGAAATTGCTGCATAGATGAGAGTTCTCCAAAGGAATCTGCAAAATTGCCGCAGCATATGCATGAATCCAGAGCTCAAATCGCAATGATCAGCGAACCATATTGAAGGATAAATCCAGAGACATGATATTCACACACTTCGGGCTATGCAGCCTTATGGGCTGCAGGCACTCGGAAACTCCGGGTTGATCGGCGACGTTCGAGCGATGGATATGTTTGGATTCAAAATCGCGACATCAGGTTTGTCAGCTGCTATTTTTCACCGAACGACCCAATAAGGGAATTTCATAGAAAGATAGAATCATAAGAAGACGCTCCTCGAGATACCAACCATTATACCCATGACGGTTGGCTCTGAAGTACTTGAGACCAGAAAATCGCTAAGTATCTTGGAGTGATGTTGGACTCGAAGCTGGCTTATGAAGGGCATATCCGAAAAGTATGCGATAGGGCGCTACTGGCTGTTATCTCGCTTGCGAGACTCATGGCAAACGTTCGCGGTCCTAGTGCGAGTAAACGTAGGCTCCTTATAACGGTGGCTCATTCAATGCTGCTGTATGACGCGGAGATATGGGCCACTGCGTTAAGGATTGAAAAGTATCGAGCTAGGATGGTGAGCGTCCAGCGTAGGGGAGCGCTGCGAATTGCAAGCAGCTACAGAACAGTTTCAGGAAACGCCGTGTTAGTGATAGCGGGAAAATCCCAGTTGATCTATTGATGAGCGATCCTAGACCAAGCTGAGGTACTGTCGCTAGAATTCTATTGAAATCCTAAATCTATGCATAGACTCTGAAGCTGTGATGGGTATAGATAAACTGACCATTTTTTTCTTAACTCAAAACGGGACATGGGTTTGTATACGTCAGTTAATTGTGTTTATTTTCACGTTGAAAATAAACACAACTTTTTAATTTTCTTTATTTACAAAAAGTGTAACTTAATACAATTAATGTTCACTATTTTTATATATAGATTAATTATAATTATTTTTATTATTACCAATTGTGAAAAATCAAATCAATCACTGGCTTACCGGCTTAGTAAAAATAATAAAGCAAAATCCTCTGGCAGTAATTATTAAATTATATGCAAATTCATTAAAATTAACTTATATTTTAATTATATTTATATTTCTGAGAGGAACAAATTTGTTTAATAAAGTTGGAGATGATTTTAAATAAGAATAAACTTCTTGGCATGTTTTTTTTTATATTGACCTTAGTTATCAACATCGCTTTCAGAACTGCAAACTCTAAGACATTTGTTTCAGACATCCACAATTTATTCATTAGAGAAAAAATTCTTTCTACTGGAGCATTTGTACCAGGTAGACATAAAATATGTAAAACACAAAAATTTTCATGTTGAAGATTGTTGGTGCGAAAGTGTTTGAATACTTCCACCCAACGAGTTTTTATGGAAACTTTTAAATTATCCCATTCGGTTATTTTTTGAGAAGTGACGTATTTTGAACTTAATGTAAATTCGTCAAATACTTCTGTATCTTTATTACGGTCAATCTATCCCTTTTCAATCAATGCAACCAGTGCTCTTTGAATATCTTCCAATGCAGGTATTTTTCTTAAATTTGCCGAATAAAATATCTCCATTTCTTTAGTAAGAAGGCAAGTCCACTGTTCCAGATATTCACGGCATGTTTTATAAAATTCTGTAGCCATACTTTTCACAAACTCTTCATCAATATTAGTGCCATTATCTTTTAGTTTCACAATTAAACTACGAACAGTAAATGCAAGAAACTGATTGATCTCTGATTGAGCTTCTGAGCCAAATTGTCTTTTAATTAATTTCTTTTGCAGCTTCTATTGCCGACAAAGTCTGACCTTCAACCTTCAATTAAAATTTGGTGAAAACTTGCTGACTGAGCTTGTAAAAAATGAAGCCATAATTCTGATGTGGGATTTTCAAAAAAGTTTCTTAATAATTTGGGACATCTTTTAATGCTTAATAAATAATCTTTCAATGGTTGGTACATTTTTAAAACTCTTTCCAAGGCAGACATAAGTGCAAGCTATAGCCGAACATTTGGTGATGTTCTATTTCAGCTTCAGCGTAAAACTCCTTTAGAGCTTCAACTTGAACCGTGTAAATATTAAAAAATGAATATATTTTTACAATAACGCTTTTGTAATCTAAAGGTAGACCATCCGCAGCACATTTTATTGCATTGTGAATTATATGGGCTCCACATCCAATACCAATCAACGGTTTTTTTCAGAGATGATTGTAATTTTGCGAATACATTATTAATTCCTCGCCTTGCTGCACCCCCAAAGTTAGCATTGGCATTGTCGCAAGAAAATGCCACGACTTTTTTTCTCAAATTATTATCTCTCAATACTTGGTGCAAATAATCAACAATGAAATCAGAAGTTTCACCTGGTTGGTCTTGGAGTTCTAAAATTTTTACTTGCACACCTTCGCTTCTGTTTTTGTACGGCGCACATGCGAATTGCAGATCGAAACATGTTTGGATTAATTTCGACGCACAATCAGTGGAGCGAAAACTGTGGTTTTCTTGCAAAGTGTGACAAGCTCAGATGCCTTCTGCCGTGGCAATATTCAAATCCTTTGAAGTTGCCGCATTTGAATTCTTGAAAAAATTCAACATTGAAGAACTGGAAGCTGCGGCACAATCGGCATTTTTATGTTTTTCAGACCTCAAATGCTGTTCAATATCACCAGCACCACTATGAGAAACACTAAACTCTGTGCGACACTTTTTGCATCTGACAACCGAAGGAGTATTCATTTGTTCATTAAATGGCTATTTTGCTTGTAGGTTGACATTAAATGAACACTTGCGTTTCGGCATAGCTAATTATAAGTAAAATTTTAAAACAACAGAATGCTTCAAATTAGTTACCAGTTTACCACTCAACTACTTCACGAATATTACACAAAAAATATAAAACAAAAACGAGAAGTTTGTATGCATGCGCGTGGCTAGCCCAATAAACAATACAAATGCCAAATTCTCCCTGCGTTACTAGGTAACCGATAGTGCGCACGGGCGGGGAATCAGCGATCGTCAACGACGCGGTCTCGAACCGTTCGTGTCTGACGAGCTCCATAATTTGAAATGTTTGCGTGGTTTCGGAAAACGGGACTATTTTGCGTCCCGGAGCTTTGTTTAGGGACAACGGGACAGGTCACCGAGAAAAGGGACAGTCCCGTTCAAAACGGGACGTATGGTCACTTTAGGTACAGATGCCTAAAAAAGTGACTTGGTAAATGAAACCTAAATGAAAGCTCATCCAGATTGCTTAACCGTCACTTTTGCGATCTGACGCGTTCATTGCCGTGGAGTAGAGTTTTCTTTGCCAAGGAGCGGTAGAGAAACGCCTTATATAAGAACTTAATCTGCCAGCAGCTTACGAAGTTCAGCAAGTACAACGTCCTTATCATATGAGGTATGTACTCCTTTTAGAGGAATCGTAGTTTTCTTAACTGGGTGAAGCAAGGAAATGACGTTGCTTTGATAAGTCCAAAAAGACGCTGATGCGCGTCAATATTTTTAGGGAACAGCGGTGCACTACCACCAGACATTCCTGGTTGGATGAAAGGGTGGACTGAACTGTCCACATCCATACCAGTGGTTAGATTCCCGGCATCAGCAGCTTCCTTACTTGCACTTTCAATTGCACACGTGTTCACTTTTTCCACGAACTCTTCCTAACTGTCATCTATAATAGAGAGTTCTGCCAGCATGCGAATATACCTAGAAATTTAGTTGAAATTCAATTTGATGAAATTCCCCCAACCCATGCTACTATCAGTCGTGTACTTTATAAGCCAATCTATTCCAATTTTTCCTTGCATATATTAAGCAACCTGAGAAACTTGATTTATTTCAATGCATTTTACAAGACGCATAAACTCATACTTGAAATTTACATGAACGAATCATTCAGCTATTTCCACCCAACTTATTAATTCTATCTTTTAATGTTCGTCTTTCAAGATAAAACTCGCATAAAAATTCTTTACAGTCTCGGAACTGGGTCAGTGAAGGACGTTCATTTCACTCTGTTCCGACTAAGTAGGAACGTAAAAAATAAACTTGTGGAATCTTATTTGAGAAGACAAAAAAAAACAAAAAAAACACACAAAAGAGTTTTCTCACGTTGTCACTAAGTTGTTCCTTCTTCGAAAACCAGCATTCGTTTGGCAGACTTCACATGCAAAAAATTAAATATTAAAAAATTCTATCACTAGAAGGTGGATGATATTTAGATATAAAACCATCAATTTATCGAAACTGGTCGCTAAATTCCTAAAAAAATATGAAATTTGTTGATGTCTCTATATTCTTGTATATCAGATGGAATATAATAGAAACAGACTTGATTCGATTCAAATTAATGAACTCTTCTTTCAATGCTTCATTGTTAAGTTATCGGTAGAAGTTGAGCGCGTGTTTTCAGTGCTCTTATGCGAAACTGCAAGAAGTTGAAACTAAAAGATACAAAGGCAAATGAGGATGCAATGTGTAAATTCATTGTGTGATCTATTTGTGGAATAAGCTTGCGGATTTATTTGTTTGCATGCAAAGTGTTTAAAATGCATGTTACTGTTGAAAACAATCGCTTGGTAATTCCGATGTGTCAGACGAGGAAGCTAATTGATAATGATCTAGAAAATAGTTGCTAGTGATGTTGTATGATGCTTATCATTTAATCGAATGTTACGACAGAGTAATAATTGATTAACTGGTTTAAAATCAATGTATCAAGCTGACGTGTAAAAAAAAATTATTTTTGAATGACAGCTACATTAGTGTGACGCAAGATTCTGGTTTTTAGATTTTATTGTGTCCTTGACATAGAACTGAGCTGGTACATGGTTTTAAAGTAGTTTTGTAAACTATAGCAGCTTACTTCAAATATTTTTTATTCATTGAAAGTAGGTACATACTATTTGGAACTCAATGTAATTGAACATTTAATGCTTAGTCCACATATTGTGATATTACTGTGTCTTATGTGACCCTGAATTGATCTGATTCTTTGATTGATTCTTTAGAAAAACGTACCTTTATATCTCAAAATAGACCTTAGGAGCAAAATAAAAAACAATGTACATTTTTAATAAAAAAATGAAACAATATTTTGTAAAAAAAAACTTGAAATATCTAGATTTTTTCCAGCATTATCGTTTCTGTATGATACATGGACTAGAAACTATCAGAACTGACCGGTTTTTCGTCACATTCGATACAAAGAGTACGTTTTTAGTCAATTCAAATAGTATTGAGTCACAGTTATTGTTATTGCCTGGCTGAATCTGAAAGGGAATTTCCCGTTTTCGATTGTTTTTTAGAATATTAGTTTGGTTTTTTTTTCAATTTAATTAGCAATTTCGCTAGTCGCTTTAATTAATGCTTCCATATCTTCTACATCTATAGACTAGACTATATAGGACTAAGGACAATAACCTCTAAAGTAGAATTATACATTTTCCATTGAATGGCTTTGTCAGTGCTCTTAGCAGTGCTCATTGACGCATTTACGAAGTAGGTATATTATCCCGGGGGCTAGAAAATATTGCAGCTGTCTCTCCATGTCTCGTAAGACTTATTTTTCAGCTTCATTTGCAATTAGCATATGTAAATAAATGAGTATATCGTTTATAGATAGAAGCTTGGGTGCATATTCGATGCCATCAAATATTGTTGTGTCAGTATAAAATCAAATGGGTGTGTGTGTGAGTTGGGTAGAAGTACTTTTCCAAAAAGGCCAAAAGACTCTTTGTACTCACTACCCCTAGCCTACCAGAGTTCCCTGGGCTTCTTAACAAAATCTACGATCACTGATAGGGGAAAAGAGGCTGTCTTCTGCATACGTGCCAGATCCCTGCTAAAGCATTGATATCTGGGACGTGCAAATGCTGGGCATTCTCGGAGGAAATGCTCCGCAGAGTCAGCCTTTTCTAGGCATGATGAACCGAGATCATCCTGTACCAACACCTATTCGGTACATATGAGCTCCTAAGCAGTTGGGTCCAGTCAGAATGCCTGGCATGGCTCTGCAAATTTTCCTATTCTTGTTGAGTAGGAATCCCGCAGTCGCATGGTTCGGATCTAAGAGGAAGACCATCGTGTGCCTGGCCACATCAGAAGACATTCATCTATCTTTGTGAGCATCAAGTGCCCACTTCCGAAGAATGGCATGTGCAGATGCGGTCGGCACATCCAAGACGGGTTCAGGGCCCTGTAGTGGAAGCGTTGAACCTTTCTTCGCAATGGCGTCAGCAATTTCATTTCCCTCAACACCACAGTGCCCTGGTACCCAAAGAAGATGCACTTTATTGAATCTGGCGACAGAGTTCAATCGTGCCCTGCACTCTTGGACAATTTTCGAAGTAGTCAGGGGTCTACGCAGCGTCATTAGCGTAGCTTGACTGTCACTGCAAATAGCAATACGTTTTTCCCTCCACCTTTCTTCAATTACCCAGCAGGCATCTCTCAAGATAGCGAATATTTCTGCTTGAAAAAAAGAAATAGAGAGAAAAGGCCCATGAGTCTCTCGATGAATGCAGATAGACACCAGCTCCAGATCTAACATCTGTGTTCGAGCCGTCCTTGAAGAAGATCTCGGAGTATCCCCTCGTACATGCATCTGGATCCTTCCAGTCACATCTGCTCAAGAAGATTACTTCGTACCTTCTCCCGAAGTTGAAAAAAGATACTCGAGCGTCCGAAGGCATTGTGAGAATCGGGGAAATCTAACGCATCGAACTCTTAATAGAGCCAGTGTCTCACATCGTTATTTCCTACCCATAGGCCAAACTGAGTTAGTCTATGGGCAGAGCTCATCGTCACACTCTTTATTTCAATATCGACAGGAGGCAGATTGAGAAGCGTATCAAGGGCCGCACCCGCAGCAGTACTCATGGCACTACAGATACTCAGGCAGACAGTCCTTTGCTAGCGTGGCTAACATCTTGCGAGCATACAACAGCTTCACAATAGTCCACCACACCGCGGATGCGTACGTGCTCATCAGTCTTATTATTATTAGGTAGATCTACATAACTACACCAGGCTTTTGATCTCATGTGGTGGCAAAAGCTCTCTTGCACTGCTCGAAAGCATTCAAAGCACGAATAAGCTTCACTTCCACATGGTTCTTCCAAAGAAGTTTTTTGTTCAAGATTACTCCAAGGTATTTGACATCATCTGAAAGTTGAAGAGTTATGCCTCTCATATTTGGAAGCACTAGTCCTTCCAGTTTCCTTTTCCTGGTGGATAAAACATGTTTCGTCTTACCAGGACTCACTGTTAAGCTGTGCCTCGAACGCCAATTGTCAATTATATCCAATGCGCGTTGTGTATATTTCTACATATCACATTCAGATCTTTACTGACTGCTAGTGTGGCCACGTCATCAGCATAAGCCTGCGCGTGCAGCCGTTTTTGTTGCAGCTTGTTTAGCAGGGAGTCAACTAGCATACTCCACAGAAACGGTGATAGGACACCCCCTTGAAGGCATCCATTTGTCGCCTTCGTTCTTAATTAGCAGTTGGATCTAGCTTTCGCTAGCAACAATCTCTGCGTCAGCATGGCGTATATCCACCCAACTAAGACGTCATCCAGGCCATGAGATTTCACAGCTTCACGTAGCTCCACAATTCGCGCGCAGTCAAAGAAAGGCCTCTTCAATAGCTGCAAATACCCCCATCGCATATTCACCATTTGATATCGCTCCCTCAACTGTGGAAACCAGAAAATGAAGAGCCGACTCGAATGATTTTCCTCGCTGGTATGCTCATTATTCAAGGGATTAGACTTAAGCGCTCTAGTGTGTTTATGTAGCTCTACAAGTTTCTCCAGGCATTTCAACATAAACGAATTTAAGCTGATCGGCCTAAAGTTCCTTGGATCGGAATAGTCATCTCTCCCTGGTTTAGGTATAAAAACTACCTTAACCTGAGCGTCGAAAAACTTCTTTGGTGAAGTACGATTACCAGATTGAAACTTGATGACCCAGTGTTTCACATCGATGTCCGGATTCAGTTTACCGAACATGCCAGTGATGTTACCTGCGCTCTTGCGAGGACCAGAAATTCAACAACTGACATGATAGGGCTTGGGAGATCGGTGACCAAAATGGTAATTTTGGGCCGACTGCTAGTAAGGATCTGTATTAGCCACTCCTTAGATATTGGATTGGAGCAGGCGACTTAGAAGTGACCGGCCACAAACTTCGCTTGCGTGAAATTTTAAACTTGTCCCGACTCCGCTATCTCTCGCCACAGTTTGTTCTTAAGGATAGCGCTTTGCCCATCGGTCAGTTTGCCACCCTTGTTAGACACAGCCATTACAACGATGAGAGAAGAAGACGCAGCTTTTGCGTATGTTTTCCACCCTGCTTTCGCGGATGTCGTATTTGTGCCAGAAGGACCAGCCTCTAGGAGATCTCTCTCGCTAATTTGGGCACTTTTCGGCACCTTGCGCTCGGAAACGCAGGTATCGGCTTTCGCCTTAACTTTGCGCCTTTGAAGAGAGGAGTAATGGTGGATCGATGTTTTGTAACTCGTTACAAATACGGTGAAGAAAATTGTTCCCTGTCTTGGAGAGTCTCTCATGCGCGTGTCGGACAGCTATGCTCAAATCTGTCGCTGTAGTGCTAGGTTGGCCACGGTGATCGTCGCCGGTGGTATTTTCTCTAACGGCTGCAAACATTCGGCACCATTCTGCAACTTCCTGACGAGACATTACAGTCTCACCGTGAACCTTCTTCAGCTGCCGGCAAATTTTAGACACCACTCCATGTTTCGCCCACAAAAAGTGAGGAACTGAGCGGATTTCTTCACGAAACTGGTTTTCCAGACAAGTCGCCATTTGTATTAACCTACAACTAACTCTGCAGGCGGCGAGTAAGTGAAACTCTGCACAGTTACCGATCGCAAGGAGTTTTTCAATAAGGACATAACAATTTTATATTCAAATCAGCGTTTCTTATGCACGTGTCATCCGATTGAGCTGAAATTTTAATATTTAAGTAATGTTAGTTATCTTTAAGCCTTTGGCGCCGGCGGTCATTTAAGTGATATTTGCAGGATCCTTTTAATTCGATCAACAAATAAATTTTCAAAAAACCGACTATGCAAACACATTCTGCGAATTTCAGATGTATCTGATAACAGGGTCGTGAGTTTTCGTGAACAGAAGTTTTTGATGCTTTAAATATAGATAAATTGGAGGAGAGTTACCGTTCTTGTCCGATGTGAAATATCAAAAGTTATGCTTTGGTTGTATAAACAAAGCATAAGATTTCTATATGAGCTGGTTTTCATTGCAAAAGACGAAAAATTTTCAGGAGAGTCGATGATTTGAGGGTTTTCACTTTCAATACTTAGTAGCATCAATAGGTTCATAACTTAGTAGGATCAATACGTTCATAACTTAGTAGCATCAATACGTTCTTCAAGTTTTGTAATGATCTGATAATCTGGTCAAAAGTTATCGCAATTCAAAAATTTTCAAATGTTCTAATCTCATTTTAGGCGCCTAGCGCACACATAGGGTTAAACATTTCAAAGATATTAGCATATTCACATTTAAAACTCGTGTTAAATTTATTCCGTAAACTTTATTTTTGCAAAAGTTATTTGTTAACAGAATAATAGGTATATTTAAAATATCACTAAAATGGCCGCCGACGCCAAAGGGTTAAAGATTAGTAACTTTTTGTGAGACCTGGCACTATTCTGCATATAAACCAATCTATCCTGAAAATTTCAGGTTATTTTTTAACTGAAATTTTTTGATGGGATATATATATATATATATATATATATATATATATATATATATATATATGTAGATATATATATATATATATATATATATATATATATATATATATATATATATATATAGTGGTGGCCAAATAAAATGCGACACCTGTGAATATCACCACATAACGCCTCTTCAGAATAATCGCCGAGTATAAATGATACGAACTGGTGTTTAGGAATTTAACTGTAGTGTTACACGTCAAATGTGATTTATGCTGATTTATAGACAAGAAGGGAACCATGATCACAATCAATAACCTTTACAAAAACAAATTGTTTGTGGACAGTACAGCCCCTTTTCCGTTTTCTGAGCAAAAGGATCATTTGCGCATCAAAAAGTGTTGAATTGAAAATTATCCATTATTTAGGATTCGTAACAGGAAATTTGAAGGAAAAGTACTAGTAGGGAGGTAAAAACAATATTCTTTATTTAATTTAACAAAACTAGTATTCCGTATATCCTCCGCGAGCCCGGATCACAGCTTCAATCCTTCGAGGCATGGATTTTATCAAAGACTGGCAGTATTCGGTGGTTATGTCGTCCTACCAAGCTTTTTTGATGACGTTTTTGAATTCCTCTTTGGTCCTGGGTCTCCGACTCGTCAGTTTTCTTTTAATTTCCGCCCAACAATTCTCGATTGGGTTCAAATCAGAGATGTTTCCTGGCCACTTCAGTGTCGAAATTCCCCTTTCTGCGACGAATTCTTTAACCTATTGAAAACCAAAACAATTTTTTTAAGTTTATGTGTTTTTACTGTCGTATTGAACTGTTGTTTCTAAAAAAAACCCACAACTTACCTTACGAGCGCGATGACATGGAGCAGAGTCATCTTGGAAAATCGGGTCGTAAATGACTGGGAAGAGCCTATCCATCGACGGGATCACATGGTTGTCAATCACGCTGATGTAACTGATCGCATTCATTGATCCTTCTAAAAACACCAAATCTCCGGTGCCGAAATAAGAAATGCAACCCCAAACCATGTAACTCGGAGGGAACTTGTTTCGAGGCACAACACAGTCTTTGTGCAGTTCCTCTCCGATTCTGCGACGTACATACTGCAGTCCATCGGATTGGTTCAGGTTGCATTTGGATTCGTCGGAAAAGAGTACTCTTTTCCAGTCATTTTCTGACCAATTACGATGAGATTTGGCAAAATTCAGCCTCGCTGTTCTCATTTTCACCGTTAAAGATGGTTTTTTTCGGGGTCGTCGAGCTGATAGGCCAGCTGTATGTAGCCTTCTTCTCGTAGTTCTGTCACTAATCACTATTCCCGTTGCTTCCTGGAAGTCCATGTTGACTTCCCTAGCGGTTTTTTCGGTCACTCAGGTTTGTCGGTCATTTGCGTTTTTTTCTAAAATTCTCGCCAAAGCCCCGTGGTGACAACCAATTCTACTGGCTATAGCCCTGGTAGAAAGCCCTTCGTTGCTTAACATCACAATACTCACTTTTTTTTTCACTGGATAGCTGTGGTGCCATGTTTACTCGTCAACGGTCAAACTAGACTGAACGAGTGACCGAAGCGGACTCTGTCACGATACCTGAAGAAAAGGGTATGTAATTAGCCCCGCATGGAATTTTCCCAGTAAATTTGGTTTCAAAGGGCCATAAAAATAGGATTTTCTAGGTAATTTCGCTTGTGTTTATGTGTCGCATTTTATTTAGCCACCACTATATATATATATATATATATATATATATATATATATATATATATATATATATATATATATATATATATATATATCTATATCTATATATATATATATATATATATATATATATATATATATATATATATATATATCTATATCTATATATATATATATATATATATATATATATATATATATATATATGATGAATTTTCGGCGAACCGAGTTTAATACTAATTTTCTTCGAAAATTAGTAAAAATTACATTACAGAAAAAAAACCTATTGAAAATCAAACCTCGTGATGAATCACCCTATATATATAAATATAAATTTTTGGCCAAAGTGATTTTAATACTAATGTTCTTCGAACATTAGTAAAAACCAATCAGAACCAGCAGGCTAAAATAGTATAGCCGCTAGATTTTAAGTTTTTTCTTGTTGACTAAACTTTAAGTTAGGCTAAGAATGTACGATTAATTCAAAATGAAAATATTTTCAATTCAATTCTAAAAAATGCCACCAACTTTTTCCCACACACAATAAGTAACAAGTGTTTTGGTTTCCTAAATTTTAAAATTCATGCGAGTGGTAACACTGAAAACTTTTCTACCCTATGGGTTTCAATGCAGTTTTAGGGTCAAATAGGTTGGGTGTAATAAATTCGAAAATTAGTGTTTCTAGCGGTTCTTATGCGTTAGAGTTTTTTTTTGCTTTTTTTATAGTCATTTGTTAAATTTGTTAAAATATCAATAAAATCCGCGATAGTTTTTTTTTTTTTTGAAACTTTTACTTTCTTGTATCTTTTTTAGTGGTTTTCTATTATTTTTCAATACTCACATCAGATATACTTTACATATATTTCTCGAAATGGATTGTGCATTCAAGCAGTGGCGTTCACAGACAGAACGAAAGGATGCCAATTGCCCTTCTACTGTACAAGCTGACTTTGGAGAAAAAAACACTTTTCTGTCATCAGAGTAACTCAGTAAAAATTAAGAAAAGTGTGTGTTTTCTATTTTTTTATTTTTTAAATTCATCTTGCTTAATTTAAAAAATGATTTCTTGATACAATTCGATGACCTTAAATCTTTATATCTAATCAATTAATAAATACATAATAAAATCCATCTGCCATGTTATTATAACATGTTGTTCAATGAACGTAATCCATCCATTTAGCAAAAAACATATTCAAATTTGTAAATTACACCCTTGAAATTTTCGCGATCTGAACATATTGATGTTATTAACTAATAAATTAACAAACAGCCATAAAACACCTGACATATTAAACATATCGTGAATGCATACTTCATATGTTTCGGTCTCGTAAATCAATTTGCCAATAGATACGTGCGGAAACTGGTTCAACAAATAATTGTTTGTCGCACACTGTATCGATATGACGTTAAACGATTGCTTGGCTTAAATCCACGCTGTTTGTTACCACCACACCAGCCATACCATATGCTTTTTCCGGCTACTATCGCAAATCAGTTACATTATGCAAATCTAGCGCGCAGCCAAAACTCTTGGTGTGGTCGATGGTTACTTCTACTGGTGGCCACAATGATGATGGTGATGACGAAAACGGGTAGGTTGGCGGAACAATTTCAGTCGATACTAATTGACAGCTCACATAGGAATGTCCCCTCCCCGGCACTACGTGGCCCCACTTGTATTTCCATCGGACGATGGAGCTTTCACGGCCCATGAGGCTTCCTCAGAGTCTTTGAAAACGAAATTCTGTCACACGGAAAAGTTAACGCCACCGAGCAAGCAGTGATACTAACATTAGAGAAACTAGGAATAAGTCGATGGTCCATGTGCCTGAAATTCGAATAGCTATCGGTCCGATATTGTTTGAAGCGATCCAAAATAAATCGAGTGGTGCTAATTAATCGTTTTCCGCAGACAGATAAGTTGTCTCGAAAAGGCAGCGATATTTGTTGCGATAGATTAATATCGAAGGTGTTTCGTCTGGTTTCGCCTTAAAAGTGTTGTTAGTACTAGATGTGGATCAGTTAAGTGTAATGAAATTGCATTGGTCGAGAAACTGAATTTTACTGGAGTCAAGACTGAAGAACGATTGTATACGACGCCGAACGACTGCTTGGATATATCTAGGATAAACTAATTTATTTGAATAGATTAAAAAAATGAATACGATCAAAGCGATCTTGCTACTCATCGGAGTGATATGTACGATTCACTCAACGACGACGTTCAGTTTCACAACACTGCGACCGGACGAGTATCTGGAATATCATCGAAGCAAGGTTCTTTCTGGTTCGTCCTTAGCTCTACCAGTAACGTCGTTAGCGCGACCATTTCCCTCTCTAGCTTTTCCCACACGCTTCACCGTACCGATTCCAAGCCCAAAATACCGAGTCGATTCGGATGAGTCCTTTTTGGTGAATTCAGTCTACCGTAGCAATGAACAGATCGAGGATATTTTGCTGCAGCTGGAGAAGCAGTTTCCCAGTAGAGCCAGAGTGCATCTGGTTGGGAATTCGCTCGAAGGTAGGAATATGCTTGCTTTGGAAATCAGTGCGAATACCCAACAACGAGGACTTCTCGTGCCGATGTTCAAATTCATTGGAAATATGCATGGCGATGAGCCTATTGGACGTGAGCTGATAGTGAATATGGCGATGTATTTGCTGTACAATTACGGAAAGGATCCGGAAGTAACGAAAATTGTTGATACGACCGATATATATCTGATGCCAACTATGAATCCAGATGGATATGTTCGATCAGAGGTAAATATAATTTTTTGTTTTCTTTCGAGTTTTATATCAACTACAAAGGGTTGTGATGACATAAAAATTCAAAACTTTGTGCTCTAATTGAACTTCAAAAAAAAAAAAATAACTGTCGAGAGACCTAAAGTCACAAGCTTTATCAAAGAAGAATATTTAATTATTTTTTTCCACCGAATAATTCTTGTTGAAATTCGATCTGACTTCGAATTTTAGATTCACTTTCATTCGAATCCGATTCGCGTCACTGCATACTATTATTCAAGCGGTAAACTTATGTGGTCCACATCCCGTGCACATATTTATGTGCTCGTTTTGATAACGTGATTTTAAAAAGACGTACAACTGGTTCTTGGGTACTTGTACACAGATAATGATAAGAAACAAGTTCGAAAAACAGCATCGACTGGCCGCCAATCGAAAATTAAAAAAAAACCTTACGTCTAGGATGCTGTGCACATATGGATCAGTTGGCCGTCGATGAATTTTCGTTGAACCAGTGGCGGCTTGGATGCTATTATTTTGTATGTTTTCATGAAATAATTATCCCCGCTTAAGACTTTTTTCTTGGTTGTGTGAAATGTTATAAATGCTGCTGTGATTTGATGATTTTTTAGTAAGAGATTGTTCAAGTGACATTTCGAAATGACTATTTAAAGAAGACGAATTAAAGCCGACGATTGCTTTGTTTCTTTGTTTGTTTTGTTGCTCTCTACGTTTCATTTTAATTGCAAATGAACGAGGAAATTTTTGTCGAGTTGAGGAAACTTGCTTTGAGTTTGCTGTTTGTGGCGCTTAATGTTTCTTAGTATAGAGATTGGCTTCTGTCGGGACTGCAAATTTAATTCAGGTCGTTTCTCAGCAGTCTAGCCTTTATTTGTATTCATTAATTTAATAAAATGTTTCCGATTCGTCAAATCAATAATTTATTTTTCCTCTCCTTTAAACACTTTTTTACGATTAAAATCTTCGATTTGAAACTTTAGTAAATTATAACTTTAAAATTCAAATATCAGGAATGTAAAGCACGAACTTTTCAATGCCTTTTTAAAGATGTTTTTCCGGCTAGTCTTGTTGTGGGTAGATGAGTTCTTAGCTATATCTCCTAGTATTACATGTTTTCAAACAGCTAAAATCACTAGTCGATAGAACTTTGGGCAATTCCTTCGGCGTGCAATAGAACAAATTCCATCGTCGCACAGCTGTTCTGCCAATTCAATTTGATGATTTCCCATCAATTCTTCATTAGTAACTACCACCAGTGGTTTTCCTTGACGCAAAATTTCCATACAACTACCAGCATATCAACAAATCAGCATTACGAATATCATCAATAATATTTGGCTTCAAACGGTATGCATTTACATGCATCCCATTGAAATCAGCACACTTAATTGGACTGTTATCGCCTTTTCCGTATTGAATTGTCATAGTCGCGCATCCTAGTTCGCGAAATATACTAAGTACTTTGCGCAAAATAATTATATCGGACAAAGAGAATATCGAGAAAATTATTTGCTAGATACTGATTCAAAAAATAAAAATTCAGTTTTATGTTTCACGCAATGATAACAAATCAACAGCGGATTTATCTTCAACTTTTTAATTTTTTTGTAGCCAGGAAGATACAATATTTCTGCCAGCAGATTTATGACGTGGCAGAAGCCTTGATATTTGCAAGCGTTTTCCATATTTAACATTTTCATTATTCTTAAGAATCTGCTGAACCCTTCGCGTAGTGATGGGAAGATTCAATTGAAACCGTATTTGTGAGGGACTTAGCTTTTCATTAACAGCCAGCCGTTTTATCTCTCTTTAAGACCTCTCACTGACTTGAGACGGATGACCTGATCTCCTGATTTTGGCGTAATTTTCGGGATTTATCAAGAAATTATTCACCGTATTTTTGTCCCTGTTCAACTTTTCAGCTATTCTTCTGATTGTTGTCCCGCAATCCCTGTAAGCTAAAATTTTAGCCCGCTCTTCAGCAGTCAATGTTGTCTCCCTTGGCATTTTTATTGATTCGAACTGTAATTTTAAAAATTGCGAATTAAAACAGCACGTGTAAATGCTAATCTTCATTAGTAGGCTGCGTATACCTTGGTGAACTAACTAGTCTTATAAATCTAGACGAATTATCAATTTTACACCTATAAAATATACTTCACGTACAACTGTCCGCTATATTTATTTCGCACTAGCAATTTGGGCTTCTGAACAAAATTAAACACCAGCTGACTACAACGAAAAATTAACAAGTAGCCTAAAGTGCCGTAACATTGCTGACCCTTGCAAACATGATATGACGTCATCACAAATAGTGTGAGATGGTTCATTTTCTCAGAAATACCTAGTGATAGTTTGTATGTTATAATTATTTCGCGCACTGTACTTCTGTACCACATATTGTTTTAATGAGAGAATCGAATTTTGTTGTCCCAAATGTAACGAATACTGTCTTGAAATTGTTCATATCACGAACTATATTCGAAAATGTAGTTGATGTAGAACTGGTGAACTGACAGGGTTGATCCGCTACCTTTACACCTCTGTCATTATTGGCAGATGAGATGGCCAGATCCAGCTGTTCAGCGAAAGCTCTTGGAATTTCCCATCAATTTATAGCAGCAAAGATGGCGTCTCATGTTTTTACGAACAGGCCTGGTGATGCCCTAATAGTGGCGGGAAATAGCGTTTCAAATGAGAAATTTAGAAAGGAACCGCTCTTGCGGTTCATTGAAAAAATTGCTGAACAAAGAAACGAGGGCTGTTGGTTGGTTTTGGAGATATGCAAAGTGTAAGGTCGTACTCGTGGTTGCGAGGTGAATAAAAGTTGCAATTAAGTGTGAAAAAGTATTGGAAAACTAAGTTTGTAAAAAATGTTTGAAATTAAGTGCGAACGTTATTTGAAAGGTGTTTGAAATTAAAGCAAAATTGCAAACTGAAAACCTGATCTGGGGAAAAGTATTTTAAATTTGAAAAAGTATTGCAAACTGGAAAACTGAAAAGTGTCTGGATTGAAATCAAAATTGGAGGCTGAACAACTGAATTGGAAAAGAACGAACCTGCGTGAATTCAAGAGAAGTTGGTGAACAAGGGAATCGCTGCTGGTGGTGAAGGCTAATTTGTTACCGTCTGAGGCAAAATATGTTGAAGCAACCAAGTGGGCAGTTGATCGAGTTGGCGATAGGTTGAAAATAAAAAGAAAGGAAAACAAATAAGAAAAAGTACACATCATATTGGGAACAATACAGCTAAGTAAATCTTTCTTATATAAGTAAATTTTTATTCGGCAAGCAATTTAACACTATTTGAATATTTCCGTATTATGCATAATGTATGGCTGCATACGAACATGACAAGTTAATTACTTGAATTCGAAATTGCTTACGTTTGCATATAAATCTCACTTATTACAATTTTTTTCTATTATATACAATATTTTCATATATTACAATTTACTGTTACTATTTTCGTGGCCCATTGAATTACTGTAATCAGTTGGATTTGAATATCAGATTTCTAGTTTGTGTTGAGAAAGACAAAGGAAAAAAAACCAAATTTTCTGTCATGATTGGTGTAAACCAATCCCGGCCGGGTTTGAGAAATTAAAAAGAAAAAGGATTTATATCACCTATGTGAGTTACTCCTGAACTAATCAACTATTGAATTGTTTCCTTTTCGTTTCTTTCTTTTAAGGATCATTTAAGCCTCATAACTTATATATATATATATATATATATATATATATATATATATATATATATATATATAGATAGATAGATATATCTATAGAGACCTCTGTCTCATAATTTGAAATTATATATTCTTTACTTCATTTTCTCTTACTGCATGTTCTTGGATATTACGATGCTTGAATAACTTTGTTAAAAAAAAAATAATGATTTCATCTAACCATTGTCTGTCCTCGCATGTTTTTGTTGTGTAAAATGTGATGTCCGCGTGCCGTAGCACAAAAATCTCCTTCTTTGCCAAAGAAATAAAACAAAGAACCCACGCCAGACTGCGTTAGCCGGCAAAATAAGGCACGCTGAGCAAGATAAAGAGGAGTACTTTATAAATAAATAAAATATATGCTGCATTGACGGCGGCTCAGCTGAGAGGCCGCGATGCAACAGTCTAGACAGATGAAGAAAAATATGCTCACCAAATCCTCGGGTGATCTATCAGACCGCAGCATATGTGAAGTTTGACTCAGTAAGAAAATACCATCTAAAAGCCCACGAAGTTCCTACACTCAGAAAAAAACTTTGTAAAATTGGGGAAAAACATTATTAATTCATATATTTTTCAGTATGAAATGGCGCCATAGAGGTTTCTCTATAAATTAACTACTACATAGTAATACGTGCTTGAGTTATATTGCCAACAATTTTCTCTATTGAATCAACAAGAGTTGTTTGTCATTTTGAAGCCGCGCATAAAAAACCCAAAAATTTCATTGGATCGTAATGACATGGAAAGGAAAGTGTGGCTGCATGATTAAAATATGAACAAAAATGTCGTAAATCTACAATATAGATTTTTTAAATTCTTGGGTTCTTCAACTGTACAAAGCACTAAATTGTGTCTTTTTTCGCATTGATATTCTCAGTTTAAGTTTTTGAAACATCTTGACATTAAATTTGTGCTATTTTCATAAATTTTGCTCATACACTAATGTGGTATTAATTACTACAGTTTATACAGATACTCTAATTATAATCCTTGATAATTCCCGACATAAATTCAGGATTAACTTACCAATTTTGCATGATGTCGGTAGGAAAGTTGTTGAAAGCTAAAAAGTTTGGCGGGAATTCAAGAGTTAGCTAAAAAGCCAGTGTTCAATTCATCGAAATATTTTTATAAAAATGTCCATGGTTCTTGACAAGTCTTAGGATATTCTCTAGAAAAAGTGCACGGACAATTTGAAGGCAAATGTCTATGCGATCAAGGTATGCTGTCTATTTATATCTATATAAATGTAAAAACTTCCGGCGTGATAATCATCAGTACCTATTAAAATTATCAAAGGCTGTTAAGTATAACCTGCAGATTTCGAGATAAGCTCACCAATACAGTGTTCCTAGTTTTCCTCCTGAGCATCTTTAATGGCTACTTTTCGCTTTCAAACTCCGTTCGATCCTTGAATTTAATAAAATGCAATATATCTAAACTATACCGTTTAAAATAAAACAATTTAGTCTACCTTTCTCTAGGAGACGCTTGGCTTACCTTTAGATTGTGTTTCATTGCTGGCAGGCAACAGCTCTTTAAAGGCTTTATCGCATATGTTGTTTAAGGGGTTATATACAGTTAAAATCGATTTTTTATTTATTGCATTTTCAGAATGTATATTTAACGGATAATATTCCCTGAAAATTTCAAATCGATCCGACAAGTTTTTTCCGAGATATACGCATATTTGCAATCACATTTCGGACTGTTAGAAAGTAGGCGGAGTACAGACCGAAGCGCATGGGAGTAAGCGAGAGGGAAGAATGGCTCGTAAACAGCATCAAATCGAGGCATAAGAAGCTGGTGAGGCTACAAAGGGTACATCTTATGGCCCTAAAACAGATGACTTCATGTAACTAAAAAAAAAAGATCTATGTGTTAATTTCTTCCGAAACTTTAAACGCGTTTTTCTCAAAACTATGTTTCCAAGTCGGTGACCACGATTTCTAAAAAACGGCTCGACCAAACGGTTTGAAATTTTAACACAACTTTTTCAGATATATTTCTCAGGTATTAAACGAAGGAATAAGATTTCAAATAATTATTTCTGTTTTTTTAAACAATTTTAAATGGCAATTTTGGTCAAAAATTCGATTTTTTTTTTTACGAAGCTGCCATTTTGTCAAAAAACTAAATTTCGATTATTCCTTCGTTCAATACCTAGTTTTATCTATCTACTAAAAGAATCTGTTTGGTTTTTTGACTTGAGATGAATTATACCGGAGAAATCGTGGTCACCGCCCAACACCTTTTTTTGGAAGACCTTCAGGAGATCGTCTGGAGGAGCGCACCAGATCAATATTTTTACAAACTATTAATGCCATTATAAACTTAGATGTTGGCACTAAATGCATGTATACTTTTTGTTTTTGTAAAGTAAAATACCTTTTCACAAAAAATTAATGAAAAAACGTCTTTTTCCGGCCTTCTAACTGTATATAACCCCTTAATGAGTATGGCGAGCTTTCGGTTTTAATTTTATAAAGAGCAAAGTTTCTTTTCCTGAGGTAGGGTTTAATAGCCGAAAGTCGATTTGTATCTGGAATTTAAATCATAATGCCCAATATGAGTTTGATTTTATAAAAAGTATCTACCCAGTGGATGTCCTTCGGTATCTTTATACCTTTGCCATGCTTTAAGATTGTCAGCATTAGTCGTCCAAGATTTTATTTCTTTCTGCCTTAGAAGAAAATAATTCTTCCAATGCTTTTTCACTTGTTTCCAATCACTGCAGCTATCACTAAAGGTAAGTAACAAAAAATAAACTATTAAGCACGCCGAACGACACACACTGCATGCACCACAACTTACATATTTGCGCGATTTGCAAGTCTCGAAATGAATGTTGCTGAAATTTAGTGAATGCTCAAACAAAACAAAAGAAATTGAAGTGCATCTATTCAAATCAACAAATCGAGCTGTTGATTTGTATTTGTGACTCAAATATTTCAATGCCATAAAATTCGTTCTTATTATGAAAGAAACAGCAACGAATGCACAAAGAGGCTGTACGTTTATTATGGTCATGGCTTTTACATTGACAATTCTTAATTTTACTATGCGACTTTTTTCTGAGTGTAGTCATGGGCCGCCGAAGCGCCACTTCAAACCGGTCATGACTCACCAATCGATGCCCACAGACTTCAAAAACTACCTAGCTCATAAGTCGGTAAAGCAATCCGGCTCTCGCCTAATGCACATTACTTTCTCAACGTATGTTCCAATAGTGTACTAGTTCTCCTCGTTTCGCTGCGTTGCATCCACGATCGATTTTAACGTGACCGAGCCAATCGTGGACTTGAGCTTGCTCCTCAAATTTGTGAACCGACTGCACGAAAATAATGTAGAGCGACCAATCATCGTGCTCATTCACACAGCACCGGCAATACGATGTGTCCACGTTATCTACTCTGTTAAGATATTTTTTCAAATAACCATGCCCCGTTAGGAATTGGCACATGTCAAAATTTACCTCTTCATGGCCACGGCTGGCCCATGGGTCCAACATACCTATGAGTCTCGCCGTCCAGCGACCTTTGTTGCTTGCTCTCCAGCGTTGTTCCCAAAGCTGAAGTGTTTGCCTTCTTTGCATTCTCGCAAATGCAGATCTATCGATTTCTCCCGATACCACTATCTTTGGACACCGTACGGTAGCTACTGAAGATATGTAGGACACCTCTACACTGAACGTTGGCAATCCGCGCTCTAAACTTATTCGTTCGGACTGCATCCGCCCAAATTTCTGCCCCGTACCTCAAAATGAAGCTAAAAAACTCCGTCTCGTTTAACTAGAGCTACCATTAATCATCAACCTGCTCAGCGAACTGACGGCTCTCAGAGTCCTACCACATACCTTACGTATGTGATCCCAGTAGGTCAGCTTGCCGTCCTGGACACTAAGCTGCCACATACCTGACCGACTTGCTATTCTGAAACTTGACGGAGCCAACTGTCATGAGTATGACAGTTATTGGGAATTCGTTAAGAATAGCAAACCAGCGATACGCTCCATGAATGTGGCATCCATGAGAGTACTAGACCGCATGCAGCCAAGTCTACAGGTGACCAATTTGTAGGTCCAGCGTGTTGGGCAGTATGCGCTTATTGCAATCGATTTTTTTCCCCGTGAAAATAAACAAAACACGTCTTTCTCGTTTCTATGACAGCCGTAAACTGAACTTATTTCAAAGCTCAATTCGGTTAAATACACTTAATCTAGTATGCAGTTCATATCATAAGTTTTTCAAACAGGGTGTTCAATATTGAAAATGTAATTTATCGATTAGTAAATTTAATGTTAAATCTGTAAAGTAAAGTTTCGCTAACACAGTGTTGGCCTTCTCACAGAAAGTTCTGTCGTTTGACACGTTTGCTCCTCCCGTCGGCCTTGGTCAGGTGCTTCTTTGCCGCAATGTGAGCAGCAGAAAGATCAGTCAGCCGCAGCTTATTCCTGGCTTCCTACGCTCTGCGTCTGCTCGCCAAAGGGATGGTGATTTCACCATTCCATCAGTACGCATGTTGCTTCCTACGAAGGAGCTTTCCTTTGGGCTTTAAAGCATCACAAGACCTGCGAACCCTCTCCATTGTTCTGTCAGCAGTGGCCTCTACTGCTATTCGAGTCACTGACAATAATATTAGAGGCTCTCCTTTCAGCTCGATGCGATCAAGAGCAATGACGTTTTTGCTATCTCTCTGCGATTTGAAAGGTGATGTAATTGTAATCATTCGCAGTGTAATCTTCCATCATCCTTCAATTGCTGACGTGTGCCGCCAGTCCCTCCGGATGCAACTAAGAATAGAGAAACTAGTACTTACCTGTGAGTCGCGCCAGGGACTCCACCGGCATTTTGCTGCCGGGAGCTCTGTCACCGTCCAATCGGCGCTGTTGGTTCACACTACATTCTAAATCAGGTAGATTTAGGAGCTGTCAAGCAAATCAGCTGAAGCGTTCGCACAGTTTCGAAGTGATTTGGAGCGAGAAATGTCATTCGAATTTATATGCACGATTTTTATTGCGTGAAAATTGTTGAAATTGCTGCAGGAACATGCAAGAACATTTTCTTTTCACTTTGTACAACTCATATTTTCCTTTTGTGTTCAATTTTCACTATTTTATGGCGGAATTCGAATGACATTTCATTCAAATCAACTCTCCCTCTCATGGATGGAACTCAGCACGCTCTGAGAAAAATTCTGCCGGGACAAAATTCACAATAGTATCTGATTTACACCAGATCATCATAAATCAGGTAGCTTTCAACTGTCAAAAGCCGAGACAAATGTATGGTAAATTAGGTAAATTTGTGCACCTAAATCGATCAGCTGATCGAAATCGCGTGATTTAGCCTCAGTGCGAACGGGCTATTAGTATCAGAGAATTTAATAGGCGTTTTCTAAGTTCACATCTAGCGGAAAAAGTCCCGATATTTTTTTAATGCCTTTATAGCCCGTTCACACTGAAGCTAAATCAGGCGATTTCGATCAGTTGATCGCTTTAGAGCTAAATCAACCACAAATCTACCATACATTTTGCTCGGCTTCTGACAGTCGAAAGCATCTGAATTAGAATTAATCTAGTATAAATCAGATACAATTATGAATTTGGCCCCGGCTGAATTGTTCTCAGAGCGTGCTGAATTCCATCGGGGAGAGGGAGAGTAGATTTGGATGAAATGTCATTCGAATTTTGCTCTAAAATAGTGAAAATTGAACAAAAAAGGAAAATGTGAACTGTACAAAATGAAAAGAAAATGATCTTGCATGTTCCTGCATCATTTTGAACAATTTTCCCGCAAAAAAATTGGGCATATAAATTCGAATGACATTTCTCTCTCTAAATCTCCTCGCTCTAAATTACTTCGGCTAGTGTGAACGCTTCACCTGATTAACTTGATAGCTCCTAATATGCCGTTCACACTACACTGAGAAAACACATAATAATAATAATTTATAGACTTCTGGCGCCATGTACATAGTCGATTTAGGGATTGTGATAAAATATAGCGCCACACGCCATAATACATGGCGAAAAGTACATAGGCCTACACGCCATGTACTATAGTCGTCCACGCCATGTACATGGCGTGGCGGACTATACTACATGGCGTGGAGGACTATAGCACATGGCGTGGAGGGCTATAGTACATGGCGTGGAGGGCTATAAGCATAGCGTCTGCTCCTATGCACTATGGCGTGTGGCGCTATATTTTATCACGAATCGACCATGTACATGGCGCCAGAAGTCTATAAATTATGGCGTCTGGCGCTATGTGTTTTTTCAGTGCATCTGATGTGGAAAATACATATTTGCCGAGCCCAGGCGAAAGCTGGCGAGCCCGATTGTGGGGACGGTCCAGACAAGCGACTTTAACAGGTCCCGCCGGCGCTCGTGCGACTTCCGATCGGAGTGGGTTTTGAGCACGAGGCAACGCGATTTCGTGACGAGCTGTCAAATGCCGTCCACATGTTGGCGGTCTCGTCTGACTTCGTCTCGTTGGGCCTCGGCCCATATGTATTTTCTACATGAAGATGATCCAGCCAACAAAAGGCCACGAGCCTTCTACCTTCTGAGCATCTGAAGGTAGAGCAGTTGATGATAGGTGATGGAATTCACCTATCATCAACTGCATCAAAGACCGTATCATATTTTCTTCTATACTCAAGAAGCTTGCTGATATTTATACATCTTCTCACACAGCATGGCTGCGAGTTATAAATGTAGTGCCATGAGCCATATTACATGGCTCATGGCACTTTGTAATATGGCGTGTGGGGCCATAATTTCTGCGCCATGTAATTATGGCGCTGGGAGCTATATTGCATGGCTCAGGGTACTATGTACATAGCGTGTGGCACCATAAACGCTGCGCCATGTAACATGGGACCACGCGCTATGTAGATTCTGACATTATGGCGCTGGGAGCCATATTGCATAGCTCAGAGTACTATGTACATGGCGTATGGGGCCATAAATAATGCGCTATGTTACATGGCTCTGGGCGCTATGTGGATTTTTTTCAGTGTATACTTCTAAATCAGGTAGATTTAGAATCTGTCAAGTTAATCAGGTAAGCGTTCACACTACCCGACGTGATTTAGAATGAGGAGATTTAGAGAGACAAAGGTCATTCGAATTTAAGTGTACATTTTTTTTTGCGTGAAAGTTGTTGAAAATGGTGCAGGAACATGCAAGAACATTTTCTTTTCACTTTGTACAACTCACATTTTCCTTTTTTGTTCAATTTTTGCTATTTTAGAACGAAATTCGAATGACATTTCGTTCAAATCTACTGTGCCTCTCACGGATGGAATTCAGCACGCTCTGAGAACAATTCAGCCGGGAAAAATTCACAATAGTACCTGTTTTGTACTTGATTAACTCTAAATCCACAGCTTTCAACTGTCAGGCGCCGAGAAAAATGTATGGGTAATCAGATAGATTTAACTTCATTTAGCTCTAAAGCGATCAGCTGATAGAAATCGCCTGATTTAGAGTGTAGTGTGAACACCATATAAGTTTCAGTTTTTCGACACTATCTTGCAAATTCTCTTCGTTTTTTTTTCGGAAATTTGTTGGTTTTCATAAATATATTGATTTAATTTAAATTTATTAGTTCGAGTTGCATTAATTTGAATAGTTGAAATAATATTCGCATCGTTCATAAATAGACGTTCTAAAATTTGGAGTTTTCGTGTTTTAATATAAAGCATAGCATTAGACAAAGCAGGTGTCGAACCGGTATTCAGCACCAACAAACACAACCTCGATGCCATCTCGTTGGGCATGCCTCTTTTCAAAAACATTGCATTAATATCACCCCCTACGCTGACATTGCCGGCGATGACACACAGAGAGTCCTCCAGTTACCTAAGCTTATCTTCGAATTCTTGCATTGAGTCATTCGGGTGTGAGCTTTGTACATAGTTCAATGATTCAAATCGAATCAGCAGCTTCATTCTGATGAAACAGTCAATTTGGCCCAGTCATTTTAGCATAAAAAAGGGGTCAACCTCGGAATGGGAGATAATAAGCTGCATTTTTGTATATACCTTCAATTTGGGTTCCGCAAAGTTTCCTCAAAAGTCGCATAAAATCTCGTGTCTGCGTCGAAAGTTATTCAAGGTCAAAGGTGTGAAAAAACGGGTTTTTGCGATTATCTTGGTTTCTATTGCTCCAATGATTTTAACACTTAGGATCGAAATTGTAGAACATAAAATTTGCGACACATTTTATTTAAAACATTTTTTCATGCGCTCAACCGTTTTCCCGATAGAGGGCGGTAAGCGCGCAGCACTCAGCCATATGTACTGTAATGCAAGGTCATCCGTGAGTACCTGTGAATACTACCTTCAGTTTTGAATTATTTGTATTATTTATCAGTAAATACATTGTATGTAATAGCATTACCTATTTTTAATATTTTCATTTGATTATATTTACCTTCCTTGTGTGATTAAAAACTAGTTAAATGAAATACTATTTGTATCTGTAAATTTATTGAAAGTAGATTTTAATTAGCAAAATAATGTTAAAATGTGGAATTAAGTATAAGTATAACTGAGATGACGGTTTTCTATAATAACAATTATACGATAGTGGCATTCGGATCTTACTAGCGATATACAATGCTCCAAAATCTGAGGATAATATCGATCGTCTTCGATATACTCAGTTTATTAAATCTACAAAACTTAATAAACCTGTCCAATTATCTAATCTTCCACCGACAAGTGCAGCGGCCCATCAGCAAATAAATGGTGTCTATTACCAAGTTCAAAAATGGTTAGGGCATGATTTAGAACCCCAGGAATGGGGTTGGGTGCTCCAAAATGAGTTCCTGGAGCCGATGACAACAATATTACCACCAGCTTCCGATGAATTAATGAATACTCTGTTTTGCAATTGTAAGAATGGATGTGGTGCACGGTGCCGATGTAGGAAATCGGGGCTGCAATGCACTTTAGCTTGCGGCCAGTGTAATGGGCAAGCTTACCTCAATGCTGTTTCATTGCAAAGTGACTGTGAGCAAGAGAGTGCTTTTGACCCTGAAATTCAGGAAGGCCTGAAAACACCAATTCAAGGCAACGAAGATGATGACAATGATACAGAAATTCCCGAACGTCCAGAAGATGACGACGAAGAAGAAGAAAAGTAATACTTTTGTTATTTAAATTATTAAAGATTGATAGATTAAAAATATGTAAAGCATATACATTAAAATAAATTGAATATATGTAAAATGCTATTAAATACAATGTATTTACTGATAAATAATACAAATAATTCCAAACTGAAGGTTTCACGGTTGACCTTGCATCACAGTACATATGGCTGAGTGCTGCGCGCTTACCGCCCTCTATCGGAAAAACGGTTGAGCGCATGAAAAAATGCTTCAAATTAAATGTGTCGCAAATTGTATGTTCTACAATTTTGATCCTAAGTGTTAAAATCATTGGAGCAATAGAAACCAAAATAATCGCAAAAAACTGTTTTTTCTCACCTTTGATCTTGAATAACTTTCGACGCAGACACGAGATTTTATGAGACTTTTGAGGCCACTTTGAGGACCCCAAAATGAAGGTATACACAAAAATTCAGCTTATTATCTCTCATTCCGAGGTTGATTCCTAAAATGACTGGGCTAATTATCTAAGTACAACTTAAAAATGTCATCGCAATGTTCCCGGCGTCGAAACGTATTTGTAAATATGGACCCTAAAAAAACACTGAACAATCCGAATGTAATTTTAATTTCAAAGAGTACTTTTTGACGTTTGAATGATATGTTGATTTAGATAATAAAAAAAAACCAACATTAATCCTATTGTATATGTACTAGTTAGAATTCAAGCATATGACAAACAATTTCGCAATATCTTTTATAAAAAAACATAAATTTGTTACTGGCAACAATCAAATGAATCACAAAATCGTAATTTTATAGCAATTTTGATTGTTTAGGATGCAAAAACCTTATTCGCATCACTGATCATCGCACCATTATGCAAATTAAAATTTTTGACACAACAGTATACCAATTTATAAGCAATTATAATAGTCATTCGAACGATCGAATTGACCATAATCCTGTACAAATAGTTACGAATTCGAGAAAGTATTGTATGAAAACTAGTGAAAAACTGAAATAATATGCGTGTCAACATCTGACATAATATATATTATGGTTGATATGCAGACATTACAAAACGTAATCAAGTTTGTGTTGCATATTGACATTCTGTTTTCGTTTATTTTTTTGCGATTGTTTTACCGCTTTCGTGTGCATCGTGAAAATCGTCAAATAAATTGAACGTTTCTACATACATATGAAAGTCATGTCTGACATACTAATAATGACATTGTTACAACTTTCGATTTATTGTAATTGTTTAGCGATTTCAAGATCAATTTTCGGGGTGCATTTGTATAATTTGTTGTGTGAGAATGTCATGCATTAAAAATGTCTTAAAAATCAAACAGACAAAAATAGTATGCAAAATACTCGGTGCTTCGACTCTAATCTGTTTACTTATCTCTATTGTTATTACCGATAACTACACGTTACCGTGAAAAAAATCACTAGTAGTTAGTATCGCATTCATAAATGTTTTCTCATATCACAAATTCTATGTAATTGACAATCAATGACGTGACGAGCGTTTGGTTGTATCATAAAATGTCGCAAGTTGTAGTTATGTGAATTTCTTCTTCAGATTCTAAAAATCTATGTTGTGAACATATTTTTTTTTTTATTTCAAACGCGCCGCGTTTTATGTCTCAAAATCGGTGTGAACCGGTTTTGTTTTGATTGGTGTAAGATCGAATGTAAAAAACACATGTCTTTCATTATTAGAGCGTCTGGCACCTTTCTAATAAATTTAACTTTTTCAGTCATCTAGAAGTGACCTAAAAAGTCTGCGCCTGATGCAAATGAAGTGTTGTATGATGTGCAGTGCATATCGTTGATTTTGAAATTGAGCTCAGATATTAAACGCCTAGATATTATTATATGCCAACATTTACATCTAACGGTTGAAAAGCGAAATGAAGAATTGATACAAATCTTGAATACATCTGATGCAATTTGCATTAATTGTCCATCAGTTAAAGTTATTCGGTGGTCTGAATTATTTAAGTCCTTTTAAACGTGTCGATGCAAAAGTAAATAGTTGAACCATAAATCATCTCAATCATAAGTGAAGGTGTCACTTAAAGAATAAAAAAGAAAATTATTTATTTAGTGTAGAAAAAAATTGCAACACACTGGTTTTGCAGAGGTAAAGAGATCGTTGCAACTGGTTGAAATATCCAGGTGCACTGTGAAGGCGAAATGCAGCATAAAAGACACGCTCTTTTCTCTAAAATGTCACTTCGATCATTTATCGGTCATGTTTCGACAACTAGTTCACAAAAATGCAACAACATTGTACCCTTTTTATTATATGGTGTTCACACTACACTTCTAAATCAGGTAGATATAGGAGCTGTCAAGTTAATCAGGTCCATCCGAAGTGATTTAGAATTAGGAGATTTAGAGAGAGAAATGTCATTCGAATTTATGTGTACAATTTTTTTTTTGCGTGAAAATTGTTGAAAATGATGCAGGAACATGCAAGAACATTTTCTTTTCACTTTGTTTAGCTCACATTTTCCTTTTTTGTTCAATTTTTGGTATTTGAGAACGAAATTCGAATGACATTTCATTCAAATCTACTGTACCTCTCACGGATGGAATTCAGCACGCTCTAAGAGCAATTCAGCCGGGAAAAATTCACAATAGTATCTGATTTGTGACTGTCAGACGCCGAGAAAAATGTATGGGTTATTAGGTAGATTTAGCTCGATTTAGCTCGATTTAGCTCTAAAGCGATCAGCTGGTCGAAATCGCCTGATTTAGAGTGTAGTGTGAACACCATATTACCTCACTCGTAACCAAACAATCACTGAAGCTGAATATCCTCAAATTTCTACAACGACTACGCGAGAGGTGTTTGATCACATTTCTCCAACAACAACAAAATATTATCTAGTGGCTAGCATCGCTTGCTGGTTACATTAAATCTACAGGGCGCTGGAAGTGTTAAAAGAGAAATCAATGTGTTCTAGTTATAGATGTCAAGATGCGTGCTCACTCCTTTTACTCCGTTTGACGCGTGTTATTAAGTTCTATCGGATGGTTCACCTTTAGTAGTGCAGCTATCATACCAAGTTACAATATTTCACTGATGCAAAACTACCAAGTCCAAACAACATTACTAGTACAATGCGAGGTATATCCACATCTCTGTTGGGAGTACGCCAGCACTAGAATCTGGCCTGAAGTGAAGGTTCTAAACCAACAGCAACCGCGAACGCTCATTAAGAGGCTAACCTCAACTAACAGTCCTCGATACACCGGAAATTGTATCTAAGAGTGAACCTGGCAGCCGTGATACTGGCACTTTACTGACAGCGTCAGGATCCAAAAAGATAACACCATTTTCTGTTTCTGATTTGTCCAATCTAATCAGCTTTTTCCAGACCATTGTTCAAGAGAGTTTTCTCAGCAACTTTTTTAAACATCTCTTTACTGCGAAAATACTACAGAATTGATCTTTTTGAAGCTTAAGCGAGTTTAACGACCTCTTCGATTTTTGGTCCAAACAAGGCACTTTTTGGCCATTTGATTAAATGGCCGCGTTATCCCTGAAGGGGTTGTCATTATCTTCTGCTTTTCGTGCCCTAATTCTTCTGCTCCGCCGACCTCTGTCGTTTCTGAGGTGAATTTGCAGGGTTTAGACGGAGCGGATGCTCCACAGCTTGTTTCTTTGCCCATGGAAGGGACTTTTTGTCCTTGTCGGACATTGTGTCAGAGGAGATGTTTTCAAACTTCCTCAGAACTTTGAAAGCTGCTCTTCTAGTTCCGTAAGACCGAGATGATTTAGCGGATGAGCATTGCCGCACCGGAAGTAGCACTTGTTGACGGACAGGCTGGCTAATTCGCCGTTACCTTACAATCACACTGGCCACAAACGGGCTTTTAGGCTTTCGCAGGGCCAGGCTTGGTGACCAAACCCCTGGAATTGCCGGAACCAGGGGTTGAGGAGGAGCAGAAAGTCAGTGGAGTTGGCTCATTCGTCATGTCTCCAGGACACATAACCGACGGCACAGCCATCTTTAATTTTTTCATGCGTAAAGGGTTGAACATTTTTCATGCTTAAAGGGTTCCCATTCAAAACTGCTATCTCAAGTCCGAATGTGTAGTCACCTTAATGATGCCATGGTTATCTAGTGCAAGTAGTTTAATCATGCGAAGGTTGCCACAAGCCCTTGTGGAGACAAGTAGTCGGAGCCAGATCGGTGTTAATCAAGAGTCCACCTCAACTGAACCTACACCACCAGCTTAATGGCGACGAGACTGAGAACGTACTCTGAGGCCTGCCAGCGTTTTAACGGGACGGAAATGATCGTATTAACACGGAGCCATTCACGAAACGGATTTCACTCCGTCGCTACCGCGCCTGAAGACGACTAAGTCCGAAGTGCTACGAACTCCAGCCCATGTGCAATAACGAATCGTTAGTCAAAGAAAAGTCCGAGGACGAAAGCGGTCGTGAAGAGAGTCCAGATCATTTAGCGTAACCCAGGCTGCACCGTGAGAAGGCGATCTAGTTACATCCCAAAGAAAATAATCAACAATCCTTTGTCAAAATTTCTAATGTGACGGGAGACAAGATTCTGCACCATAGTAGTTCCAAACCAATTTGGAAAATTCGAATCAAACTCTTCCTTGATTTAAAAGCTTTATAAAAAAGTAGTCAAGAATAAATAAAAAAACCATTCAAGATATTTTGAACTATCTGCTCTTTGAAATTACCGCTCTTGTTTTATTGTACCAACTTAATTTCTCGTGAAAATCTAATCAATTTTCTACTGAGCATACTTGGTGTCGCTTCTTTGCTAATCACTTTTCAATATTGGCCTGAATTATAAAATTTAAAAATCGAAATTGAATCTTTGCATTAACAATTAACTAAGGAAATAAACCTATAAACAATAAATTTATGGCGTGTGGTCAGGTTCAATATTTTTTCGTTAAGTGAATTTCACATAGGATTTCATTAACTTAATTAGCAGAGTAGTTCAAATTGAGAATTAGATACATTTGCAACCTCCTGTGACAATATGTGAGAAAAGATCTTAAGCTAAGATTAAGAGTGTGAATTGCAAAACGAGTTTCCAACAAAGCTAAAAATTTCGAAAAAAGGTAGTTAATTGAGAATTTAATTAGAGAGCTTGAATCAGTGTAAAAGTGACCATAAAAAGACAATGAAAGATATTTGTAAATGCCCATAAATGCAGAGAAATAAAATGGGTTCATTAAATTAGCTAAACAAGATTAATGAGTGGATGCTGTTGCCCCTACACATTTCAATATATTGTCGGAAGACAAAGGAAATCGGTGAAAAACAATAGTTTATTTTTGCAGAAAATGCAATTGAAATTTCAAAACACTTGCTAAGTATGTCATAGCTTCTTTTTTTCAGATAGTGGCTACGATATTCGCAGTTTGCAAAACACGTCGAATGCTATGAATGCTTCATTTCGCAGAGTAGCTGTTTTGCTGTTATTTTCAACTGTTTTTTAAAGTCCATTTTCAGTTTAAATTAATGAATTTTATTTTTT
This sequence comes from Nemotelus pantherinus, assembly GCA_963978885.1. Classification (NCBI taxonomy): domain Eukaryota; kingdom Metazoa; phylum Arthropoda; class Insecta; order Diptera; family Stratiomyidae; genus Nemotelus; species Nemotelus pantherinus. The sequence goes on from OZ022263.1 coordinate 167,897,792, forward strand.
GGTCATTTCCATAAAAACTGTCTTGAATCATTTGTAAAATTATGTATGTCAATGATTTTTTTTAGGATGGTGACTTCTTTTAATAAGTGACATTTTATTGTTAAGAGCAATATTTGACTTATCCATTCCATGTCGAGCATCACCTTTAGGACATGATTTACCTTCAGAAGTCATTTTGTTTGGGATAATTGTACTAATAATTTTCCTCGTGCAAACAATTATCTGAGCAAAAGAAGTGGAAGCTATCCTAATCAAGCTCCCGGTACCACGCCCCATGCGACTTCTATGTGTTGAAAATCACCTACCTGGCCATCGCATTCTAAAACTTTTATGATAAAATAAGTGTACTATCAGCTTTGGTTTGTTCTAAAAATAAACAAAACTAACCTGGTTCAAATTATTCAAATAAAACGAGCTAAAAGTTTACTTCCGGTTTTACACAGAAAAAAAAATTGTTTTTCAAATCTAATTTCAAAATTAAAAAGAACAGTTAATGTTCTATGCCAATCAGTATGTTTAATGTTTTCTATTAGAATTTTTTTTTTTAATCTCAGAATCCGCTTTCGAAAAAAACCTTTCATCAATTTCGTTAATTATTCAGAAGCCCATAACTCGGCAACTGAACCTCATACATAAGAAAACTTATGTATACACGTTCATATCCTCTAGAAATACCATTATGCACAAAAAAAAAATCTAGAACCTCGACTTTTTCTTCGAAAATTAGTATTAATCTCGCTTCGCGAAAATTCGTCATATATATATATATATATATATATATATATATATATATATATATATATATATATATATATCTATATATACATATCTATATATATATATATACATATATACATATAAATATATATATATATATATATATATATATATATATATATATATATATGTATATATATTTATATATATATATATATATATATATATATATATATATATACATATATATATATATATATATATATATATATATATATATATATATATATATATATATATCAGCAAAATGATTAAGGGAGATAATCTCTGGATTGGCCAATCCAATTGAGCTGACATTTTTGGAGAACATAGATGTGTATTACAGGTAGATCCATGACTTGCTAGAATTCAGATATCTTAAACCTTTTGGCGGCGGCGGGCATTTTAGTAAATTTTCCTATATTTCCAAGCAGTGTAAAAGAAAAAAGTATTAGTAATGAAAACTTAGTATGTTTATAGTTTATTTATGATAAAGAATTGAAAATTTTGAACCTGGTGTAGGCGCTGAGTGCCTAAAAGTAGGCTAGGATTTTTTTTCAAATTTCGATTTGTCATAACTTCTAAGAAAAACAATGGATCATCGTGAAATTTGCAGAGCAGACTGATGTAGACAAGAATTTAATACACATGAACTTTCAAGATTGTGCGGGAAACTCTGTAGCTACAGCAGGCTCTTGAAAAAAAATCCTTCATCATCGAATCTCCTGGAAAATTTTTGATTTTTGAAAATAAATTCAAATTATTGATAAATTTTGACTTTTGTCCACCAAGTCAAATAAAAATTTCCAAAATTCCGCGGTTAACAAGAACGGCAATCCGTGATCAAATTACCTCTATTTTCAGTCCTCAAAACTTCTGTTCACAAGAACTGACGATCGGATAATGCGATCAATATGAAATTTACAGGACATGTTGGTATTAACTAGGCCCAAGTCTGATAGAAATGATTTTGAAATACGGGCAACACTGTGGCAGTGGTGCCGTTTGGAAAAATCACTGAGAAAAAAAACTGGTTTTTGGCCTATAGCTTCCGATTTAGCCACCAGATTTTAACAAAATTCACGCAGTATGTGAACCTTACTCTAAGATAAATTCCATAGAAATTTGATTGAAAAATTAGTATAGGGTCGCCAGCTATGGCAATTTTTGTCTCCTAAATATTGTAAATTTGCTCAGGACAATAAAGGTTTTTTCCCTATAACTTCCGATGCAGTAACGAAATCAAAACGAAATTTATGCGATAAGTGGAGCTTGTTGCATTTCTAATTCTGTAGAAATTTCGTTGAAAAATTGTGCAAGGGCTGCCAGCTATGATGAATTTCGTAATTTATTGACATTTCTTTAACGAGCGATGTTGTCATAAAATTTTCAAATGGGAATGATCCTGGAATGACAATTAACAACAAATATTTACGTTTCAAAAAGTTAAAAAGTTTGGACTGTGGTAGCCCTAAAATTATATTCACTCCTATAAATTACAGCGCAGCCATTGAATCGAAACGAAATTCATAGGGTGGGTTAAATACAACGTGAAGCAGCTATGGTGCTAGCACATGATTGCCAGCACCAGACAATTTCGTGAATATTCCACCAACAGATGCTTCCATTTTGTATTCATAAGCAAAGCATTTACAATAAAATAAGCAACCGATATTTAAATGTTCCGAGTTTTGGAAATTTTTTGGATGGCAGCCCCAGACATAGTTTAATCGCTGAAACTTTCGATGATATCCTTTGATGAAAACGAAATTCAAAGGATAGGTTGATTAAGCACGAGCATGTTATGGTATACTTATTGCTGCTGTGTTGGGCAAATGTTGCCAGCACTGAACATTTTCATTATTTGTGTTATAGGAAATGCTGTCAGAAAATGATATTTGTTCCTTTGAGTAAGATATGGTTGATATGATACTACAAAGAAGTGTATAACGTCTTCACACATTTTTAAATCCCTCAAAGATAATTTCTTCGAAAATTAGTTTTCTAGCGGTTCTGATGCGCTAGACTTTTTTTTGTTGTCCGCTTCATGTGAAATGTCCCATAGGACTCATTACTTTGCGTCCACAGCCTGATGACATAAATGTATAACTGTAGTTTGAATCAAATTTGAAATATAAAAATATTTGAAAGATATTATAGATAAATCTCTTGCCACTTGCGCTTGAAGACATATCAGACGTTCAAATCTGGATCAAATCTGGAGACAAAACCAAGCCATGAGTCTGACCATTCAAGCTTATAAAAAATATTTTCGAATGAGACTATTGTGAGTCAATTCTGAACGACCTAAAACTTCCACAAAAATTGACGGGATTATTACTTTCATATTTTGGCAGTAATTGAGCCATTTGTACTTGTGAGATGATTCGTATCATAACATGCACTGATAACTTTTTCTAGTCTCAAATACAGAAATAATTTATGAAGCAATCCCTACTAAATGCAAAATAGCCCATTACTATCAACCAAAATCGATAGCATTGAATTATCTATTCAAAAATAAATCATGCAAGCAAGTCTATTTCAAAAATATCGCTCAAGAAGAGAAATCTAATCTTCGAAAAAATCACCAAATCAAACATCTGATCAACATGAACGTGAAATATGATTTTCCACAAAATCATGAATTTTTCAATAGCATTTCAAAATTATTCAAGGACTTCTAGATACATTTCCACAATAGAGTCATCTAGATTTATTACAGAAAACATTTCGCTGCCGCAATCTTGATAATGCTATGTACTTATGTGATCGTCTGTGTTGTATCATCAAAACAAGATCAACAATACAGCAACGAAAAGAAGAACATCCTGCTGGTGATATTGCTGCTGCTGATGATAATCATCATGATTATTCGACGCCATTATCTTATTTGAAAGTTGTTCATTTTGTTGTCTTCCTTCAGTCCGATAAATTATTTATTGTTCGGTTGTAGAATTTCAAGCGAACGACAGGTTTTAATTAGACATTTTGAAGAATTGATGAAATGGTCTTTGTATTTTTCGTTGTTGCAGGAGTATTTTATTAAATTTATTAATTTAATTTTCATGATAGAAATAAAATTTTAATTTGAGAAACAAACTGTAAACGAGAAAATCTGGCTCATATCTTAATCGTTGAATTGGGTGTGAAATTCAAATTATCCATTCTAATCACATCGTGATTTGAATAAATTAATCTTTTGTTATTTTAATGTAAATTTTCTAAAAACATATCAAAGACTACACGTGATTTGAAAATTCTGCAAATCTATAAATTTATTATAGTAAAAAAAAGACATATCCTCGTTTCGAAAGTGTTATTTAATTATATTCAAAAATCTGAAATCGACTGGAAATTTTAACATTAAAATCAGGGTATTTTCACTTTAATCTAAAGAATTTCCAGACTATCAAATTCAGGTTTCTATGTCGTCAGGAATTTTTCCCAAATCCAAAAAATTTCCAGACTACCAAATTGGGGTTTCTGTGGCTCCGGGAAGAGGTTAAAACCATCGTAAAATATGACAATTGACATTAGTTTTTAGATCCAGATCAATCGTCTGACCTGAAATACGTGAAACAGACAGACATGACAAAAATTAAAATCCCGTTCGCATAATTTCCTGCTATAAATTATTTGAATCATCTGACCGATTTTAGAAAAAAAAAACTAACTAAATTTTTTATCCATCCGCAGCTTCATAATATTATTCGTAAAGAGCCAGCTAGTTCATCATTTAGCACTTTTTTGGTGATATCTTGAGTCTTGTGATCCTAATTGTATCTTTTGATCATCTGTAAAATATTTTTCGCTTTCTTTTCTTCGGCGTCTTCTTGGCAAAATTTTTATATCTTTTGTTGAATAAATTAAGAAATAGCTCCCAATTCAATAGTACATAAAAAAATCAAAGAGTAGGATAACCGGTCGCTTTCGGCCTTGATAGTCTCCAGTTGTGCTAAACGGTTTTATTTTGTCGATATACTATACCGTTTCGATGCGTTTGCAGCACGGGGTACAAGTTGATCTGGTTTAAAAGAATATCTAAAAGCTGACTTGTTTTTTTTCTGATGGTTGATTTTTGCAAATATTGTGTTCGCCTACGGAAAGGTCATTGAAATTATTACACTCTGATACAATTGAAATATTATGACTATTTTTAGCGCTAACGTTTATTGGAGGATAAAATCATTTGTACAATGGATAGATAAAATTTGATGAGATTTGATTTGACACCTTATATGATAATTGAAGAAATTTCACAAATTAGCAATGAGCAAATAAATTGTTCGTCGAGATGAGATTTGATGCTGTTTTATAATAATTGAAAAACTCACCGAATTAGGAAGAACGGATTTCGTTTATTGGGCAGATAATATATTTCTGAAATAAAGACACTCCCACATTGGCGGCAGATGATTTTTAGCAGCTAATTGAAATTGACATCTATTCGAAGCAATGCATTTCTTTGCGACTAATTAAATAGAGTGAATTATTGAGCTTTAGTGTCCATGGTTTCTAGAAAAAAAAACTTACCATATCTTGTTAGGGAAATTACTCAATTAAAACCAATCAGATGGATAAATCCGCTGAAATTTAAATAAAGTTTGAAAAAAAAACCCCTAGCGCAAACCCCTAGAAACACTAATGTCCGAAGAACAGTAAAGGATTTATTTAGTTATTAGCCAAAGAAGGCGTAAATATGAAATAGATTAAAACAAGAAAATGAGAAGAAAAAAAATCAAATGAATACAACACTAACAATTTAAAAAAATGTTATGTACGAATAAATAACGCATAAATAAATAACTAATTGCGTAAACAAACAAGTTTGAAATAGACAATATATAAAATAACAATAAAATAAATAAATAATAAAAAGCTTCAAAATTACGGTGTACAAATGGCTTGGATAAGGGAGGATTTGAAAGATAGGCTGAATATCGTTGGGGAATAAAAGTTGTTAAAGCCATTGAAGGGCCTGCAGCATCTATTCACCGGATCATTCGCTGCATATATGGTGGAATGTAGATATTCCTTTAGTAAACGATTGGACCTGGTGTTCCTTAAGGTACTAGTACACTTTAGAAGGCAAAAATATGACCATTTTTCAAGAAATTTTTTCTCAGACATTTTCTTAAATATTAACATGAATCTTTTTTTATAATATTATTTAATATTTGAAAAATACAATTTCGTTTTATTTGATTATTTATTTTTCCCTTTTATAAAGGGCGCTGAAATCATGTTCTGAAAAAAATCGTTACTCCACGGCGGACAGATAATCTATGAATTGGTAGGTTTGAAACAAAAAATTTCAACAGGGTTTTAAAAACTAAGGTCTCTTACATCGTAATTTACCACGGTTTTTAAAAACCAAAAATCAAAAAAGAAATGGCGGACTTGTGAAAAAAAAAATGTCAAAAATCGAACCTTTTTTTCCTAGTTTCTTTAACGCCAAAAATTTGTTTTTGATTTTCTTTGTCATATTCTGGTATATTACGATGTAAGATACTCTAACAAAGAAAACGCCATAAAGTTTTTCAAAATTGGTTCGGTGAATCCGGAGATTATCTGTCCGCCGTTTTAAAAAATCTTGTTTCGAGAAAAACGTGTTTAAAGTTTTTGTTTTTCATTTTCTTTATTAGAAGTTGCATGCGCTCAAAGTCAATATTTATGTATTAAAGTTTCGAATTTGGAAAAAATATTTCAGGATGTCATTTTTGACGTTACATTGAGTCGAAAAATGCATTAACAAAAAAATCGATTTTTTTAAATCTATAAAGTGTACTAGTACCTTAAGGGGATATTTATCACAAATTTACTATTCAGGAATTCAACTTTAATGACGTCAAATGTGAAGCAGGCCGATATCATCATTTTTCTGAATGCAAGTGAAGTTAAGTTTAAATGTCTAAACTCATATGGCGGTAAATTTTCGAAGTCTAAACGGTTGTACAGATCTCTTAGGGCGAAAAGTAAAAATTGTTTTTGAATGGACTAGAGTCTGTTACTGTGGATTTCAAAGGCTGGGTTCCAAATTGTACTTGCGTATTCAAGAAGAGGGCGTACAAGTGCAGTGTATAGTGATCTAGTTACCCAAACGTTTTTAAACTCCTTGGCTCGTCATTTAATAAAGCCGAGCTGCTTATTCAAACAGGAAAAAATTTTTGTCGTAGTGCAAGGTGAAATGAAGTTGCCCATCCAAGACAACACCAAGATCGAATAGTTACCAACGCGAGTTAATAAGTTTGCCGAGAAAGTAGGTGTTCTGTAAAACTTATAATTTAGCACTTATCAATATTAAGCGAGAGCTTGTTTATATTGCACCACTAAACAAGAGAGTGAAGCTTGGATTGAATCATATTTAGATTCACTGGTGTGGTATAGTTTGAGGACGTCTGCATAAAGTAGGTGAGGTATGTTTGACAGGACGTCAGATAGATCGGAGATGAATATGTTAAAGAGAAGTGGGCCAAGATGCCTACCTTGTGGAACACCAGGGGTAGCAAATATATTTTTTGTTCAACCTTCTTTAAAATTTAACGAATTGGATTCGATTGTGGAGGTAGGTTTGTGCAGATTTTGAGTTTATATTCTACTACTAGCTACTTCCAAAAATTCGAGTTTCTTTTTTTTGCATAAATAGTTAAATCAACATCTAAAAAATAAACGTATTGAAGAACTTCTGTATGGGCCTGGAATCACTGATTAGTTGGTAAGTCGCTGTAATCATAGAGTTTCTGTGTGTCAAAAATACGCGTTTTTCTCGAAACGACTTTTTTTAAATTGGCGGGCAAGATTACTCAAAAAGTTAGCAACCGATTCTTATGAAGCTTAGCACACGTTTTCTCTATAGTATAAGTCTTTAGTTGAACCTCAATAATGCCAAAAAAAAATTTTTTCAAAATTTAGCATTTTCGACTCAAAAACTGTCGAAAAAAAGGGTGAAAAATCGTACGTTTTTTTATGAGGCGTGCTAATGCATGATTTTTTGACTTTTTTTTTCTTGGTTCAACTAGAAGATACATGTTTAATAAACACACTCCAACCCATTTTTTTTTATTTCAAATTTCTGTAACTGATGCTAAAAATCCCGCCGATTGATGCCTTTCGTCGCGAGGGTCTCAGAAGATTGGTTACTACAGCGGCCATTTTGAAAAAAATAAAATAAAATAAAATCAGATTCTTGTATTTGATATGCAATCAATAAACATGATCACTTTCAAAACGATTCATTCATTCCTTCTATTTTAAATAAGCCTCTGAAAAACGGTCTGAATTCAGGCCTTTACATATATCGCCGGCCTTAAGACCACTACCACTAGCTACTTCTTCTACTTAAGACCAATACACCCTAAGTAATAATAGACCCTAAGCCAATTTAATTTCGATGATTTCATCGAAAGTTAGAGCGATAGAAAGGTGTTTGGTGCTGCCATCCGAAAAATGTTCAGACCTTAGAAAATTTAAACATTGTTTAAAATATGTAATAAACTATTGTTTAGAATAACAAAAACGCCTCGTACTGGCAACCCTTTGCTAACACCGAAGCCAAAAATCATGTCACATATGCATCACGTTCAAGTCGACCTACTCTCCGAATTTTGTATTGATCTGATGATTGCATTGAAAGTTAAAGGAATATATAGGAATTTAGGGCTACCACTCGCAAAAGTTTTCCAATTTTCTAGATCTTCATATTTGTCGTTTTTTTTCACAACAAGATCACTAAGATTTGAAAATTTTATGATAAAATCGCTTACTAAAGATATACAAAAAAACCATAGCTGGCAAACCTATCATTGTTTGTCCAACTAGATTTCTACTGAGAATTACCTACAATAAGTTTAATTTGCCACATGAATTTCGTTATGATTCCGTGACTGCAGTGGAAGCTATAGCGCAAAGAGCTTTATTTTCCTGAGCGAATTTTCAAAATCTAAGACATCAAAATTATTAAAGCTGGCAGCTCCAAACTAAATTTTCAATCAATGTGGCCTAGAGTAAGATTCAACTACTGTGTGAATTTCATCAAAATTTGGTGCCTGAATCAGGGTCTGATCAAATCACGGTGCCGTGCTGGTGCAACGCACAGAAGACGGAGCTGAAGCCCCCATCGCTTACATGTCCCACAAACTGAATCCCGCTCAGCTATACACTGTTAACTCTGCCAATATTTATAGGGCGAAAAGCAGTTATTTTTCTTACTGATTTTTCAAGATGGCACCACTGGCCAAGAACTTCCCACATTGTAAAATTGCTTCTATCAGACCTGGTTCTACTTAAAAGCAATACATTCTGTAAATTTCAACTATATCTGATTATCGGGTCGTGAGTTCCCGTGAATAGAAGTTTTTAACGCTAAAAGTAGAAGTAAATTGGGGAAGGGTTACCGTTCTTGTCCGATATGGAATTTCAAAAGCTTTCTTTTGACTTTGCAGGCAAAGCATAAGATTTGTGTATGAGTTGCTTTTTTTCTTAAAAGCGAAAAGAAGAAGCTTTCAAGAAAGCCGATGGTTTGAAGGTTTTCACTTTCAGCGCCTGCCGTAACTACATAGCTTTCAGCATGTTCATACAAAACTATATTAGTATACAGCTTAGTAACATCAATGTATTTTGTAAGTTTTGAATTTATTCAATAGCTCTGTCAAAAGCTATCACAATTCAAAAAGTTTCATATTTTCCCGATCTTATTTTAGGCACCTAGCGCACACACAAGGTTAAAATTTGCCAAAACCTTATCAAATTTTTATTAAGAACACGTTCGAAGTTCATTTCGCAAATTTGAAAACTATTGAAAACTATTTTTGATAGAATAATAAGAATATTTAAAATATCACTAAAATGGCCGCCGGTGCCAAAGGGTTAAAGAAAATTCACATTTGGTGAGACCTAGACCTATTCTGCATACATATATATGTATATATATCAATGTATCCTTGAAATTTCAGCTCAAACGGATGACACTGAAGTTTTGTGATCATTTATATATATATATATATATATATATATATATATATATATATATATATAAATGGAAATATGAATTTTTGGCCAAACATCTACATTGACTTGTTAGGAAAATATTATTTTTTAAAAAAAACCCGATTCACTGATTTACGTTTTGTTGTTTTGTTCTTTGAACATTAGTAAAAAAAAACATAAAGTTCTTTCCCACAAGAAATCTTCCTCGCAATTTTTCGCTGGTAAAAGTATGCTTAAATCATTCCATACTGATGAAAGCTAACATTTAAATAAACTTAACATAAAATCGTTATTCCTAGTTTTTATAGACTAAGAATGAGTGAAAATACTATTTTGCTATTTTTTAGTATCATCTTCAGTTTACGAAATGCACGAATTTGCCGAAAAAAAATTACTATCTAAAACCCTATTTCGGACAACGACTCGTATAATTTATTATTATTCGTTACCTAATACGATGTAAATGTCCAATTGAATTAATTATCATACCGGTATTGACCGATTTTGAAAATTTGAATTTTTCGGAATTTTAATCTTTGCATCGCGATGAGTCAGATATTTTTCTCGTTTGATGACAAAAATTTGAATTTTCAGCAGCATGTGTCTTGAATTGAATTACCGTTATATATTGTGTATTTTAAAGAGAAAGAGAAAAATGAAAATTGTGTTGGTGTTAGAGCAAAATAATGTTCAAATTATATTTGCCATCAAAAATGAACTAGTATTTCGATTTTTGTTAACTTGAACTTTAAACAGCCTGATTATGCAAGAATTCAAATTAATTGTACAATAGATTAATAAATTTTAAAAGTTAAAAAAAAAAATTATAATCTGTGCAGCATGCAGTTCGTTATGTATGTTTAATTCGTGAATTAGCTTGCTAACCTAGCTTCATCCAATATTTTTTGCGCGTCGGATTCGTGTAACATCAATTTTCGAAAGTCCGTAACAATCCTACGCAAAAAACTATCATTTAATGCCTGTCAGGCAATGGTTTTCCGACGTTCAATATATCTTTTTTGAATTCATGTACCATCCAATATGATTGTTTTTTAGACCATTTCGTTCTTTTATTTATAAACATTATGAAACACATTGCTCCGCAACATTTAATACAGTGATCGCTAATGATGATTGTGTTTCAGATGAATCTTCAACGAGTAATGCTTCCAATTCATCTTCAATAAATTTTCTTTTCTATTTACAATTTGTGTTAAAATTATCGTTTCAATGGCACTTTTTCTTGCAATTAAATAATGTATTACTCGTAAAACTTTCCGTAAATAGTGTTTTGTTGGAATAGAATTTGTCATTTACAACCAAGCTTAGAACAAATGTCAAAGATTACTGTCATACCTGTCACATACAAGTGCTGCCAGATATAACGAAAGCAATTAGTAAGATTAGCGATATCTGTTGAGCATAAGTGAAATCATATTTGTGCATCCAAAACTATCGTTCGTATTTCATAGACTTATCTAGAAAAAACATCTACATTAACTTATTAGGAAAACTTTATTTTTAAAAAAGTATTCATTTCATATTTTTATGTTTTGCTGTCATTGTTAAATTTCCTCCTTCAAACTGTATTTTATTTTTAATTGAAGCAGCTGAAATTTGCTAGTTTAAATGTTTCGATTTAAAAAAAAAACTCGTTGATTTTTTGCCGCGCCTTCAATAATTTCCCACCACTTTGATTTGATCGTCCATATAACGGACTTCGAACGATAAAACGTTTGATAAGACTCCAGCGGACCTAAGCATTTTTCTCTTATTTTAATTTTGACGTTAAAGGACAAGTTTTCTAAAAACTCAATCAAGGTAAAGAAATAAACAAATTTAAGAAAAAAATTAACTAATTTGAATTGTTTTTTATTTCTCTATGATAATGCCAAGGCTCAGGGGATGACCCTTGGAAGCGAATAATTACTTATGGCGGTAGAAAGATTCATATGGGAGAAGCCGATAACAATTATTCCATTATTCTTTTTTTTTAAGTTTCACACTTTTCTTCTTTTACGGTAGAATTCTCTCCAACCTTCTCACGATCCTAAGTAGCACGGTTTCATCAAAACTGTTTGTTTTAGATTTTGCGACCGTTGGGTGTCAAAAACTCTTACTGTCGAACACAAAAAGAAACGTCAATAATTTACGCTTTAGTTTTTCGCGCATTACAGCGATGACGGTTATGGTTTTCTCTGGAGTATATGTAGTGGCTGAAGATGAGATTTGTGTGATTTATGAAACCCCTGAAACAAAACGACAATCAGTCTAATGGGGGCACAATTCAGCATCATTAAGGGCAAACACATTTTTTAAATCGAGCATTGGAGTGAAAAACTGTCGAGCATACCTTATATTAATATGCTAGTTTTGATCCTGGCGGTATTCTGAATAGCCTTCTTCCTGCGTTTCCTTGGCTATCCTTTCTAACCTTGGCTTTGAATGTGGTGCAATCCTTTCATCGTGGAAAGTCCTCAAAATCTTCCCAATTTTTATATCTGGTAATTTATCCACTATTTCCAACTATCCAACTATATCCATCATCTGCTCTTTCAGTAAATTCCTTGAACGCCTTGTTTATAGTAGAACTCTCTCCAACCTTTTCTTGATCCTAAGTAGCATGGTTTCAACCAATTCGATGTCCACTAATTTTGTCGTTTCAGTCTTTGATTCTCTACATTGTAATTTACACAAACTGCTCGAAGGCTTTCGAATTATAGCTCGCTACTCAATAAACTTGAAGGGATTAGCATATTTTCTGTCTTGTTTTTCCTCCTATCTCCATAGTTGTGCCTGCAGATTCTTCTTACTCTTCTGGAGTTCCTCAAAAATCTATCTTCGGTCCCTTATTTTTCGTCTTGTTTGTGAATGACCTTCCTTCTGTTATCAACTCTTCCTGTCGTCTTTATGCAGATGACTTAAAATTTTTACAGAGATTGCAAGCTAATTTATTTGACCTTAACCACTGGTATCAAAGCAATGTCCTACCTCTAAACATCTTGATGTGTCAACGCATGTTATTCTCATCATCATGTGTTTACTTATTACTTGGCATTTCGCTGTCTGTTGTTCAGCATATTTTAATTTCAAACTCAAATTTGTTAATTGTATTTAATGTGTACCAATTTTTTCCTAGCTCAAAAAAATATTTTATTAAAAAAACCGATTTTTCCTTTCGAAGCTAGATATATTGAACCTAGACCGATAGACACTGAAGAAGAGGGCAGATTACCCTCGAAATATCGATATTTGTCACAAAATTCAATATATCTAGCTTCGAAAGGAAAAATCGTTTTTTTATTAAAATATCAAATTTGTTGTTTGAGTGAATATCACGACCAAGACCTATAACGCTGCTGGCTTTGTTCTGCGTTCTTCATACATATTTACTAACATATTTACTAACACACCTGTAATTATTATTTTTTACCTTAGCACACATTTTTCTGAACTATGCGTGCCAAATCTATTCAGAGTCGGGTTTGAATCGGTTTTGAATTGGTTTTGAATCGGTTCAGCGTAGGTTTACTCGCGGTTAGTGCAAAATTTCATTTGAGATCGGGTTCTGATCCGTTCCCCGTGCCAAATTCAAAAAACGTCAGAAATTCTGCATGTGTTTTAAGGTGGCGATCCTTGCAAAATATTCTTGGCTGTTTGCCAACTTCAATGGATCCATCGGCATACTTCCTTACCTACTTCCTCCAAGCTTCATAATTAAGTGTGAAGAAACGATTATTTCACCCCTGCATATAATTTTCAACAAATCGCTGCCTTGCGATATATTTCCTCGTTTCTGGAAGTATTCCCATCTCACGCCGATTGTTAAAAGTAGCGAAAAACGATCGGTTCAGAATTACAGAGGCATCACCATTTTGTCTGCTATACCAAAACTGTTTGAAAAAAATGTTTGATGATTTGAATGATTTCAAATTCAAAAAAAGGACGTCAGGTTGATACTAAATATATACACTGACTTCAGCAAAGCATTTGGCCGTGTCAAGCATGATGTTTTAAAATTTAAGCTGCAAAAATTTGGCATTTTAGGAAACTTGCTAATTTGGTTGGATTGTTACTTAACAAATCGAATACAGCATATAAAATGCCAAGGCTTTCTCTCCAAAAAAAATAACCGTTTCCTCTGAGGTACCGCAAGATAGCCATCTGTTTAATATTTTTATTTCGGATCTGTCAGAGGTGTTATCAGACATTCCACATCTTTTTTATGCAGACGATCTCAAGATGTACCACACTATTCAATAGGAATCCGATTCAAAATTTCTTCAGTTAAAAATCTTATCGTTTGAGTAATGGTGTGCCCGAAATAAACTTCTTCATAACATTGACAAATGCCATGCCATAAGCTTTTCCCGTAAGACCTCTACTGTAAGTTTTGATTACCGCCTGAACAATCGGTTGCTGAAAAGTGTAGATAGTGTTATGGATCTCGATGTCGTTCTGGATAAGAAGCTTCGCTTTAATCTTCAATATGACAAAGTACTTGCAAGAGCCAGCAAGCAGCTGGGATTTTTTGCGAGGCGCGCAAAAGAATACTGCGGCTTACGTAACTCTGTCGAGCCGTCGTCAGTGCAGCATGCTAATTTATTTAAAAGATCCTTCTCTTTTTGCCCTTCGTGGCTTTTTTCAGCCGACTAGCTAAGCCTGGCGTGGGTTTGCGGGCGGAAGAATCTTTACATACTACGGAACGCAGACAACCCAACATTTAAACCATGATACCGTTCAAGAGGAATGAAAAAAGGAATAGAAGGAGAGGACAGAAGGTCCGCAAGAATAATTAAATGATCAAATTATTCACTTGACATTATATATATATATATATATATATATATATATATATATATATATATATATATATATATACATACATATATATATATATATATATATATATATATATATATACATATATATGTATATATATATATATATATATATATATATATATATTTAATTCATACAAATTAACAACCAAATAAAAACAAGAAATGAAAAGTAAATTATGAATAACAATATATTTTAAAGAAAACAACAACAAATCAAAATATGAAAAAAAGAAAAGTATGTAATGTAAACAATAACTAAAGCAGATAAAATTCATGGAACAAAGAACAAAAGAAATAATAAGAATGATTCAAAAATTTGGTTGAAATTATTTCACATCAATTTTTACAAACCCACACCAAGAAAATTGTTCAATATATAATGAATAATTAATGTAATGGATATTTTTATAATACCCTTTTCTTTCAATTTTACCATGATCAACTTATTCTTTTTATTCATAAGATTCAAATAATAAATTTAATTGTTCGTTCATTTTTTTCCGTTACACTTGGGTTAGTGATTTCACAACTTCTATTTTGGCTGAGTTTCCGATTAGATAATTTGGCGATTGTTTCGATTTTTTTTCTCGATTAACTTCGGTTTAGTTTGATTGAATTTAAAGCGATACTTATCTGGGCTCCTTGTTCTTCGATAACGGACTCTTGTTCCTTCTCCTTTCTACCATCAACCACTTTAGCTGCTTCTCACCAATTAACCCTAGAATGGGACGATAAATTTTTGGATGATTTTAGGTACATGTTTTTACTAAAAAGAAGGCAACAATAGTATTATGTAGATTTTTTATTTTATCATTAAACATAAAAAGATTATATAGCTTCTAGCCTCATCGCAGTCAGAGTGGCCAACTGGCTGATGCGCGACAAAATATAGATCGCATATGAGTAAAAATTACTCATGGGTACCATTCTAGGGTTAAGCTTCTAACGACAATATTTCCTTAGTATATATTTTTCTCTTGATATATTCATCAGTTTTATCTTTCTTTCCTCGTTTACACCATGATATTTTCTTTTTTCAAACTCCCGCTTTGCACTTCGCAACAAGTTTCTTTCACTTTTTACGACCAAAAACTGTTTTCCCCTTTTTCCGGGCTAGGTGTCAAGTGATGCTTAGCTGCATCGTCAATTAGACGTTCACCATCGCTGTGAAAGCTACATACAGCATCACACTGTTTATGGTGACAGAGAACCGATAAATCCGTCTATCTCTAAATCTACGCTCAAATGTGTTTTCATTATAGCGCTAATTTCCTAGAGAAACCCTTATTTCCTTTCCTCGGAATATCCGCCTCAAATTGACAACCAGACGAAAGTCTGGGACCTTGTTTGGTTTGAAATAAGTAAATAAATAAATAATTAAATTGAAAAAATTGTGTAAATCTTTCTCGAATATGCTTAAAAATATTTACTATTTTTCGCCCTAAACGATTTTTAAAGCAAAAACTCATAACTGTAAATTCGTCACCACAAAATGCTAAATTAAGCCATTTTACCAGTGAGTTACTCTAGTGTTACAAATAAATCACTATATATGACGCTATTAAAATGAAAAAAAAAACGTTCCGCATACAAATTCTTACCGGCTCAATAAAACCACCTGCGAAATGTTTGAAAAAAAAAAAACGTTTTATTAGCATAAATAATATATTCCATCTTAAGATCCCCATGTGTATTTTATACGCATGAGAAGTCATTAAATTACATTTGATATCAAACCATTTAATAGCAGCCGTAAATAATGTGCTTATCAATACAACGAATACAATAAAAAACCGCCTCGAATCAATCTACATCGATTTACATCGACCTTTTGCATTCACAACGAAACAACTCTCATTACAGTCAATTTAAATTACCAATTCAATCATTCATGCAAAACACCACTCACACACAATTGATTATTTTTAGACATCGCTTGAGGGTCAATATCCCGATTGAAAGCAATCGAAAAATTTCGCTCTCCGATATCTCTATTGTTCTGTATCCTGTTTTAGCCCCCGAAACAGTTAAGCGAATCAACACAATCAGCCAGAACATGTCTTTGATCCATTCAAAAACCCCAAAGAGCTTTCGGCATTGCTTCCGGAATCAATGGCTGTGTGTGTAAACAGATGGGTGGGTGGTTGGTTGCAGCACACGTTTTTCTTCTTATCCGACCAATATCTTGTCCCGCTTTAGGTTCGAGGTAATCGGAACCCGTCATCTTGGGTGTGTGTCTCCTATTGTATCTCGTCGACATTCTTCAACTTTTCAAGTATCCGTAAAAAAAATATTAAGAAACATTTCGATGGACCGGTTTCCGAACATTTGGGCAATTGTTATGATCGAATGTTAATTTTTTTTTTATTAAACAGTTCCGTGATGCGACAGATTCTCGATGAATTGTAACAAGGTTAGATACTCGATGTAAGAGACGTGTAGAGTGAAGTATGCCGTTCGGAACTAGTTTTAATTGAACTGACTAATTGAATGTTTGCCTTGCGCCGCCGCCAGCATTTCACTGATAAGTGACTAAGCGAAATTCGAAGGTTTTTTGGCTGTGAATAAAAATGCGGGAGCAGGAAAAGTACTTAAGGTAATGTAGAGTGGACGTGAGAAGGATCATGTTCCGGTTTCTGTCGTCCGTCAACGGTCTTAAGCATGTTTACTGCTACAAAAAGTAGACGGTAATTGTGCAGCTCATATTCGATCTTGTAATATCGGTGCTTAGGATGTTAATCCCGCTGTGATCTGACATGAAGTCAACTTGCGAACATAATTTTAAATTTGCTTAGTGATTAGCTGTCCTGACACTCTGACATCAGACCAGATTTAACAAGTCATAATAGCAAATTCTACAACATGTTTTACATCCTTTCCGTTCGGGCTAATTTTTCATGCTTTGTAAGCAGTTAACTGCTAATTTACGACATGTGTGAGGAAAGTAATGAAACTGATTTTTCATTTATTTGATACAGTGACTATTTAAAAATGCAAATCACTGTTACTTTGAAATAAAGAACCCTGTCCAAAAAATTTAAACGTATTTGACTAGATGCATGTTCAACGAATACAATGCAACAAAAAATTTTCCAGCAATATATCTGGGCGTCACGCAAAATAGAAATACCACTAGCTCAGATAAATTGCAGCTCACAGATTATTTGATACAGGCAGTTCAATGCGAATAAACTTCTATTTGTCGGGCCGATAATCTGTGTTGTTTTTGTTTCTTGAATTTTTGATTGTGTTTAGACATTCGTCGTCGTCGTACCACTACAGCCCCTCTCGGGCCTTGGCTTCTCGCAGGTGACGCCTCCAGTTGTCTCGGTCCAATGACCGCGTCCTCCAATTTCGAAAACCGAGCAGCTTTGCGCAGTCTTCGTCGACAGAGTCAGACCAGCGTTTTCTGGGTTTTCCCACTGGTCTTCGACCCTCGGCCCTTCCGTCGAATACCTTCTTAGGTACTCGATGCTCGTCCATTCGTTGCACGTGACAAGCCCATTGCAGCTTCCGCAGTTTGATTATTATAGCAACCTCTGGTTCGTCAAAAACCTCGTACAACTCCTGGTTGTACCTTATCCGCCATTGGATGCACTCTTGTTTTACGCCTGAGCAAAATTATACGCCTGAGGACCCGTCTTTCGAAGGAGTTCAACATATTTGCGGATGCTTGGGTAAGGGTCCAAGTTTCACATCCGTAGCACAACACAGGTCTGATTATTGATTTGTAAACTTGGAGCTTCGTCTTCCTGTGTATGCAGCTGATCTTCAGTAGGGCCAGAACGGAGTAGAAAATTGTATTAGCGAGCTGTATTCTCCGTTTAGTTTCATCAGTTTCACTGCCTTTCGTTGTCAATTTCGAGCCTAAGTATATAAATTCGTCCACATTCTCTAAATTATATTCGTCCACAATTATATTTCGTCTAATGGAGGTCTTCTTTCTTGTTTGCGTCATGATTTTTGTTTTCGTCTGATTGATCTTCAGGCCCAACAGGAGTTCTTTGGCGGGTGTAAAGGAACGTAACAAGATGTTAATGTCATCCGCGTAGGCCACTAATTGGTTCGACTTATGCAGAAGCGTACCCCCTGTGTCGACAGGAATCTTCCTTATGACGTACTCAAGTGCTAGGTTGAACAACAGAGGGGCCAACCCATCTCCTTGCTTTAGTCCGACATTTGTGTCAAAGGCGTCAGTCAGACTGTTGTTGATTCTGACTTGTGATGCTGTCGACGTCATCGTCATTTTGGTCAGCCGGACTAGTTTTGCCGGGATGCCGAAGTATAGCAAAAATCTGGTGGACGTCGATGTTAAATTCCCAGCATTTTTCGAACACTTGTTTGACTGTGAAGAGCTGATCCGTAGTTGATCTACCAGACCTAAAGCCTCCTTGGTACTCCCCAAAGACCCTTTTCTGCGTATACATTTATTTTATCTTTTAATATTTTCGTCAGTATCTTATAGGATGTGCAAAGTAGCGATATGCCTCTGTAGTTTTCGCACCGAAGTTTGTCTCCTGTTTTGTGGATAGGGCATATGATGGATTTACACCACTCCTGCGGTATTTTTTCTTGACCCCAGATGTTCTGGATCAATTTGTGTATGGCTTTTATAGGGCAGCTTCCACCGTATTTGATTAGCTCAACCGGAATCTCGTCAATGCCCGGCGCTTTATTGTTTTTCTGGCTTTTAATGACAGAATTGACTTCTTCTAGCATTGGAGGTGTGATCGGGACTTCGTCAGAAACGTCTGTCGGCTCTGATATTGTTGAGCCATGTGCAGGATTAAGGAGTTCTTTGAAATAGCAGGCCCACCTCTCCTTAATCTGGCTATCTTCGGCGATGATATTGCCGATTTCGTCTTTACAGAGTGTCGTCTTGGCCTGGTATCCGCGTCTTAAACATTTCACTACCTGGTAAGCTTGCCTGGTTTTATTGCTCGCCAGATTTTCGTCAATCACAATTTGCTCCTCGAAACGTCCGAACGTCAATTATGCTGCAAGCCCATCTCCGCTGAATAAGGGCATAGTCAATTTGGTTAAAGGTATTGCTGTCTGGTGATGCCCATGTTCTTTTGTGGATGCGTCGATGTGGGAAGCCTGTCGAACTTATGACTATATCCCTACTACATGCAAAATCAATCAGGCGTTGGCCGTTGTCGTTAGTTACATCGTGGAGACTGTGTCCTCCAGTTGTTCCCCGATGTACTTCTTCATTCCCGACTTTAGCATTGAAGTCGCCGAGTATTATTTTGACGTCGTTTGAGGGCAATGAGTCGAATAGCCTTTCCAAGTGGTTATAGAATGCGTCTTTCGTTTCTTCGTCTTTTTCTTCTGTTGGCGCATGAACGTTTATCAGCCATATTTGAAAGAATTTTGCTTTGATGCGAATCGCACACAATCGTTCGCTTACTGCCTTGAAGTCCATAACGTGTGGCTTGAACTCCCTATCCACAATGAATGCCACTCCAAATTCACGGCCTCCTGCAAGCTTCCCACTCTTGAATATTGTGTGCGATCTCATGTCTTGAATCTCGCTACCAATCCATTGACATTGGCTTAGGTAATTTTAGCAAGATCTTGTAAGCTGAAGTGCCAAAACTGAGTAGTTGTTGTAAAATGGGTCGTCGCACCACAACTGAAAGCGCGAATTGGTATTAAGCCACTTTAAAATAGGGCAGTGTTCGAAAAATTGCTGAAAGTGTGAATTTGAGTGTCTCTATAGTGTAGCACATAATTGGGCGCTTCATACATGAAAATCGGGTAGACAATAAGAGGAGAAAGGCCGGCTTTTGCCAAAGAGCATGTGGGAAAGCCATCCGCGTTCTGGAATATGGTTATTTTTGCGGACGAGTCCAAGTTGAACATTTTTGGCTCCGACGGAATGTCATATGTCTGGCGCAAGGCAAACACTGAGCTAAACAAGGAGAGCCTCAAAGCTACTGTGAAGCATGGTGGTGGCAATGTGATAGTTTGGGCCTGCATGTCCGCAGCCGGAGTCAGAAATTTAAAGTTTATTGAAGAAACAATGGACCAAACAAAGTACCTTGATGTACTCAAAAACAATTTGCTGCAAAGTGCTAAAAAACTGGGTGTTCGCGACCAATTTCGTTTGTACCAAGACAACGATCCAAAGCACAAGTCGGGAATTGTGCAGTCCTGGCCAATTTGGGATTGCCCTCATTTGATGTCTCCGCCGGCACAGTCACCAGATATGAACGTCATTGAGAATCTGTGGATTTTGTTGGATAACAACATTGGAAAACACAAGATTTCTAATAAACAAGACCTGAAGAAAGCACTGCTAGAGGGAATGGCAAAAAAATACTCCGGACATCACAAAAAAACTCGTTGACTCAATGCCAAATAGGCTCTAGGCTCTGCTTAAGGCTAAGGGCTATCATACGAAGTATTGAAATCAACTGGAAACCTCATAATTCACAACAATTTTATTGCTTAATCAAACTGTGTCAAATAAGCTGTGATATGAAATTTGTTATTACTTTTAGTTTTTTGTTTTTTACGATGTAAAACAGCAACTTTGTAACAAATATAAACTTGTTTAATTTTTCTTGTTGTTTATTTTTCTTGAAACTTGTTTATTTTTCTTCAAAATGGCGTTCAAATTTTTTTGATATTGTTATTATGTTTTGAGTTATTGCAGCTTAATTTTTTAAAGAAGCACTGTATCAAATAAGTTGTGAACCACTGTATGTTATCCCCTACAAAGTAGTTACCTTGGGCAGCTATACACCGGCGAATATGTTGCTCCCACTCTTGGTAGCAGCGCTGGAAAACTTCGATTGGTATGACTGGTCGGTCACAGACTTTTTAATGATCTCCACAGATTCAAAATGACGTCCTCTTCAGACATGGTTCAATTTCGAGAAAAGGAAATAGTCACAAGGACTCAAATCAGGTGAATAAGGTGTTTGAGGAGCAACCGAAATGCGTTTTGAGGTCAAAAATTCAATGATAGAAATGGCCGTGTGACACGGGGCATTGTCATGATGAAACATCCACTTGTCTGCAATGTTTGGTCTCACACGAATCACTCTTTTCCTGAGCCTTTCATGGACCCTTTTGTAAAACACTTTGTTCTGGTGGAACTAATTCTTTGCGCACGATACCCTTACTGTCAAAACAACAACTTAGCATGGTCTTAATCTTTGATTTGCTCATTCGACATTTTCTCTGTCGAAAAGATGATAGAGTGTACCACTCTTCGCTTTGCCGCTTTGTTTCCCAGCAGAAAACCTGTGCTCTTGATTTCCCCATAGGTATGTTTGAACTTTTCAAAAGTCACACTCGCGGATTCACCAAGTTTAACACAAAACTTGATTGCACAACGTTGCTCTAAGTTCCGATGCTCCATTTTTGTAACACACAACAAAAACACATGGCGCTGTCAAAAATAATGTGTTAGCTGTATCGAGCTGAAACTCAGACTGAGAAAGTGCACGGGATAAACAACCCGGTCTAGCACAGGCCACAACGTTGCCAGATCGCCCGCAGTGTCGCCAGTCTCTCATTAGTTTTCTCACGCACCTCGTAGACCACTTATCATTCAACTATCTTCTCGGTTTCAAAAAATTATTTTTTCAATTATTTTTCATTATAATAATTATTTATTGTTTTTAATTACAATCTCCAATTTTTTTTTTTCAATTCCAGGAAGGACGATGTGAATCTCTCCCATCCTACATTGGACGCTCAAATGCAGCTGGTGTTGATTTGAATCGTGATTTCCCAGATCGTTTGGAAAACAAACTAAAATCACAATTACAAGTTCGTCAGCCCGAAACCTTAGCAATGATGAACTGGATCATCAATAATCCATTCGTGCTCTCAGCTAACTTCCATGGTGGTGCTGTTGTTGCTAGCTATCCGTTCGATAATTCAGTGTAAGTATTAATTCCTTTCACCTTAAATTTACAATTTCAATTGAAAGTTAATACCTTCCGCTAACCTGTATTATTTACTCCCTATTTCAGTTACCACCATGAATGCTGCGAAGATAGTCCAACTCCAGACGATCAAGTTTTCCGTCATTTGGCAAAAACATATTCCCAAAGTCATCCAGTCATGCGTACCGGACGTGATTGTAACGAAACGTTTAATGATGGCATCGTGAACGGTGCATACTGGTATGAATTAAGCGGTGGAATGCAAGACTTCAATTATGTATATTCAAATTGTTTCGAATTGACGCTGGAATTATCATGCTGCAAATTCCCACCGGCCAGTGAGCTGCCAAATGAATGGAAGAAAAACAAGAGAAGCATGTTGGAATATATCAAACAGATCCATCTTGGCATCAAGGTAAATAGTTCGCTCGATTAAAATTGTAGCAGAATACTGACTGACCATTTCGTTTTTGAATACAGGGTCTAGTACAAGATGTCAATGGATATCCGATTCGCGGAGCTGAAGTTCTAGTACAAGGTCTAGAACAGAAGCCAATCCGAACAACTGAACGCGGTGAATATTGGAGACTTTTGAAACCGGGCACGTACAATGTACAGGTCATCGCATTCGGGTAAGAAAATGAACTGAATTAATTTTTATTATAATTTTCTTATAATGAAGCTTGTGTATCTAAGTGGGTAAAGCATTGAATAATGTATTTGAGTGTGTAAAATAATATTTATTGAATTTAAATGAAAGAATTGTGAATTATGTACATTTGATAACAGTTCGGATATTGATATTAAGTAATTCTGCCTTTGTTAGCTTCAACGCTAGTAGTCCGACTTCCTTTAAGAGGAATTAAAATTACACAACTCAGAAAAAATCATAAATGTGCTAGTATGTCTTGGTATATTTTCACATTCTCCACATGATGCGTTAATTTACTTCCGACGGGAATAGATGTTATACAGGCTGCTTCAGTACAATGTCATTGCCTAATTGTACCTCGCCTGCTCGAATCCAGTTATCTTTTCTAGGAAAAGTTTTCACAATTCTCGCCAGCTTTCAGATGACCAAAAACCACATCATCAATATTCAGATCTCGAGAAAATGCTGTTTTAATTTGTGCAGAAATAATTTACAAAACGAAATCTTGACTATGGCAGCTAATCCCATTTTATTAGATGAGGAGTGGGTAAGCAACAGCTGTGCAACGGTTAAGATTTTCGTAGATATTCACTTCCCGAGCTGCCTGGAATATGCGAAATCGTGACCAAGCAAAAACTAGTCTGGGCAATCGACACCTTCAAGTCCAAAGGTCCGGACGGAATTCTACATACCATGCTCCAGAGTTGATCCATGCTCCATCATATTGTGGGTTGTATTTATAAAGGTTGCCTAGTATTATGTCATGTACCTGTAGCCTGGAGGATCGCTTTGGTTGTATTTATAACCAAAGCATGTAAAAGCAACCATGCGCATTTGAAAGACTACAGACCTGTTAGCCTGACTTCCTCTCTTCTTAAGGGGTTAGTCCACTGTTAAACTGCTCCAAATGAACTTTTTTTTTAAATAGCTACCAAAAAAAAACTATACAAGATATCGATTTGAAATTTTACATGCATCTTTATTGAAGCTAAGAGTTAACATTTTCATTGGAAGAAATTATTACAAAACAAAATGGCGGCCGCCCCAATGGATCGCCGCAGCACCGCCGGAAAAAAAGCAAATTGCGCCTCGTAAATTCCTGGACAAAATAAGCATCTGTGAACAAAAAAACAAAAATATTTCATTAGCTTTGAGTATAAAGAACTGCACGGGCCTAAATTTAGAGCCCTAAAGTGATTAAGAAAAATTTGGTATACTTTTGAATCAAAAAAATGAATCAAAAATTTTTTTTCAATCAAAAAAATGTTTCCCAAATCGTCAAAAAAATTTTTTTTGTTCTAAATTTAGGCCCGTGCAGTCCTTTATACTCAAAGCTAATGAAATATTTTTGATAATTTGTTCATAGACGCTTATTTTGTCCAGGAATCTACGAGGCGCAATTTGCCTTTTTTTTTCGGCGGTGCTGCGGCGATGCATTGGGGCGGCCGCCATATTGTTTTGTAATAAATTTTTCCAATAAAAATGTTAACTCTTAACTTTAATTAAGATGCATGTAAAATATCAAATCGATATCTTGTATAGTTTTTTTTGGTAGCTGTTTAAAAAAATAGTTCATTTTGAGCAGTTTAACAGTGGACTAACCCCTTAAGGCATTGGAAAAACTTTTGAACTTCCATATCAAGAAGAGAGTTAGATTCCAAAACGCGTACAGGATAGGGATATCCGTCGAGACGGCACTCCGTAAAAAAAGTTCTTGAAATAGAAAAAGCACCTGTTGGAGACTTCTTTGTACATCGAGGGCGCCTTCAATAATGTGCATACAACAGCCATTATAGAAAGTCTCCGTGCAACCAACATCCGCCCTGCTATATGCAGCTGAATAAGAAGCAGGTTTAAGCAAACGCTAATATTAGCGGATTGACGCCAATGTCTCGGATAGGTTCCCGCATACCGTTGGCCAGCTCATCGGGTATATTCTGAGGCTGGTTAATGAGTGGGTAAACACCATGGGCCTTGATATCAGCTCCGTTAAAACCGACCTTATACTTCTCACGAGAAAACACAATATTCCTGAGATAGACCCAATCAGGTTGGGCGACGCTAGATTAAGTCTCAAGTCGCACTCCAAATATATGGCTCTTTGCTCATCTGGAAGATAAATCTAAAAGAAAGAGCACAATGTAGCGTTCTCGTGCTGCAGTGCTACTCTCTCGTGTTTTCTGTCCCATTCTAATCGCGTTTCTATGAATGCATAGTTCAAATTGATCAGTTGTTGTCTGTAGCGATCAGTTTCACTGTTTCACTTGATTTCAGAAGATCTTTGTACACGACGCTCTTCTGATTCTGACAAATACACAGCATTGTCTTCCTTCTGAACCTATTCGGTCTTGCGGTCAACCTTGGTGCTTGTCCTATGTCGTTTGTGTGACTAAAGTCATGAGAGTTTGAAATAATATAATTTTTATTTGAACCACAACCGAGTTAGTCTTGATTAATTCAGTGTCTTATATTGATGACCGCTACAAACGAGCAACATGGCTAACGAAAATTTTCAGAACGTCCAGGACCCGCAGCAAAGCTGAGCTTGTGACACACCGCAACCGGAGCTGCAAAGCATGGCAGCAATCAAGTTGACTCCGTTCTGGACAAACCACTCAGCGCTATGGTTCGCACGAATTGACGCAGATCGTAGATCTAGTGGAAACGCCACCACAAAATGGTAAATATGACGCAATCAAAAATCGCCTTATTGCCGTGTATGGAAGTTCGTACGACCAACGTATGCAAAAATTGCTACACGGTTTCGAGTTGGGGGGGATCAGCACCCATCACAGCTCTTGCGCTGCATGCGATACTAAAAGAAATTTGGTTGGAGCGTCTTCCAATTAGTATTCGCTCGATTCTGGCCGCATCAGATGCACTTTCACTAGATAACCTAGCCGCAGCAGCTGATCGCATCAGCGATAGTTTCGGTCCAACCGCCGTCGCCAATTCAAATGAAAATGACAAAAGTCATTCAGTGGAACGTGAATGCAGAAAATTCGTTCGAGGAATGCAGAAACTGTCTAGCAAACACAACGTTACTGGCGCGTTATCAACACACCAAGCCCACCAAATTAGTCACTGATACAACAGGCACTTTGGCCATTGGCGCCGTTGTTGAGCAATTTCAAAATTAAAAATGGCTCCCGCTGGTATTTTACCAGAAGAGCCTTTCTAACCCTGAAACCGAGTACAGTATATATGACCGGTAACTCCTGGTAATCTATAACGGCATTTGCCACTTCCACCACATGCTGGAGGACACAGATTTTGACTGGCAGCGCTGGCTCTTAGTCTAATATATCACCAGTACAAATCAAAACACAAATCATTGAATATCTCAAAAGTAATAAAATGTAGATAGAACGTTTATGTCTAGAAGGGCAGTATACTTTTGCCTTCGAAAGGGGAAAGTTATATATGCATACATAGATGTATGTATAGATGTAAATTTCATTATTTTTTAACTTCACTAAGCTCTAAAAGTCTTAACTAATACTAATACTAATATTTTACATATATTACATATATTCATGGGCAACGCTTTCTCGGTGTATTTGACCTTATACCGACTCTGTGGGACCCTTATACCGACTCTGTGGACCCTTCGGATGGGTCTGGCTTCTTAAACCTTGACTTAAAATAGTTATTTAAACATAATATTCAAATCCCAGACTATACTTTCACGTAAGTAAGCCAGATTATTGCACACTTTTGTTACCTGCTACCTGTATAAGCCACCGTTAGTCAAGGTTTGTAGCTTTCTTACCTACAGTAGTGAGAATACACACACAAAATTTTAGCCTTTATACTTTGACGTATGTCTGGCAAGCGGTGGCTCTCACTCTAGGAGTACTGTGGAGATAAAGAACTTTACCGCCACAGGTCCCACCAACGAGAAGAAGATTGTGCAACACGAGGTTTTGAAGTGTACCTAACTTCACGGGAGTTTGAAATAAAGTAGTTTGCATTTGAAACCCAATTGAGTTGGTCTTGATTAATTCAGTGTCTTAAAAATCCTTGTTCACAGCGACATCTCTTTAAAAAATTCGAATTATGAACCGCGACACCTGGTATGTCCGACCAAATATTCAGCACCAATTTGGCTAGCATTTCTATGCGCTCTCCACTTGTTACACTTTGTAACCTGATCCACACTCTTTCGAATACTCTAGACATCGATGATATACTGCCAGCACTTCTAAAAGTCAAAATTTGCATACTAACGATATGACACCAGTCGCTAGCATGTGCGATCAATTTTTTCAAATATAGCCATGAACAATCAACCATTATCACATACAAACTCATCTTAAACGAATAAATTATTAATATCTAAACTTTTAAAAGATTTTCCTAAAAACTCTACACCCAAAAAATCAATGAATAGCTAATTTTCAAACAATGCTAAAATGCTCTATGTTGTGCATCACTCATATAGATCCGTCATCAAACTCATCAACCGCATTTCCTAATTTAGATAAACCCGCCCAAAACCCGTCTCTGGACGACCTTAATTTAGCGACAAAAATATTTTGAATGCAACATCATTCACCACCAATGACTCGTAGCATCATCATCATCATCAAAAGCTAAGCTGAATTTGAACGAAAAAAAAACTACTTTCAAAAATCTGTAGCCTGCCTCCACTTAGTCTTCCGGAGGGAACTGAAATCTGTCTTAAATTCATAGCACGGCCATTTCAATATAAAAATTCATTCCTCGAATAGAATAATCTACCTTTTTCCTGCAATAAATTTAAATTAAATCAAAGTTCATTTTCCTAATCTATCACAAAATCTATATTTTGTCGTATTGAGTGAATTACTTCATCCAATATTTTTTTGGTCGACATCGATAAGTTACTAACATTGATACTACCGTACCAGAAAAAAATCCAACATAGATGCTTATCTATTTAAATCGATGTTGAAACGATAAATCACTGTGTGTAAGTGACCCAATTAAATTCACTTTTTTCAAGGCCTCATTCCACAGACTTTTGACTATTTTCATCGCATTTTGTACAGATTTCATGAAATAACTTCCAGTTTAGGGTCGTAAAAATATGTTTGAAAAGGTAGGTTGAATTAATTTTGAATAAAATCACTTGATTTTTTGTCGGAATTAGTCATAGCCGGTATGGTGAATGTTACGGACCTATCTGTCAAGCGATGGTTGGGTTCATGACATTCACCATAACTTCCAACTTACATTCATTTTTGGTTGGAAAATATACTGCAGGCATTACGAAATTGAAAGTATGTTTTGATTGTAAATATATGATATCTTTTATCTTACCATGATATTAGAATAGTTTATTTAAATTTGGGGAATTTTTAAATAGACTTAGTTAAGCAACAAAAATAGGTATACTCATTTCAGTAGCTTTAGATAATACCTAGTTCTTGTTTCATTTATTTTATTAGAAAGTGGAAATCTAAGTTTAGCTTGCATACAGTTTTGCAAAATTAAAATACTATAATCAGCTTATTATTTTTATTATTGAGTTCTCGAAAAGTAACCACTTTATTGTCTTTAATATTCTGATTTATGTACACACGCTTCTTTAAAGTAAGGATTTCAACAAGTTTATCTTTGTACGTCGAATACAACGAATTCTGGATAAAACTAAAAATACTTTTATTGATTCTATTAAAAGAGCTTAAATTTGGACTATAAAATATGTTTTAGTTTTATAAAATATGTTTATATAAAATATGTTTTACTATCCCAGAGTAGCGTATGCAAATAGCGTATGCAAATGAATGATTACGTGTGAGACAAGATGATTTAAAGATTTTTTTATTACTATTACTCAACGCATTATTCAAAGAGCAGTAGAGTATATCTAAATTATTTGATATGGTATAATGCAAATTAAAAAATAAACTCAGATAAGATCTTGCTCAAACAACTAGTAGTTTCGATTCTTTAGTTATATTTACAAATTTATAATCCATTTTGAAGGTTAAATACCTACGGCATCTTATACATATTTGTCTAGTTTTTGAATAATTTCGGATGATAAGGTGCATTTGCACATTCGAAATATTTTCGAAAATGCATATAATTATTTATAATAACAACATAATCCATACAATCTGTGTAGTGCATCATGTAGAAGTCCTAGAGCAATAAATACGTTTAGAAATCATGTCAACATTTGAAATAAGGATACTAAACTCATATAGAGGGTGATTTATTATGATGTTTGGTTTTTAATCTCAAATAAAATGCATAAAATTGAATTCTTTAGTAAAAATTTGCTTGCGAGTCGAAAGAACAATCTATAACATTTACTTTTTAAAGATTATCTCATTTAAATGTTAACCGCCACTACGCCGTGAATGGTCCATCCTGATAGTCCAATTTTGGACGACGCGTTCCAGCATAGCGACCGGTATCTCGCGAATGACACGAGTAATGTTGGCTTCCAAAGCGTCGATTGAAGCTGGCTTATCACTGAAGACCAGAGACTTCGTGTAACCCCAACGAAAATCATCTAAAGGTGTGGTATCACACGATCTAAGCGCGAAATCAGGTTCTCACTAGAGTTGGGCGTTATTTAACGTAACACGTTAAATAACATAGTTCCAATTCTGTAACATGTTCCCAATGGAACATGTTACTGAAAACTACATGTTATTTTTGGAACGCTTTACTCATATCAAAAACGAGTAACGCCTAACGAAACGCTTGAAACATCATAAGCGGCCTCAAGAGCATGCGACAATCGTTTCGGTAATTTTCCTCCTCTTTATTGTATTTGTTCGCCAGCTCACAAAAAACTCATATTTTTAGTGCTTTTAGCTTCACTGGCGATGATTTGCACAGGAACGCACAAATACACGATGTTGAGTAAGGAATGATCAGTTTGGAACGTTCGTAACGTATTAGTTACTGTGCGTTATATTGGAACGCGCAACGTATTAGTTACTGTGCGTTATATTAGAACGAGAAACGTGTATGATAACACACGTTGTGCGTTCCAATATAACTCACAGGAATATCGTTCCAAAAATAACATGTTACTGGAACATGTTACTCGTCGGAAAATGTAACGTTGGAACGCGTTACTTATGTATACAGTTATTTCCCAGCTCTAGTTCTCACCACAATGATTTCTCAATAAGTCTATTGTTACCCTCGCTGTATGCGAAGGAGCGCCGTCTTGTTGAAACCAAAGCTCACCGAGACCACGGGCTTCAATTTCAGGTAGCAAAAAGTCCGTTATCATGATGCGATAGCGGTCGCCATTGACGGTTACGTTCTGACCGGACTCATTTTGAGAGAAATATGGTCCGATGATTCCACCGGCCCATAAACCACACCAAACTATGCATTTCTGTGGCTGTAGTGGTAGCTGTTAAAGCTCTTCAGGTTGTTCATCAGCCCAAATACGGCAATTCTGCTTATTGACGTAATCGTTGAGCCAAAAATGCGCCACATCACTGAACGAAATTTCGCGACAAAACAGCGGATTTTCATTGAGCTGATTCAGAGCCCATTTGGATACGTTGCGTTGCTGCGGTGTAAGTTTTTCCATGATCAAACAATACTGAATAAAAATTACATTACAGTTTGACAGGAGTAACGCGTGATCTATCAAAAAAAGCCTATTGAAAATCAAACCTCATAATGAATCACCCTGTATTTTCCTTCGAAAAACTTACTCTTTGTGAGTGATTCAAAGCATCGATTAACATTAAAATTATTCAAAGAAAAGTTGACATTTGAAAAAATTATGTACGTTAAAATTCAAAAAATCTTGCTTTTGACTGGATCTGAACTAGACTAGAAAAAAAACTAGATGAAAAAAACTTTCGGAAAAATATACAGCATTGAAAATTCATCAAAATTTTCATCGTATTCATATTTTAAATGCAGTGCATTGACAATAAACACGTAATAAATATTGCATAAGGATAGCCTCTTTCGATAATCGAAACAAACCAGAGCACAAGTTTATGATATAATATCTACGCTGTGTTTTAAAGTTTTGTTTCGAATTCATCAAATACAACCTGTATTTTAAAATGATTTATGTGCATGTTAATTATGTGCATTTAAGCTACTTACATTCACACGCATTAAAATGGTTGCTGGTTTGATTTGGTAGCATCTGTAAGAGTTTAAAGACCTTTTAGATGGCTACGTGTTATTCAGGATTATTTTATGTATTTATATAATTATTTAATTATTTATTTATTTATTTACTTACCAAAGAAGGCACTATGCAAATCAAGCGAGTAAGTTATCCCAAGATCGTCCTTTATTTATTTATTTAGTTACATTACACCAATTTCGTTGGTAAAATAAATTCACTTACAAAATTCAGAAATTTAAAAATATAAAAAACTCTCGCCCATAAAAAGCGCTAGAAAGAATAATTTTCGAAGAACAGAAGAGCATTTGTGCAGATTTTGAGTGTGTATTCTACTACTAGCTACTTAAGACCACTATCACGACCTATTTCTCCTACCTAAGACCAATACACCCTAAGTAATAGTAGAATCTAAGCCAATTTAATTTCGATGACTACTCTTGAAATGTCTGTACAAAGAAAATCCCCATCGGTTCTATGAATTTTTCGTTTCCCAAACATGTCGCCATCGGTAATGGTTAATATATTAAAATGGCAAAATTAATCTTCATGAAAAAGTTTATTTAACTGACCTTCTTAAAACTGCAATTGTGGTAGAAAAATCTTGAGACTTTAGAAGCAATTTTCTTATTAAGAATAAAATACATAGGAGCGCTAAGACTCAAGACTATGTTTGACATGAACCAAAAGATTTTAGTTTGCATTATTACTTACTGGAGTCTAAGTCTGTCCAGCATGCAAAGTGGTTGCTACCGAGTAAAAGCCAACCGAAGAGTCGAATGATTCATCCGGTAAGGTGCTGGCCAGTAATTTTGGGACCCAAATCGCATAATATTCATATACTTTTGGAGAAAAGGAAAACAATAGCTGGTGAGTGCTGTGTTACATTATTGGACGAAAAGATCATGAAAAATCGATCACATTTCAAGAAAAAAACTCTAGCGCATCGGAAGCGCTTGAAAACTGATTTTCGAAGAAATTGTCCTTATTTATACGCTTTTTTGTAGTATCATAGCCATTTCTTACCCAAAGCAACAAAAACCATTTTTCAACAGCATCTTCTATAACATAAATGGTGAAAACGTTCAGTGCAGGCAACACTTTTCCAACGAAGCAGCAATAAGTCTACCAACCTATCCTTTGAATTGGTTTTCATCCGAGGATTTCATCGAAAGTTTCAGCGATTAAACGATGGTTGAGGCTGCCATACGAAAAATTTTCAAAACGCGGAAAATTTGAACATTGATTCCTTACTTTTATTGTAAATGCTTCGCATTTAAATAAATAATAAAAGTATGTATGCAATATTAACGAAAATGTCTGCCACTTTGTGCTAGCAGTATAACCAAAAATCTGCTTCATGCTAAGTTAAACGTAACCTATGAATTTCATTTCGATTGAATGACTGCGCTGGAAGTTATATGGATGAATTTTAGGGCTACCACCCGAAATTTTTTTTCAAATATTCGAAACCTGAATATTTGTTGTTAATTGTCATTGCAAGATCGTTCATATTTTTTATAACAAAATTGCTTAGTAAACAAATGCCAAAAAACTATAAAAATTACCATAGATGGCAGCCCTTTCATGACTTTTCTATGAAATTCCTAATAAATTTGCCTATAAGGTCCATTTACTATATGAATTTGGTTTTGATTTCATGACTGCATCGGAAGTCAAAGGGAATAAAAACTTTATTTTAATGAGTAAACCAACAATATTTACCTGACAAAAACTTCCTTAGCTGGCTGGTAGCTCTATCCTAATTTTTCAATCAGACCAAATGTAACTTAGAGTAAGGTTCAAGTACCGTGTGAATTTCGT
Source organism: Nemotelus pantherinus (assembly GCA_963978885.1). Taxonomy (NCBI): domain Eukaryota; kingdom Metazoa; phylum Arthropoda; class Insecta; order Diptera; family Stratiomyidae; genus Nemotelus; species Nemotelus pantherinus. The sequence continues at coordinate 167,930,873 of OZ022263.1, forward strand.
CAAATTCACACGGTATCGCGTACTGTATCGCAAGCTATAGGCCAAAAAGCATTTTTTTCCCAATGATTTTTAAAGATGACACAGCGGCCACGGGATTGCCGCATTTCTAAATCACTTCTATCAGACTTGGTCCTAGTTAATACCAATATGTTCTGTAAATTTCATAATGATCTGATTGTCCAGTCATCATTTCTCGTGAACAGAAGTTGCAAATGCTGAAAATAGAGGTAATTTGGTGGTGGGCTGCCGTTCTGGTGCAACTCGGAGTTTTGAAAATTTGAAATTGACAAAGATTAAAATATACCAATAATTTGAATTTATCGATAAGTTATTAGTTAGGTTATTGAAGAGGGCTGCCAGGAACGCGGCCAGTATTAGGCCACGAGTTTGGGCCCATTTGCCACCCTCATAGACAATCACACGCATTCACACTTACAGTCATGGCACTGGCGGGATTCGAACCCGCAGGCCCCGTAGCACGCCGCTTTTCGGCCTGACGCCTTAGCGAGCAGAGCTACCGGCCTCCCCCTGAATATTTCGTTAAAAAGCAAAAAATTTTCAGGAGGGTCGATGATTTGAAGGATTTTTTTTCATGTACATACTGTAGCTACAGGGTTACTCGCACAATTCATGTGTGTATAGTTGAAAATTCATGTGTGTATAGTTTTATTTTTGCTTTTTTATAGTTTTTCAATACGCTCTGTAAATTTCACTATGATCCAATGTTTATGAAATATTACATAAATTTCATTATGATCCAAACAAATTGAATTTTCGAAAAAAAATCCTTGCCTATTTTTAGGCACTCAGCGCCCACATAGGGTTTGTAATTTCCCATTTTTTATCGTAGACAAGCACAAAACATAATTAGTTTTCATTCCCAATACTTATTTCTAACACAAATGTACTCTGCATAGAAATATAGGGGTACCTGAAAATTCACTAAAATGCCCACCGCCGCCAAAGACTTAAAGATATCGTAATTTTAATTAGTTACGGCACTAGTCCTTATACATACACGTCTATGTCCTCTGAAAATCTCAGCTTAATCGGACCGGCCACGCCAGAGATTATCTCCCTTAATCATTTTGCTGATATAAATATATACATATACATATATAAATAAAGAAATATGAATTTTCGGCGAAATGATTTTAATACTAATTTTCTTCGAAAATCAGTAAAAATCATATAACATGATAACGTACTCGCGCACTCATCCATAAAAACGATAATGAAATTGGATACTTTGGCTTAGGAATTACTTTTGATTATATTAAGATTTGTATCCTCTAGATCTGACCTCAGCGACTACTATTTGTTTCCTACCAATTTTAAAAGATGGGCCCAAGAAAGTCCCAACAATGTAGAGGCCATACCGGAAACGGATATTATTTATATTCTAAGTTTATTAACCACTTGACATCGCGAAATAAAACTGGGTCCCGGAAAAACCTTTTTTCGCGCTCAATTTATATTCATCATTCGAATTTCCCCTGCTAAAGGTAATAATTTATCACATTATACCTTATCTGATAGCAGATGCACATTTTTTCAATACTAACCATAATCTGAAATGTCAAAATTTCAGAAATTTGTGCGTTTACAGTCCAGTAAAACACACAATTTCATTGAATCTGCGAACACATCCTGAAAAACTATTCCATTCATTCCTAACATAATTGATTCATTACAGATAAATTAAGTAATAAACAAAACATTTAGCATCATGAAAATTTCAAGCCACCACGAAGCGTGTGATTGTCACAATAATACTACTCATAATTTACATAATGTAATTCAATCGTGCAGGACAGAATTCTGAACAGCTATAAATTATCCAAACTTTAATATTAATCTGACTGATTCATGCAAAGCATTCAAAAATATCGAATTACTACTGTAACACGAAACCAGTTCGCTCCATGTTGTGAATCGTTTTGTATGCTGTGTGACTGACGAAATACGACCAATAGTTGTTTGATTTCTACATTAAAATATCGTAAAATCAATGAATTTGCTTACCGGAAACTTTATTAAATAGATTAAAGATTTGCTATCAGTTTCATAGATGAACCACTACAAGTGCCACAAAGAGTCTGTGATTAACAAAACACAGACGACATATCGTTAGTTTATTGCTTCAGTTCCATTTCAACATTACTTGTTTTTTTCTGTCATTAGATGCATATTTATAGTGAAATCTTGTTGACGGCAAATTGGAGGATTATTAAAATTTTTGATGGCCTTCTATTTTATCAAATTAAGATATAGTTTACATGCGTTTCTAGTCGAATTTCATTTTATTGTGATGACGGAAATGATTTGCAATTTTGTGATTTGTGTACAGTATTTTTAAATGAACCGATTTGAATGTCGTACGTTGCACTTAACGGATATAGTGTATTTTTTGGCTATTTTCGTATCTGATACCGGATGAAATGTGATTTGTTAGGAAGACATTTTCGCATGGCAGCCTATATTAAATGTTTAGAAGAACTAAAACTGGTATTATTGATGGTTATTTTCTTAAAAAAAAGTGTTTATTTTAAGAAATGCACCAACTAGAGGTAGGTGTTCGAATTATGACTCATAAAACCATTTCAAAGTTTCTTCTAAACGATAAGACGGCTGAGCAAAAAAACACACGGCGTTCGCAATTGCAAAAAAAAAAATCAAAATCGAAAGTTTTGGTGACTGCACTAGAACTAACTCGTCCTCCATTGGGAGGACGAGTTAATTCTAGTGCAGTTCTAGTCGGTTTCTATGAGCAGTCAATCTCCGATCTGGGGGAACTCTGGCCAAGGGTCAAATCAAAGGTGATGCGTAAAGACGACATCCCCAGTTGGTCTAGATGCAGGGAATAGATTCCCTGTTTTCATTCGGATTCAGTGAAAACCCTGGACATTATATGACTTTTTGACCCATATCTTATTACATGGAACTAGAAGATTGTAAAAATTAGCGAGCCTGGCTCTCTACATTATAAAAAAAAATACAGGTTGTGAAAAACACCTTCATGATTACAGAGGGCTCTGTTCTGAAGTGAAAAAATGTGCTAAGCTCGCTATGCAGTCTTCCATCAATCACATTGAAGCTTCTATCCAATCTGATCAGCCTAAATCCTTTTGATCGTACATTCACTCTCTGAAGAGCTCCTCTGGTATTCCCAACTGTATGAGCTACAACGATGTAACAACTATCACCTCACAAGATGTTTGCGAGCTTTTTGCTCGCTACTTTTCTTCCTTCTTTTCGCAACACATTCTCCCTTCTACCGCTACTTCTCTTCACCAATTCTCTCCAACATTATCCTCTTTTTGTACTAATCCTATTGAAGGAGAATCCTTTATGTGCTCCCTAGATACTAACTTTGGCTGTGGTCCTGATTGTCTTCCAAATTTCCTTGTTAAGTCTTTATCTTCTTCCTTGTGTGTTCCTCTTTCTATTATTTTCAATCTAAGTATTACTTCGGGTACAGTTCCTTTCCTATGGAAAACGGCAAACGTTTTTCCCGTACATAAAGCTGGTGACTTTAATTGCATGTGTAATTATTGGCCCATTTCCCTCCTTTCCTGTTTCAGTAAACTGCTTGAAAGGGTGGTTTACAATAGAGTATACCCTTTTGTCCATTCTTATCTTGCTCCAGAGCAGCATGGGCTCGTAAAAGGCAAATCTACATTGACCAACTTGCTCTCTTTCACGAATGTGGTTGCATCTGCCTTTGATCAGCAAAAGCAGGTAGATGTAATCTATAGGACTTTCGCTAAAGCTTTTGATTCTGTGAATCATAATCTTCTTCTACTGAAGCTTCAAAATATCTCTAGTCCTCTACCCTCCTAGCTTACTTCCTATGTTGTTGATTGTACTTGTATCGAAACTGTCAATTCCTGTACCTCTGTTCCGTTTTTTCCCTACCTCGAGAGCTCCGCAAGGTTCAATTCTTAACCCTCTGTTGTTCCTGCTGTTTATTAATGACCTCCATTTTGTATACGTTCCCCTTTTCTTTTGTATGCTGATGGCTTCAAAATGTTCGGAGTAATCGAGATATTTAACGATTGCTTTCAGTTACAAAAGGATCTCTCTGCGTTAAATAACTGGTGCATTGCTAACGCACTTTCTCTGAATGTCGCAAAGTGTCGCCAAATGTGTTATACTCATAAAATATCGTATATTTCCTGCTCTTATTCTATTTCAAATTCCTCTCATAATGTTCCTGTCAATATCAGGGACCTTGTCGTAATATTTGATTCCAAGTTCAAATTCGATCAAAAATATAATGTATATCACAGCCAGGACTTCTAAATTGTCTGGCTTTATCTTTAGATTTTCCAAACCATTTGTAAACCTCTCCACATGTTTGCATCTCTTCCTGTCATCTGTTCGCAGTATTCTGGAATACTGTTATCAAGTGTAATTTCCCCCTTACCAATATCTTGTGCAATCCTTAGAATCCGTGCAACGTAGTCCCGCTCTTGTGTTGTATAAATTCAACACCCCTTTCTGTGTTTATAATCATCGTCTCTCCATATTGCAGATTCCTTCCATTGAATCACGCAGAGTTTTCCTTGTCGAGTGTCTCCTTTTCAAACTGCATTACCATCTTGTTAAATGTGATCTATGCAGCCGGGTTTCTGTTCGAGAATCTTGTCGATCTAACAGATCCTCTTTTACGTTTAACGTTCCTTTCGCGCGAACTGATGTCTACTTTTATTCGCCTAGGTAGACAATATAACGAGCTGCAACTCGGTCCTCTTCCTTTGACGTTCTTTAGATACAATTTTTTTTTTTAAATAGAGTCCTTAAGTACGTTGTCAATTTTTGAGCTTGCTAATAGTTTACTTTTTTTTTATTTACAGCACAGTATTTTAGTTTAGTTAGTTTATTTTTTCTTCTTCTTGGATTACCTTTTTTTTCTTGGAATATCTCTTTTTCTGTTTTATTTTTATTTTAATTTTTTAAATCTGTAATTGGACGTAAGTCTGTTGCTTTGAGGAATTGTTAAATAAATGAAGAGGCATTTCCGGTCTTGGATGCACACGGCGTCAAGATATTAGCCCTGCGGATCTATTGAAGCAACAGACCAAAGAGCTGTAGATCGAAAAACCCTAAGTCTATTAAGCTTAGCCAAAAGCAAGTATCTCAAAAAAGCAAGAGAGCCACTCGGCAAGGGGTTCATCGCCTACCTGAAGGCAGCATCTGAGAGAAAATTAGATGCGAAATACCGCTTTCCTTATTTGGCTAGCGTTGATACTACCTTAGTTGGATTGCTGCCTTAAACTCTTGATTCTGGAGGCGGATATTACGCCCTACGCGGAGGACCTCGACCATACCTTTTATTAATAGTGGTGAAGGTACTTCAAGTTAATCTTCACCATTCCAAAGAGGCGTCAGCCTCCTTGCTGCTGCGCTGGTCTAGGACAGGTGACAAGATTATCTTAATCCAAGAACCATGGGTTTCTAACAACCGGGTTTGCGGTATACGCTAATAACACCCGATGGCTTGCAGGAACCACAAGTCTGTATTCTTGTTAAGAATACTATTGATGGTTGTGACACGGATAACATGGATGTTGCTGCGAATATCGATCAAAGATAATGCTGATTTATTTATTGCTACATAGCTACAAACCCCCCAGCGACGTTGTGAAAAATGTAGCGGCTGGAGCCACAAGAATTGGTATGCCTCTTATTTTGGAAGCTAACTTTAGTGCTCATAGTAAAGTGTGGGCCAGCTCCAACAAAAATGGCACGTTTTGACTTCATCCTGGCCCATGAGCTAATGCTGGCAGCGAACCGATCCTCCTCACCTCAAATCGTAGAGAAGCTGTTAATGTTTCCCTAGTCAGTGAACGAAACTCGCATCTCCTCCTCGCCTGGAGGGTTTTACAAGAGTGCTTGTTCTTCTAGGTACATATATTTCAAAGTGGCTGGCCGCAACTCAACTGAGCAGGTAGCCTTTATTAGGAGAAAGAGGACATGCTGAAAGTTCAGCCCAATCCTTGGTCCGAACCTCATTGGCAAACATCGACTACTACCATAAATTGGATCAGGCGATTGACTCCTTTACTATTGCTCTCAGCTCTCCATCCAGGGTAGTGTGTAACCCACCCAAAGCCGGGCAGAGTGCAACGATTTTTGTTGGAGCTATGGCACGGAGTACGAAGAGAAATTCTTCCTCCATCTCATGTGCCAGTGTCTGGCTTTGGCAAGGAAAAAAATGGCGGCATCTGGTGCACCGTTTCTCTCAAATCTGAATGACCTGAAGGGGATAGTGCGGTTTATCCAAGCAAGCAGATGCCTTCCTAAGTTAAGTGATTGGGGAAGAGGAAATTACTATTGCATCACGAAGGGCCTATTCTGTGCGTCCGCTGGCAGGCGCTGTCAATCGACAGCCATTTAAACCTACCCACCTACCTTTTAAGCGTTGAATTTATAGGGTCCTTTCATCCTGTACAATTAAATTACCTGAATATTCAATTAATTTTTCTATCCGAAGTTAATTTTTTTCTTCAGCATATTCTCTATTTGATGCCTTTCGAATAAGCTTCAAAATAGGCCTCAGTTTCGGTTTTAACTTCATTATCTGCCGAAAATATTCTTCCTTAGAGCCATCTCTTCAAGTTTGGAATCCATATATGGAGAATATAGTGGTTTGGGAACCAATTCGTAGCGAACATCATTCAGTTTTACCGTTGCTTTCACTGAAGTATGAGCGGATGCGTTGTCGTGATGAAAGAACACATTTTTCTTTGCTAAATGGGACCGTTTTTTCTTTACCTCCATGTTTAAGCGGTCCAATAATTCAACATAATAGTCACCTGACCGTTCTTCCCTTTTCAAGATAGTTCATGAATATTATTTCGTGTGCATCAAAAAAGAAATTCTGGTCGATACCTTTCCAGCTGATTTTTGCGTCTTTGGGCCGTTTTGGGCGGCTTTGGCTCGTTTCTAACCTCTCAGCTGACTGTTTATTGGCTGTGGACCGTAATAGCGGAGGTAGTTCGGTACTTGCGCTGGTTCGACCTCGTTCAAATTCAGCGAACCAATATTTGATTATTTTATCTGACGGAGCAGGTGCCACATAATATTATATTCGTTGTTTTCTTTCTGAAATAGTTAGTGTTTAAGCAGTGCACGAAATTCGACTTAGCCACTTTATTAAAACAGCAAAAGTTATTTCCTTACAATGGTTGCCAAGCACAAATTAATATGGCACAGATACACGAAACTTGATATTTATTCTTTCGAAAGATGATACCATGGCCTTCATATAGAAGGCCTATCGCAAAAGCAATTAACGTACAAGATGGCGGACCTAAGCTACTTTTCCCAACCAGTCCACACAGAGATGTTTTTTTATGGTTCTAAAGAAATCCACGAGATCCACCTACAGGAGATATGAGGAAACTCATATGTCATGTTAATCAATGTTTTTTGGGATGTATAATATGCAACTTAGATATGAAATTCTTAACATTAGACCTCAATTCATCGGGACACTTATCCGAAATATCGTTTGGTTATAATAATTTGCAGATTATCATAATTTGAAGATTTTTAAAGTGGAATAAATCCTACCAACGACAATCGGCAATTGTTGACAATTCACATTGCCGAGAGTAGATGGCCGGTATTCCAAATTGCAAAGTTTTCGCGTAAATAACAAAAGAAACACAGCACTTTCACGACACTTATCCAAAATATATTTTACGCGACAAAAACTTCGAAAGCAGTCTCCGGATGATAGGAAAATATAGGCTATTCCATAATTTAACCGAACAGCACCATTCACATTATCGATTGTCAAAGAAATGTCAAACAATTGTCATTGTGCAATTGTCAACAAATCTTAATCCCGAGCGGACTACACAATTTTAAAAAGTAGCTTAATACCTGTCAAATTGCAAGTCACGATAGGCCTTTTATATGAAGGCCATGATGGTACTAATTGGGGGGAAAATCTTTTTCATAATTCGGACGCCACCTGGTGCAGGGTGTTGAAAGCATGTAATATTTATAATTTTATAAGTACGATCATTTTTTATTAAATCAAATATTAATCAATTTTCCTTTCTGTTTCATTTCAGCTACGAACCTAGTGAAGTGAAACAAGTACTAGTTGACCGTTCAGGACCATCACGTCTTGACTTCAATTTACGTCCGGTTACAACAAACAATGACGGTATCAGTCCATATCCTAATACATTTTTCTTCACACTTATAAAATAATTTAATGGAATTAGAAAAAATGACTGGCGGCATTTCTTTCCTAATTATTATTATTATTATTATATATATTATGTAATGTAAAATATGAATATTTTATTTTCATACAGAAAACTACCACTACTTTCTTAGTTTCTAGATCAGTAAATGAATGAATCCATGTATTTAAAACAGACAACAGATAAACGCAATTTCTAAATATGTATATGTAATTGTATGTAATGCAAAATAGAGATTTATGTATCTATCTTTCAACAATGTATCGAATATATCAGTATATAACTTAAATATGAATGTATGTAAATTGTACTTGAAACGATCAAGCCGAATTATTAAATGTTGTAAAGAGTAAAGAATTCAGGAAACACATCCGAGTTTCGTAAGATCTGAATATGTTGCAAATAAACTTTACTGAAGAACAACAGAAAAAAATAAACTAGTATACTTAATAAAGCACAACAAGATAAAGAAAAAACAAAATTTATTATTTTGCAGCATATAACTTATACTTTCAAAACTGTTTATCTGAAAATGTATGGCGTAACCGAACGAGATTCAGTGATATGTTGATTTCTCAGTAGCTGAAATTTATAGATTATTTATTAAAATCATGTTGAAAATATAAATTGCCAATAATGATCAAATCAAAAATTTCTATTCACATGTAATCGAGCAGATAGAAAAAAGAGAATTTATTTTCAGCTCTCTGTCACAACTAAATTTAATTTTAATATTTTATCGAAAAACAAAACATGTGTGTTCGAAACGATGATGCACTTTTAGATTAAATTGTCATTATCAAGCCACAATGATTAAATTATTGACCTAAAAGTGCATCTTCTAACACACACATAAAATTTTCGAACAAGATCATGGCATTCTGTTTTATCTCTTGCAAATAGTTTGCCTTAGAGGAAGCTCTCTCAATGATCTTGTAAATGAACGATCATCCTCAATACGACGACGTCACAAATGAAAATTATATACGTTGTAGTCAATCACAATTGTTTTTAGCCATAATCAATTTAAATTTATGTTAAAGTGGTGTGCGATTGCCAAAACAATTGCAAATATGGTTTTAAAAAAGAACCTGTTTAATTTATGGATTTTAATGAAAGTTGAAAATTGAAATAAAAAATCAAGAAGAACAAATGATTGTAACTGCTGTATTTTGGAGATTTTAGAAATATATCGTCTTGATATTTGTCGTTTGTTTGCAGCACATGGAAATTGATTTTGTGAATTAATTATAATTTGAAAAATGTCGATAATCCTTTAATGTGCGAATTGTATTCAGTTTGATATTAATTTATGTATCTGCATTATTTTGTGAATTTAATTTTAAATTATGCTTTAGTTTAGTCGCTTAAGTTTTTTTCAGTGAAAGTGCTTATTTTAAGTGATATAGCTTGATTGCTAGGTTTGTTTCAGGTTCTACTAAGAAAACGGAGTCCAGGTAATTTGTACACATACAAGATTATGCCGTTGCTCTAATGTTTAATGAATTTTTGAATTCGATGTTATTATCGTTGACATGCCGGAATATTTTTATGTCCCAATGTTAAAATTAATGGATTAAGAAAAATTTTACAGGTTTTCAGGCTTTGGTCATTGGTCTCTCAAAAATTGATCTGAGATTAAATTTTATTGAATTTACTTCAAGCGCTAAGTGCTAAGTGCTAAACGCTAAGCGCAAATGTTTTTATCTAAATGTTTTACTGGTTAAAGCATTGCAATTTAGGATTTTAGGATGAATTCAAATTTGAATGTTTATTAAATTAAATTAAATTCATACAATCTACTTATAAAAGTGCAGGAAATTTTATGGGAATTTTATATTTTGATGAGATGGAAATTATTATCGGGATTTGATGACTTAAAACAAAACTAGGAACAGAGAAGGCTATGCCATTTTCTCAGAGAAGGCTATGCCATTTTCTTTATAATGAAGTAGTTAAGGAATTCTCGACAAAGTCTCGCGATGCTTATGCCAATTATATTAAGAAACCCGGTGAAAGTATAATCCACGACCCAACAAAATTCTTTGATTTTGTAAATATGAAGCGGAAAGTCACTGGTTATCCATTGTCAATATCCTATAATAATATCACCTCTGCTTCTCCTAAAGATATCTGCGATTTATTCGCAGATAATTTCCAGAGAATTTTTACTATATCAGACCCATCTAACTCAAATGTTTCTCCTTCTAATTCAGCACCAACCACTTTTCTCAGCCAAATTAAAATATCACGCGAAGAAATACGTAAAGCTATATTGGAGTTCGATTGCAACAAAGGCCCTGGTCCTGATCTCCTTCCGCCGACCTTCCTACGGAGGTGTGTAGAGCAGCTAATAGCACCCCTGCATATATTCTTTGACAGATCACTTTCATGCGGTGTTTTCCCATCCTGCTGGAAACTTTCATATGTGACACCAATTTTCAAAAATGGCGATAGACGCTGCGTCGAAAATTACAGGGGCATTGCCATTTTATCTTGCATTCCAAAACTTTTTGAAAAAATTGTTTACATTAAACTTTCCCCACTAGTTGACTCCCGTCTGAATGAGCAACAGCATGGCTTTAGAAAAGGTCGCTCAACTATCACAAACTTGACAATCCTAGTTTCTGACGTTTTGTGTAAAATGGAGAAAGGCTATCAAATTGACGCAGTCTACACTGACTTTAGCAAAGCTTTTGACAGAGTTGACCATTCTATATTGATCCTTAAGCTGCACAAATTCGGACTTGCCGGATCTTTACTAAGCTGGCTCAGTTCCTACCTCCACAACCGAATACAACTCGTTAAATTTCAAGGAATTTTATCAAAAAATATATTTGCTACCTCTGGTGTTCCACAAGGTAGTCATCTTGGCCTACTTCTCTTTAACATATTCATTTCGGATCTATCTGACGTCCTGTCAAACATTCCTCACCTACTTTATGCAGACGACCTCAAACTCTACCACACCATTGAATCTAAATCTGATGCACTTTTCCTTCAATCCAAGCTTAATTCTCTTGTTCAGTGGTGCAATATAAACAAGCTCTCGCTGAATATTGATAAGTGCCAAATCATAAGTTTTAGCCGTAAATGCACACTCAGAAAAATTTCATCACTTAACATTTTTTTAGAATCACTTTAAATCAAAAGTTGAAACACTTTTAAATCAAAAGGGAATCTTATTTGAATTCCACTTTATTATAAAAATTTTATTTTCAAATCAAAATGTTTCATCATTGAATGAAAAATAAAACATTAAAGCAAGCAAGACTCACTTTGATACAACGTTGACTCACTTTGATACAGCGTTATTGAAATGAAGTGAGATTATTTGAAATAAAAAGAAACGTATATGGCGCCAAATCATATTCGTTCAAATATGATTTGGCGCCATATACGTTTCTTTTTAATTCAAATAATCTCACTTCATTTCAATAACGCTGTATCAAAGTGAGTCAACGTTGTATCAAAGTGAGTCTTGCTTGTTTTAATGTTTTATTTTTCATTCAATGATGAAACATTTTGATTTGAAAATAAAATTTTTATAATAAAGTGAAATTCAAATAAGATTCCCTTTTGATTTAAAAGTGTTTCAACTTTTGATTTAAAGTGATTCTAAAAAAATGTTACGTGATGAAATTTTTCTGAGTGCATGGTAGCGCAGAATACCTACTTTCTCGGCAACAACTTATTAACTCGCGTTGATAGCGTTGTTGACCTCGGTGTTGTGATGGATGTGAAACTTCGTTTCACCTTGCACTACGACAAAATTCTTTCCCGTGCGAATAAGCAGCTCGGCTTTATTAAACGACGTGCCAAGGAGTTTAAAAACTTGTGGGCACAAGATCATTATACACTGCACTTGTACGCCCTCTTCTCGAATACGCCTGTATTATTTGGAACCCAGCCTTTGAAATTCACAATAACAGACTCGAGTCCATTCAAAAACAATTTTTACTTTTCGCCCTAAGAGATCTGTACAACCCTTACGATTTCGAAAATTTACCGCCATATGAGTTTAGACTGGGTCATTTAAACTTAACTTCACTTGCATCTAGAAGAATGATGATATCGGCCTGCTTCACATTTGACGTAATTAGAGGCGTTATTAGAGTTGAGTTCCTTAATAGTAAATTTGTGATAAATATCCCCTTAAGGAACACCAGGTCCAATCGTTTGCTAAAGGAATATTCACATTCTACCATATATGCAGCTAATGAGCCGGTGAATAGATGCTGCAGGGTCTTCAATGGCTTTAGCAACCTTTATTCCCCAACGATTTCCAAACTATCCTACAAATCTTCCCTTATCCAAGCCATTTGTACACAATAACTTTTAAGCTCTTGTTTAATTATCGTTTTTAATTGTTATTCTTTTATTTCCTTGTTATTTTACTTATTGTCTATTTTAAACTTATTTGTTTACTCCATTAGTTATTTATTTATTAATGTGTTATTTATTTGTACCTTACTCTTTTTGGTTTGTTTTTAAATAATTAGATATTTCATATTTTTTTATGTATTTATATGTATTTATGCCTTGTTTGGCTAATAAATAAAATAAAATAAGTCAAAATCAATCCATGCGAAAATGAAAATAAATGCTGGAGGCTGCAATTTTTTTTTTGCTCCGATCAAGCTCTTTCAATCGACGTAGCACAATTTGATTGTCAGAAACAGTATAGAAAAAATAATGTATCTGGTTCTCAATGATAGCTTGATAGTACATACATATCAGGTACCCAGAAAAGTTTTTGTCGATTTTCGTTCGACGGGTTTTGAACGTCGATTTTTTGTTCTTTGTCAACAATGCCAAACGTCAAGTAGTGATTCTGAGAAGGTACACCTATGAAATTGTATTGTAGTAATTTTCAAGCGACGTTTGTTTTTTCTTCTAGTTTTTTGGAACGTTTATCATAAGCAACCAAAATGAGATAATTCGTTGCTGTTTGCTTTATGAGTACAAACTTGGAAACGATTTGACGGAAGTTTGTAGAAAAATTTGTTTGGCTTTCGGCGCCGACGCTGTAAAAGAAAGAGCAGCGCGTAATTGGTTTCAAAAACTCGGGTCGGGTGGCGAGAGTCTTAAAGATGCCCTTAGATCTGGCAGGCCACAAGCTTTTGACGAGGAGTCTTTGAGGACAGCAATTGAAACAAGTTCAAAATCAACTTGCAGATAACTTTCTACCACGTTCGGCTTCAGCGAAGAAACCATAAGGTCAAAACTGCATATCTTAGGGAAAAAATGGAAGCTGAGCAAATGGGTTCCACATAATCTTTCGGTAGAGAATAAGTTACAGCGGCTGACCATTTGCACATCTCATCTGACTCGACATCAAAATGAATCGTTTCTTGGGCGGATAGTTACTTGTGATGAGAAATGGATTATATACTGTAACTGGAAGAGATCTCATCATTGGTTATCTGCAAATGATCCATTGCCACACACTCCAAAGGGAAGATTGACGCCGAAGAAAATTCGACTGTGTGTGTGGTGGACAGTGGAAGGAATCGTCCATTTTGAATTCCTGTTATCTGGTCAAACAATTACAGCGGATATCTACTGTCAACAGCTATCTCGAGCTCAGGAAGAAAACATAGCCTGTTTTGATTAACTGAAAAAAAAAGTTATCTTCCTCCTGGACAACGCACGACCACATATGGCAAGGATAACTCGTGAAAAACTAGGATGGGAGACTATGGCACATCTGCCGTATTATCCTGACCTTTCACCTTAATACTACCATTTTTTTTAAGTCTGGGCAATCATATGCGCGGTAGACAGATCAGGAATGAAAAGGACCTCAAAATGGAATTGGCAACTTTTTTCTTTGGCAAATAAAAGGATTCTTATAAATTTGCATTTATAAGCTACCAGGACGTTTAAGAAGGACTCCAGAATGTGATGGAAACTATTTCGAAGAATAAAGTATTACTCAAGAAAAAATATCGTGCTATATGATGTGCTATGTAGTTTCGTGACCGAGTGAGACGAATAAGCACTACTATAGATCGCTTGATCAAACGAGTAATGAAATATTCAAAAACGGTAACCTGATACTGAGATTTGACAAACTGTAAACACATTTTACACTCGAGAAAATTTACAATAAAATGGCGAACAAAGCAAGAGTGCCACTGTTTATTGATTAAAATCTTACTGGCTGCTAAATATGTTAATAATGAAATATGTTAGAAATATGTTGTTATATGAAATATGTCAAATCTGGGAGTGGTACATATAGCTGCAGAAGAAAGTGTAAAAAAATCCATTCAATAGAACCAAAAAATGGCTATGGTAACATATTTAGCAGCCAGTAAGATTTTAATCAATAAATAGTGGCACTCTTGCTTTGTTCGCCATTTTATTGTAAATTTTCTCGAGTGTAAAATGTGTTTACAGTTTTTCAAATCTCAGTATCAGGTTACCGTTTTTGAATATTTCATTACTAACATATTTACTGATATACATATCAGCGAATTACTATAAATGCATTGCTTCTTTCGGTTTTTGTGATTTTGAGTGAAATGATCAGATTTTTGACTGTGCTATTATCATTTGTTTGGAATTGTAGCTGATTTGTTAAGCCGATAAGAAATAGTTCAGAGCTAACATGTCAAATCACAGGATGACAGAGCTAGTTAGGCTAGGTAGTAAAGAGGGTTGCCGGGTACGCGGCTAGCATTAGGCCACCATTTTGGGCCCATTTGCCACGCTCCACTGGCTTGCTAAAGTTGCCAAGTGACCGGTTCGCAAACTAAATCAGCTGACTCAACGTGACTATACTAGTCACCTCTGCTAACTCTTGAGAATGGGAATTGAGAACCAAAAATCTTGAGGCGTTTATTGTTTAGGGCCGGACTATCGCAGAGAGCGTGCTCGATGGTGTCGTCTTCCATCTTGCATATATTGCTGGATGTCAGTCCCATTCTGTTCGCATGAGATGCGGTAAGGCAGTGCCCTGTGAGCAAGCCGACCAGCGTTGCTCCCAAGCGTTTCTGCTGAGCTTGAGCAGTTTCTTGCTGTTGCTTGGATCAGGTGATGGCCATAATATCCTGGCCACCCTGCAGTCCATCTTGTTTTCCCATTCAGACTTTAGTTCAGCCCATATGGCGACATCTAGTTTGTTTGTGGTGTAGAGATGTTCATGTAAAAAATAAATCGATATTTTTTCCAATATGATCTCCTCTATATCGATACTTTGCGATATATCGAAATCGAATCGAAAGTAAAATATACTGGATAATTTATTTTCTTTATTGAGTTTGGTCTTTGGTTGGTTTGGTTGAGAGGTATTACTCGCTGAACAAAGGGGATTGATATTGTTCCTATGAATGTTTCTCGTGAATATCTACCACAATAAAATTTAAATGCTCGTTTAGATAATTTATCTCATTACTCCAAAGAATAAGCACAAAAATTATAGAATTTCTGAAAAATAAACGAAAAGTTAAGAAATTTCTGAAGAATATTGGCATAATATGGAGTTTACTACAAATACTGGATAAAGAAAGCAGAAAATATCCTTGAAATAAATTTCACATTCTTTAACTTAGCCATATTCATCTAAATAGAATAAATGAAAAATACTATTAGTTATATTTGAAATTTGATTCGACCTCTGGTTTGAAACAAAGAGGAAAAAGGGAAATATTTGTCCACGTCGTCTATCACTACTTTAACTTCTCTTCGCGGCGGTCAAATCTTGCTAATGAAAATAAAGACATTTATTTTATGATGGACTGGCTCATGTGAAATTATAAGCGAAAGGGGAATATTGAAAGTAAATAGATTTTATGATGTAAGAAAATATTATAAAGGAACACTTCAAATATTTTAGGACAAGGATAACGTCATATCTGCAGTTTTCAGTACCTTTGCACACTGAAAAAAATCCACATGGCGCCCAGAGCTATGTGACATAGCGCATTATTTATGGCCCCATACTCTATGTACATAGTACTCTGAGTCATGCAATATGGCTGCCAGCGCCATAATGTCAGAATCTACATAGCGCGTGGTCCTATGTAACATGGTGCAGCATTTATGGTCCCACACGCTATGTACATAGTACCCTGAGCTATGCAGTATGGGTCCCAGCGTCATAATTACATGGCGCAGAAATTATGGCCCCACACGCTATATTACATAGTGCCATGAGCCATGTAATATGGCTCATGGCACTCCAATTATAACTCGCAGCCATACTGTGTGAGAGGACGTATAAATGTCAGCAGCTTCTTGATGTCATTTATCCCTCGATGTCTTTGATGTCATTTATCCCTCGGGAATTTCGTCGATAGAATTCCATCACCTAACATCAATTGCTCGACCTCCATATGCTCAGAACTGAGAAGGCTCGTGGTCTTTTGTTGGATGCGAACTGGATCATCTTCAGATGCACTGAAAAAACACATAGCGCCAGAGGCCATAATTTATATTCTTCTGGCACCATTTACATAGTCGATTTCGGTCGATTTGTGATAAAATATAGCGCCACACGCCATAATACATAGAAGCAGACGCTATGCTTATAGCCCTCAACACCATATACTATAGTCGTCCACGCCACGTACTATAGTCCTCTACGCCATGTACTAGAGTCCTCCACGCCATGTACTACAGTCCTCCACGCCATGTACTATAGCCCTCCACGTCATGTACTATAACCCTCCACGCCATCTGCATGGCGTTGAGGACTATAATACATGGCGTGGAGGGCTATAAGCATAGCGCCTGCTCCTATGTACTTTTCGCCATGTATTATGGCGTGTGGCGCTATATTTTATCACAATCCCGAAATCGACTATGTACATGGCGCCGGGAGTCTATAAACTATGGCGTCTGGCGCTATGTATTTTTTCAATGCATGTGAAAAATTGTATTTATTCTTAAACTCATAATGAATGTATTCATTTCTGAGCTTAACGTTTCCTAACCCCCACCCTCAGTAAAAAGTTGACCAAATCGGGCTCGAAACCGTTGTCTGTAGAAAATTAATGTAAAAACATAAGCCTAAAGTAGCGCAATTCATAAGGAAAGATAAGACTTCATTCACAGTAAATAATTAAAAAAGGAATTATAACACAAATCAATTATATAACGGTTTTCTTCTTTTCGTTCTCTTCTCTTACGCGATCAGCGGTTAGTTCGCGTCGCGACACGAAAAACGAAAAACTGTTGACCAACTCGTTTGCACGGGCACAATACGATATTTTTGTATCGAATAAATTATTATATCGATACTATAAATCGATATCTAATGATTCGATTATATCGAGTTGATTCGATATATCGGGAGTCAAAATATCGATATATGTATATTGAACGCCCCTATTGTGGTGTCAGCAACTGATCGTGGTACAGTGATGCAGGGGCTATTACAATTGATCAGCTTTTTCGTAATCTTTGACCCCACTATGCCCTGGCATCCACATCATCCGGATAGGAATATGCCCTGCCTTTTCATTGAGAGCCGCTCTGCAAGCGTTAAAAGTTTTTGAAGAACATCTGTAAGATGCAAGAGCGAGAATGGCTGCCCTGCTGTCGATGCAAATCGTCGTTGGTTTGGTTGATGTTCCACTAATAGACTCAACTGCTAAGCGTATAGCATATACTTCAGACTGAAAGACAGTAGCATGGTCCGACAATCTACACCACAGGCTAAGGCTCAAATCCGTAGAAAACACGCCCGAGCCAACTCCTTTAACCCGTCCGTATAAATCCAGACGCCATCATCGGCGGTAGCTCCCTTTTCCTTCCAGTCTGTTCTTGTGGGTATTTTGACCTGAAAATTCCTGCCAAGATGTATTCTTTCGCTCATGTGGTCCGTTTAGCGCGTATCGCCGTTAAGCTTGCGCTTTTAAAGATGAATCTATCCAGCGGCATAAGTCCCAGAATCATTTCGAACCCAGCCTTTGGGGCAATTCCTAAAGCGCCCGTAACACATATGCAAAATAATCTTTGTAGACTTGGTAGCTCCTTGATATTGATTTAACTCTCCACTGCCTTCCACCACTCGATCGCTCCATACACCGAAATTGGCCTCACTGCACATGTAAATATGTAGTAGGCCGCCCTAGGCTTAAGACTCCAGGTATTGGAGTAGGCAGATCGGCACGCGAAAAGTGCTGCGCGAGCCTTACCTATTCTGTGCTTTACGTTAGCCCTCCCAGTTCAGTTTTCTGTCTAGTATAAGGCTCAAATATTTAACAGTATCAATAAGTTTCAATATTATTCCGTAGAGGCTAGGCGTGGCAGTAGCCGGCATCTTGCGTTTCCTTGTGAGAAGTATAAATTTGGGTTTTGTCGGGTTTGCCCTAAGACCGGCTTTTCTGGCCCAGATTTGGATATGCTCCAGCGCCGATTGCATAAGGTCCGGCAAAGTTTGTGGGAACGCACCCTTCAAAAGTACCACAATGTCATCGGCATACGTCACCACTTCAAAGCCACTGGCTCTTAAATTCTCCAGTATTTCGTTGACTGTCTGGATCCAGAAAAGGGGAGATATAATCCCTCCTTGTGGTGTTCCGGATTCGACTATTCTCTCCGCTTTGGTATCAAAAAGTTGGCCTTAATTTGCCAATTTTTGAGCA
The DNA here is from genome assembly GCA_963978885.1 of Nemotelus pantherinus. Classification (NCBI taxonomy): domain Eukaryota; kingdom Metazoa; phylum Arthropoda; class Insecta; order Diptera; family Stratiomyidae; genus Nemotelus; species Nemotelus pantherinus. The sequence goes on from OZ022263.1 coordinate 167,949,699, forward strand.
AGTCCGATGCCCAAATCGCCAGGGTTTTATCCACTCCATGTCGAACCAAGGCATCGATGATACTCGCTACAGTGACATTATTGACGACCCTCTCACTGTCTAAAAAGGCTGTCAATGTGAATTCCTTTTGCTGTAAGGATTTTTCTATTGTCCTGACAACTTTGTGTAATGCCGTTTCTACTGATCTGCCCGCTAGATACGCGTGCTGATCAACACAGAGTCTCACGAAATCAATCGAGCTCTTGATTTGCAGATCAACAAGCCTCTCTAGTGTTTTGAGCAGAAACGATGTTAAGCTAATTGGTCTAAAGTCCTTCACGTAATGATGATTCAACCTACTTCCGAATGAAAACTATCCTAGCTTTTGTCCATTGCTCGGGTACTACCCCGAGGTGGAGGCATGCGGTAAAAATACGCTGCAGGATGGGGATGATGGTCCTTTCTGCTTTTTGAAGCATGATGCGCGATATCTCATCAATCCCTGAAGCTTTGTAAGGTCGGAATGTGCCTATAGCACATTCAATCTTGACCTCATCTACTACTTCCTTGATCAGCAGCTCGAACGGCCGGTGGGTTGCTCGAAATACCTCACCAGGTGGTGCCGTGCAAACATATTCCGGGAAGTGAGTTTCCAGTAGCATGTCTAGCCTCTGTAAGTTCGCCATTCCACCATAAGGTAGCGTTTTTCCTTACGGGCTTTTACGGGCACATGTCTTTGAAATCTGACACTAAGTTCCTGTTAATCGGTCCACCTGCTCGTTAAGTCGTCCTGAACTCGCCAGATCCAGATCGTCTAGTGCCCTCAGGTGTCTATTTGTTTTCCTTGAGTAAACTTCCCATTGTGCTGTTCTGTGGTTCCGTACTTTTTTGGATGAGATAACAGAACTACCGATGTTCCAGCATGATCTCTCTCACCTTGAAGTTTTATAGCTGAATTTATGTGATCGCGATTGATAGCCTTGAATTATAGCCCTTTTAGTGTTCTTTATCTTGGTTTTGTATAAGGCTCTAAGTATGGCAGATGGTTCTACTTAATAGATGGTGGCCTCCTTTGGAAGAGTAAGATTCATTTTGCACTTGGATCCTACTCCATTATACATCTTTGAGCCATTTGTATATCACATTTGCGGCCCTTAATACGAGGGGGTGGGCCATCCTTCCATTTGCTTCTTGATGGAATTGTGACCTTGAACCCCTTCTCGAGAGCTGCTTTGGTCTTTATTTGATTGCTGAAGTTCAGCATTATTTCCATTATGGGCATGATGTTCTCCAGGATTCGAAGGTGGCCTTTTAGGTCTGCTGATTTGTACCTGTTGGCCTCGTTGTAGGCTAATAGTCTGTTTCACGGCTTCGTCCTGAATTTTGACTGGTAGTGGCTCTAGGTTTAGAAAAACCTCCATCCCTGTCATTGGGGTGGAGCTCAGTGCTCCTGTAATCAGTACGCAGGCCCTCTTTTGAAGTTTGTTGAGCATATTAACAAACAGTTTTTTTGTGTGGTTTTCTTCCACCACACTGCAGCTCCATATAGGGTGACAGGTCTTATTTGTTTGTATGCCCGCAGTGCCTGCTTTGTGCGTAGTCTCCAATTGGGTCCAAGCATTTGTTTTGCTGCCAAGAGTGCCTTAGCGGCCTTAGATGATTGTCCCAGATGAGTTTGTTATGTAAGTGGATTCCTCGATATTATACCTCTTACGGTAGACATACGACTGTGCTTCTAATTCTTAGGATTCCTATTTCCATTTTTGTCTTTCTAGTGAATTATGCTATGCTAGTTTTCTAAGCACGATTGGATTGATTCATATAAGGCTGGATTCATTTTGCATTCTGGGTCTCAAGATATCCATGCGTGAGCCTGTTATTATTTCCGTGATTTCGTCCGCGTAGCCGATAGTAGTTGGGTCCTTACTATTGCGGATCACGACAAGGTCATTAACTAGTAAGGACCATTTTGCAGGGGGAATAATACCCCTCCCAGTAAACATTCCCTCCTAGTGTCCGCGCTTAGCATGAGCTCCACAAACACATCTCGAGACCTTAGTATTTTGCTCGCCCATTTTGCTTCTTATTGAGGGTCATCCCTCCTCTGGAGAGCGAAGTACAGATGGTACATCTCTCGATCTGGAGTTCTAAGTAGTTCTATATGCCTTTGGTGGCCTTTAAGCAGAGCTTTCGGTATCCTAGCAATCTCTGGGATGTTATTATCAAAAAAACTTCTTTCGATTGCAATGATGATCTAAAATAAATGAGATTCTTCGATTATTGGCATAATGATGAGTATCCTATCATAACATAAATTATTTCATAAACAGTCTCCTACACCATTCGAATGAATATGACACAATTGAGAGTACTCAATATAAAGGAAAGACAGGTCCGAAAAAAACTTCAATTCACCAAACTAATTATCTCTTCATTGAATCGACGATCGTCAACATGGTTTAAGCTTAATTTATCTCCTCTTAGCATATTGCTTTCAAATCAAATTCATCGAAACAACAAAAGCTCAAATTAAGGAAATACCATAGATATCGTTCACTGTAACATGTTTTATTTAGATTTTCTTGCTTTCATTGAATTTCCCCGAAAATATCAAACGCATGATGTAATTTGCAAATGATTAATAAACGCATAAATGAGGAAAATTATCAATGCGAAAATCTAAACGATCATGTATAAAATCTACTCAGATTTTTTTTTCCTAAATTCATGGCTAAGGTTGAAATTCGGTTCATTTTCCATTTTATTGATATTCGATACCAGTTTAATATGTAAAAATGCCGTTTTCAAAGGTGAGATGCATTTTCTGATTGCTCTTGAATATCATCAATGAAAATGATGTGTTAAATCTGATAATGTGAATGATCTTGTGCGTGCGATTTGATCTACTTAAAGGTCGATTGGTTGATCGTTGATTTTATGAGCCAGAAGATTGATAGATGATCGGCTAGTATGTCATTGAAGGTAGATCAGTGGAAGATGAGTATATGCTAATTCAAACGAAAAAATCATTTATTTTTTATTGGAATTTAGATATGGCTGGATTAAGTTCAGTAAAAAAATATCTAGATCAATTTTAATGCTTTAGATGTGTTTTTTTTTCTAATTTAGAGGCCTGCCGTTTATAAATAAGTAGATCAACCATAAAAGACAATGAATATAAAATTCGTTGAGCAGTCAGTCAGAAAAACAACTCCAGCGCGTAGGAACCGCTAGAAAGACTAATTTTCGTAGAAAAGGAGAGCAATATATGTCCTAGAGCGAGTAAACCTGCGTTGTACAGATACAACCGTATCAATTAAGTACTGAAAATGTGGGCGCCATATTTGACAACAGAATTCGAGGATACTGCGGACAAAAGAGAAATACAGGTGTACACAGGTAGAGTAATTAGTAAAATGCTTAGATGATCTATGTATAAAATCCGAGAGCCTGGACGCTTTGGCAGTTATATGCAATATGTGTAGGTCAAATAAGAGTTTAGTGTCGAAAATTACTCCCAAGTCGTTAAAACAGAGTACAACATCGAAAGATGTACCAGAAACGCAATAAGAAAATACTAAAGGGTAAGTTTTACGCGTGAATGACATTTGGCGACATTTTAGGACATTCAAAGTAAGATAATTCGCATTACTCCAGTTGCCTAGAGTGTGCAGACCAGTCTGTAGCAGAAAGCAATCTTCAATTGTATCGATTACTCTGAATATTTTAAGATCATCTGGATAAAGAAGGGAGACGGAGTTTAGGAGACACGGAAGATCATTAGTGAAGATTAAGAACAACAAGGGGCCAAGTATCGATCCTTGCGAAACACTTGAGGTGGTATAGAAGGGAACAGAGGAGCAGGAGTTCACAGTAATAATACAAGCACGTTCATAAATGTAAGAAGAAAACCAGGAGAGCAGCGTACCATAGAAACCATATTTATCCAATTTCAAAAGAAGAAGCTCAGGATTGATAGAGTCGAATGCCTTTGAGAAATCAGTGTAAATAACATCCACCTGTCTTTGCTGATCGATGGCAGAAGCAACAGTGTTGCTGAAAGACCGCAAGTTAGTAACAGCAGACTTACCTTTGACAAATCCATGTTGCTCGTTGGCAACGAAAGGCTCGAATAGAGGATGAATTCTATTGTAGACAACTCTCTCAAGTAGCTTGCTAACGCAAGGTACAAGCGAGATTGGGCGGTAATTGAAGATACAAGCAGAGTCACCTGCCTTAAGTATAGGGAAAATGTTGGCTGCTTTCCATATGGAAGGAAAAACGCCAGTTGCGATGCTGAGGTTGAAGATAATGGACAGGGGCACATAAAATGAAGAAGATAGTGGTTTGGTATATTAGAAATACCGAGATTAGCGCGAAATGACGAAGGAGTTGTAAGAAGAAACATGTGGAAGAGAAAGAAGGTTTTGTGGGGAAGAAAATGACGAGAAAAAACGAGCAAAGAGCTCACAGGTCTCTTCAATTGTTGCGGCAGAAATTTCATCAAGAAACATATTTTGAATAATGACGGGAGATTAGGAAGTGAATAAATTACCAGAAGGGTTAGAATTGTTGGAACTGATAGAAGCCTCAACTCTGGCAACGTAGGCACGCATGGCTTCTTTAGCGACCATTTTTTTTGAATTTGCCACGGGCAACATCTTTTGCCCTAAGGGTAACATATTTTGCCCTAAGGGTACAGCCTACGGAGAGCTTCGTCAATGTCAGAACAGCGAAGAAATGGATACCAGTTAACAAGATTGATTTCGTTCGCCATTCCAGCGAAGTTGGCAATCCAAATAAACAGAAGACACTGGAATATTGGGAAAAATTGGATCCAGTATTTTGCCATGGGTATAAGGTATCGAGTTCAATTGGGAAAGAGAACATAAAGAAATGAGGGAAGACAAAGTAAGGGAAACACTGTTGCTAGAAGTGATGGTTGAAACAGAGGTATTCCACTCGATTGAAGACATATTAAAATCACCAAGTAGTATTATGTGAGTGGTAAGAAAACGGCACAGGGGATAGAATGAGAGCTCTGCAAAGAAAAGTTCATAAAGTGAAAAAGGACTATTACACGGGATGTAGATTGAGGCAATAAGTAATAGTGAAGTAGGAGCCAGAGAAACACGAACTAAAATACATTTCACTACGGATGTAATTGTAAAGTCACTGCAAACCGAACTAGAGAGAGATTTGTGGATGCCAATAAGAACACCTCCACCAACAGACTTACCAGAGATTGAGCGGTTACAATCCTTGCGGAAAACAGTGTGCTGTGGTAAAATTTCACTATCAAAAATATCATCTGTCAACCAGGTTTCCGTAATGTCATCAGACGATAGGGCAGAAGAAAGACTTATTTTATAAGACTTGGTCCTCAAACCACGGACATTTTGATAGTACAGTTTTAAGGAACGGTTTAAGTTTGAGTATTCTCTGCTGGTCTGAATCGAAAATTATTTCGCGGAAGTTTAGTGAACTCTTTTACGAAAATTGTAGGTGGCCAGAAGTCGCACTTTAGTAGGTCGTTGATGCCAGAAAAAAACGGTGATGCAGAAAGAAGCTATAGTTTGATCCTGAAGATTATTCGGAGTCAGTTTTTTGCACAGCAAAAGAGGTGGCGCATATCCAAGCTTAGCAGCTACGTACTTTTTAATTGTTTCGGCCGAAGTACGATACTCAAACGAGTTACAACCTCCATGTCTGAAAGCGTAAGCAAAGCAGCAGCAGAAATGGAAACGTGACGATTCGTCGAGCTGATATCCTGCAGTGAAGAGGGAGCAGTTTCCACAGTCTGGGTAGTAGATAAAGATGAAATCGCTGATATAAACGGGCTCACCAACTGCTGATGATTACAGGGCGTGTGTTGAGGACACGCCTTGACGTTTTAGCTATAGTCTGAACCTGCGAACGAGTACGTGCAGCTGTAGGGGATCCAAGAAGGCTTAATTGGAAGTTATAGGAGAAGAAAGACATTTAGGGCTACCACCTAAAAACAATCTACATTTTCGGAACTGAAACGTTTGTTGGTGTTCATTTTCATTACGAGATCATTATTAACTGTTTTTTTTTTGCCTCTATCGAAAGCTGGCTAGGGTATTTAGCATTATAGCTGGCAGCTCTAACCTAATTTTCAGCCAAAATTCTACCAAATTTAGTTTACATATAGGTCAATCTACCTTGTGAATTTCGTTAGCATTTGATGGCTGTGTCGGAAGTTACAGTTCATAAAGTATTTATTTTTTGAGATATTTTTTAAAATAGCACCACTGCGATAGGTTTGCTTAGATTTTCAAATAACTTCTATCAGAAACTTATACTTTTCGTGGCTGACGCTCAGATTGATGAGTATACGGAGTAGTGTTTCCAAAGTACTCATAATGCTGCGTTCTTGGCAGGTGAGGTTGATTACTAATTTCTTTAAAACGGACGGTCGAAAAACTAAATGTATAGCTCCTTCGTCGATTCAGGACCAAGCGTTTGCCAGTTTTTGAGGTAAGATTGTAAGCCTGTGGCTTAGGTTAGGTATTTCTGGCCGACACAACGCCACACATAAATCTATTCGTCCATAACGTTATCTAATAAAAAGACTTGTAGCTTAAAGGTTTAGTCCAAGTGACTATCAAATTGATCAATTGAAGGACATCCTTCAACCTCTGCTCTGCCACGAGCGTGAGGTATGCCAGCCAGAGCTCACCGAAACAACGCTGTATGGGTTTTTCCGGTGCCAGAAAGTGACACAGGAGATGTTGAATCGTTTCTGAGACTCCCGGCTCCCGACACTTCCTACTTCACTTGGTAGAAGTCGTAGTTTCAAGGCGTGATCTGTTTGAAAAGATTTGGTTGGAAATGATTTCCACCTACTGCGAGCTTCCTTATATTATTCCTGACTATCAATTTGGCTTTAGGCACAAGCATGGGAACCAGCACGCTATCTTGTACTTCGACGATCAGATTGTGTTCAGCTTGAATGAGCGAAATAAAGTTTCATATACCTTGGATATCGAGAAGGCTTTCGATACCACATGGCAAGAACGTCTCCTATACAGGCTGATTGGAATGGGATTACCGGAAGTAATAATACGACTCGCTACAAAGCTTCCTTAGCAACAGATAATTTTGTGTAAGCGTCATTATAGCAAATTCACTTCGACGGCCTGTGACATCAGAAGTGGCACAAGGTCCTGTCCCTGCACCTGCTATATACACCGTAGTCACTGCTGACCTCGCTATTCCAGCGAACCAGCCTCAAGTTAAAGTCCCACAATATGCAGATTTTATTCGAATCAAGCCAAGGTCCGCACAAAGCTGCGAAGAGCCTTGAAGATTACTTGGTCAACCTAAGATTTTATTTTGATGAATGGGACATCAAACTAAATAGCAGCAAAACACATATGTCTCATTTCTTAGAATCGGGGATCACACACTATCCGAAATAAGGCCAATAAAGAAGCTTCTTGTTCGGAACCTCTAGAGCTTTTTCTGGTCGTACACTACGTTGCCTTGGAGTAGGTATACATAAATTCCTGAAATTTGACCCGTATGTTCGACGTACACTCCGCATCAAAATGATAGGACACCCCTGACATTTTCCCATTTCTCAAAACCGATAAGAGGTAGAAAAAACTTTTATTGTGGGTCATATAGTTCAGACAAGGAATGTTCAGAATGTTTAACGTAATGGCTCCTTCAACTAATATTCTAGGAATTTTTCGTATTTACCTGAAAAAAAGGTGCTTCAAAAAGATAGGACAGCTGAAGGCATTTAAAAAAAATCTGTAATTAAAGATAAATTTAAGTATATTATTTTATGCTTTAATAATGTGTTGCCTTTCCTTGTTTTGCTAAAACAGTTAACATTCGATTTGGTAGAGATTTATATAAAATTTTTAGATATTTTTGCGGAATTAGCCTCCAAGCTTCTTGTATGGCATCTTTTAGCTCCTGGATTGAATTGACCTGTTTATTGCCCCGATATACAGCACGGTATAGTTGACCCCAATCATTCTCTCTAACATTTAAATCTGGAGATCTAGCTGGCCATGGTAAATTCTTCATATTTTTGGAGGAAAAGTATTCCTTTACAATACGCGCTGTATGCACTGCTGCGTTATCCTGTTGGAAGATAAAGTCCTCTTTAGAAATCCTTGTTGCATGTATCCTGATTTGTTCATCTATTAATTTTATGTAATCCGAACTTTTAATTTTTCCATCCACAAAGCAGATTTTGGTCTTCCCTTTGTATACGATCCCTGCCCATGCCATGACACCTCCATCACCCATTTGTCTGCGAACTTGGAAAAGGCGTTCTTTCCTTAAATCATGAATATAATATGACCAACCGTCGGGTCCATCCAAGGTGAATCACTTAGTTTTTTACCGCGACCCATTTTTGCAACACAATTCACTAGTCCGTACTGAATAAATATCGAAATTTTTACGAAACGACCTCAGTTTATCTAAACGCGTAAACACTAAACAAATTTCAAACTCACTTCTTGCACCAAATGCTTGCAACTGCCGATTTATATACTCTATCCTATCTTTTTGAAGCACCTTTTTTCAGGTAAATACGAAAAATTCCTAGAATATTAGTTGAAGGGGCTATTACGTTAAACATTCTGAACATTCCTTGCCTGAACTATAAGGCCCACAATAAAATTTTTTATTGATTTTCGAAGAAAATTAGTATTAAACTCACTGCGCCGAAAATTCATATTTCTTTTTATATATATATATATATATATATATATATATATATATATATATATATATATATATATATATATATATATATATATATATATATTGTTATATAAATTTTTGTTAACAAAAAGGATTGGAACTGAAAACTTATTATTTTCTAAGCTTGTCTATGATAAAGTATTGGAAATTTTGAGCCGTGTGTGGGTGCAGCGTGCCTAAAAGTAGGCAAGAATATTTTTTTTCAAATTTTGATTTGTCATTACTTCTGACAAAAACATTGGATCATCGTGAAATTTGCTGAGCGTATTGGTCTTGACTAAAACTTAACACACATGGATTTTTAAGGTAGTGCGGGTAACCCTGTAGCTGCAGCGGAAAAAATCCTTCAAATCATTGACCCTCCTCAAAAATTTTTGATTTTTGACAAAAAATTCAAATCATTGATAAATTTTAACCTTTGTGCATCATGTCAAATAAAAATTTTTAAAATTCCGATTTGCACAAGAACGGCAACCCATCACCAAATTACCTCTATTTTCAGCACTCGAAAGTTCTGTTCACGAGAACTGACGACCGGATTATCCGACAATAATGAAATTCACAGGACATATTGGTATTTACTAGGCAGGGGTCTAATAGAAGTGATTTTGAAATGCGGGCCACCCTGTGGCAGTGGCACCATCTTGAAAAATCACTGAGGAAAAAAAACAGCTTTTTGGCTTATAACTTCCGATTCAGTCATCACGTTTAAACGAAATTCACACAATATTTGGATCTTACTTTAGATAACATTTGGTAAAAATTTGGCTGAAAAAATGGAATAGAGTTGCCAGCTATGGTGATTTTTGTCTCCTAAATTTTGCAAATTTGCTCAGCAAAATAAAGCTTTTTCCCTATAACTTCCGGTCCATTCATGAAATCAAAATGAAATTCATGCAAAATAGACTCTGATGTGAACCGACTGCCGTACGAATTTCGTACAAAAATCAATAAAGGGCTGCCAGCTATGACCATTTTTGTAATTTTTTGTAATTTTTTTACTGAGCGATTATGTCATTAGATTTGCAAATGGGAATGATCCTGCAATGAAAATTAACAATAAATATTGACGCTTTAAAAATTTGAAAAGTTTTGAGGGTGGTAACCCTAAAACATGTTTCACCCGTATAACTTCCAGCGCAGTGATTCTATCGAAACGAAATTTATTGGTTGGGCTTAACTTAACGTGAAGCAGATTTGGTATATATTTTGCTTTGCTACTGACACAGGGTAACCAGCATTAGCCATTTGCTTCAAATTACGTACTCATATGCAAAGCATTTGCGATAAAAATAAGAAACCAATTTTTAAATTTTCCGAGTTTTGAATATTTTTCGGATGGCAGTCTCAAACAACGTTTAACCGCTGAAACTTTCGATGAAATCCTCCGATGAGAACGAAATTCAAAGGATAAGTCGATTTAAGTATGAGCTTGTTAAGGTAAACTTATTGCTACTTCGTTGGGAAAGTGTTGCCAGCACTGAACATTTTCATCATTTGTGTTATAGTTGAGTTTTGGTGCTTTGGATAAGGAATGGTTGATATGATTCTACAAAAAAGTGTATTACGTCTTTCTACATTGTCACTCCAAGACAATTTCTTCGAAAATTAATTTTCTAGCAGATCTGATGCGCTAGACTTTTTTTTCTACCCCTTATCGGTTTGGAGAAATGGGAAAATTTCAGGGGTGTCCTATCATTTTGATCCTCATTTTGACAAAATGAGCATGGCGACAAATGCTAAATCAATTTGCTATAAGACACTCATTCGCCCAATCCTCACATAGTCATCTCCATCCTTCAGAGAAGGTTTGGCCGTGCTATCGGCGTGTAAATCGAGTGCCTTAGAATAGGGCTGAAGCCCCATGTTCTACCTAACATCCTTTCACGGACCTAAATCGCATTGCTTGCCCTCTTTGCTCTAAATTCACCTTCCAGGTGAGCTTGCTGTCAAGAACAAGAAGGCCCAAGTACTTAGTATTCGATTTGAGACTTGAAAAGATCTAGCGTCGCCAAACCTGATTGGGTCTATCTTAGGAATCTTGTATTTTCTCGTGAAGAGTATGAGATCGGTTTTATCGGAGCTGATACCAAAACCCCAGAGGATATGGTGGAACCTAGCCGATAGGCGTAGGCCACAAACATAAGTTCCTTGCTCTCCAAGCTCTTTAAAATTGCATTTTTTACCAGATTAAGGAGATAGCACTCCCCCTTAAGCTGTGTCTTTATGAACCTTCCTTATGATTTGCGCAATCACTCATTCGGCTTGTATGAGCCTTTGCTTAAGTAAAGGCTTATCGAGCTACATATACCAGGGTGGGTGCTGATTGCGCGGATGTTTTACAAAATCACTGCGGCCTGCACATTATTAAAGGCGCTTTCAATGCCTAAAAGCCCTGAAAGCTTATTCCTTTTAATGGAGTGCCTCTTCTATTTCAAGAGCTATCCTATGGAGAGCCGTCTCTGTGAGTCTCTCTTTTTCGTTAGGCTTACTTTAATAAGATTGTCACCTTAAACTATCGAATGCTTGTAAAGAATTATTTAAAGGACAAGTTATAAGTTAGGAAAGAAGTCAAAATATACGAAAACTTAGCGACATTTTGGGATGTTATTCAAAGCTAATTTGCACCGTTGGCTAGTTTTACAGGTTTCACTGTATAAAGTCCATAAACTATTCTATACTCTCTGAAGCTTAGTACTGATTTCGGTTTCATGTGAAATTTTTATGCAAAATTTCACGTGCGATTTGTTTCGGCAAAAACTTAGTTTGAAATTTCGTAAGAGTGGTATTCACTTCTTCGCGTGAAATGTTGCTTCTTTCCGTGAAAAATTGCTTTCGAACTTGAAATGCAAAGGACGTTGACACATGTCTCTACTCATTTCACGCCAATTTAGTATGCGCAGTTCATTCTTTCGAGCTATAAAGGGGCAGTTGATGTCAATAACTGTTTGAATTTGAAAATTGAATTGTGCAAATGTCTTGTCAATACAAAAAAAAACGACCGAAAATTGAAGCACTTGACATGTTATCTATCAGTAATCAGCAGAGTCTCCGCTTTTTTCCATTATCCAAATTTTCACTAAAAATAATGACCAGATAATGGAGACTTGCTAAAATTTAGCTTCACGATTAACTCAATACCAGCTTTTATGCAAAGCGATCAGCATTGAAAACTAGATTGATAAACTTATAATTGCCATCACTTATTATAAACGCGTCAATATTCTGCGAAAAGTCAAGATTTTTCTTTGATAACACTCCGATAATTAATTTGTTTGTGGCTAACTTTTATTGCGTTTATCGATGTTCCGAGATAAGATCATTAAATACGCATCATCATACGAATTGCAAACAGCATCATTTGAATGATAGTGGTGTTTCTGATTGTCAAGGTCAGACATGCAAAATTTTATTGTATATTAGATTATGGAGGCAAGACGATGCCAACATAGACATGTGTAGATTTTGGTGGATTTTAATTGCCCTTGTTTCGAAAAAGATATTTCGCATTGCTTATAGAATAATATTTGAGATAAGTGTGAGAAATTCACATTTGATAGATAGTAAGACACGTATTCCAGTTTGCAAATAACAGTTGAATTTCCAAGCATACATTTTTTTTTTACTAGCTCAGGGCAATGACTGTTGAGTAAAGAAAAAATGTTTACAAATTTCAAATTCATTATTTAAATAAATTATAACATGGATGTGTAGAATAGACAAAGATGATAACAGGCTGGTGAATGATATAACGAAACATTGACCAAGTATAATTTTATCTGAAAAAAAGTCATTAAAGGAAGGTGCGAATTACGTTTTAGATTCAAGGCTTATTGATAGTTTTGAATGATAAATAATATCATTGATAATTGATTACGAACGTTTTTGACGAGAGGTAGCTCTTGCTCTTCAAAAGCTATCTTCAAGTAAAGTGTGTTGAAAAACTACAAAATGTCAATACGACAGTTTGCTAATTCTAACTAGTACAAGGTAGGTCATAATAAAGTCCCTCATTTAAGGGGTGAATCACTAAAATAAACAGTTCAATAATATGGAAATCTTTTTATATTTTTAAAGTATATGTAATAAGATTTTTGGCGATATTTTAAAAATGATTCATTCAAATGTTGGCCTTCACGGAGCGAAGCAAATTCGGAGTCATTCTTTCAAGTTTTCTTCAACCATCACCAGCATACATATGTATCTGGAGGAACTCCGGCGATTTACTTATGAATGGCTTCTTTGAGCTCTTGTAAGGTTCGAAAGTTATTTTTAAAAATATTTGAAATCAGGGGAGTAATGAAGCCAGTTAATGACTTCTGGGAAAGAACTTATTCGACTGAGAAACATAACTTGCAAAATGGAACGAGAACGACGTGGTTTTATAGGTTATGAATGGCGCAAAAACATCTCTAATATTGGCTAGAAGTCATAATAATAATGGCATTATCCTCATAAAGAAAGGCCAAAAAACCTGCTTCTTCTAACTCTTGAAAATGGCAAAAAAATTTGACGTTCAGCCATTTAGTATTTTCGGGCTGGTGTCCTCTTCGATGATGTCCTGGTCCATCTCGCATCTCTTCACATGAGATGCAGTAAGGTAATGCCCTGTGAATAGACCTACCTACAATCGCTCTCAATCAGGATCCGTTGAGTTTAAGCAGGTTCCTGCTTTTTCTCTCTTGAATCAAGTGATTGGACATAATGCACTGCAGGGCAGCCGTTATGTTTTCCCATTCGAATTTTAGTTTGGCCCATATGGTAGCACTTAGTTTCCTTGTGGTGATCGGACGTGATTTTCCCATCTTTAATCGGTATTCATTTACAGTATTCATTTCGAAAATGATGGTAGATTCCAACTTTCTCTTTCTCGTCCGCACTTTGGAAAAAAACTTTAAGGGCCCTATTATGATTCAAATTCCAAAATCGGAATTCGTAAAATTTTCCGACTCGCCAATGGTCGGAATTCCGTATTATGATCTATTCCGATATCGGAATTCAATTCCCACATTAAACTGCAGATAACTACACTCAAGTGAGCTAAATTAATTCCAGATTTCTAATATACAGTGGCTCGCGGCTTATTTGATACAGTGCTTCTTTAAAAAATTAAGTTGCAATAACTCAAAGCATAATAACAATATCAAAAAAATTTGAACACCATTTTGATGTTTATTAGACAAGTTTATATTTGTTACAAAGTTGCTGTTTTACATCTTAAAAAACAAAAAACTAAAAATAATAACAAATTTCATGTCACAGCTTATTTGATACAGTTTGTTTAAACATTAAAATTGTTGTGAATTATGAGGTTTCCAGTTGATTTCAATACTTTGTATGATAGCCCTTAGACTTAAGCAGAGCCTAGAGCCTATTCGGCATTGAATCAACGAGTTTTTTTTTGTGCTGTCAGGAGTAATTTTTTGCCATACATCTAGCTTTCTTCAGGTCTTGTTTATTAGAAATCTTGTGTTTTCTTATGTTGTTATCCAACAAAGTCCACAGATTCTCAATGACGTTCATATCTGTTGACTGTGCCGGCGGAGACATCAAATGAGGGCAATCCCAAATTGGCGAGGACTGCACAATTCCCGACTTGTGGTTTGGATCGTTGTCTTGGTACAACCGAAATTGGTCGCGAACACCCAGTTTTTTAGCACTTTGCAGCAAATTGTTTTTGAGTACATCAAGGTACTTTGTTTGGTTCATTGTTTCCTCAATAAACTTTAAATTTCTGACTCCGGCTGCGGACATGCAGGCTCAAACTATCACATTACCACCACCATGCTTCACAGTAGCTTTGAGGTTCTCCTTGTTTTGCTCAGTGGTTGCCTTGCGCCAGACATATGACATTCCGTCGGAGCCAAAAATGTTAAACTTGGACTCGTCCGCAAAAATAACCGTATTCCAGAACGCGGATGGCTTTCCCACATGCTCTTTGGCAAAGGCAAATCGGCCTATTGTATTTTTTTGGAAATGAATGGCTTCCTACGAGCTACTCGCCCATTGAAATCATGGTCGCGAAGCACTCGTCGGACGGATTCAGCACTACATGACTTCCTTAATTCACGATGAACCTCAGTAACCAATTTTGGAGCGGAAATCTTTGTGTTTGCTTTCACTTTCCTCACAATGTATCGTTCGTCGGATACGGTGAAAATATTTTTTGGCGCATTTCTCCTCTTATTTTCCACCCGATTTTCGTGTACGAAGCGCTCAATTATGTGTTGCACTGTAGAGACACTCAAATTCACACTTTCAGCAATTTTTCCAACACTTTGTCCTTTTTTAAAGTGGTTTAATACCAACTCGCGCTGTTCAATTGTGGTGCCATGACCCATTTTACAATTTTGGTTCATTTTGGCACTTTAGCTTACAAGATCTTGCTAAAAATTACCTAAGCCAATGTCTAACGCAATCAAAAATTCAAGAAACAAAATCCAGACAGATTAACGGCGCGACAAATAGAAGTTTATTCGCATTGAAGTGTCTGTATCAAATAAGCTGTGAGCTGCAATTTTTCTGCGCCAGTGGTATTTCTCTTTTACCGGACGCCGAGGAATATTGCTGGAACCTTTTTTGCATTGTATTCGCTGAACATGCATCTAGTCAAATACGTTTAAATTTTTTGGATAGGGTTTTGAATTTCAAAGTTACAGTGATTTGCTTTTTTAAATAGTCACCGTATCAAATAAGCTGTGAGCCACTGTATTTCCAATCAAGTGTCAAAATAGCTATTGATTTTTTTTTAATGGTTTTTGCTTCAATTGACTTGACTCTATGGCAATTTACATTGCTTTGCCTAAGTATGGTCAGTCGGGTGAAAAAAAAAAACAAAAAATTATCTTTCAAATTTAATAAGTTGAAATAAGTCCAATAGTTAAGGAGAATCTTATAAAAATGTAAAATTAGCCGTAAAATTACGATTTATAGCACACGGCGTCTACCAGCTACCCGAATTTCAGGTTTTAATTAGAGCTTAGACGAACAGGCACTTAAATTTCTAATTTACTAGTGATCATATATACCTAAATTAGTAATGTAAATGTTTCTTACACACAGCCCTTGCGCAAATGATGAATACTGTCAATGACTGTCTGTCACTCAGAGCAATTAGTTTTTGAAAAATGGAGAAATTGAAAGTGTTTTAAATGTAAAATGTTGCCTCTTTTATGTTCTACTTAATGTAGTTGGAGTACAAACCGTGCAAGGACTACATTCAAGTACTTTAAATATTTTGAATTTAAATTTGATATCTCAAATAAGCTGTCTTCTTCTTCTTTTTCAATGCAAAAAGCGACTTTGTATCGTGCAACTCTACATCATTTAAGAATAAATGACCATAATTTATTGCTAATTTCGCGATATGCTAATGATTGATAATTTAGTCTAGATTACCATATGACACACAGCACTTAAATTATCATTTATGACAAATGATCATTTGGGCAATGCTGTCTGTCTAGGCTCTTACACATATCAATCGAACCGAAAAAACAAAGAAATTTGAAAATTAAAAAATCTGCCAGAATCCCCAAAAAAGAATCCGACCACAAATGTGCTGTCGGATTAAACGACTCGCCTTCGGAATTTACAATCCGAAGTTGGCTGATTCCCATGCAAATAGCAAATCGTTGTCCGAAAATACGATATCGTATGAAATCCGAATCGTAATAGACCCCCAATCATCTCCAAAGGTGCTAGGAGTTCGATACTAAAAACTAAACGAAGCAATGTACATTGTTGTTTACTCAGATTTGTGAAACGGTAAGCAACATTCATAAACCGGGGCTACATTTACCACGCTTAAATAATGTTTTCAAGTTCCAAATTCTTGGATTTTTATCTTGATTGAAATAGCTAGTGCATAAAAAGTCGCGAAAGCGACAAATCGTTATATGTTTAAATAATTTACTTACTGCTATCGTCAATACTGTTATCAAATAAAATAAATTGAACAAAAAACTGATGTATAATTTATTTTCTAATAATTCTAACTAAAGCGCTTGGAAGTCTGTTTATTTTACATTTGGATTCATCCTTGCATTTGAAACGAAGCCAATGTTTGCAACATATATAACACTTCGCGCGTATCATATTAAGAATGCGATAAGAAATGTTTTCGCGATTGTCAATTCTTGCCCTCATTGCCAATTTGAAATACTACAACCCGTCTCCGGAATAACTCGATCATCCCTTCAATTCCTTGCTTTGCTAATAAATCTAACTAGACTCCTCCATCTTAAGTTCGATAGTTCGAAGTTCTTAACTGTCTTAGAAATCTAAACTCTAGCGCACCTGAACCGCTAGAAACACTAATGTTCGAAGAACAGTAGAAGAATCGTGCAGGTTTTGAGTGCATATTCCACCACATGAGCCGCTTATTACGGCCAAACTGTTTCAAACGCCACGTATTACTTTGGTCTAAAGAATGCATTATAACTCATATGGTAGAAAGTTTCAGATATTACCACTGGCATGAATTTCAAAGTTTATCAGAGCAGAACACTTGTTAGTTTTATTCGTTATCAGTTGCTTATTTCACAAAATTTTGAAAGCAGCATCTCATATAACATCAATGAAGAAAAGCACTGTAACTGAAGTTGGTGTTTGGGGCTGCGATCTGAAATATTTGCAGAACTTTGGGAATTGAAACATCGGTTATTTACTTTCATTGCATTTCCGGTATGAATACTAACTGTAAGCATTTATTGATACAAAAGTAGCACAACCGACTCTTGCTGGCAACCTTTCGCCAGTATCAAAGCCAAGAATATATCACATCTGCTTCACGTTGTTATTCGAAGTTATAGGAGTATAAAGAAATTTAGGGTTACCTGCAGCGAGTTTTTTCAAATAATCGAAAATTTAATATTTGCTGTTTATTGTCACTACAAAATCATTACCATTTGAAAATTCTACGATAAAACCGCTTAATAAAGATATTGCAAACAAACACAAAACCAACAATAGCTGGCAACCCTATCGTGGCTTTTCAACCAAATTTGGCCTGAATAATGTTTATAAAAGGTTCCATTAATTGTATGAAATTCGTATTGATTTCATGACTGCACTGGAAGTTATAGGGCAAAAAGTTTTATTTTCCTGAGCGAATTTTCAAAACCAAAGACACAAAAATTACCATAGCTGGCAGCACCAATCAAATTTTTCAACCAAATTTCTATCAAACAGAGTTTAGAGTAAGGTTCAGCTACTGTGTCAATTTCATGAAAATCTGGTAACTTATTCACTTTTCATAGGGCAAAAAGCAGTTTTTTTTTCTTTGTAATTTTTCAAGATGGCACCACTGGCACAGAGTTGCCTACAATTCAAAATCGCTTCTATCAGACCTGGTCCTACTTAAGTCCAATGCATTCTGTAAATTTCAATTGTATCTGATTATGAACTGGGAAACGGTTACCGTTCTTGTCCGACATGAAATTTTACTTTGAACGTGTAGATAAAGCATAAGATTTGTATACAGATTGGTTTTATTGTAAAAAACGGATATTTTTTAGGATATTCGATGGTTTAAAATTTTCTTAATTTAAATTCTTAATTTTTCAAATTTAAGACACCAAAATTATCATAGCTGGCAGCTCCAACCGAATTTTTCAACCAAATTTCTACCAAACACGGTTTAAAGTAAGGTCCAGCTACTGTGTGAATTTCGAACACAGTATCACAAAATCGAACGATTGAATCAGAATTTATAGGGCTAAAAGCAGTTATCTTTTTAAGTGATTTTTCAAGGTGGCACCACTGGCACAGAATCATCCGCATTTCAAAATCATTTCTATCAGACCTGGCTCTATTTAAGGGGTTAGGGGTAGTCAGAATTTTCAAAAAATCTATTTTTGCATTTTTGCATTTCCTTAAAGTATAATATCTTAAAAATATTCTCTGAAATTTTGAAGTGAATCCGACAAATACTTTTCGAGTTACTCGACAGTTAACCAAGGGCTCTCGGGCTCTCCAGAACGCTCGAGAGCAGGTAGTTAGCAGCAGCTGCAAGCAACCGATTTCTCGGGTTCGATTGAATGAATTACAACTTTGATGAATATATAGTTATACCTAAATCTATAAATACCTTACTATATATATTTACAATTTTTAGGTAGCATAAGTGTTTAAATTAAATAATTCGTATTACTCTACATAAATCGAGTGTAAAACTCTAAATGCGTTTTTCTCACAACTATGTTTTTTGAATTGGTGACCACTGTAACTCGAAAACCGCTCAGCAGATTTCAATGAAATTTATACAGCTTTTGGAAAACAGAAAAAACTAGTGCTTGATCGAAGAACTTTTATTTTTTTTTAAATTTCGATTTTTTATAAACAATTAGCTGTTGTTTTTTTCCCGAAAATCTGGAGAAAAATTTCATGAGGCCGCTATTTTGTCAATTTTTTTTTTAAAAACAAAAGCTTCGATCAGGCACTAGATTATCTATTAATAAAACTATTTTTTTTCGTCCGATTAATTTTAGATGAATCTCCAAGGATTTGTGGTGGTCACCGCAAGGAATTTCTGTTGGAGCTGAGTCAACACAAACAGCCATAACTTTTAAAATTATTAATTTTTTTTTCTTCAAATTTTCGTGAGGTCAAGTCGAAACATTATGTAATGTTGCCATATAATTACTTTTATAAAATTAAATGATTTACCGGCAAAAAAAAATTATTGAAAATTCTCATTTTTTCATGTCTCTGACTACCCCTAACCCCTTAAGACCAATACATTCTGCAAATTTCAATTAATTCTGCTCATCGGATCGTGAGTTTCCGTGAACAGAAGTTTTTGATGCTAAAATATAGGTAAATTGGGCAAGGGTTACCAGGCGTGCCCGTTATACCATATCAATTTTTTTTTGTCTATGTAAACAAAGCACAATATTTACATATGAGTGGCTTTTTTTGAAGAAGCGGCATTTATTCAAGAGAGACGATGATTTGGAGGTTTTCCCTTTCAGTGCCTACCCTAGGTACAGGGTTGCCAGCACGTTCATTAAAAGCTAAATAGTACCAATATGTCCTAAAAATTTCGTAATGATTGAATAGCTCTGTCAAAAGTTATCGCAATTTAAAAACTTTCAAGTTTTCCCGTTCTCTTTTTAGGCACCCAGCGCACACATGGGGTTAAAAAATTCCAAAACATTATCCGATTCACTTGTAAAACACGTTCCAAATTTATTTCGTCAACTTTATTTTTGCAAAAATTATTTGTGTACGGAATAATAGGTATATTAAACATATCACTAAAATGGCCGCCTGCGCCAAAGGGTTAAAGATTATTAACTTTTTGTGAGACCTGGCACTATTCTGCACGTACACCAATGTGTCCTGAAAATTTCAGTTCAATCGGATGGCGCGTTCCTGAGATTTTTTGATTATATATATATATATATATATATATATATATATATATATATATATATATATATATATATATATATATTTATATATATATATATATGTTTATATATATATATGTATATATATATATATATATATATATATATATATATATATATATATATATCATCAAAAAATTTCATACATATACACACACATATATATATATATATATATATATATATATATATATATATATATATATATATATATATATATATATATATATGTAGTATGTATAGAAATATGATTTTTAGCCAAAGTGATTTTAATACTAATGTTCTTCTTCGAACATTAGTAAAAAGCAATGTAGAACAAAATCTGTATCAGCAACCGTCTTCATAGGTGGTTGAAATTAAGCTCCTTTGATACAGCTGCTTTCAAGCCATACAGACCCATAAGCTGACGACCCTGCAGTAACCAGCCAATAATCCGCTACTTGTATCGCAGTTGATTGATAATCTGCTGATCAAATCAGCTGCGTTCAGACTGATGAACCTGGGGTGAAATTCTGAAACTCGTACCGAGTCGACGTTTTCGAGTTCTGTCGAACTCGTCTTGAAAACGATTTGCGATTATGAAACTCGATCGAGTAACAAATGATGAAGTACTAGACGATTCTTGTACATTACTGAACGAATGATTTCAAATCTGATATATCCGAAATTAATCTGGGAGTCAGGTGCTAGTAAACGCTTTGAATTTTGAATTTTGAATCCATGTTACGGAGGCTGGGATCATGACTTATTCACCTGAAGAATGAGTAAAGAAAATTTTTGTTTCGGGGAAAGTTTGTGTCTTTTAGGTAAATTATCAAATATAGTTAATTATTTTACTTGTTATTCCATTTAGTAAAATTTTAAATAACAAGAAACAATAGCAATTAAAAAATATCACTTTTTTCTAATTCAATTGCTTCAGCCAATTTCCGTCAATTTTGCCCCTAATAAAAATTTGCTCCAGCCTTAAAGATTCGACTCTATATGCGTTTTAATTTTTTATCAGTGAAGTCAAACATTGCATCTTTGCGCATCAGGTTCTGTAGGTGTCCCAGAACTGATCAAACTTCACACTTGTTAGCTGGCATAAAAATATATACCTAGATAGCTTCCAGATGGGACTGACTAGGAGAAATTCCGTCCGCAGTTGCTTCATACTCTAAAAATCAACATCAGAGTATCCTGGGCAGATTCAGCTCCAGGCCGCGATATTTGATTCAGTTCAAAATTTTGTACAGTCGACTGCAGTTTTCTTCATAGTTTCTTGTTACCATCATTATGTAGTCCATATAAATGACTATTTCACCTTTTAGTCCAGTGAAATTCGGCATAAAAAAGGGGTGCTGGTAGTAGAGACTCTATTTTCATAATCGATTTTTTTACGAGTGTGAAATGATTATTTTCATGCCTCACTTTGGTCCTGATTCAACTCAGGTACTTAGTTAAAGCTAGGTTAACTCAAAGCTCGCTTCTCGGTCCCAGTCTGTACTTAGATTCGAATCAGGACGCACACGCCTATTGACAGTGCTCTACGTACTAGGCTACAAGAGTTTACTTCCTTTTTATTTTATTTTTAAGGATTTTTATTTTATTTTTATTTTTAAGTCCTGCGACATCTATCGTGCTCTGGATGTGTAAATCCATCAGGATATCTAGTATTTTTAGTAAAAAAAATATAACGATAAACTCCCAATTATTAGTTTATCATAACGAAATTTTTCAATCTATTTTATTTTTCAGGAGCACAAGAAGCATAAGTTAGTATCTAATTTAATTTTTAAGATTTTAGAATTTTTAGGTAGATAAATTAGCCAAGTATTGTCTTATTTTTATCGCTAAGCAATAAATTGTTATAAATATGAAATAGCTGTTTTAACCCACAGTTGATACAAAAACACATAAAATAACATAACTGAACTACTTCATTTATATTTTTGTTTGCAATCATAAATAACGTTCATCATTTCTAACGTATACGATATTAATTTGTATTAAATTTCTTAAAATCCTACAAAAATACAATTAATTATTGTGGTAGTATTCTGTTATGAATTTAATTTATTCTAAGAACTTACGCTGCCAGTCTGTAACTCATTTTTGATATTTTTTACATTTACTTTTTTATTCCCTGTTTTTATTTTAACACTTATTTGCAATATTTTTCACACTTAATTGAATTTTCTGTTTTTAGGACCATACAAACATGTTAAAGTTGTACGTTCACAGCCGGATGATAATGGATTCTTAACAAAAACTGTATTTGAACATCACAACTTTAAAAAACTGGAACAGTTAGTATTTTTATTTTCGAGTTGATTTTTAGATTTTAATTAATTTGATTATGTTCCCCTGCAAAAAAGGCTTGATTCGATATTTTTTTCTTACATTTAGAGAATTACATACAAAATCTAATATCTGTCAACCTTTTTCTCGTTGTTTTAAGAATTTCAATTCTAATATGGCCGTTCGAGCTGATGAAATATTGTCCTCTAACGTAATCGTCATTGATAACTGACCCATATCTATACTGAAGTATAAACAGCAAGCATATATACATATGTGCCTGCTTGGCGGGTCTCATTGTATCTACTGCAAACTGGCAGTACTTATGAGCAACCAAACGTTATCTTTAATTACTTAATTATTTAATTTGAGAAACATATTCATTGATATATTATGATAAAATCGACTATTCTTCTGATGAAATACATCTACTGTTCAGCTGCTAAATGGTTTAATTCAATTCCAAACGTCACGATATACATCTAAAAATATTCTTTGGCGAAGAATGATTTACAATCTGATTAAAAGTAGATGAATTTTCTCATTTTCGATGCACAAATCACAACTGTTGGCAGCACCAAAATATCACTTAACCCACGTTGGCAGCACCATAGTATCACTTAGCCTACGTTGGTAAGACCAGAGTGGAAGAGTCGGAGAAAGAAGCGTGTACTGGCAGCCATACCAATTTTAGAACAAAGCTACACCGTGTCTTATCATTTTGCCACTAATAAATCATTTATAATTTTCAAGTTAATAAAGTGAGTTTCTCTTTATTTAAACGGCACAAAGTTTTTAAAATTGTGTTGTCACGTTAATTCAAATATGCCACCAAAAACGAGGTCGAAAGCAAATACCACGGATGTTTCCGAGGTTGAGATGTCGAACAGTGAACTCGAAGAAACCAAAATTGAATGTGTCTCCATGCCTGGAAATCTAGGAAAGATTCAAATAAACGCATTAATAGCATCGCTGCTTTGCGCGAGTCTGTGGAGCAACTACGCCAGGAATCTATAAACAAATGAGTGGAAATACGCCAGCTTCGGTGACATTCGCGCACTAATATGATCGTAGCGGGACCTTTAGCAGCAACATAGAATTGGCACAGTTCTTCACCGCTGCCTGAGCTACAACTGTGTAAAGATGACGCGTCCGCTGCTAAACTGTCACCGCCGTCTCTCATTTTGTCACAGTCATCATCATACATGCCGTACCAGTCGTCAGCTCAGCCGCCATCCTTTGTTTATTCGCAGCCGGCAGCTTAACCACCATCATTTGTGTCTTCGCAGCTGCCATCGAGTTTACCTTTGCGGACGTCGGCTCTACCACCGATCGTGCCTCCAGAGCCGTCGTCGCAGATGCCGTCATTTGTACCCCACTCAGCATTACAACATCCGAGAAAAAATTATAAATTATATCATCTAGCGTCATTTGATGGCGATACAGAAACCAGGCCTTTATTTGTGGCAAGCTATGTGAATACTACAAAGAAGTTTGGATACAACAATAAACAGAACTTAATACGCCTACAAACGGAAGGAAGGCAAAGCGCAACGAACAGTTACATCGCTTCTTATTTACCCGGATGATGTGCCAAAGGTGATGCAGGAATCGGAATTCAACTTCGGTCGGCCAGAACTGCTCGTACGTTCACAACTCGAGCAGCTAAGAAAATTCCCGGTAATTCAAGAACATGCGTTGGAGAATGTCCTGAATCTGTCCAATCGCGTGCGACACATTATTGCGTTCCTCAAACCGACCAAATGTTACCATCATTTACAAAATCCGATGCTGTTGGACGAGTTCATTGCCAAACTGCCACCTTCTAAGCAATACGAGTGGTCTCGATACGCCGCCAATGCAAAATAATTTCCGACAATAGCAGATTTTTCAGACCGGATCAGTGAACTTGCTAGAGTTGTGAGCATAGTGCAGCACAATAAATCAGGATCTAGCCGTCAAGCTACTGCACCCTACGCCCCACGAAAATAAAGTGCCCCACGAAAATAAAATGCCTAAATGGTCATGAATTCAATTACTGTCAGAATTTCAAAGCATTGCGAGTTGACGAGAGATGGGAAAGAGTAAAAAAGGACATCTTTGTTTTGCTTGTTTCAAAAAAGGGCATAGTCTTCTTCACTGCTGCAGGAGAAAACCTTGTGGAATAAACAAGTGCAATCGCAGGCACTACCAGTTGCTCCATCAAGAAGTTGTGTCTCCGAAGTCTGATCAATGTGCCGAACAGCTGTTAAATTATCGCCAGGGAAACGAATCTGCCTTTTTGTTCAAAATATTGCCCGTAAATTTGTCCAGGCCACGTGGAAAAATGACAGTTTATGCCATGTTTGATGAAGGGTCGTCAGTTTTACTACTGGAGGAAGATATAGCGGACACTCTTGGTTTGCGAGACCATAAATCAATGCTTACCCTCCAATGGTATGGTCACAGTCAAAGTCACAGAAAGATCAAGAGAGGTTGCTGTCGCTGTAAGAGGTCAGAGTGACAACGCTAGAAAGTTTACCCTAAAAAATGTTCGCACCGTTAAAGGTTTACACTTTTCGATACAAACATTTCGCAAAGTTAGATTTTTGCACACAAGTTCACTCCCAATTGCAAGTTACAAGGATGTCAAGCCTGTACTTCTATTGGAACACGACAACTGTATTCTCGCAGTTCCGAATGACGTAAAGTAAGCCGGGGCTGATCGGCCAGTTGCCCTTTGCACAAAAATGGACTGGGTAGCCTTCGGGCCACTCAGCGGTCAACAAATTGTTAAGCCAAGAGTGTTTCACGATCGTGAGGCACAGACGTGCAAAACCCTTCACAATCTAATGGAAGAATACTTTACTATCGAAAGTTTCGGCGTAAGAAGTACAGATAATGTTCTTGAATCAGCCGAAAATACTAGAGCCAGGAAATTACTGGCCAACACCACCAAAAAGATGGACCAGCAATATGAAACAGGCTAAAGTAGCTAAAGTAGAAGATAAAACGAAGAAAGACCCACCTACGCTGCTAAGTACAAAAGGGAGATGAATGCTTATATTATGAAAGGATATGCCAAATTGTTGTCGCCAGAGGAGGTCAAAGTGGAACCACCCAATACTTGGTATCTTCCCCATTTTGAAGTCGTTAACCCTAACAAACCAGACAAACTACGGATAGTGTTCGACGCAGCCGCTGCCACATCAAACACTTCACTTAATTCTGTTTTACTCGAAGGACCCGAACATGCTCAACCAATCATGACAATTATTTTCAAGTTTCGCCATAGTACCTTGGCGAAACTTGAAAATGATTGTCAATTAGCCGCGGATATTCAAGAAATGTTCTCCCAAAGATAAATTATATATTCAGATCAAAACGCCCAAAGATTCCTATGGAGGAACGGAAATTCTTCAGAACCCGTCCGTACTTATTCCATGACGTCAATGATCTTTGGAACCATTTTCGCGCCTTGCTCCGCGGAATATACAAAGAATGTCAACGCCGACACCTTTCTATCCGACATGCCGAGAATTGTCAAAGCAATTAAAGACAATATGTACGTTGACGACTTGGTCATAAGCTTCAATACCCAAGTAGAAACCGAAGAAGTTAGCTGACAGGCCATTGCTAGAAACGCCGCAGCAGGTTTCCACTTGCGAAATTTCGTCTCGTAACATAAGCAGCAAACAGGACATCGTCAACATGGAATGGCAAAATACTACCAGGAATGTTTTGGAACACAGTCAGCGACACGTTTGAGTTCCAATTCAAGTTCCACCAAATCCCGAAAGATGTAATGGAAGGTCAACGCCCGCCTACGAAGAGGCAGCTGTTAGGCATCGTCATATCCATCTTCGATCCATTGGGAATACTTGCATATAGCACTATCTTTACGAAACTGTTGCTGCAATCAACATGGAAGCTGCAAATTCAGTGGGACGACTTATTGCCTCATCACCTGTATGTGCAATGGAATGCATGGTAGACCCAATTTCAAATTGTAATAACATTTACTACCGCAAAGACACGATGCGCACCGCTAAAAGGAATGACTATCTCACATTTGGAGCTGCAGGCAGCATTATTGGACAGCCGCTTAAGGATGTCCGTCTCCAAGTGTCACGATTTAAATATCAACCAAACGATATTTTGGTCAGACTCCAAAACTGTCGTGTTATGGGTTCGTTCTAGGTCGAGAGAATACAAGCAATTCATTGCGTGTAGGATCGCCAAAAACTTCGCCAGCACAAAGCCAACGCAATGGAGATAGCTACCTACAAACTTGAATGTAGCGGATGAGGCCACGCGACTGAAAATGTCCCCAATGTTCAATCCGGAATCCAAATGGATTCTGGGGCCAGAGTTTCTACGATACGAGGAAGAGTTTTAGCCAAGTGACGACGTGCAATTTTCGTCAAAACACTGTGCACTTGAACAAGCCCCTCGCCGAAATATGCTTCTAGACAGGCTAGGTACAAGCTTTATAGACTTTATATACAAGATATTCATCTTACGTAAAGCTATTGAAGATCGTTGCGTGATTTCTCCCTTTCGTGAACAACATCAAATGTACGAAACCTATTATCAAAAACCACCAGGAACTCACTGCGACAGAAGTATCTACCGCTGAGAAGGTTGTTTGCCGTCTGGTCCAAAATGAGGCCTTTATAAGAGAAACAGAAATACTACGCGACGGTGGGAGCTTATCTAGATCCGGGGACATTTTCGCATTGACACCATGCCTGGACAATGATGGTTTACTACGGGTAAAGGCAAGAGTTGATAACGCCGAGACGCCCAATAATACTACCTAAGAACCATATGTAAGTCTCCTTATAATGTAGCACAACCATCATAAACGCCATCACCAGAATGACATTTTGACAATAAATGAGATGCGTCAAAGGTTTCGGGTGGGTGTCAAATATGTGTCAAATGCACGAGCATTATTAAGCTTGTCGCACACTATTCCGTCACGACACGACACGACATAGAAAAATGTCGTACGACAGTCGGTTGACCAACGCACACTATACCGAACCGACCGACACATCAGTTTGTGAAAAGTATTCAGAAAATGCATTATGTTTCATGCAATGCAAAATGTGTATTGTTAAAAATTAGAAAAATGATAAAAATGAAATTAATTGTAATTTCTTCCCATCTATTTGTCTTATTTTGTGTGTTGTCGTAACTTTTTGAGCTTATTTCATACAATTCTTTCTACAGGACAGCGTAAAAGTTTCTGTTCTTTGATATGCAAAATCAACCGGAATAAATTAGTGGGAAAAAAACAATCTTTCAAAATTTTGAAACCCTCTTCTATTTTTCTTAAACCTACATAGCTTTAATTAGCCAAAATAATGACTGTTGTTGTTTAAGAGTCGGTAAAAACAGGTAACGAAATTCAAAGAGGATTAATGTATCGATTTTTTTTTAAAACCTGAAAAACTTTGGCATTCTTCAACGGATCGAACTGATAATAATGGTTAATAGTCTACTTTATGCAAAAGTCTCAGAAAGCGAATTTTAGATTGTGTTGAAAATGAATGAGGGCATAATTCATACTAATTATATATTGTGTTGCTTCAGGTGTGTTAAATGTTGTACAAGAAATACTAAGGACAGAAATTTTAGCACCACCCAGTAGTTTCTGGCCAAAATTTTACATCCATTACCAGGTCGATATTTTTTTTTAATATCAAAATGCCTAACGACAACTGATGCTTATCAGGAATTGTTCAGAAAATGCATTATGATCAATACAATGGAAAGTGTGTAATGTGAAACATTTAAAAAAATTAAAATTGAAATTTTCTCAGCAAATTCTTCTCAAATATTTTCCTTATTTTGTGATTTATTGTAATTTTTTGAACTTATTTCATACAGCTCTTTATATTTTCTGGCCAAAAAAGTTTTACTTCATCCATTTCCAATCCGTAATTTTTTTTTTAAATATCAAACTGCCGAACGACAACTGATGCTTATCATAAAATCTATGAAGCTATATGAAAGCCCGCACACTTAACCGACACGACACGCTACAAGGACGTACATCATTTGTCGGATTGGATTGAATTCGAACATCCCAAACGACAAAAATTTTTTGCTGTCCTGTCGTGTAGTGACGTGTTGGTCAAGTGTGCGGGCGTTCATACAATTACATACAATTTATTCTCACAGATTTTTGTCGTGTCGTGTTGTGACGTGTCGTGTCGGAATAGTGTGCGATATGCTTTAAAGTCAATCAAGAAAAAATGTCCAACGAGGATATATACACGTGCTCAGCCGTTCTATCCTCTCATGGGCCAATTGCCGCTCGACCGCCTTACGTCGTTAGTACGACCATTCAGCTATATGGGTGTGGATTATTGTGGGCCATTTAACATTTCTGTTGGCCGCAGAAGAGAAAAACGCTGGGTGGCATTATTTACTTGCCTGGGAACACGTACCGTACATTTGGAAGTAGCGCAAGATTTGTCGACGGACGCCTTTCTTTTATGTTTTCGCAACTTTGTGAACCGTCGTGGAACACCAGTTAGGATTCAAAGTGATAACGGAACCAATTTCATAGGGGCGCAGAAAGAGCTAAAGAAGGAAAATCGATTTTTTTACTTTGGACAAATCCAGAGTGAGATTTCAAGAGACAATGTTGAAAGAATATTCAACTGTCCGGTCAATCTTGGTGCAGGTGGTTGTTGGTAACGTCTCATTCAATGTGTTAAACGTTTACTGCCTAGGCTCTTGAAGGAAGAAGCATCGAGACTTCAAACATTTCGCAGCGTACTGATTGAAGCCGAGAACATAATCAACAGCCGGCCGCTGACTGAATTGCGACTGACGCCAAACGATGAAGAACCTCTTACGCCAAATCATTTCCTATTAGGATGCAATCGTACACAAACACCAAGCCTTCATGAAGAACGAGTTTGTCTCCGTAAGCAGTGGAAGTGTGCACAATACCTTAAGGATCGACTATGGAAGAGGTGGGTAGTCGAGTACTTGCCACAGATATTAAACCGGCCATAATGGCGACAAAAAGTAGCCCCACTTCAAAAGGACCAGCTAATCATCATATGCGATGCCAACCAACCACGGGTTCTGTGGCAGAAGGGATGAGTTACAAGACTTTTTCCAACCAAAGACGGGCAAATGCGTACTGTCGAAGTACGAACAAAACAAGGAGTCTTCCGCCGTCCAGTCTCCAGCCTAGTCGCGTTGGAGTTTGTTGAATCCCTGTAAGGATTCACAGGGGGTAGGATGTTGGCAGAACCAAAATATCAGTTAACCTACGTTGGCAGCACCAGAGTATCACTTAATCTACGTTGGGAAGACCAAAGTGGAAGATTCTGAGAAAGAACCGTGAACAAAGCCACGCTGTGTCTTATAATTTTGCCATTAACAAATCTTTTATAGTTTTCAAGTTAATAAAGTGAGCTTCTCTTTATTTAAACGACAAAAACATTTTGTATTTTGTGGACTATTGTAGGTACAAAAGATGAAATAAAATTTAATTCTTTATTGAATTCTGTTCAGAAAATTGCAAGACAGAAAAAAATGTATTATTTGCTTTGGTTCATAATTGTTGGTTGTGTATATCAAATCAAATTTGAAGTATCAAGCAATTAAGTTGTTCAAATCCTCTAACTATGCGTGTAAAAATTGTAGAGAAAAAACCCGTGGAGTACATTCAAACATATCAAGCTCTCTTAAATTCCTTAAAAACAAACTAACTTAATTATCTCAATTTCTAAAACCCCCCAAAAAAACTTTATATACCCTAAAATAAAGGATCCGATTCAATACTAAATGCTATCCTTAATCCAATTCCAGATTCATTTTCGATCTCTCCGAATCGTATCCGTCTATCACTCGTCTTTATTCCATTGGCAAAAGTGTTCAAAATCGTGATCTTTGGGTCATGGAAATTACAAAAACGCCAGGCAAGCATATTCCAGGCATACCAGAATTCAAATATGTTGCTAATATGCATGGAAATGAGGTGGTTGGCCGTGAAATGCTTCTTTACTTGGCCAAGTATCTTTGCGAAAACTACATGATCGACGATCGCATCACAACTCTAGTCAACACAACACGAATGCACTTCCTGTTCAGCATGAATCCAGACGGATATGAAAAGTCACGAGAAGGTTAGATTTATTTTGATACTTATATCCTGGTATTAATAAAACATATTTTTTAGGAGATAAATTTTCGGTAGTTGGACGTTCCAATGCACATGGTGTTGATTTGAATCGAAATTTCCCAGATCAATACGGTGTGAATAAAATGAACATGAAACAAGAACCAGAAGTGAAGGCTGTAATGAATTGGACTCTTTCAATTCCGTTTGTACTGTCAGCTAATCTGCATGGAGGATCTCTGGTTGCGAACTATCCTTTCGACGACGCACCGAAAGATTTCAAACCAAACAATGACATAAAAACTATTTACAACCCGACTGATGATAATGCAATGTTTATGTTCTTAGCACATACCTACTCGAATGTGAGTCTCGGCAAAATGTTAACGCTGCAGTTTTATGACTTTTTTTTCATTTCAGGCTCATGCGAGAATGCACTTGGCGCCAAAATGCCCGCTTTTCAAAAAAGAAAAATTCAAAGAAGGCATTACCAATGGCGCCAAGTGGTACAGTGTAACTGGCGGCATGCAAGATTGGAACTATGTAAAGGCTGGAGTTTTCGAGTTGACTCTAGAACTGGGTTGCGAGAAATTCCCACTGAAAGCAAAACTTCCGCAACTTTGGCAGGAAAACAAGGAGCCTCTGATCAAATTTATCGAACAAGTCCATCATGGAGTGCATGGATTTGTGCGAAGTTCGATTGGAAATCCTGTGCAGAATGCTTTGATCTCGATCGATGGTATCAAGCATCTCTCCTACAGTTCAGAGCAAGGAGACTATTGGAGACTACTTCTCCCAGGAACATACAATCTGACTGCAGTCGCAACTGGGTATATTTACAAAGATCGCTTGAAAACCATCATTGTTGATCGTAACTTTGTCATTTCAGTTTCGAAACGCAACGGCAAGAGATCACTATTCCGCCAGATCCAAACAGTACAATCAGTTTGGATATTATTCTAATGAGAGATGACCCACAGCATTGGGCTTCTGCGCATGATTACAGAATTTTGAAGAATGTCTTGAAGACGAAATATCACGGAAACGATCACATCAACAGTGAAATGGCTGAATTGGCTTACTATAATTTGGAAATTGCATCTTACAACTACAAGGATACTGATTACTTTGAAGAATATCCAACTTTGAAGATAACATCAAATGTGAATTTAACGAATATAAGGTTATTTGATCACAATTTCAACCGGATTCTATTTTTCAGATCGGCTCTCCTGAAGAAACCAAACTTCATATACTGATTCTTAGTTCGATTTCTTCAGCATCACCGTTGGGTCGTGAAATGACAATGAATTTAGCTCGTCATGTAGTTGAAGGATTTAAGACTAAAGAACCACCTGTCATGCGAATTTTAAATAACACGGTCTTGCACTTTGTGCCTGTGTTTTATGGATTCGATGAAGTTAAGAATCAGTTCGATACTAAGTAATTCATAAAAAATCATGTTAATTAATTATCCTTAAAATTGTCTTTTTTTGTCTTTTTAGCAATGCTATATGTGATCCGATTTCGAAAAATGATTGGGGTGAAAATCTATTGAGCCCCGAGAAAAATAATCAGCGGGAACTGTTTTTCAAATATTTGGAAAGTGAGAAATTCGATGCGATTCTAACATTTTCAGCTGGAACTAGTCAGGATGTTATGTAAGTATGGCGAAAGTAAATTTTATTTAGCAGTATTTTAAGTAGCCACATTGATCACTTACCAGATTTATCATACTAGAACTATAATTAGCTGTGCTATAATGAGCTGTTCTAGGTTGAAATATCTCTGCAAAATATGTCGCATGAGCAATTCGTTTGCACTAGCTAGTCTGAATTTGCTTTGATTTGTGTTTCATGAGCCTAGTCTAAATTGAACTTTTGAAGCACTTTTGTAGTGTTACGCTAAGACTGATGCTTTACTTAGTATATGGTAACATACAAGTCATATAAATGTGTGTGTGTGTGACTGGGGTCGTGTGCTGGCACTGTATATTAGTATGGCATCTATGTGAAATCTCCTATTTTATAAAATTTTAAAGAAGACAAATGTGCAAAAAGGAATTATTCAAATATAACGATATCTTGATTCACGTTATTCAACTTGCTGAACGCACTAGGTTAGGTTAGGTTAAAGTGGCTGCCGATCCACAGAGGTCTGCCGACCGCCACACATAGGCACAAGAGAGGCCCGTTGTGATGCCACAATAATTTGTGACTCTCTCCTACTCACTGAACTCGGGAAACCATCTGCTTCCTTTGACAAATCGCGATATCCCCTTTAAATTGACCAGGGACAACTCGGTCAGGTTTGAGAGAAAGGAAGCACCAATTGCCACCAACGTTCTCCTTGCCAACGCCGGGCACTGACACAAAAGGTGGAGGACGGACTCCTCCTCATCCTCAGAGCCACAACTGCGACAGAAATCGTTAAACTGCACTCCCAATCGTTGTGCATGCCGTCCTATGAGGCAGTGGTCCGTAAGAACTCCCACAGTGCAGCGTAGAGCGCTTCGAGTTAAACCTAAAAGCTGCCTGGTGGATGATTCAGGATGATTCATCTGCCCAGGACCTCCTATCATCCCGAGATATTTTTGCCTGATGGCCAGTTTGACCGCACTAACTTGAATTTATTTCAATTCTACTTTAAGATTAATCTGCACACTAACCACTTACAATTCATATTTATTAAATTATTTCTGTAAACCTCTTCGGCGGTTTGATCGTTCGTCCATATCGAGAGACTTTGAATTGTTCAGTATTTGTTGAAACATTTGCTGACGTTCTCGATTGACTGTCTTCTGTTACTTCAGGTCGACTTTGATTCACCGGAACTTCGACAGCTGGTTGTTCGATTGGGATTTTAATGGTAGTTGGTTATTGCTCTGGTCACACGACGATCGGGGAACAACGGATATCGCCTTTTCTTTTATGCAAGTGATAGTTGCTACGCCGATATCTTCTGTCATTACTTGTCTCCGCAATGCCCGATCTCGGATGATTGGTTTCCTGAACTACCTTAGCGCCAATTCAGTCACGATGTCCGACCTGCATGCGCACCTTATCCCCCGTTTTTAACATTTCTGCTGGCAATGCTACATTATCGTAATAATGTTTCTGAATTAGACGCAAATTTGTTAGTTCCTCCGTCACATTGCCAATGACCTTTGGATATAACTTTTCGCGTTCAATTGGCACTATAGAACGTGTTGCTCGACTAAATAGACGACGAGCCGGTGATTTTAAAACATAATTTCGATTGGTGTTCCTTAATAACAACAATGCCATGAAAACGTCCGTGTCATCTTAATGACATTTGTTTTAACAAATTTTTTACTGTTTGCACATTGCGTCCCGCGAATCCATTTGGATAGTGAGGGAAAGAAATATGATGCTCACTCCCAATATTTGGAAAACTCCTTGAATTCGATTCAAAGATTTCCATCGATTCCATTCGATTCAAAGATTTCCATGTACCGAAAACCATTGTTTTAACAACCATATTATCTCTGCAGACGTTGACGACTTGAATTTCCTAAAATCCATCCATCCTGAATAGTGATCAGCGATGAGGAGATATTCGCAGTCCCGGAATTTGAATAAATAGGATGGTACAAGTTGTAACAGATAGTTTGGAATAGTTTTCCGCTGATTGACCGATCCAAAAGGCATAATTTTTCGCTCTGTATAGCATGCTTGTGATTCCCGGATGTCCAATGTGTATTTGTTTTAGAAATCCATGAATCTGAAGCTGTGAATTGATTTAGGCCACCCACGTTCAATAACTGCTTTCAACAATCGTATTTCGATGTCTTGTTCTGTAGCTTTCTATTGAAAGTTGAATTTAGTTTTGTATACCACTGTAAGTTTTCACTTCTGTCAATAAAGACGTGCTCTCTCTTGCATTGTGTCTTGTCATAACCGAACGTGTTTTATTTTCCGCTCCCAGTTTTTCGTGTAGATGCACAAATTCTTTTGCGTTGTGACCGGCTCGATTATAATTTACAACAGGTTATGGACCCACAGTACGGATGCAATTGATATTCGCGGATAATTATTGATGTGTTATTAAGACGATTTTGATCGCGACGAAAAAGTTCTAAGATGGCGACGATTTCACAAGTTGAGAAATTGAAAGGTCGAGAGAATTACGATACCTGGAAATTGGCTGCGAAATCATACATGATAATCAAGAATTATTGGAGTTGCATTGTTGGGACAGAAGCGGATGCCACGCTAAATCAGAAAGCAATATCTGAACTCATTTTAATCATTGATCCGGTCAATTTTTCGCATGTACAGGAATGCGAGACTGCGAAAGATGCATGGGAGCGCTTGGAGAAGGCCTTTGAAGATCAAGGGATTTGCCGGCGAGTAGAACTGTTGAAGCAGTTGGTTCAATTGAAGTTGGACGAATGTGAATCCATGGAGGACTACATCAACAAAATGATATCTACTTCAATTAAGGTTAGACGTGCTGGGCTCAAAATCGATGACGAAATCATCGGATCGCTTATGTTAGCGGGGCTTCCAGACGACTACAAGCCTTTAGTGATGGCAGTCGAAAACTCAGCTATAAAATTAACTTCGGATTCCGTGAAGACAAGACTTCTTCAAGAGGTGAAATATGAAAAAATGAATTCGCATTCAATCGCACTGATGGGAAAACATACGAAACAACGTGAAAAACTAAAGCCAAAATGTCAAATAAGATGCTTTGATTGTAATGAGATTGGGCATTTTGCACGGCACTGTCCTCGGAGAAGAAATCAGAAAGGAAAAACTGACAAGTCGCTTTATGCAGCCCTCGTGGCGCAATCGACTTCATCTAATCATTGGTACATCGATTCGGGTGCGTCGGCTCATATGACAAATAATAGTGAAATTTTGACCCAAGTAACTGAAACATCTTCCAGTGAAATAGTTATTGGCAACAACACAAAGCTGCCAGTGAAGTGTGCCGGGAATACAAATTTAAAAATTTCGTATGGTAAAAAAATTGATAATGTCAAAGTGGATAATATTTTGTATGTGCCTGAAATTTGTGGAAATCTTCTGTCAGTCAGTCAAATGGCGAAGAAAGGTAACAAGGTTGTTTTTGATGACAAGAAGTGCGAAATTTTCAACAGGAATCGTGAACTGATTGCTAGGGCACCACTTGTGAATGACATCTATCAATTGGAAAGTTTTCCTATTGAGAACAAAAATATAGTCGCGCTTAGTGCAAACGTAAATAACCAACTATGGCATCGTAGATTGGGGCATATTTGTAATGCTAATTTAAGGAATGTTGAAAAAGCAGCAACTGGCATTGGTTCTTTATCAAGCCGTTTTGATGATAAGTGCGTTGTATGCATACAAGGAAAGCAAACACGATTATCATTTAAAGACATTGGAGTTCGTGCTGAAAACATTTTACAACTTGTACATTCCGATGTGTGTGGACCTATGCCACGTAAATCATTAGGTGGTGCGCGTTATATTGTGACGTTTGTTGACGATCACAGCCGAAAAGTATTCATCTACCCGATTAAACAAAAATCGGAAGTGTTCGTGACATTTCGAAGATTTAAAACGTTGGTAGAAAACCAAAGTGGCCATAAAATAAAAATTTTACGTAGTGACAATGGAACTGAATATTGCAATAAAAAGTTCAACGATTTCTTAGAGAAATGTGGCATTATACATCAAAAAACTGCTCCTTATACGCCGGAACAGAATGGTGTTGCTGAACGCATGAACAGAACCATTATCGAGAAGGCACGATGCATGCTGTTGGATGCTGGTATTTCAGAATCGTTTTGGGCTGAAGCCGCTAATACCGCAGCTTACTTGATAAATAGAATCCCATGCAGAGGGAAAAACAAAACATCGGAGGAGCTTTGGTGTGGTATCAAACCAAACCTCAAATATTTACGAGTTTTCGGGAGCAAAGCCATGGCTCACATTCCTAAGCAGCTTCGTGGAAAGTTTGACGTAAAATCTAGAGAATGTATCTTTGTTGGCTATAGTGAGCACTCGAAGGCTTATCGACTGTATGACCCGAAGACTAGAAAAATATCAATTAGCAGAGATGTTTATGTTAACGAAAATCGAGGAAGTCAGGTAATTAATGAGTCAAACCACTCTAATTATTTTGATTTCTATCCGACAGTTGAAAATCACAAGACAGTCGAATCTGTAGCTGAGATTGACCCTAATAATGAATTCAGTGAGGGTAAATCTAATGAGACTTCATTATTGGATGTTGAATTTGTCAATACGAAATGCAAGGCGGATAGTAGATCCAACGACAACAATGGCAGATCTGACGACGAAGATAACAACGACATGTTATTGCGACGTTCCGAGCGAATTGCAAACAGGAAAAATGCATTCATCGCTGATGTCTGCGAAACTTGTGAGCCAGTGTCGGTTAAAGAGGCGCTGTCTAGTTCTGATGCGTTAAATTGGAAAGCAGCGATGGATTCTGAGTACGATTCATTGATCGAAAACGGCACGTGGGTTTTGACCGATTTACCACAGGGAAGAAAGGCAATTGATAGCAAGTGGGTCTTTAAAGTTAAACGTGACACTACAGGAGCTGTTGCGCGGCATAAAGCACGTTTAGTTGTAAAAGGCTATTCTCAGATACGTGGTATTGATTACGAGGAAACGTTTGCACCGGTAGTGCGTTATTCATCTATTCGGTTTCTTCTCGCTATGGCGGTTAAATTCAATCTGGATATTCATCAAATGGATGCAATAACGGCGTTTTTGCAAGGAAACTTAAATGAGGAGATTTATATACACCAGCCTGAGGGTTTTGAGGATGGAAGTAAGAAAGTTTGCCTTCTAAAAAAATCACTATATGGATTAAAGCAATCAAGCCGTATGTGGAACGAAAAGTTGAATGGAGTTTTATTAGGTTTTGGACTAAATAGGTCATTGACTGACCAATGTATTTATTTTCAATGCTCGAAAAATATCATCTTGATTCTTGCCATCTATGTCGACGACATTTTGATCTTCAGCAATGACAAAAACGCCAGAGATAGACTGAAGAGAGAACTATCAGTTCATTTCAAGATGAAGGACTTAGGAGTTGCATCATCTATCCTTGGAATGAACATTACAAGAAGCAACGATGGATCAATTGCGATTGATCAGAGCAACTATATTAAAGACGTTTTAAAACGTTTTAATATGCTGGACTGCAATCCGGTTTCGTCGCCAATGGATGTCAACCAAAGGTTATCGAAGGAAATGTGCCCGAAAGATGATAATGAGAGGCGCGAAGTTGAAAATATTCCATATCAAGAAGCCATAGGAAGTATCATGTTTGCGGCTCAAGCAACTAGGCCAGACCTGAGCTTTGCAATGAGTTCACTTAGTCGATTCAACGCGAATTTCGGCAAACCACATTGGTTAGCGCTAAAAAGAGTTCTGCGATACCTTAAGGGTACAGTTAGCACAAAGTTGTGGTTTAAGAAAGATGCAGATCCAGAGCTTATTGGATTCTGTGATGCCGACTGGGCTGGAGATCTGGACGAGAGAAGATCTACAACTGGTTACGTTTTCAAAGCGTGCGGTGGATCAGTCTCATGGAGCACGCGCAAACAACCTACAATTGCGCTATCCACAACTGAGGCAGAATTTATGTCTATGGTTGCGGCAATACAAGAAGCATTATGGCTTAAGCGGTTTGAATGTGAAATATTCAAAGATGCTTCTCAAACAATTAAATTGTTTTGCGATAACAAAAGTGCTATTCAGCTTGCTACAAATAATAGCTATCATTCCCGAACGAAGCATATCGATGTAAAAAATTACTTTGTACGAGAAAAACTGGCGGATGGAATGATCAAACTGGAATATAAGCGGACTGAAGAAATGATTGCCGACGTCATGACAAAACCGATGAATAGTGTTAAACTAAATCATTTTGTTAGGGACTTTGGATTATATAAATAATAAGTTGTTGTTTTTGCAAAATGATATGTATTTGAATTATTAACAAAATTATCTTCAGTGAGGGTATTGAAAGTTGAATTTAGTTTTGTATACCACTGTAAGTTTTCACTTCTGTCAATAAAGACGTGCTCTCTCTTGCATTGTGTCTTGTCATAACCGAACGTGTTTTATTTTCCGCTCCCAGTTTTTCGTGTAGATGCACAAATTCTTTTGCGTTGTGACCGGCTCGATTATAATTTACAACACTTTCACGTATCGTTGTAATGCTTGGTTAGTTATAGAAATAATGGCGCTGATTTGATATGATTCCTCACTTTTTTCTTCGTTTTGTGTACAATCACGACCTAATGTATCAGCAGCTGGAATTTGAGCGCGCTTCACGTAGGCAACACTCGGTGTGTATCGCATTGCGGCTATTGTGGTTGACTTTTTGAAAATTGTTTCGAGTGGTTTGTGGTCTGTTTCTATCCACAGCTGCTTACCATAAATATATTCGTGAAATTTCTTGTATCCGAAACGAATAACCATTGCTTCCTTTACTATCTGCGGATATATTTGCTGATTTTTCGTGAATGCCTTTGTAGCGTAAACAATCGGACGTTCATCTTGCATAAGACAACAACCCATTGCAAATGACCTGGTATCGACCGAACGTTTTACTGGCTTATTTACATCGTAAAATTGGAATGTTGAAACGGATTTGATTGCCTTTTTATATCTCGTCAAACGTTTTCTGCTGATTGCTGTCCCAATTCCATTCCACATCCTTGACAAGCAATCGACGTATTGGTTCAGACAACTCAGACAAGTTTGGAATAAATTTAACCATCATAATCTACGAAAATATTAGGCGTGTTTTTTTGCTCCGATACAGAACAGAATAGAACAATGACGCAAAAAAACGATCCATCACAAAACAGCTGATGCTTTCGCTAAGACTGACATAGGTTGCTGTATTTGCTGAGGTACCACTCAATAGCTCAAAATAAAGGGAGAAAATAACGAATATATGTACATTACCACAATCGATAGAAAATAGCAAAAGGACTAACAGAAAATTATCTCTTTTAACTTTCTACACATTATGCGAGTTTTTTTTTTTACTTTACTAACTACCAAAACATTCAACTTTACCTTCAAAAAACCAAAGCTATCTCACAGAAAAAAAAAGACAACTTCGTATGAGCTTTTCTTTTTTCTATCAGCACATTCTATACTTCAGCACGTGAACTACCTATGACGAATACAATTTCTGTATTAGTGAATTCACTGGTGCAGGAGTGTTGTTGTTTCCAATGCGTATACTCTATTCTCTGCTGGATAGAGGAGCAAAAAAACACGCCTATTTACGGCACTGATGATATGCCAAACGGTAACCGCAGATATCGGTAGCGTCCCCAAGGAGTTGCAATTGCCAGAAAACTCGATGTGCGCTTCGTTAATTTCACTTGCCAAAACCCTTTTTCAAAATCCAATTTAGTGAAGTGCTTTGAGCCTTTCACCTTTACTGATATTTCCTCGACCCTTCTCAATGGAACGTGTCGTCGCTTAATTTTTTTTATTAAGCTCAGTTGGATCCATACATATTCTCAATTTTTGGCCACGTTGAACGATCAAAATTGGGCTCGCTACCGGTGCCGGTTCTGAAGCTGGTTCTATTATTTCCATTTCTACCATCTTATCAAGCTCTTTCTTTACACGATCCCGAATGCCATGTGGAATTTTTCTCGCTGGAATACTTTTAAACTTCGGATCGACCATAAAATCGATGTCATATTCGAAATTCATACAACATCCTATTTCCTTCGTCATCACTGATTTCACATCGTCGACTTTGCAAATACGTTTGATAAAACCCAATCTACCGCACATTCCTCGTCCAAGAATTGGTTCAAGATTTTCTTTCACCACTTTCAAAATCACTGATTTTACATTTGTTTTGTTTTTATAAATTGTCTTAGTTTCGCCGATGACGGCGAGTCTTCCATTTCCGTAAACCGATAGCCACTTTAACTCGGCCCCGATTCGTTGAGCTTGTTTTAATGGCAACTCATAACAATCTGCCGCTGTGTCAAGTTTTATCTGTACATTCTCATCACTAATCAGCATTGAAGTTACTGATTACTGATGAGAATGTACAGGTACTTTCCAGCGATCATCTTTACATTTAATTGTTTTCCTCTTCATTGTTTCACTATCATTTCGAATACTGTGAATTACTAAACCATCATTCAAATCCGATTCATTGTTCGATTCACAGCCATCGATAGCTCGCACGTTGTGTTGCTTTTTTCGTCTTTGATTTCTTATATTTCTTGGAATCGGAATTGCACATGACTTTGAAATGACCCTTGCGACCACATGATTCACATAATTTGTTGAACGCTGGGCAAGCTTTATAACCATGTTTCCTTCCACAGCACTTACAGTCAAAAACTTTATCTGTTTTCCTTGAATATCGTTGATTTGCTTTTCTCCTCGCTCGGCCGCTCTGCAGATTTTTATTGTCCGATTCAAGTTAAGGTCTGCTTCAGTCCATAATTTTTGACGTGTGACATCCGCGTGGATGCCTAGTGCTATTTGGTCCATTATGAATTCGTCTACGTATGCTTATATGTGCACCTTTTGACCTGACGTCAATCAAGCTATCCGAGATTACTTGAGTCCCTCTATCTGTTCTAATCATCAGAAACCCTATTGGTCTTATGTCCCTTCCATCAAAAGATCCCATCGTTTCCCCGATTCCATGTTCGTCGATAACACTACTGCGTCTAATCCGCGTGAAATTTGCGACCTCTTCGCAAAATATTTTTTTTCCTTCTTTTCTCAACACAATCATATCTTTCCTCGTGAAGTTCGCTATGTTGCTTCATCTTCCTATTTTCCATTTACAGCAATCCTATTGAAATTAAATCTTTACTCGAGTGTCTTGATGTCAATGTCGGCTGTCGTTCTGATGGTATCCCTAATCTGTTGAGC
This sequence comes from Nemotelus pantherinus, assembly GCA_963978885.1. NCBI lineage: Eukaryota > Metazoa > Arthropoda > Insecta > Diptera > Stratiomyidae > Nemotelus > Nemotelus pantherinus. The sequence goes on from OZ022263.1 coordinate 167,991,188, forward strand.
ATATCACTTTCATCGTCCATATGTGTTCCTTTGTCTATTATATTTAACTTCAGCCTCTCCTCCGGCTCCTTCCCCATCAGTTGAAAATCTACTTATATTTCACCCATCCACAAGTCTGACGACCCAACTAACTTCCCATTTCCCTCCTTCCTTGTTTTGGAAAAGTTCTTGAAAGAGTGGTTTACAACAGGTTGCTTCCTCTCTGCCATCCTTTCGTTGCTCCTGAACAGCATGGTTTCGTCAAAGGTAGATCTCTCACCTCTAATCTTATATCCTTTACTCACTTGGTTGCTTCTGCTTGAGACCAACGGAAACAAGTGCATGTAGTACATACCGACTTCTCAGAAGCTTTTGATTCTGTTGATCACAGAATTCTTTTTGCAAAGCTTCGAAGTTATGGGGTGTCTGGTTTTCTTTTGCCTTGGTTTTCATCCTATTTTTCTGGTCGTTCTTGTGCTGTAACTGTGCATTCCTCCACCTCTTCCCGTTTCTGTCCGCTGTCCAGTGTTCCTCAGGGCTCCATTCTCGGTCCATCATTATTCCTAGTCTTCATAAATGATCTTCCTTCCTTTATTCGTTCTCCCTGCCTCTTGTTTGCCGATGACTTCAAGATTTCTAAAGTAATTGAATCTACCAACGACTACCTCAAACTCCAAAATGATCTCTGTACTCTGTGCGACTGGTGCTTTAAAAATTCTCTTACTTTGTTCATATCCAAATGTCATCAAATGTCCTATACGTATAAAACGTCACCCTTAATATATTCATATACTCTGTACGGATCTTTTATTAGGTATGTTGATAATTTTAAGGACCTCGGTGTATACTTTGACCCAAAGCTCAAATTCGCCCAGCACATTGCCTTTATAACCGTCAAGACCTCTCGTCTGTCCGGTTTCATCCTTAGATGCTCTGCTCCTTTTACCAGCATCTCTACCTCTCTGTTGTTCGTAGCATCCTATAGTATTGTTGTCAAGTATAATCTCCCCTCCCCGACATAAATATCTCAATGAGGCAGTGGTTTATTCGTTGTTTAGATTCAACGTGTCTTGCTGTGGATACAGTGATCGTCTTCCGTTAATCCAAATTCCTTCTTTAGATTCCCGACGAGTGTTCCCTGGAGAGTGCTTGCTTTTCAAGCTACTCCATTGATCTGTGCTCTCCGATCTTGGGGATACGCTGTGCTTACGTAACGTCAATCGATCAAATATATCTCAATTGATGTTTTCTCTTCCCTTCGCGCGGCCTGAAGTTTATTTTAACTCGCCGCTAGTGTGTATTCCCAGGAAACATAACGATCTTCAGCTTGGTCCTTTTTCGCCAACGTTCTCTCAATTTAAGTCTCAAAAGATTTAATTCTTAAAACTCCTTATCATGCTTGATTATTTTACCATTTTTGCACTTTCTTCCATGTTAACTTATGTATTGCTTTAATTTGTTGAAGTTTCAAATATGTATATACATACTTAACATTTTCAATTATTTGTTAATTTTTTCTTTCTATACTATCTTTTTTGGCTCTTTCTAGTATTTCTATTTTTGTAACTGGGCAGTAGTCCGATAAAATAGACTACATAAATAAATAAACAAAATAAAATTTCCCCTGTCTAGGCTTGTTGAGAATGTAGGCTTTTCATTCAATAGTTTGAAAATGGTTAACATTCGCTTTTCTTCCGATCCATGCTTCATAAGGGGTACAATTATCGATTTTTTTTTTTCATGCAGCGATTTCTGATGGAATTTGCGGTGACAATCGCTTCAGCTCAAAATGTTCATGATAGCCCTGCTCCAAACAGCAAACATCATGCCGATTCTACAAGTATACGGTTATTACGTTCTGCAATTCTACCCTCAACCGCCTGCGAATGCCTGCATTTTGTTGGCACTGCCAGCATCTTTTCTGCATAGCGAAATTCTCTACCATTTTCTCATTATATAGCTTTTATGCTTTGACTGCTTTGTGTCTATTTTATTTTTTTATTCCACAAATTTTGATTCGGCCTCATCCTTACTCCACAATAACTATATCTGACACTATAACATGTCTAAAGCAGTTTTCCATGTGCTCATCAAACCACAAATGTCCATATGCACGAGGATAGCTTTCGGCGATTTTTAATTGCCTTCACACGGCGTTTCTTAAAAAAGTGCTCCTCTGGTATCGAAATATGTGCTAACTTACTTCTTTTCTAGACCATTCTCGGTCGCTGTCTGTTTACGACACTGTTAATATTCCAAGCATCTCTTCACCAATCAACGAACGTGATCTGTTTTTAGACCTCTCGCCAATCATCCTAATAAGGCAATAATTTTGAGGAAACATTGTAGTATTTATAGTGCTAGAAAAAGATGTTTGAAACGATGATTCGTGCAGCAATATTCATATATCTTCCTATGGTTTATTTAAGTTTATTTGATTTATAAATAAAAAACTTAGTTTTATTAAATAAAAACTTAGTCTATAATTTGATTTCAGGCATCCTCAAATACATGACTTAAACCACATCTACGAAAGCCTTTCCAAAAAAATATTATTTTCCGAATTTAAAACTGTTACACCATCCTGTACGCCTAACCCCAGTCGCGTAAGCGTAAAATCCATACTCGAAAACGTAACGGATCATTTGCAAAATTTCCACCACATTCCACTATTCGCAATCGACATCTCTTGTTGTCGTATGCCACCGCAAAATGAAATCGCAAACGTATGGCGAAGTAATATCGAGAAATTTTTGAATTTCATACATTTGGCTGAAACTGGTGTGGAAGGTGTGGTGAAAAACGATCAAGGAACTTCACTACGAGATGCCGTTTTCGAAATCACTGGCAATCCTTTGAAATATAGTGTCTCCAAGAATCTAGCCCATTTCCGTTTGATGCTTCCACAAGGACGCTACGAGCTGGTCTTTCATCATCCTGGCTATGAAGCGAAGCGCGTTCATTTCAAAGTGAAAGAAGGAACTGTAACGCAATTGGATGACATAATTATCGCGAATGGAACGGATAGCTTGAATGATCTGGATGCCGGAAATGCAGAAATGTTCATTTATGGAGAGGAGTCAACAAACTCATCAATATCAGGTAACATATATTTTAATAGCTGAAGCGTGAAATGCGTCAGTTTTACATCTATTCTCTCAGGCTATGTTCTCGACCCGTCCAATCATCCCATCCCAAAAGCTAAAATTACGTTCGTCAAGCCAAAACATTCGCAATTCGCTGTGAGTAATGATATGGGCAAATTTACATTACATAACATTCCCATGGGGAATATCACACTCAAAGCAGAAGCGTCTGGACATCTTGAAGCGACACGCACAATTTACACTGATACCCTAGGCCACAGTGTCAAGGGAGTCCTTTTCCGTCTGGATGTGAACGAAAGTGTTTTTGGGATGCCGAGAATGATATTCATCATCCTTGCCGGCACAATCCTCGTTCTTCTGGTAATGTGTTGTGCTTTCGGTGTGCAGCTTGTCGAAACTAGACGATTGCGCGGCGATAAACCCTATTACAATTTTTCGTTGTTGCCGCAGAAAGGTAAACTATTCGCCGATGAAGATGACGGAGATGAAACTGAATTATTTCGGACTCCAGTGAAAAGTAAGTGTATCTGCATTGAATTAATGTTTTTTGTAATCACTGGACGAAATTGTTTTTTTCAAAGAGGGTATCAAATCGCAGCCATACTTCGACGATGAACGGGAACCAATAATGGATACCGATGAAGATAGTGAAGATGAAATTGTGATGCTCGACCAAAGTCGGCACGAAGTTCTGTGATTTACGACGTACTAACGATAAAATCAACTGCATTAAGGGGTAACACCTATGTAGAAATTTCAAAAAAATCTATTTGTTTGTTTTTGCTAAAATGGCAGGGAAACATGTCTAGAATAACGTCTTAAGTTATTTTCAAAAATAAAATTTTTTTTTCCGAGTTATGAGCATAAACGTTGGACGCCCCAACGTGCGGTCGGGGCCTATGCGGCGCGCGTACGGCACGCTCTGCTCCAAAGTCCTTATACCTACCACAGGTATCCGTTAGCGACTTTTCTCATTAGTAAATTACCATTCAGTATGACAGGTAGTAGACCAACATTTGCCACAAAAAAGGCAATAAATCCACAAAGCGAAAACGAGAAACGTAAAAGAGCCACCCTTCGTTTTCAAACTTTAAATGCGTTTTTCTCGAAATCACATTTTTTGATACGGCCCGCACGATTATTCAGCCAATTTGTATCCGATCAATTTGAAATTTTGGTGCAAGCTTCACAACATCATTTTCTAGGGAAGTACGTACGATTTTGTTGATAAATTGAAAATGTTCATTTTTACGGCTGATTTTGTACGATTTTTTTTTACCAAAAAATTTTTTTTTTGGAAAACCGTACGCCATACTTTCAAAATTCAATATTTTTGAAAACCCGTACGTACTTCCCTTGCTTTTAGTTCAAACTTTAAGAAAAATTTTGATTTTTGTGTTTCAGACCATTTGCGACGACGAAAAGTTGCGGGCCGTTGAGGCATCTTTGAAAAATCGTCTGATGCTCGTAGCCTGGTACAGCCGCCATTTTGTATTTTAGGATGTTGTAAAAATTAATTTGTATACTTCAAAACATGTATAATAAAGCCATGTAATTATTTTTTCAATCAAATATAAAGTTTCCTTGGAAAAAAATGCAAAAAATCACCCTCGAAAACAGCGTTCCACATAGGTGTTACCCCTTAACGGAATATAATTCAGTAATATGCTGCCTTTGCGGACGATTAAAGTCAGCTACCATTTTATCAATGTGCTCTGTCTAACCAATTGTGCCTAGCAGAATACGAAATGCAGTTGCATCGAAAACGAATCTATGGCACAAAAACAATTTTAAGCTATCTAAACTAAATGTGATCCATGTGTATATTCTGACAGCATGCAGCATGCATAAACATGTAGATTTTGTGAATATTTTTTTTTTATTATGGAGAAGCTCGAATCTAAATACTTATTCCATCACATTTTCAACCTAATGGTGCTTTAGAACTCTTAAACTGTTCAGGAATGGAATCTCCAAATTATTTATATAAATAGTTTAAAATTAGAATCATGCCTTCCGTAACGATTGACGGACTAAATCAAACAATCCATAGCGTTTCGTCGCGGAGCTTCTTATTTAGTTAACCTTCATAACTAATCTAAGTGAAAAATATTGATAAGAAAGTGTATCTTAATATATTTAATGCGTATTTTGTTGATAGTGTACAATTATGTATTTCAAGATTTTTCTTAAATACACTGGCACAAAGTAACCAATATAAACTTTTTCATCGTCTTTGGACAAAAATTAAACAAATTTCAGATTAGCAAGATACCATGAGTAAGTTGCAGTTGCTTTTACATTAAACACGGCGTTCATAATGCTAAAGATCATGCACATAGAATGGACATTACTTACGAAATCATGCTCACATTTCTTGTTTTCGGTGAGCGAACAGCGAAATTCTTCTCTTATCTGTAAACAAAACGCCAACTCGAGTTAAACTAATCGATGCTAAAATAAGTAAACATCGTAACATGATCAAACTTCCAGTCTAAATAAACTCTTCGCGCGAGATTATTGGCTTTGACCCATGGCTCGTTGGGGGGTTAGCGATCTTAGATACTCTATCAAGGCACTGAAGAACGAAAACATCAATTGTCTATTCTTAGATCATTATGCGGATTAGTTTTGACAGAAAATTCAATTGAACAACACGAAACACTTGACTACCCAAACTATATATACGAGAAAATGTTAAAGCGCGGTGCTTTGTATTTACAACAGTATTCCCGTAGTATTGTGAGTAGTAGTCGTAGTAATAGTGGTCGACAGATTGGAATAATTGGCGTCCCGCTGTCTGATGGTCAGAATAAAAGAGGTACAGAATTGGGTCCCGATGCGATGCGAAATGCAGGGCTGACAAACATGTTACGGAGAATATCAGGTGAGGAAAAAAATTCAAATGTATTGGCGGTAAATATTTTTCGACAGTGAACCTTTATATATTGTGCGGTGCATTAAAATTAATCGATATTGTCGATACTTATAAAATTACATAGTACGTGGCTTGGTGCAGATTATATCGGTTTGCAAAATAAGCAGCTTGTCTACTTGTTTAAAGAAATCGGAAATCAAGGCACAGTTCAGTTTATTTTCCCACTTTTTGGAGCTATAAACATAGATTCGTTTCAGATCTGCACTTCACCGATTCTATTAAACAACCAAATTCATTTTATCTATCTGCCCGTAGGCGATTTGAAAATTAAAGACTACGGCAACATTACTTACACTCCGGAACCGCAAAAAAATTACAAAAACATGAAAAACTATGAAAATGTCATCGGATGTAATAGAGCGCTGTTCAATAAAGTTAATGAAGCTCTCAGCGAAAACGATCAGATTTTAACTTTGGGTGGTGATCATTCGTTGGCCATAGGTAAGTTAAGAATCAATTATTTAATAATACAATTTGAGGAGTTCCATTTTTTGTTGGTGTAGGATCCGTATTAGGTCATTTAGCGCATGATCCTGAAATATTTTTGATCTGGGTTGATGCTCATGCTGATATCAATTTGAATGTTACATCGGGAACTGGAAATATGCATGGTATGCCAGCATCATTTTTGATCGAGGAACTAAGGAACTATTCGGAAAAAAGTCCACAGCTTACTTGGACGAATAATCGGTAAGTGGCTACCTATTAGTTTTGATTGGGAATGTTACATATGGTACATTTTAAAAATATTTTTATTTAGTTAATAATTCTGTATATATTAATTAATATAAGATCAGAATATGATATCTATCCTTTAGGGATAAGGAGTTTTTTTTTAGTAATTTAGTAGGAAGCCTAAAGATCTATTGACGCAGGTGATGGTAAGATATCACTCACACGTCATCCCAAAATTTCGTTAAAAAACTGCAGCGCAATTTTTTTTTTCTATGATGATGCCAAGGCTCAGGAGATGCCCTAGTATGCTATAGCACAACCTTGGCGGAAGGAAATTTAAGGAAAGGGAGAGAGGAAGGATTGAGTTTGCAGGATATAGCGATGCACAATTCGCTTGAACAATTGTGGCTCCTAGTCGGAGGGGAAAACAGTAGATGGTCGGCTGTTCCATAATCGACCTAAAGGGTATGAGAGTGAGCGCGTTGGGAGGCTCGGGTGTTGCGCGTAGGAGCAGACTTCATATTTCATTATAGCAAAGACCATAATAATAAAGAAAAAGAAGAGAAAGGCAACCCACATGCTCAAGCAATTCAATACGTGAGGTAATAGTTTCAGCGACAATAAGCTTGACAGCTTTGCGTTGGACTTTTTCTAGTCCCCCTAAAGCAGTGCTGCCTATCTTCTAGATGTGCGCTATCTCTGATGGTACTAAATAAAAACTGACGCAGCATCAAGGGACAAATGGAAGGATGGACCACCTCCCTCGTACAAAAGAGCGCAAATGTGGTATACGGATGGTTCAAAGATGGATTGTGGAGTAGGCGCAGGGATCGTAGGTCCCAAGTGCAAAATGCATTTCCCTCTCCAGAGGAGGCCACGATTTATCAAGCAGAATTATCTGCCATACTAAGAACCATACAAACAATAAAAATAACGAACACTAAAAGGGTCAGAATTAAAATCCTACCGGATAGTCAATCAAGCGGCTCTCATGGTTATAAATCGCGATCAAATAAATTCGGCTATTCTCCTAGAGGTGAGAGAGGCCCTGAATGAAATAGGGGCACAGAACAGCCTCGAGTTGATATAGATCCCCGGCCATGAGGGGCACCGAGGAAACGAGGAAGCTGATACCATAGCCAAAAAAGGAGCAAAAATGCCCTTCATAGGTCCTTTCTCGTACTGGGGTTTTACAACTACTGGCTTAATATTGAGGGTTTAAAACACTCAAAAAAATACCTTGGCTTCGATACCAAAAGAGCAAAAGAAGCAGTGGCTCTCTGCAAAAGTGGCATAACAGCCCTATGTGGAACACTGACCGGACACCTTCCTTGCAAAATATCTCCACAGGATAGGTGAGGAGCTGGACGACCGCTGCAGATACTGTGGAGAAACGACAGAGTGTGTAGAACATCTGCTCACACTCTGTCCAGCACTAGCGAGAAAAAGATTCGAGCTCCTTGGCTCTGCTCTTCCTTCCATCAGGGACGTCACAAATGTCCCGTCAAGGAACATATCCAGGTTCATTAGAAGCCTGGACATCCTATAGGACATAACGCAGAGGAGGCACAATAGAGCCAGGAGGTCGCAGTGCTAGGGTCCCTCTGGACCCACTCCAGGCTATCAATCAATCCCAATCCAGCGACGGAATATTAAAGTCACCACATAAAAGTAAGGAAGCACATGTTGTGGGCTTTTTCTAATTTCCTAACTACCAAAACATACAACATGACTTTGAAAAAACCATAGCCACCTCACAGCAAAAAAGACAACTTCTCATGAGCTTTTCTTTTTTCTATCAGCACAATCTATAGGCATGTTTTTTTGCTCCGACACAGAACAGAATAGAACTATGCCGCAAAAAACGATCTAGCACAAAACAGCAGTGCATTCGCTAATCGCTGTGGTACCACAAAACAGCTGAAAATAAAGGGCGACAATAACGAGACAATTAGCTACCCCAATCGATAGAAAATAGAAAAAAAAAACTAACAGAAAATTACCTCTTTTAACTTTCTACACGTTATGAGGGCTTTTTCTAATTTCCTAACTATCAAAACATTCAACATAATCTTGAAAAAAACAAAGCCACCTCACAGCAAAAAAGATAACTTCTCATGAGTTTTTCTTTTTTCTATCAGCACATTCTATAGTTCAGCACCTAAACTACAAATGAGGAATAGAATTTCTGTACTTGTGAATTCACTGGTGTAGGAGTGTTGTTGTTTCCAATGCATATACTCTATTCTCTGCTGGATAGAGGAGAAAAAAAACACGCCTTATGATTTTTGTATTCAGAACGGATTAGAAGGAAATGCCAATATATAAAATTCAATCGCACAAAGCATAATTTTTCCTATTGTTATACAGTGGTACCTCGACATACGAGTTTAATTTGTTCCGTAACCTTGCTCGTATGTCAAATTGCTCGTATCTCAAAGCAATTTTCCCCATTGAAATTAATTGAAATGCCATTAATCCGTTCCAGCTCTCAAAAAACCACCTCAGTTTTTTTGTAAAAATTTTTGAATAAGAAAAATGTATTTGCAGAAAGAAATATTTATTCATAAACAACAAATACATATTCTACAAAAACATAATTAATAATTCACTAAAAAAATTCATTAAAAATCAAAGTGAAGTGCTTGTGGAAGCGCTTAATTTTCCCTGGTTTTCGCTTTTTTCGTCACGCTTTGCGTATTGTCACCAGCAGATCGTTTAAAAAAACTGTCCAAAGAGGTTTGTTTCTTGCTCTCTTTCAGGATATTGCGGAAATGCGTTAGGTAAGTTTCGTTGAACAGCTCCGATGCACGACCAGCTGCAACTTTTTCGGGGTGATTTTTGTCCACGAACTCTACAACTTTCTCCCACATTCTCAAGATCTCCTTTATGTCTCTTGTAGCGATAACCTCCTCCATTTCTGGCTCCTCTTCAAAACTTTGAACCACCGTATGCTGCTGCGAATGAAGATCGTGTAACTCTTCAGTTGTAAGCTCCTGAGACTGTTCCTCGACAAGTTCGTTGACATCACTCTCATCTACCTCCAGACCCATGGATTTTCCCAGAAAATTTTCTCCTTTACCACTGACACTTCAGCTTCGAACTCTTCGAAGGCCCTTTCAGCTACAGCTTCAGGCCACAGCTTCTTCCGTGCAGAGGTTAAGGTCCTCGTTGTAACACCCTGCCATGCCTGATCAATAATTTTTAGGCATATCACGATGTCAAAGTGGTTCTTCCAGAACTCTCGAAGAGAAAGATTTGTGTTCTCCGTCACCTCAAAGCAGCGCCAAAAAGTGTGCTTGGTGTACAACTTCTTAAAATTAGAAATCACCTGCTGATCCATGGGCTGCAGGATAGGAGTGGTGTTGGGTGGCAGGTAGAGAACCTTTATAAATTTGCATTTAAACATCTTCGAGATTTGGTGGGTGAGCAGGGGCATTGTCGAGGACAAGAAGGGCTTTCATGGGTAGGATGTTTTCGAGTAGGTATTTTTTAACAGAAGGGCCAAACACCAAATTTGTCCACTCCACAAATAATTTCCTGGTGACCCACGCCTTAGGATTTGCCTTCCACATAACTTGCAGAATTTCTTTTACAATCTTAAGTGCCTTAAAGGCTCTGGGATTTTCCGAATGGTATACTAGCAGAGGCTTGATTTTGCAGGCGCCACTCGCATTGGCACAAAGTGCTAGAGTTAATCTATCCTTCATGGGTTTGTGCCGTTATGTAAGTCCTATTCGGCATCCTTCTCCAGAAAAGCCCTGTCTCGTCACAGTTGAAGACTTGTTGGGGGATGTATCCTTTGGCTTCTATCAGTTCGGAAAACGTTTTGATGAAAACCTCAGCTGCCTTCACATCCGAACTTGCTGCGTCACCATGCCTGACGACGGAGTGAATGCCGTTCCTTTTCCTAAAGCCGTCAAACCAGCCCCGACTGGCTTTAAACGAGTCGTCCGATTCCTTGTTTGTGGAAGTGTGTGGGATCTGCTTTAGCGAATCATCGTAAATCGCTCGTGCCTTCTCGCATATGATGCTTTGTGTTAAAGTTCCTCCTTGAAGCTGCTTTTCTGTCACTCACACCATCAATAGTTTCTCCATCTTTTCATGGAGTGAGATCCGGAGCATAGAAATGATTTTGACACCCTTAGCTGCGTTATACCCTTTATCGTCTCCTTCTGTTGAAGCACAGTAGATATTGTTGATGTGCTACGCCCGTACATCCTCGCCAAGTCAATCACTCGCACACCTTGCTCACTTTTTTCGATGATTTCACGCTTTAGTTCCATCGACATTCTTTTCTTCTTCGGCACCATTGTTATAAAAATAAATGTTATAACGTTTTCGTTTGTTTTTAAAACGCGCACCACATATAAGCTCGACGGCCGTTGTCTCGCACAATTTTCACTTTGTATTAAAACTCTCTTTTCGTGTTAAACGTTTATTTCACAGCTGTAGCTTTTAACTGATCTAAATATCGTAATAGCGACCTATATTTATAAACAAAATATTCTTATCTACTACTTACATACTATTCGGGAAACTTCCCACGATCTTTTGTTCTAAAATGTGCGAAAACATTTGGCATCCAAATGCAACGGCGGATTTCGCACCTTCCTTTGAAACTCACCGACAAGATCCACTAATCGACTCACAACTCATCGTGTGCAGTGGTGTTGTGAGCGCTTCCTCGTATCTCAAAGCAAAATTTCGCACGCTCGGCGGCTCGTATCTCAAAACACTCGTATGTCAAAGTACTCGTATGTCAAGGTACCACTGTACTATTAACACACTCCCGCTTGATTATGTAGAATTTGCAAAGGATCTTGGAGTTCGATTTGACACAAGCTTGAATTTCTCGAACCATATTAACGAAGTTTCCACACAGGCGACCAGATTACTCGGATTTCTAATTAGAAATACGCGGAAGTTTGCAAACATAAATACATTGAAAACTTTATACTTTTCACTTATTAGAAGCAAATTAGACTATGCTTCAGTAATATGGAGTCCATATTATAAAGCTCATATTGCATCCATTAAAATAGTTCAGCATAAATTTCTGCGCTACATAGGCTACAAGCTGCACTTACCATCTGAAAATATTAGCAACTACCCCGTAATAATGCAAACTTTGAACATAACCACACTTGAGACTCGGAGACTTTTTACTGATGCTGTATTTTTATTTAATGTGTTAAATAATAACTTAGTTGCACCCGATATTTTAGAGTTCCTATGAGGACAACTCGAAGTAACCTGATATTTTCCATAAGTTAAAGTAAAACAAATTACAGTCCGAATTCACCAATAGAAAGGCTTAAAAGAGTTGGTAACATGCTGTGGGATCACATGGATATATTTAATATTGAATTACAATTTTTAAAAGAATTGCCTACGACTACTTTCAAAGTGTTGAAATCAACTTATATTCGGGTAATTCCATTGAAAATCGACCAATTTTCAGATAATTTTTGAACTCACCTCCTTGGAATTTGTAAATATTTTGGTATCCAGAAGGTCTGGCGAGTTAATTATCGAAAATGAAATATTTTTGGAAAATATGGTATATTTGCGGAAATATGGCCTCTTGAAGTTTTTGAGAAACGTCGGTTCGTGTTGCATTCAAAAAATTGTATAAAATCTTCTACTTTACGTAGAGCCTTCAAATATAGCTTGTTAGAAAGGAGAAGGTATAGATATTTTAGGATAAATAGCGCGAGAAACATCCTGGCCAAAAAGGATAAAAAGGATCATTACAGTGTCCTTTATCCTTGAATATTTCAAAATGCGCACCTTTGACTTTCTTCATTTTTTTATATATTGTAAACAGTTATATAAACTACAAATGTGCGAAATTTCAAAGTGGAGCTCGTAAAAGTACAGTCGTGAGAAGTTTTTAAATGTGTGGAATACTGTAACCGCTGAAGAAAATTTATAGAAAATTGTACCGAAACAAGGTAAAACTTACAAAATTTGGTACAAAACAATTTTATGTTTTGAAAATAGATTTAAAAACTGTTTTGCAATGTTGTTTTAAGCTCGCAGAAGATTCTAATCCAGTTTCTAACGTAGAACGATCTGTATAATTCCATTGCTTATGACTAATACCACTCACGCAATTTTCATCAAATTTTTTTCACATGTACTTAGAATAACGGCTGATCCAGGGCAATCCTGGCAGTTACCCAAAATACCAATCTGTTTGTGGAGGAGAGCATATCATCAGAGATAAAAAGTTCTTATAATTAGCCAAGTTTATATCGGAACCCTTTGTTAGAAAATTTATTTTTGATCCTTTAATCATTAATTTAACGTTTTGATGTATAACACATACACAGACAGAATGTGTTCCCGACGCTTCCGCAAAATTGAAGTATTTAGGCAGTCTGCTGTTTGCATTGCTGCAATAGAATGATTTTATGAGACAAGGGATTTTCGGGAAAGTATAACCTCGTCTAATTTTTTTAATCATATATGAGGTTACGTCAGGAAATTCGGACACTACTTTGGCGCGTGATGAATTCGTCGGCAAAAGTGATAAAAGTAAAAACTTTGTTTCCTTTTCTGTAGCATTTGAATATTCTTCTTTGATATTATTTACCATAGATAATTCATTATTTGTTTTTTGTTTCTTCTGTAGGTAGTTCCTGCTCTATTTTGAATACATTTTTGTACAGTATGCTAGTAAAGTTTGTTTAACTTTCTTCTTAGAATGTTCATTTTCCAAATTTGTTTGTCTATATGAGCCCACGACTTTCCTTCACTGCAACTACCTCTGATCTATACCCTGAAAGCATCTTCTTGGAATCAAAGTAAACTACAGGCATTGCAATTAACCCTAATTTTAAGTTGCAAAAATATACAAAATAGACAAACAAAGGAAGTAATTAAAGATATATGTACAGTATGTGGAAGAAACCCAAAATAATCCTAATTGTTCATGCCGCTAGTAAAAGAAAAGGAATCTTCTTTCTTTATTTTTGTTTTATGATTGCCTACAAATAACTGTTTTCAATTATTGTAAACAATTTCTATTCTAGTGCTAAAATAAAATCGAAGTACTATTCCTTTAAAAAAAAAATCATAAACAATAATTACCCATAACTGAAGAATCTAAGACCTTGATTTTGCAAAAAAAAACATCGAGCCATCATCAAGTTATTTCATACATATACTACGTCAGTTTCACCTTGTGTCGATACCATTTTCTTTCGTGGCTATTGTATTTTGTTCCTTTAAAAATTTCTTACAAATGTTGCTCCACTTTGAAACTTAGCACATTTGTAGCTTACATAACTGTTTACAATATATAAATTAGTGATTAAAGGATCAAAAATAAATTTTCTAACAAAGGGTTCCGGTATAAGCTTGGCTAATTATAAGAACTTTTATCTCTGATGATATGCTCTCCTCCACAAACAGATTGGTATTTTGGGTAACTGCCAGGATTGCCCTGGATCAACCGTTATTCTAAGTACATGTGAAATAAATTTGATGAAAATTGCGTGAGTGGTATTAGTTATAAGCAATGGAATTATACAGATCGTTCTACGCTAGAAACTGGATTAGAATCTTCTGTTTTTAAATCTATTTTCAAAACATAAAATTGTTTTGTACCAAATTTTGTAAGTTTTACCTTGTTTCGGTACCATTTTCTATAAATTTTCTTCAGCGGTTACAGTATTCCACACCTTTAAAAATTTCTTACGACTGTACTTTTACGAGCTCCACTTTGAAATTTCGCACACTTGTAGTTTATATAACTGTTTACAATATATAAAAAAATGAAGAAAAACGAAGGTGCGCATTTTGAAATATTCAAGGATAAAGGACACTGTAATGATCCTTTTTATCCTTTTTGGCCAGGATGTTTCTCGCGCTATTTTTTCTAGAATATTTACACCTTCTCCTTTCCAACAAGCTATATTTGAATACTCTAGATGAAGTACAAGATTTTATACTGTTTTTTGAATGCAACACGAACCGACGTTTCTCAAAAACTTTAAGAGGCCATATTTCCGCAAATATACCATATTTTCAAAAAAAAAAATTTTAATGGTGCACATAACTCAACTACTTATATTCACAGTGAAAATTTCATTGAAATCTGACGATAGCGATAAAAGACCGTTGGTCGATTTTCCGTGGAATGACCCATCCGTTTAGTTAATTTGGTTTTTAATTTTTTCTTTATTTTTTTATTTTTGTAGCTTTTAGTTATAGTCTTAACTCTACTCTTATTGTTTGTTTTGCCATAAGATTTAAATTGCATTTCTAGCTACATTCATTATTATAATTTAAGTTTATTGTAATTTCATGGATTGTAAAAGGACAATGTCCGTATATGAATAAATAAATAAATAAACATTTATTTCCCTTACATATGCTGTGGGGGGCGAAATATGTCTATATACGAATGGCATATAATACAAGATTTCGAATGATCTTGATTTGTATTGAACGAATCTGTTCCAGGATACTGATATATTCTACTATGTTCTTGCGGCTGTGACCGAGTTGAATTCGATAGTTTTGTCCCCGAGAAGTAACTGTTACTACTTGCGCTAAAAAAATAAAAAATAATAACAAGGATTGAAGACGGAATAACGAGAAATGATTTGAAAATACGATTTCTGCACTTTGAACTCAACTATTTTAAATCGAAAATTTTAAAATGTTTTTTTTTATAACATTTCAATTGATTTTTAAAAAGGAACCTGGATCTGTATTCTTTGATAAAAATCAACAATTTTTTTACCTTTGGTCATTTCTTCGGTAACGTATTTTATCGGCCAAAATATAGATTTGAGCATTTTCATCGCAAAAATCGGCTTCAGGTTGCAAATGTGCCAGTTTATCAATGCATCTAATAGTCAAATTTAACGTCAACATTATTAATACCACTTATTTGTATCATATTTGTTTCAATCGAAAACTCACCTTCCAGATTTTCTCGCATGGCACACGGGATGTTGTCGTTTAAACTTGTTTGCTTTATCATGACGCTGATCATGCAAACTCTGCATATTGTTTTCAATCATAGGACAGTATACTGGTATTTCAGAGTGACCTTGATGGTAAAAGGAGTTAAGTCGGCTTGGTATTTTGACTATAGCGCGACCAGAAATTTCGATTTTTGGCGAAAGAACCCCCTAAGCACAATGAATTTTCGTACACATTAAAAAAATGCATCTTTTGTAGAAATTAATTTTTCCCTTCATAGCAAGTACATATTTGAATAAATTCTTACCGGAAAATTACTCGACGGTGTCATCAATAATTGTACTACTGATTGCCTTTGTACACAATTCTGCAGCTTGTTTATATGATGACAATCACTATGTGACGAAATCGATTGTAAAATCCGTCCTAAGCAACCTTTGTAATAGGCCAGGCGTCTCCCAGTTTGCCACATAGCCATTTCAATCATTTCCGAAGCTAGTACTCTCTCCAATTTTTCAAGTGACATACCTAATTTGAAATATCCCTCCATCGTGAACGATTCGTGAACCAAGAGTGGAAATTTCGGATCGAGTGGACCAGTCTTGAAATAGTATCCTAGCGAATTTAAAGTAATATCCACGTAGCTGCTGGGGCACAGCCACACTCCCGGGCAGGATATCTGCAATAGTCAATTCATTACAATTATGGTTAGGTATCGAAAATTGAAGACGATACTCATTAGCCGGATTTATTTCACAATACTTACTGAATGTAGTTCAAGCTCAACCTGAACGTGAACTTTGCCTTGCATTGCGTTCCTATTCCACGCAAAAATAAGGTTATAAATGTTTTTCTTGAAAGCTTTTAGTGTATAATGGTTTTCAAAAATAATAGACAAATAGTAGATAGATAGCACGTTGTCAAACTGATTTAAGTAAACGAAACTTGTCTATAATGACTCGATATGTATGGTTTGGCAGTGAAGTTGCTAAGAAACGAACAATAAATGCATTTTTCTTCCTCAATCGAGAGCTGGTTAGGAAAGTTGCATTGAAGATAACAAAAAACCCTTACAGTCTGTTGCTTTCAAAGCTACTATCCTAATCACATCTCGATAGAAGTGCAAAAAACGTGGCTAGTGTAATTTTCGTTTCTCAGTTATTTGTCTGTTAGTAATGATTATTGCTATGTTTAGCGACTAGTTGCATTTCAGAGTACGTACATTGTCCCAATAATGCCTTCGTACAGCAGCTATTTGAAACTCAAGCGATAAAAAACAATAAATTGTTGCAAGAAATTTGAAAATGCTTTGATGCAGATTTATTCATTAAACATTTTTATTTAATTTAGAAACAAAAACTAATCCATTTGAATTATTCATTACAAAGTTATTAACTAAAAATAAAACAAAGTCGACAATTTGCCTCCAATAAAGTCTTCGTACTCTTACGAAACAGTTTATGAAAAATCTTAAAAACTATAGATACATTTTCTGTTAATCACCCATATTATGAGTGTCGAGTCGATGTCGATTATATCGACATCGACTGCATATCGACAGATATGCTATTGTGAGTGTCGAGTCGATGTCGCTAATATCGACAGTTTTGTCGATTTCAATTTGCTCCGCGACGTTACATCGACAGGTAGTTGGATATATGCAAAATGTAAGTAATTTTTTTGGAATATTCAGACGCTTATAAAACAATTATTAAAGGGTGAAAATAACAAACGCCAAACAATTTGAACGCTTGGTATCTCTACTTAAGAATAACGAAGAGCTCGCAAGAAGATTCGTTAAAGCTTGTGGGTAAAAAGGCGAAGTGAAGGATAGATGGAATAGTTTTACAGAAGAGCTAAATAGCATGGGTCTACCAGTAAGAGATATAAGTGGCTGGCAGAAGGTTTGTTATTAAGATATCAAAATTCTTAAACTCGTATGGTGGTGGACTGGACAAAACTGGTGGTGGACCGAACAAACAGGTTCCTCTTGAAGAGTGTGTGGTTAATTTACTGAATTTAAATGTTGCGCTTAATCCCACTGGCTGTGTATTCGGAATACCGCGCGATACGAGTGTGGAGCCTGCATCGTCGATTTTACCTTGTTGCACAAGTAATCAGGCAACCTCAGTTGTAAGCGCTGTATTACCAGCTGCTATATATGCAACTTTTTCAATGGAAAGAACACCTCAAGAAAGTAGATCTTCCAACGCCGACCAACAGAAAAGTAGACTCCGACTACTCAAAAAGCAAACTGAGCCACAGGAAAACATAAATAAATATGTCGCAGAAACTCTGCATTTAACCAAAAAAAATTTACCTCAAAAAATACAAGTTAAAATTGCGAGAAAAGTTCTTACAAATAAAGCAAAAAACCCTGCAAATTTATGAAGAAGATGCGAGAGATAAAAAAATACATCGTGCGCAAGAATTGAAATTAAAAAAAGAAATGTATGAGCTACAGCTACAACATTTTAAATTATCCACAGATTTGTTACTAAATACATGAAAACGTTAATTTATTCTCTAGTAAAAATTAAAATGTTTTCTTAGCGTTTAGTAAAAATTCAAATGTTTATTTACTGTTTATTGAAAAAATAAAAATTAACTGTTACTATTTTTTGCATTGCTATACTAAGTTCTACCGCAAAGATTGCATTATTCGTCGTCAAAAAATAAATCAAAACAATTCATTTCACAAACTTTCCAAAAAAATAGCAGATTGGTTTTAAAAAAGTTTCACTTGAGAGTTGGCGGATGCTAACGTTGTTCAAATTGGCAATTTCGTTCACAATAGCACTCAATTCAAGCTTTTTCCTCGATTTCGATATGGCAGTACTTATAAGTCGTTTCGATCGACTCTCGCAATACCAAAACGCCATCGACTCGACAGCTTCGTCGAATATCGACAAGCAATCGACTCGACACTCACAATACGGGTGAATATTTAGTTGAGTAGCCTTTGTTTTTAATCACGGCTTTAAGGTGGTTTGGCATCGATTCTATAAGTTTTTTTTTGCATAGCTTGGCTCTATTTTCGCCCATTCCTGCTGAAGAGCCTGTTTCAACGTAGGTTTCGAGCTAATATGATGAGTCCTGATCCTTTTTTCCAGCATGTTCCACATGTGCTCAATGGGATTGAGGTCAGGACTTTGCGGTGGTGTTTTAAGCAAATGTGGAGTTTTGTACGCCAAGAACATCCTAGTATTATGAGTCATGTGCTTAGGATCATTATCTTGTTGAAAGTAAAAATCCTTTGATACACCCAATTTTTCAGCACTTGGCTCCAAATTTCTGTTGAAAATTTCAATATATACCCGATGATCCATGATTTCTTCAATTATTTCTAAGTTTCCAACGCCACTGGCAGCTATACAGCCCCATACCATTATGCCGCCGCCACCGTGTTTTACAGATTTAAGTCTCGTACACCTCTGGTAAGTGAAGTAAATCGCAAAAAAACGTTTGAACTTCGCTCGGCAATACCAAAATGCCCCTGTCAAGTTTTGGTGCAATGTTGTTTGGCGAGTTTTGGCGCAATGAATCCAAACACAACATTTTTAGGTCTCGTGGGAAATTAAGAGTGTGGAAAAAGTAAAACACGATGGCGGCGGCGTATTGGTATGGGGCTGTATGGCTGCCAGTGGCGTTGGAAATACAATTTTTCACAGATAATGATTTAGCCGGATCAGCAATTTGTTGCCAACATTTGTGGATTAAGCTCGTATCGATTAATAAAATCCATTATTTAACTCGTTTTATGAAAAAAGTGGAGATTGCCGGTTTTGATTCTATACCCCTCATATCACGAAGATCCGTAACGGAAGGAGTATCAGAGAAAGTTTTAACACTAGATTTATGGATGAAATGAGCCAATTAGACTCGAAAAATGAAGTTTTTTGCAAGGGGTCAGCGAGGGAGAGAAAGCAGCAATTACATATATTTTATAACGTAACTAAAAAACATTTAGTTTTTAAGAAAAATTTAATATTGATTATATACAGGGTGTTTGGTACTCGTAGGACACTTTTCTAAGGAGGTATTCCGTGATATATTTTGAGCAAAAAATCGTTATACAGGGTGGTCCAGTTTTCAAAATCCTCCGAGTTACAGGGTGGTCAAGAAAAGTATTTCGGTCCTTGACCCTGACTCACTTAAATCACTATATCTTAAAAACTAATAATCAGAACGCAAAGTTTTATTGTTTATTTTTGACTCACTTAAATCATTATATCTTAAAAACTAATAATCATAACGCAAAGTTTTGTGCTTGTTTTTTTTTATAAAATCAAATTACCTTTAATTTATTGTAATATCCTTAATTGTAACTGTTCCTGATTTTGAGATATTTACATTAAAACACAAAATTTTGGCACATCTATCCCGAAAATAGTGTGTTCAATGTCGTTTTTCTCGGAAAACGTCATTAAAATATGCCATTTTAATCTTATTTTTTTATAGGCCATATTGTTGGCTACGAAAAATGCATACATATTTATGACTTAGCTTTTACCTTTTCGTAAGTAGTAAGCGAAAATACATATCGCTTAAAAAGTACATATGTCATAGAGTGGCCCTCGTTGAAAAGAAAAGTTTAAATTGTTATTTTTACTTAAGTATTTTTACTGCCCATTAATTACTATTTAAACTATCAATAAAATAAACTAAATAAAAATTCGTTTCAACATAATTGATGCACCTACCTGAATGTTACAGGTAAAATTGGGTACAGTTCTTCGCCTTTATTAATGGGATTCGAAAAAAAATCAAGACCCTATAATAACAGAACCACTTTCAAATTTTTATCAGTTTCAGTACATTACTGGAACTACAAGATATTACTAAAATTTCAAAAATAAATTCAAAATGTCTCACTACACTAATAAAAAATATGCAGATATTATGTCCGTATATGGAGAGCGCCGGGGAAGTTTACAAGCGGCGCAATCTTTGCATCAGCAGAGATATCCCCATCGACGGATTCGTGGAAGGTGAGTGTTTCAACTATACACAAGGAATTGGGAAACTGGCAGCGTTAGCACGAGCCAAGTAAACGCAAATCCTGCGCCTGCAATTGCTGTACGGACCGATGAAGAAATACTGCATGCAGTGGAAACTGACCCATCAATCAGTATTCGACGCTTGGCGTTGCAGTTTAACGTGTCTACGTGGAAAGTATTTTAAAAGCAGCTCGTTTACATCCCTACCATCACACACCAGTGCCGGACCTGCTTCCCATCGATTAGCCCAAAAGGATGGAGTTCTGCAATTGGCTCCTTGAGAAACAATTAGACAACGAAATTTTTTTTAAACATCATTCTCTAGACGGATGAGTCCCTATTTACCAGGAACGGTATAACGAACTTTCACAATTCACATACGTGGGCTAAGAGCAATCCACACACGAGAAGGACTTCATCATTTCAGCATAGATTCAGCGTAAATTTATGGGCAGGAGTGATTGTTAACGATTCAATTGGACCTATTAGGCTCCCGCCTACCCTTAATAGTACCAATTACTTACATGTTTAAAGACATGATCTGCAGGACTTATTGGAGGATATTCCCCTGCATTGATTGGCTTCCATGTTTTATCAACACGATGGTACTCCAGCTCACTATGGCCGACCAGTCAGAGATTGGTTGAATTCCAATTATACCAATCGCTGGATCGGTAGAAATGGACCAATACATTGGCCTGCGAGATCTTCTGATCTAACAGTTTTGGATTTTTTTTTATATAGAGACCAATGAAGGACCTTGTCTTCACAACGGAAGTATCAACATTGGAAGACCTAAATATCAGGATCGATGCGGCTGCAACAGAAGTGAGGCAGTATCTGAGAAGTATGAATACGAAAAGAACGCTTGCGAAACGAGCTTAAGCGTGTATTCAAAATGAAGGTGGCCATTTTGAACATTTACTGTAGCTCAAAAATTTTGAAATAAAGCATAAACACCATTATTGAATTCTTTCAAATCAAGCAAAGAATGTAGAACGACAACGAGGGCCACTTTATGGCATATTGAGTTTTTGAGCGATATGTATTTTCGCTTACTACTTGCAAAAAGGTAAAACCTTTGTCAAAAATATGTATGCAACTTTTGTAGTCAATATGGCCTATAAAAAAAATAAAATTAAAATGGCATATTTTCATGAAGTTTTCTGAGAAAAAACAACATTGAAAATAGAATTTTCGGGGTAGAAGTGCCACCATTTTGTATTTTGAAGTAAATATCTCAAAATCAGGTACAGTTACAATTAAGAGTATTACTTAGATTTAAGGTAATTGATTCCATAAAAAAAAACAAGCAACAAAACTTTGCGTTGTGAATATTAGTTTTTAAGATATAACGATTTAAGTGAGTCAGAGTACAGGTCCGAAACACTTTTCTTGACCACTCTGTAATTCCTCAGATTTTGAAAACCGGACCACCCTGTAGAACGATTTTTGGCTTAAAATATATCAAGGAATACCTCCATACAAAAGTGTCCTCCAAGTACCAAACACCCTGTATATATAGTATTCAAATTTTTAATGAATCAAATTGGCTCTGTCCGTTAATCTAGTGTTATAGGAGTGGATGCAGGACCGAAAAGGTTTAGAATCATCGGATAAAAGATGTGATTGGCACTTAATATTTCCGAAGTTTTATTTATTGCCTTCAAATTTGGATTCTTCTTCAGTTGGTTGTATGTGATCGCTTTTTTTCCTTATACACAAGCAAATCCTCCCGCTCGCTCTCTGCTTTTCAACACCTAAGTAGTAAGTTAGGCATTTGTACTGTTGGGACTAGCAACAAATTATATATATTCAATATTATACATACATATGTATTTCAAATATTAATATAGAAAAACCAAATCATTTTATCTACATAACGCATAATAAAATAAGTCGTGTCAATTAAAGAATAATCAAATTTGATTTCGTTCAAAAAATTACATACTTAGATAATAAGATTTTGTAAACTAGGTATATAATTCTTAAATACATACAATGCTTGAATTCTTTAAGCATTGCCAACAATTTGATGTAACAACTCGTCTCACTCACCGTAATATAGTACTTCAAATAAAAATTTCAGTTAATAAACGCATTATTGACAAAATTTCCAAGTTGCTAAATCGGTGACGCTACTGCTTGACAAAAAATAAATATAAAATTTATACCTAAAAAATATTCATAATATAAAAAGATGCATAAAATCTTATATAACATTGGTTATATGGTAGCCCCCTGCTTACATACATACATTTCAATGCCGCAGCACTCTGGATTCTCTCTTTCCATATCAACCGAACCAAATAAAACTTCAAAAACATTTGCATAAAATTTTATTTTTTTAGATTTATCACAGAATTAATTTCGATTGCAATTTTTACCTCGTAAGAAACCTTGTTTGGAAACCTTTCTAAAAACTCGTTATTTTTCAAAAGAACATTGTCTAACTACATCACAATGCATATATATGTAAATATAATAATTTGATTCAGTCTTATATTTATTCAGTCTTTTGTTAAGTTTTCTTTTTATCTTTGTTCATCAGCTTTGAGCAATATTAATTTTTTCTTATAAATTGATTTCATTTTTATTTTGATTCAATGCAAATATTGCGACTGTAAAATTATTTTTCGATCATCAATGTTAATTTAAGATACGCAAAATTCTATTTGATTAATTCAAAAACAAAATTTGATTTCACTGAAAAGTAACGAAAAATCGATCTAGTCAGTCGCATAAAAAAAAGACAATTGAATAGATTGATGTAATGAATATAAGTATAGAATAATTTTTTTTTAATAAGTAGTAGTAATAGTAAAAATTATGAAAATTAATAGAATCTAGCGTAATTGCACATAATATTGTATATGTAAAAGAGATGAATATTCTAGCGAAATATAAAGATATTTTTTTTATTCGTTAAACATATTTAATAAATTAGCGCAATGAACTGAATTAAATTATAAAACTGAAATATTATTATTATTTTTTGATTTGTATATAGACATATATTTTTGTTAGTTATGTATAGACGAACATATATTTACTGAATTGCTATGTGAGAGGAAGAAGTGACTATGATTGGATTTTAGTGGTAGTTTTTGAAGCGCAGCTGTAAGCGTGGTGGAATAGAAAAGGATTTCAAGAGCTCTTAGCTAGCTGAGATATGTCTTCAAGTATTTAGTTCGTAGTGAACTTTGAACATTAAAAGCAATCTGTATGTTTTAGAAGCTACGAATTGGATAAAGAAAATTTGAAATTGATGTACGCTCGCCAGCGAATACAGTGAGTATAAAAAAGTCTACGCAAGAATATAGTTCTGTTCGCGTACCTGAATCTACATTAATATATTAGAATAGATTCGCAGCAAGTGGTTTTTGTACTCTTGCTGCAAGCCAAATTTTGCCATAAAAAGAAGCCAGCTGCAAAAATCTGTTGCTGCTGCAGTACGCTAACAAACCTTATGTTTCCAATGGAGAAAATAATGCTCGAAAACATTTTAGTTACTTCATTATATCTTTACACCAAAAAAAATTATTTTAAATCTAGAAAATATCATTGTATTTAGAAACACCAACAAAGAGCATTCATTCATGAAAAATTCCACGAAACAAATTCTCCCTGTAAGCAGTTAAAAGATCCTCCTACGGTTGCACCTTCCTGTAAGTGCATGGAGGAAGTCCCGTTATTTTTTCAACATTTGTCGAGGAAGTGAACAATTAGGCCGTCAGAGGGAAGATTTGACTTGATTGGGTTGTTTTGAGTGCTAGTGTCGCATCACTAACGCTAATAATTAGGCAAAATGAGCCCAAATATAAAGGGATCTAGCAAAGAGAGGCGAATACATATAACTGAAAGGCCCAAATAAACAGTACGAGGCCTTATGGATAGATTTTAGAAAAGAAAACGATTTAGACAAGCATCGGTGTGACTGCCCTTAAAATTGGCTAGGCGTATGATTCGCTGAAAGGTATGGAAAAATTACAGCATAGCTCTCAGAAAATGTAGGCGCCAATGTATCGAAAATTACTCTAAGGAATGTCTTGTGATCGACTGGACATCACGGTCGTACCGCTAAGCGAAAATATTTTATAAGTGAGATCAAACGAAAAAGGCGCCCAGAATTTGCGAAAAGGTGCGAAAATGAGACCTTAGAATTTCGGCAACGTGTCATATTTGCGGATTAGAGTAAATATAATATATTAAACTCAGACGGAAAATGTACGGCATGGAGAAAAGCGAACGCAAAGCTAGAAAAGCAGAATTTATGCCCAACATTGAAACAGCGAGGAGGTTCTGTTCCAAGGTGGAAATGTATGAGCGCTTTCGGTGTAGGAAATGTGTTGTTTATAGAGGTTGTAATGAACCACAAATAATAAAGTAATATCCTTAAAGATAATTACAATTTAAGTACAGAGAAATTTGGGTTTTTGGCCGATTTAATGTTCAAAGCATAGTGCAGCGAACACTCGACTTTCGCACCTGTATAATACCCACAATCGCCGGATATAAATCATATAGATGATCTTTGCAATGTTTTATGTAATTTTTAGACTTCGGCAGCGGATTTTCATGAACATATGTTTTAAATGCCTCGAATTGGGACATATAGCGAACAATTGCAGAAACCCGCAGTACTGATCGAAGCTTTGTCGAAGATGTGGAGAAGAAGCTCATGTAGGCAAAAATCGCACAAAAGAACCAAATTGTCTCTTATGCACGGAGACCGAAGATTGCGATAGCAAGCACATAACGGGCAGAAGTAGGTGTCCAGTTTTCACGAAGGCAGTGAACAACAGGCGTAAATGTAAATCGTACAATTGAACCTCAGTTTTTGTAGAGCAGCGCTCTCACAGTCGGTTTGCGAGTTCAAAGTTGACTTCGCCGGAATTTGTGCGGCAAACTGGCCACCAGATTATAATAGCCAAGTTGAACTGCGTACGTAACGAAAACAATGTGTGCAAATGTCCAGAGCAAATGCATGGCTGGTTAGTTGGCCATTGAAAACGCTAAACGATGAAATGTTCCGGTAAATGCTATCCCCAGGTATGGACCTTGACAGAACTGCTTCGATGAAACATCCAGCAAATGTGCGACGCTTCCATACCACGACGTTCACTTAACAAGACCAGGAGGAAGCCTGGAAGATGCTCCAACTTGCGAACGCTAAGAATAAGAGGAGCGCTCTAAGAAGCTATGTAACAGAGGCCGATTACGATCCATGAAGTGGAGCGTACAAAGCTGTTATGACTATAATTAAGCGAAAGATCCTCCTCATATCAAGTATCGAAAAGTGTTCCAGCAAATTGACGCAACGATATTCCCACAGCATCGGGCTGAAACCCTGGCGGTAATACAAGTAGATCCTTAAAACGTGCCGACGATAAGCAGAGAAGTGTTGGCGGACGAAAAATCAGCGACAATAAAGTGCCCGGCTTGGATGCGAAACCAAATAAAGCACTTAAGCTTGCGATAAAGGAGATGCCAACAGCCTTTGCCGATCTGTTTATAACATGCCTAGGCGAAGGCGTATTCCCCAAGCAGTGGAAGCAACAAAAACTGGTTCTGGAGGAAGTTTTCGATCGGGTAATATAGGAGTGAATGCTGTCTGAAATCTATAGCAAAATGGGGACTGTCGGACCGGAAATTTGGTTTCAATCAACTGCGATCAACTGTAGGCGTTTTCGCAATTACCAATTATCGCCAAAAGTAAGGAAGACTACTGCGCTGTGGTAGCACTAGACGTTAAGAACGCCTTCACCTCGGCGAAGTGGAGCTACATTGTAGGCGCGTTGAGCGATAAGCAAGCTATTTAGCACGTACGATCGTCAAATACTTCAGAAAAGAGCCTTATGCTACGACTCGTATGATGGGCAAAAACTTTATCTCATAACGGCGGTAGTACCTCAGAGATCTGTCCTTGGTCACCTACTTTGGATGATAATATACGATGGGGTACTAACGCTACGTGTGCTCAGAAATGTAGTTGTAATAGGATTTTCCGATGACATTGGCATCGTAATCCCGACGAAGTCGAAATATACGCAAACGAAGCAAACTGGGGATGTTTCCGAATTCACGTCTTCGTCCTCATTTTCAGCTTGTTATGACAAATTGTGACGTCAGCAGAGTAGAAATCGGCCTTTGTTACATATTCTAATGGTTTGAAGCAGACCAAAACGGAGTGTCCGAAATCTATGGCTTTGCTTCATAACATTGCCTCAAAGTACTATCAAGCCGACGAAAAGTCAAATCAGAAAGTGACTTCGTCACCTGTTATACAGGAGAGAAATGACAAGGCGTAGATAATTGAATTCGGACAGGCTTGACTTGATCTGACGTCACATTCTGTTATAATAACCTGAAGGCAAAGGCGAAGACGTCAATTCGGAAAGGCCCTGGGTAATTAAAACATGGCTTGGTTGTACCGGGCTTGAACTCGTCGATCTTAAGATGGAAATGGTACTGATCACGAACCGAAGGAAACTAACAGTACTACGGATAGAAGTTGGTGACTGCATAAGTACCCTGCAGCCTGCTATGAAGTACCTGGGCGTAGTTATCGACGATAAGTTGAGCTTCAAACCTCATCTAGAGTATACAGGCGAGTTCCGTACTCGGTAGAATTCTACCCAATATTGGCAGCCCAAAACAAAGCTGAACGCTATTGATCTCAAGGGTGGTATGCATTGGACGCACAAATTAATTCCTAACGTGGTGCGATGGACTTTAGGGCGCCACGGAGAAATGAGTTAAAGCCTGACTCAATTTTCAAGCGGACATGGCG
The DNA here is from genome assembly GCA_963978885.1 of Nemotelus pantherinus. Classification (NCBI taxonomy): domain Eukaryota; kingdom Metazoa; phylum Arthropoda; class Insecta; order Diptera; family Stratiomyidae; genus Nemotelus; species Nemotelus pantherinus. The sequence goes on from OZ022263.1 coordinate 168,018,623, forward strand.
GGTATTGTAATTAGCTGTACCGTGTGGAACCGTCGAGTTTACGAAAATGTACTCGAAGATGCGCTTCAAGCATACAGAAGTAGCTTAAAGACGAAACTAGCACAAAGATATCAACGGAAAATATCGTACACTGTATGTTGGAATCACAAACTACGTGGAATACCGTTGAAGCAGTCTAGAAAAATGTGCACCGCAAACTGCGTGGCGCGTAACCAGATAGAAAGAAGAAAGGATCACGAGAAGTAGCTAAGGGCTGATCCACCTCCGCGGAGACTATGGAAGAAGAAAGATGTGATTTTAGTCGATAAAAATACGGCGTCTTCCAGGCCAAGATTTCCACTTTATAACATCGGAAAAAGTGTTCTAGGCATGCGGGTCCGAAAACGGAATATTACAAATAAGCCAACCTTGAAATCAACACTACAGGAAGAATGGAGTTTAATATCAGATAATGTAACCAATAACCTTGTTAAATTAATGCTGAGTAGATATAAGATTGAGTAGATATAATATTAAAGCGATATGGCATCAAAATAATTATTAAGTGTAAAATTAAAAAAAAACTTTACTCCGTATAATTTGGTGGTTTTTACTATTCCATAGGACCGACCGTACGGAATTTTTGCGATGATTACGTAGAGAATTTGTTTCGCGGAGCTGTTTTTAATTGTAAATTGTTTTCGTTATTGTATTGTACCTATTGAACTGTTTTCATTATTGTTTTTCCAATAAACTGTTATCTCCTAGTCTAAAATAATTTTATGGTCTAATACAATTATAAAATAATAATGATTTGGTGAAAAATTGCTTTTCATTTTAAACTTATACTCGTGCGTAGACTTTTCACACTCAGTGTATATTGGAATTCGAAAATATATTTATTAGTTTGTCACAATTTCAAATCTCTGGTGCATTTAAGAATAATTTTTGGAAATGTTTCAAACATCAATATGTGGTAAATAAGTATGTACCGTTTGAATAATGTAAAATAGAGCATTCTAGATTTTTTCATCAAGCTGGTTATTCAGTAATATCTCAAGAATGTGAAAATTCAGACGATTTCATATTCAAAATGCACATTTTCGGAAATGATCAATTATATTTTTCTATTATTTCCATATTCTAGCTCTTGATCACTTCAAGCATTTTACAGCGAGTGACAAAGGGAAATATGCTCGTGAAAAAATTCTATTCAAAATCACTCTTCAAAAATCTAGCCACAAAGAATAGCGTTTCACACTAAAAAGCCTGTAGTTTCCAATATTTAGCAGTAAATACACTCACATATACACAAGTTACATAAAAACGAATTAAAGCAATATGGTACAATTTAAAACAAGTTTCACTTCTAATCATTTTTTTATATATATTTCTTAAAAATGAAAACAATGATTGGATGTAGTATAGACTATTGGAAAAATAATCACTCCATATTAATTTTTTATCGTTGTTGTTGGGAAAATCATATTGTTGTGCATCTGAAAATAAAAACCGAACCCAAGAAGAAATATGGCAAAGATATAATAAGTGACTAATTGTAGTCTATTCGATTTAGCTGTTAAATACACAAGAAATATGTTATTTAAAATATACATATACACATACACATAAATCAATAATGTGGCGGTTATATATGTCAACATATATAATGCACGGAGAATAAATTAGCAAAATTATTACAATAATTTAGGATCATAATATTTAAATATAAGTACGAAAGGGTTTTTAAATTGATCGCGCTAGATATTGTGATGGCAAAGTGGTGGTTGTTGTGGAAGAATTAATATTGCATTTTAAGTAATGGTATTTTTTCAATACAATAATTCAATACACAAAAAGAAATCAATACTTTACGCAAGATCTTGCCTGAAAATATAAAAAGAAAATGTATTTATATTCATATTTAAATAAAAATTTCACATTTTTGAACACATAGATACGATTTTATGGTGAATAGAAGTTGATTGGAAGCGAGATTTCGGTAGGAAATCATGTTGTGACATACCAAAAGAGTAGCAGCTGCTTAAATTAGACATCCGGCTTAGGATAATAAATTGAAAAATGTTTTCTAAGCGTTGTTTTTCACTTGTTCGATTGACAATAGGCAAATTTGGGGAAATAACACACTTGACTGTGTTTAAGGATGCACTAGTTTAAGAATAGGCCAATTGACACGGCTGAATGTATTGAGGTTTTGGTATGTCAGGAGATTTTAACATAATTCAAAGACAATTATATGATGATATCTGATAATTCAAAATCAATACACCGAAATTTAGAGCAATTTCTTAAATCACGTGTAAGGTTAGCAAAGTGAAATCTAAAAATTAAAGTAAAAAAAACTGACCTGTCTTTGAATGATGTCACTTTCAAATAGTAGGTACACAATTTAACACTTAAATTAAATCAACGTTTTGATTTCAATATAAAAATGAAACCTACGAAATGCATGTTCATAATCGTACTGAATGAAAAATTGTTAAACACAATAGAACATACAATTTAGCATATAAGAAAAAAGATATTCAACAATTTGATTATAATAGGAGCAGAATTATAAAACTCAACAATTATTTTTTTTCTTATATGCTTTTTTAGAGGAATTAGATAAAAATTAAATAAATATTACTTACCCAAAAACAGTGTTATCGATCAAATCAAAAGTAAATATTCGCCAACTTATAATGTTTCGATTGATATATGTATATATATAAAATCACAATTCAAATGTGAGTAAGTACAATACCGTAATCAGAGTTGTATAATAAAATTTCACAGACGAAACAATATTCTGAAAAATAAACACGGTAGCCTGAAAATGAAACTTCAAATACCAAAAGCATAAGGATGATGAAGTGCTTGTCGTCTTGACAAGCCAACTAGCGATACCAGCAGACATCAAAAGAATATGTTCCATGTACATATCTAGCGTTTTAGTAGCTTACGTATTTTTTTTTTTTTTTACTCAACACTAGCTTACGCAACACAACCAAAAATCAGTGAATACACGAGAAGTAATTTTTTCTCTCTTTCGTTAGTGTAATCAATTTTATGTTTCCCCGATTAATTCTCTCAAAATCCCGTTCACACTCCAAACCAAAGCCTGACTAATCTCAAACTCACCACAAAGAAGAATCAATTTAAAAGCCAAATAATTTCAAACCCCAATTTTTGATCGAACCAAATGATATACGAAAAATCAGCCAATATCATCATTATGAAAAAAAATCTCTGATTACAATACGTGCATAAGTATATTAATGACGAGTCAAAAAATATCAGCAGCATGTTATTATAAATATTATTCACAACCATATTATTCCACACAGAAAATTAAAAAAAAAAGTTCTGGCTATTATTCCATCTAGCACATACTAGTTAAAATAATGTTAAATAAATAATAGTTTGATCAGTAGTAGACTGCAAGACCACAGTCAACTATCATGATATCTTAAACTTGAAATAATCACAATTAATGTTGCTGCAAAATATGCACTTTTACTTTTGTCTTTTCATTCGAACTAAAAATTATACAAAACTATAGGGGCACTGAAACAAAAGGAGAGCCAGATTAGCACCATAGCGATAAATATAAAATTGATGTAAAACACTGCTTTAAGAATATTTGAAATATATAAGAGGGAAAACAATAACAATTTCACTTAAAAATTAAATCTATTCGAATTTTGACGGACGAAAAAAATGAAAGTTTTCTCTGAATGTTATTATTTTGATTTCTGTTGAAAAATTGTTTCCCTATGGATGGTATTTCGCAGCGACTAAATCCCTCTGAGTTTTATGTAGCAAGTACTGATGTTTAATAGATTTATTTAATTCCAGCGAACTAAGTCCGCATTAATGGCTGTTTTCAACTAGGATTTTTTTTGAATCCGATTGTTCGTCAAAACATTTTCAAGGTCTGCATTGATGGCAAAAGAATACAGAAAGAGAGCTTACGTTCGTCTGTAGGTTTCCTGGATTTAAATTGACTACTTCAATCATTTTTCCAGTGTGACATAATTCATGTTGTGATAACATGCCATTAGATTTAGAGCAGTATAGATTAAATCCATGCACAATCGACCATCTTGCCGTGAAAACAAACGTATTAAGTTAATTCAATTGAATGGACAATACGTTCAGAGATTGGTTTATTTTGTTTTGGCCCCTTCACACAATGGCCCATAATAAACCATTGCAAAAGTAGTGGTGGAGAGACACCCGTCAACATTACTACGTCGTATGTATAATGAATGCTTACTAGCGGGTGTTTCCGTCACTCTGGAAAGTGGCGCGACTTGCCTCAATTGCAAAGTGAAAGGGAGATCCTAACACACCATCAGCGTACAGACCTCTCTGTATGCTTGATACTGCGGGGAAACTTCTGGAAGAGTTGCTGAAACCTCGGCTAAAGGCGGCTATACGAGGAGCTGGTGACCTTTCGAAAACCAACATGGATTCCGCAGTGACTACTCAACAAAAAGTGCCATTTGCGAAGTTGTTAGCACAGTAGATCGCGCAGAGGCCGCTCGTCATCGCTTCTGGTAACGCTGGACGTCCGTAACACTTTTAACTCTAACTATTGGATTCTCTTCAGCGACATTTTCAGATAGAGAAATACTTGCTGGCAATGATACGAGACTAATTGAAGTATCGCTATTTGATTTATGAAACGGATCAGGGAACTGTACGCAAAACCATTACAGCTGGAGCAGCACAAGGGTCTGTTCTTGGGCCAGACCTATGGAATAATGCTTATGATGGTCTCTTGCGCCTCGAAATGCCGGAAGACGTGCTCTCGGTGGGCTATGCCGATGATGTAGCCACTGTCATCACATCTAGAAATCCTCACCTCGCCCAACTCAAACTCAATCAAGTAATGAGAAGGGCTGAAGGCTGGATGGAAAGCCATGGTCTCCAGCTGACTCCAACCATTATACCCATGACGGTTGGCTCTGAAGTACTTGAGACCAGAAAATCGGCTAAGTTTGTTGGTGTGATGTTGGACTCGAAGCTGGCCACTGCGTTAAAATTTAAAGGATGGTGAGCGTCCAGCGTAGGGGAGCGCTTCGAATTGCAAGCAGCTACAGAATAGTTTCAGGAAACGCCACGTTAGTGATAGCGGGAGTAATCCCGATTGATCTATTGGCGAGCGAACGCAGGGAGGTGTTTCTGAACAGAGCAGAAGTGGGAAGAGAAATTTTGGTTGCTCAAGCACGAGCGCGAACGCTTGAGCTTTGAGAGCTGCACTGAGCTACGAGCTCGAAAGGAGCATGGACGATTAGGCAAATTCGTGACTTAAAATCTTGACTTAATCGCGACCACGGTGAAATAAACTTCTACCTGTGTCAGATCCTAGCCGGCCACGGCCACTTCAGGAAATACCTTCACAGAATGGGGAAAGTCAGGACGAAGTTCTGTAAGTATTGTGCTAAGGAAAGTGATGAGACTTTGCATACATTTTTCCTTTGCGCCCCCTTCAGAAGGGAGCGACACATGCTTTTCTCTGCAATTGGCCCTGTGACGCCGGAGTCAATCTTGGAGATGATGCTACAGTCAGATGACGCCTGGTCAGCTGTGTCAGCATATGTGGAGCTGGTATTGCGTTTGAAAAAAGAGAAAGGATGCCCCACAGACTCCTGAAAGCCTGACAGAACGGAAGTAAGCCAATGGGACACCTGATAGGAGGAAGTAGCACCTTCGAGTTGAAGTAATGCGAAAGCGGTTCCGGCTCGGACCTCCGTGGTCGGTGAGTAATGTTTTTTAGTGAGTACGAGTCTCACATAATCTTGTATCGTTCGCAGGATACCTATTGAAGGTTTTTGACACCAGCTCCCTAAAAAAAAAATAGTTGTCATGATGGCCACCATCCCCAGTTGGCTCTAGACACTGGGCCAGTAGATGAATCAGTTATATTTTTTTTACTTTTCCTCTGTGATGTGACGAGAAAAGCCGCACCATCCTCCGCTATCAACATTTCCATGCTACCCCATTATCGGTCACTGTAAGCCATCGCCCTCCTACACAATGGTGATGGTCTAAAGACATTATGAAAAGTAGAGTAAAATTAAAATGGCCACTAAGCACGAAATAAATCATTTTTTTCTCTCCACATTAGATTCGTCCCATCTTCTGCTACTAAACACTTATTAAGGATTAAGTATAAATCTAAAAGAAAAACCTAATTTTTTTAATTGTATATCTCTTCTACAAAATGAGAATCATTCGAATCAGTCAACAGATTGTCAAGTTATAGTGCTTAAAGTGATAGTATCTTTTGTCAACTCGTCACAACACACGATGGAATAAATGTTGTTTCGAGTCTATAAAACTTTTACGGAAACATTCCTCTCAAAAGTAAGGCCTCCTATTTTTTTGGGGGGACGTAGAGAAATTGTTAATACGGTTGATGCTCAGTCTTGGCTGGGCAGATATTCGAAATGGAACTCCCGTTGAATGCGCAGTTATTTGATTTATGAATGCAAAAGGCATTAAACCTTTTGAAGTTCATCGCCAATTAACGGAAGTGTATGAACAGTCGTGCATGGATATCAAAAAAACGTTCGAAAGTCTTGTAGAGAGTTTAAAGTCGGTCTAACTGAAATTTACGACAAAGAAAAGTGCGGTACCAATAAACCGCAACAATAAACTCTGACAAGTACTGTGAGACACTGAAAAAACTCAGGACAAATCAAAACCAAAGAAGAGATATGTTCAGCAAGAGTGTAAGCCCACACTTCACCCGTCAAACCCTCGCTCTCCTGCAAAACTTTGGTTGTAGCGTCATTAACCCATCTACCCACCATACAGTCCGGACATGGCACCGATCGACTACTATATGTTCCCTTAAGGCCCCCATTCACGACCAGTCTAAACGGCCTGACTCCATTTGACTTGAGTCCGTTTGGTTTAATTCCAATTTAACTCACCACTTACGATAGAGCCTCGATCCAGTCAGTCCATTGCATTTTCTGTCATTGATTAAAAAAAAATAAAGAAAAACTTGAAGAAAACAATATTTTTAATTTATTAATGGATCCGAAGCATATGGAGGAGTTGTTTGCAATTGCAGCTTGCATCTACATAAAGAAACGAAAGCCAAAAAGGAAGTAGCTAAAAGGATGGCTTGCCGAATGGAAACAAATGAGTCACGTAAATTTGGTAAAAGAACTCACTTGAGCCTTCTGATTAAAAAATTATTTAAGAATGGATGAAGCGACATATAACACGTTGCTACAGTTGGTCACCCCATTGATCAAACGAAAGGATACGAATATGAGGCAAGCCATCACTCCTCCCGAAAGATTGACCCCTAATTTGCGGTACTTAGCAAGCGGTTTCAGTTATGAAGAGCTCAAATTTTCTACAGTAATTTCACCCCAAATCATGACCACCACTACCCATTATATTGAATTTTCGATTAAATAAAATAATCACAAAAACAGTCAATGAGCTTGTCACAGGTCAGCGTGTGAAGCAAGACTGCCACGTTGGCTGGACTGAGGCTTCAACTCACACGACTAGTCCAAACTTGGCCTACTATTTCCCCACACGGTCGAGCCAAAAAATGGCCCGATGGCCTGAGTCCATGGAATTTGGGTTGATTGGAAATCAAATTTGTTGCCTTCAGTCCATGAATCCTTCCCAGTTCTCCCACGCACGGTGAGATTTTGGCCTGGCCTCAGGCCATTTGGACTGGTCGTGAATGGGGGCCTTTAGTTAAGGGAACATTTATCTGGACGGTAATTCTATTCCGATGACGAGGTGAAAGATGAGGTTCAACGCTTCCTAACCGACATGGTGACGAAATGCCACCGCATCAATAAAAATGCATTAACATAATAGGCGATTATGTCGAATGCTGTTTGTATGCCTAAAAATATAGGAGACTTTAGTTTTGGTATTGCCCTCGTATGAGCGATTCCAGGATGTTCATGATGATGAGATGCAGAGATCCAGGAGCTTAGAAAAAAATGTCTTAAAGCTAGACGATGTAGCCAGCTCCGCAGGAATACCCCAGATTCCGAGGACTTGCATTACCATTATAAATACGCCCGGAAGAACTTACAACTTGCAATCGCTAAGAGCAAGAGGGAGCACTTTAGAAAGCTGCGTAACCAGGCCGATTCCGATCCATGGGGTGAAGCGTACAAAGCCGTCATGATAACAATAAAGTGAATGAATTCTCCTCAAATAAAGTGTCCGAAGATGCTCCAGGAAACAGTCACAATGCTATTCCCATAGAATCGAGGCGATAGCCTGCCGGTAATACAGGTAGACCCTCAAAACGTGCCGACGGTAAGCAGCGAAGAAGTATTGGCAGCCGTAAGAAAAAGCGTCCCGATTGGACGCGATACCGAATACTTAAGGTGGCGGTAAAGGGGATACCAAATGTCTTCGCTGATACATTCACAACGTGCCTACGGGAAGTCCTTTTTCGCAAGCAATGGAAGCAACAGAAACTGGTCCTCCTGCCCAAGTAGGATAAACCTATTGGGGAGGCATCAGCTTATAGGTCAATATACCTGCTAAATACGATGGGGAAAATTTTCGAGCGGGTGATATACGAACGACTGTTGTCGGGAATCGAAAGCAAAAACTGACTATCGGACCGGCAATTCGGTTTTCGGAAAGGGCGATCAACTGTGGACGCTACTATTAAGGCTACGAGTACCCAGAAATGTGGTGGTGGTAGGTTTCGCCGAATATATTGGCATCGTGATTCCAACCCATAATCTCGAAGAAGTCGAAATTTACGCAAGCAAAACAATCTGGACGGTTAAATCATGGCTTGGTTGCGCTGGGCTTCCCAAACTAGCCGACCATAAGACGGAAATTTTACTGATCAAAAAGCGGAGGAAACTACCAGTAGTACGGATAAAGGTTGGTGACTGCGTAATTACTCCGCAGCATGCTATAAAATATCTAGGCGTAACTACCGACAGTAAACTGAGCTTCAAACCTCAACTGGAGAAACCAGGCAAGAAGGCATCCGTTGTCAGTTCAGCTCTCGCTAGAATGCTACCCAACATCAACGGCTCGAAGCAAAGCCGAAGGCTACTGATCTCAAGAGTGGGGACCTCTATTCGAATGTACGCAGCACCAGTGTGGGCACCAATGCTGTAAATAAAATCGAATCGGTGACAAATTCAAGCAGCCTACCTTACGAGGCAACTTGGGTTATAGCCAGTATGCTGGCCATCAAAATTCTTGCCAATGAAGTACTTCGACTCTATAAAAACGAAGCACGGACAGCAAGCACGCTGGAGATTCAAGACTAGTGTCAATGCTCTCATGGCAGAGTAGCTGAGAAGAGTCGCAAAACGGGCGTTGGACGTACAAATTAATCCCCAACGTTGTGCAATGGACTTCAAGAAGCCACGGAGAAACAAGCTATGACCTAACCCAATTTTCGAGCGGACATGGCGGTTATCGTTATTATCTTCAGCGCTTTGGGTACGACACCTCACCAGTCTGCAAAAATATATGTTCAGCTGTTCGGGCTTTGATGCATGTAGAAGTAGCCTAGAGCCGGTACTAGGCACAAGGATATCAGCGAAAAATATCGTAAACTGCATGCTGAAATCCCAAACTGCGTGGAATGCCGCCGAAACATCACTTAAAAATATTGACCGCAAATTGCGTGGCGCGAATTGGGACAGAAAGAAGAAAGGATATTGAGAAGTAGCTAAGCAGCTGACCCACTCCGCTAAGCAATACTGAATAAGTAGTCCCGTGGGGGAGTGGAAAAGGAGGTGGTTTGAGTTGGTAAAAATAAGTTTTAAGAAATGATCGCAACAGAAAGCGGAAGGACGTATAAATAATTTATTAATAATTTTGCAAATCGTAACAGATTATAAGATGTCGATTTGACAATAAAACGACGAGGGGCATTTTAGTGAGGTCGTTTTTTTATTATGTGCGATCGTTTTTACTCTACAACTACAGGCTTGAGTATGATAGATTGTCGTCTTCAGGACGGACACCTTACTTATCTGGATGTTTCTCAATATTATTATTTTCTTAAGAGTAACTTCAAATCTTAAGTATGAGCGGATCAGACAGATTAAATTGAGGCCTTGAAAGCAAACATTGGCTAGATTTCAGTCGTTATGCTGGAACGAATGAGCTTTAGAATAGACAGCGTACGGTATAGTTTCGGCCAGCATTTGAATGAAAAAATATTCCAAAAAATGGTAAAAATCATTTCGTATTACTAGCAGTTCCAGCTTAGGAAGTTAGGAGGTCGTAGTCGAAATGATTCCTACCGATATTTTGGGGTGGAAGAGGCACTGCAATGATGGACATGAAAAATAACTAAACTAATCAAAGGTATCACTTTGAAGAAGTTTTGATGATGTGATGTCCAATCGGTCGGTTCCCGTTACAAAGTAGAACAAATTTTAATCATTCACTTTTCTTTCCGTTTAACATTGAAATGAGATTTGAATTCATTTGAAAAGGAACCAGGTTGATTACATTCAACAAACAAACCTGATAATTCGACATTGGAAATACTGGCTACGCTAAGGTTAGCTAAGTATTTTCAGTTGTTCAGCTGTTCCTGCTCTAATTATCCCACCCCCAGACATTTTAACAAGCACATAGTTGATTGCTGACTTGCAGAATTTTTTTTGCACTTTTGCGTTATGTGGATACTGTATGGCAACAACAAAAACGAGTTTTCGTAAATTTTATGTTCACATAAATCCCGTTATTCTAACAGAACAATTCGTCATTTAAATAGGATCATATGTAGTTCCCAATTTATTTATTATAATTAACTTGTATGAACTATATCCTCAATTCACAACCATGGCTTCATTTTTCCCACCCTCTCTAAACTACATTCAGATATACCTACAGATGATTTCGAAAACCAAAAATCATACAGTATATTTTTTTTAAAAGCCAAAACTGTTTTACACAAAACTATAAGAAAACTGTAGTTATAGCTGATTATACACTTACATAAAACAAAAATAATATGATGATCACCGCAAAAGGACAGTAAAAATATTGAAACGAAAATCAATATTTTTTTTATACAATATACGAATTATACAAACAGTATTGCACTCTAAGTTTGGTTGGATGTTTCAAGGGATCATATAAAATTCAACTGATACTGCGCCAACAAGAGCAACAAAATCAGGGCTATGAATCAATCGAATCAAATGTTAATCAAGATTTTTTTTTCGGTTTTCGATACATTTGAATGCATCGATATATGATCGGTAAAAACATAAAGTAAATAAAAACCCAACGAAAAAATATTATTTTCCAAAATGTTTCATTTTTTTTATCATCTGATTTCAACTTTTTTTTTCGTATCATTATCAGCATTTTTTCTTGTTTTTTTTTTGCATTGATTTGAATATGATTAATGATAAATATATGTATAATAATACTAGATGAGAGAAAAATACACAATATATATTAAACATAAATGAGTTGGTTTTGTTTGTTTTTCTTGCTTTTGCGTTTGGTTTTCATTTGTATTGTATGGAGCTGCTGATTTCAGTTTTTAAAATTAATATATGATCATTTTCGTATTTTTTTCTCGAATCAATCATTGATTAAAAAGTTCAAAATAATGAAAGAGCACGACACTAAGTACATATTATATTTATATAATAATAAATTATGTTAGTATATATATTAATCAGATCGAAATAAATATGAGAAAAAAAACTAAATTTAATTTGCACAATCAATCACTAGAAGAAAAATTTCATATTTTTCTTATTTGGTTGTAAAGTTGTTTTCGTGTCCGAGAAAAGTATGTCCATGACAAACGAACAAAATTCAAAAGAAAACTAAAAATTCTCTACTTGTATTTGCGATTAATATAAAATATCTCGAACTCTCAACGAAACCTGTAATTTCTTTTTGAAATTAGTAAAATGAACATAAATCAAACGAAACACAAACCAAAAAGTCATAAATCAAACATTGTTATTTCAAATCAAATCATATCACTCTTCAAATCAACAAAGACAATTTATAAGTTACTGAATGAGATCAATATTGTTTGCACTAAAGTAGTAGTAGTAGTATCAACACTCTTGAAAGTATTCTAATATAACTAAATGCAGCAAGAAATAGCGAAAAATCTATATTAGAATATTGAAAATTAAAAGAACCGATATAATGCAAATCAAATAATGCATTTTTATTTCTATGTATATAAAAAAATACTAAGTAGAATAAATTAGAAATAAATAAGATGATGAATAAATACGAATATCAATAAGTTACACTATAAATTAAATTGTTTGTTTATGATCTAAGTAATTAATTTTCTTTTTTTAAATTTAGTTTATGCATTGTTGTTTTCTCCTTTCTTTTCGGCTAAGATTACTTTTATTTCGTTTCTTCATTTCATTCATTTAATGGTATTTTATAGTACAAATATATCTACAAGAAACATTTTACTAGAGTAAAAAAAAAATTAAGCTTTTCAATAAACAAATTTCCGATAATTTTGACTTAAAATTCTTAAAATTGTCTCTGCAAAGAGAAGGGCAATCGATGAAAATTTTTTTTTGAGAATTTTCATCTTGTTCTCTCTCTCTTTCTCTCTTCGTTTCTGTTTGTATTGTTATTTTTCATCATATGGTTATCGTTATGATTATTTAATTATCGCATATATATAATATTGACTTGTTGCTTTTTGGAATGTGTGTACATTGTTGTGATTACGATTTAGTTTATTCTTTATGATAATAATAAATTATCAATTTTTCTTTTATTGTTCTTCATTAGTCTACTAGCAAAGTATAATTATTTTAAATTTTTTTTTTATACAATTTCTCTAATTATGGTTCTAGGTTGCCCATTTATGCTTTTCATTTATATTTCACTTCAATGGTTTTTTTTTCAAAAAAAAAAGAAGGATAATTTAAAATGACTATTCGAAATGATTTCATTTGAGTATTTTCGTTTTCTTTTTATTTTGCTTGTTTGTGAATATAACTGTATATTCATCCTTTGTCTTTTCATCTTTCACTTTGGTTATAGTATTTTTTTTTGTTTTAAATATATAGAGTATTAGTAAAATTCTGTTTCGTTTCTTGCACATTTTCCTTAATTTGTGTCGCTCCTACATTTATTTTATGCTTTGAGATGTATGAAAAAATAAGACATACATCAATATGTTTTTCTTTTTGTACAACATGATCTTTCTTTTTGCTTTGTTGTTATTGCAAAAAAAAAAACAATTGCAAGAAGAGAAAATTGTTCAACAAGATTTAATTTTAATTCTTTTGGGTAGTTGTATGTATATATTGAAAGGAATGCTTCGAAGATTTCGAACGTGTAGATTATTATAGACACACATACATATCTTAATGGCACATAGAAACTGAAATTCTAAAGAATAAAATATATTGAAAAAAATCGAATTAAAATATATATTTGACCAAAGAAGAAAATATTATTTGAAAATAATCAACTTAGGAAATGCTATGATTGTTAGTTAAATATGTTTTTCGAAAGTTGATTGTTAGTACTCACCCCAGCCAATCTACGTAAATTTTTTGTATTAAATGTAACTATAAATAATAATTGCGTGACTGAAAGAAATATATTAAAATCAAGTCAATGAGATTTTATACTATAACAAATAAGTAGATAAAAAGTATATATGGTGGTTAAAATTATTGCATATACTGCTGTTGTTGTTGTTGTTGTTTTTCCACTTCCGTTGTAAATATCACATTTTTCATGATCATGACTAGAACAAACGAGGTGATCACTTGCATATTTCGTAATAGCGTAACCCAGAATTTATGTATACCGCATGTCCACAATTAAAATCACTTGCAATTCTGAGCAAATGGGCTCTGGGTTGAAGAATATCAATGAGTTTTCGCTCGTACAGGTTGGCCCGATTGAACTACAATCAACTTCAAACTGCTATAACTTTCGAATCGCTGGGTAACAATGCGTCCATATTTTGGCTAATGGCAGCTGATTTTATTGGTCACAAGCGTATTGAAGCATTTGAGTCTCAGTTTCGTAGATTTTTTTTATCCGTGATGTATTTAAACGTAATTGTCTAATAGCGCTGTATTTGTGACTATTGTCAGAGCTTTCCAACACCACAATGTGAATAAATCTTTCGTGTCTCGGACTATAGAAAGTTATACCGATACTGGTAGTGTAGCGAAACATTACGAGGGCGGTATGATAAGTTCCCGTGTTTAGCGACTGATGGCACCGCTGGCGCAAAATATGTATGACATCATTGAACGCAATCTTTAAAACAATGACTGTCAAAATTTCAGACAGGAAATCTAAGTTAAGTTGCATGCCGTTTATAAGGACCATGCACTTTCGATGACTACAATCAGATATTGGTTTAATGAATTCAAGCGTGGCCGAATATCCGTTTTTGATGAAGAGCGCCCAGGTCGTCCGATTGAGGTGACTACGCAGGATATGGTTAACAAAATCAGCAGATCGTCGGGTGAAGATCAGAGAGATTGCTGACATTGTGAACATCTCAATTGAACGCATATAAAATATCCTACACGAAAATTTGGACATGACAAAGCTATCGGCGAGATGGGTGCCGCGTTTGCTCACAATAGAGCAAAAATGGAATCGCATGATAGCTTCGGTGCACTGTTTGGACATGTTTAAGCGCAATCCGAAAGAGTTTTTACGGCGTTTCGTGACTGTTGACGAAACATGGATCCATCACTACACGCCAGAAATGACAGAATAATAAAAACAGTGGACTTCACCCGGTGAACGTGCTTCAAAGAAGGCCACAACGGTTCCATGAGCCTGAAAAGTCATGGCTACGGTTTTTTGAGATTCGCGAGGCATCATCTTCGTTGACTATCTGGAGAAGGGAAGAATGATCACGGGTCAGTACTATGCAGATTTATTGGACCGATTTCACGCTGAATTGATGAAAAAACGACCCCATTTGGCCAAGAAAAGTGTTCTATAACCATGACAACGCACCAGCTCACTCACCCACAATCGCCATAGCAATACTGGTCAAATTACGCTACGAACTGCTGCTGCATTCACCTTATTCTCTAGATTTGGCCCCATGCGATTTATTTTTGTTTTCAAACTTGAAATTAATGACTTGGCGGAAAGCGATTCACGTCAAACGAGGAAGTCATCGCTGCAACAGAGGCCTATTTTGCGGAGTTCGACACATCATATTTTTTGGATGGTTTGAAAAAGTTAGAATATCGTTGGACTAAATGTATCGAGCTGGAAGGAGACCATATTGAGCAATAAATAAAAAAAAATTGAAAAAATTCGTTTTCTTGCCTAACACTGGTACTTATCATACTGCCCTCGTATAATGGTGGTTCGAAAAAAACTGCATCCGCACCAGAAGTGATTCGGAGAGTTAAGGCTCGAATACTCAAAAACTAGTTAAAAGTTAAGACTTACAAGTTCCAAAAAGAACAACATCTCGCCAATGCTCAAACACTTTTAAACTCGATATATCGAAGCAGCTATGGCACTTGCGCGAAGGTGGTCATTTTCTGTATATCGTCTTCTCTGATAAGAAGAAAATCCCTTTTGAGCAATTTGTAAGCAAACAGAGTGATCGTGCTTACTGACCAGTAAGTGAAGCACAACTTTTTATCATATTTTGGGCGTCCGTGATGTTCGATGGGTGCTCTTCAGTTTTTTAGATCATGACGTCAAGGAGAATGCGAATGTGTACCGCGAAACTGGTTTCCAGGGTGTTCTAAAGCTATGGGCCACCAAATATTTCGTAGAGAAAGAAAGGGAGAGAGAGAGTGGGTGTTTCAACAAGACTCTGCATTATTACAAACAGCACGCATCAACCTTAAATGGGTGCAAACAACGTTCCAACATCGAAAATTTAAAATGAATTCGAGAAACTTAATTGTTTTTCAATATTTTTTTTATTATAACTTAATTGTTTTTCAATATTTAGTTTCGATTAAAAAAAAATTACAGCGTTCTGAGTTAGTTATAGTTCAATTGGGCCACCCTGCATAAAATCTCCTGGTGGAAATGAACCAATTTGTGTTGCATGATTTATCTTCTGTTGCAAGTACGATTCAAAAAATAAACATTATCGATGAAGTGGTTTAAAATAAACATTCGCCTTTTTAAATCCCAAGTTCGCTTTCAATTGATTGCCAGTTTTCGACTAGAAATCGTCTTGACCTATCCTAAGAGAAATCATTTTTGAGACGATTATCTACATTAGACGACCAAATTATTAGAGACTGGACTCAGATTTGTGTATTTTCTAGTTTAAAGGATTTTTTTTGCGGAAATAAATTAGTGCTCATATAGACTGCTTCTGTGATTGTACTTCTGGTATCATTATTATTGTTTTTGATAAGTGACAGCGTCAGTAGCCTGCGTTTCTTGTCAAACAAGCGAATTTAGCTCTCAATTGGAACCCGAAAATTGTTTGTTTCGTTTGGGCAAGTATTTAGACATATCCCCAAGAAAATGCATGGAAATAAAATCTTTATGAATTCACTACACACATTTGCTGGAAAATATGGAAGCAAAACTTTCAGGTGTTTCGAAAGCCATCGTTTAGTCTTAAAATGTAGTAAAATAAGCTTTTGAAAGTGGGCCGTATAGGAAAATGAACAGGAAAAACATCACTACTCCTATTGCAGGAGTAACGTCACAGACATCTGCCCCGAAAAATGTAGAAAGAGTGTGTGACTCGTCTGAGTTCGATGATGAGAGAGTAGAGAATTAATGTTATGCCGGATTTATACATTGGGACGAGCGTCTCGTGTACAAGAGTCAACAAGACTCAACAAGACATTGGACGAGACTCAGCAAGACATAGGGTGAATTGTTTACTTAGGATATTGCACCATACACCTTTCATAGGGTGAATTGTTTACTTAGGATATTGCACCATGCATCTTTCGACAGTTGTGAGCTGTTTTGTTCAGTTCAGTGAACGATGGCTGAGGTACAGGTTGTGGCTATTGCAACTGCCTGGTGTGCGTTGAGTGATTTCAATCTGGGACACGCAAAGACATGTTTGAAGTCCCAGCGAAAAATTCGAAAATGTGAATGAGCACATGCTACCCTCTCGAATCCCTTTGACTCAGTGCATAAAACCGACTTCACTTCCAGCAGCTTCGAGCTAGGACGAGACGGTCATCAACACTCAGGCACAGCAATAAAAGGATCATTATCCCTTCATAAAACAAACAAGAGCCGACGAGCAAACCATTTACACACGCGTGCTTGCCATGAAAAAAACAGCCGAGAATAGACAAGGAGACCATTTACACACAGACCTTGTCTACATTTGGCATTCCTCGGCGAGAATGTAAATTCGGCATTAGAAGAAGAAAACCTGTTCGATATCTAAAAAAACCACACCTGACCGAGCGTATAAAAATCAAGCAACTGCAATGAGCCCAATCAGCACTGGAATTTGAGTGTTTTGACCTGAAGTCAAGTGCTTTTTTTGGAACTTTTTGGAAAAAATAGTTCTTGGAAAATGATAAGATACTCCAATACCATGAACGAGCCCTGTTAATATCATTTTAATTTCAAGGAAAACGCAGTACGATGGCTAGCACCGTAAAAACTAAATTGTCAACCATTTCAAGGGGCGCAAGAGGTTGATCAGGAGTAGCTTCGGGAATAATTGTATCAGTTGTTTTTATTTTACAAAACAAAAGTTCAAATTTTGACTAGTTTAATCAACTACGCGGAAGTAATATGCGGCTTATATTTTTTTGTAATAGGTAAATTAGACCAACAAAACGTAAAATCAATAGTTTGAATTAGTTCAAATTAAAAGAATACAAGAATCGGAGCACAATCCTTAATAATTTGATCATCTATTGTATATATTTTAAACAGGAGCGTGTTTAATTTTTTTTTATTGTCCAGTTGTCATTTCAAAATTCATCATATAGTTACGAAAGACACATTTAGGTGTATTAGCGGCCCGTTGTGATAACAAGGATATACTCTTCCTTAGCCACTGGACTCTGCGAACCATTTGGTTGCTTTGATAAACAATACGATACCGCTTAGGACCCTGAGCCAGACTCCAAGAGAGGCCATTGCACCTGTATATTTATGTTTCTGAGAGAAAGCTATATATCTAGCAATAAAATGACAGACTATTGACGAATCATCCTGAATATAGGTGAGAACTAGAGTCTCTGGATAACCCGCTGCAGGCATGGCTTACATTTGGAAGAACTATTGCTTGAGCAAAGATTAACGTGGGAAGTAATTTATTAGAATTGGTTTAAGTCTCAATTCAGTGTTGTAATTCAACTCCTACAGCAATCACGAATAAATACTTTTTGTCCCAGAATGAGATATCGATAGAAATTATAGTAAATTTTCCTAATTGGATAGAGCATCCGCGTTCCTCAAACCTGTACAGATATTTTGACTAGACTGCCCGAAACCCTGGCAAAATAAAAAAAAAGCTCTGCACGAAAGTGAACACAATGAATAAGTAATGATTCAGCATAAAAAGATCAAAGCGTATCTACCGTCAGCATTCAACTACTTCTATGTATCTATCACCCCTCACCCAAAAGCTTCAATAAATTTACTTTTAAGTATGCATTGAATAATTTCAAGCCATACAAAATAATGATCAGATGATTGACTTAGATGGACATCATGTCGAATTTCCTAACATAAAATCAACGAACATACAAAATAATCGCAAATCATACGACATGAAAATCAAGAAGAATATAGTTCAAAGGAAAATAAATTAATCACAATAAATATTGTAGCAATTACGAAAACTAATATGAAATAGAGAACGTATCGACATATGCACGCACTGTCAAATCAGAAGTCATAATTAAATAACCAATCAAAACTATAAATAAGTAAAACATCATCATTATACGACAAAAAAGTAAAATATTTTTTTATTTAAGAAAAATAAATCAAAACAAACCACACAAAATTTAATCATATTTTTCATTCATTTTTCTTTTTTTCTTCTTCTTTACTGACACATATATTTATAGTTTATATATGAACGAAACCAAGGAAAGCAAATTAAAAGCACAAAAAAATCGAATAAAATTAACCTTAAATCAAATTAAAATTGTTCTTTTTTGATAATATAAACTAATCGAATTATAAGAATTAATAAAAATCAAGAACATAGAATGAGACCCCACTTAAAAAAAATTGTTTGCTTTTTGTTTGAATATTCTCGCATATATAGTTTATGAAAATATAATACCATATATCATCTACCATTTGAACTCAACATTCACATATTCTAAATTATTGATAATAATAATAATAATGATAATCATAAATTGCTTATGGATCTAAACTGAATGAATATAATAAGGTAAAATACATAAAAAATTTAATGTTACAAATTAAAAGCATATTACATACAATTATAAAGAATTTTTTGTAAAAAAAATATAAGAAACACAAATCTGAAATTTAAACATCAGGAAATAAAAATTATACAGAAGACAAAAAAAAAATTATATGTAGTTACGTTTTAAATAAACCAAACTTGAGAAATGA
The DNA here is from genome assembly GCA_963978885.1 of Nemotelus pantherinus. Taxonomy (NCBI): domain Eukaryota; kingdom Metazoa; phylum Arthropoda; class Insecta; order Diptera; family Stratiomyidae; genus Nemotelus; species Nemotelus pantherinus. Next base: position 168,038,156 of record OZ022263.1, read on the forward strand.
TGTATTGTATGGTGTGTTTTTGGAGGAGAGCAAAGGACGAGTAAGCAATAACATGAAGTGGACAAATTGATATAACAATTTTTGTAGAGAAAACAGTTGCTAAATGTATGATGCTTGTTAGCAAGAAAATGAGATAAGTGTTCGTTTGAATTCATAATTTCTGCTGATTTATTTTTTTACTGTGGTTAAAGCACAACTGTATATTGATTAGTGCAATTCCATGACAGGAATGGATACTATGTATCCAATAAAATATAAACTGGGAAAAAATCAACGATAACGATTTGTTTTGTTTATCTAGAACATATCAACTAGCTCCTTAGGTCATAGAAATTTATCATAGTCATCTAGTTTATAAGTTGAAGGAAACTCAGCAATCTAAGTTGTGAGTGAAAAAGATAAATTGACGTTAATTTGTTACAAATGCTTATGTCGAATCCTGCCGGCTTCTGGATTGACAGATAGCAATATGTGAAATATTGTATAAATTCCCAGATTGATTGTTCAGATGCTACAGGGTGTGAATAACAAGTAATGAGTACTATTTTTGTGGGGGCGCCTATAAGTTGCAGCGCGCTCGCTCTAAGGGTGATTGGTGGAAGGGCAAATAAGCTTCGAAACGTACCAAGCGTCAGTCGGTTGCGTGCCTCCGTTCAATGTACATCATGTTTTAGTGGACCCAGATTTTACCCTCGGCCGAAGAAAACAAATGCAGCGAACAATAGAGCAGCGTTATGCCATCAAGTTTTATGTGGGACTTGAAATGTGAGACGTGAACGTATTCTTCTGAACTCAGACTGGCGATTAAGTATTCGAATGATTGTAGATAAGATAGGAATCAACAAAATGACTGCTCGCATCATCATTATCGAGAAGACGAGAATAATCTAATCAAGCTCGTCCCGGAAGTGTTGACTAACGATCAAAAACAATATTGTGTGCTTGTTTAAGATCTTTCGAAGAGTATTCAAAATGATCAGCAGTTTTTGGACATGGTCCCGGCAGGATTCTTACTTTTCCCTAGATTGAAGACAGCCCTAAAAGGTCTCCGCCATTTCTCCGGTGCGGAGATTACGTGCTACTTGAAGGACACTCTGTAAATCGACTTCCAAGCATTCAAAAACCGCTGGGAAAAGTGTATTGCCTCCCAAGGGCCTTTCTTTGAAGAATTTTAATAGTTCGTAGCGATAACTTCAAAAAATTTTTCCTAAGTTAGACTCAATACTCTTATATACACACAATGTGTGGCTTCAATTCATTTTACAGACCTAAGCCAACTTTTTGCATCAAGTTTACTCTAGATATTTTTCGCCTAATATCTGAACTGAAGTAAAAGCGGAGAGTGTCAATCATTGCATATCAAAGGATAATCTCGTTTCGAGATTGCATTCATCAATAATGCAAAAGACTTCGCATCAAAAATCTGCTCAACGGTTATCATTTGGTTGATTTTCAAATGATGCTTATACTATTAGGGGCACCCATAAGTAATCAATTATTTTTATTTAGTAATCAATTATATTTATTATGTATAGACGTGTTTTATTGCTCTATACAGCAACAGATGGTCTTGACTTCTTGTCATTATAAAATCAAAAGTTTTTATTATATCGGTGCGAAATGGCCGATAATCAACCATCAGAAGAACATCTTCGTCATTGTATGCTGTTTCATTTCCGCGCTTCCACCATATTTTTATCCTTTAACCCTTGTATTGCTCAAAATCAACTCTATCTGCTTCGAATCAAGGAAGACGAATTAAATGAAGTAGCGAATGATAGGATAATCTGATTGGAATTATTTATACTTAAAATTACTCGAACTTGATCTTATTATATATCCTGGCCTATCTTATCAATCCTTTATTGCCCCTTTTGCTATCAATAAACAAGACAAATTAAATAGCTTGAATTGCTCATCAGTCATCAAAAGTAGTAGTAGTAGTCATCATTGCCTTATTCGAAGGATTTCAAGGATGTCGTCTTATTCTTTCAAGCATTTCATGCTAAAAGTGAACAAATGAATTCAATTCGATTCGAACGGCAGCGAGGAAAAATTACTATTACTCACTATCTATCCGCCAGGATAATCTACTCGGGATAGATGATTAGACAAAGAAGTGGAAAACACGCTAAGGTTAAATATTTGATTTACCTAGTTGATACCAAACCGAAGTAAGCTAGAATATAACGAGTAGATTTTCGTTCGTGCTGCCCTCCCCACGTTATCTATTTCAAGTTATCTGTTTCGAACAAACCGCTATTACAGTCTGTTTCTTATAGTGCAGGATGGTTTCGACAACGAAAGTAATCATTCCAAGGGACAACAGAGGAAGAGTTGCATGGTTTGAGGAGCATTTTATTGCTAACGGTTCAATCATTGAGACTTTAAGAATGATTTCCGATGAAATATTTTTCGGGAACCGTGAGATTTTGTAGCGTTAGAGCTTGAGGTAAGTAAAAGACTAATCAGTGGGACACCCAGCTGGATTAAAAATTGGATTTTTCAAATGCGTATGATCGAAGTAGGCGACCCATAGAAATTCGATGACGCTTTAAAATCACTGGTCGAAAACGATCCCAAACTGGATCAAAAGGTCTCGAAATCGGGAAGGTCTACAAACAGGATTAATGGGTCCCACACAAACTGTCTGAGATGAGCCACATCATAGTTTATCACATCTCTCGCATGGCTCATATTTGGAAATATTTTGTTCTGAGGTTTGTACATCAAAAGCGTAAGATATCGGCGAAAGGTGATTGGTTACTTTGAAAAACTAAAGCATTTTAACCTGTCTTTGGCCTTAAAAAAAGTGACCCGTATCTTGAGTCTTACTTTTGTCCTTATATTTATACCCACTGTAAATTACAATTCCTAACATAGACACTGACACAAATCTGATTAGCACTCGTAAGAAATACTCAATATTGTACAAGAATCGCTCAAAATCGGGTCGGGATGGATACTGCTTTAAGGCATGACAATCTCTGTTCCTTGGGAAAGTGAATTTTTTGTGAATGTATGATATCAACTGTACAAACCAGCTAAGCTAATCAAATATGGAGGGCCCACGTTACAACAAAAAATTCTTGAAATAATATTGCACAAGATCACTTTAACCTCCTAGTCGCGTTCGAAAGGGAAGTCTCGCGGAGAATAGTTGGCCTCATATGTGGAAAAGGAAAATTACGGTGACGGAATAACCAAGATTTGTACGCTATCTATATAGAAGCACATATGATTGTTGCAAAGATAATGCTTGACAGACTCCGGTGAGCAGCATTTACGGCAAATGGTAGCGAGGGAAGTCTTGTTTACACTGAAGAGATGATGTTGACCAGGACGCCCGGAGCTTTAGGGTTGCCTAATTGTAGGTTCGCAATCGGAGCCGCTGGAAAATTTTATGGCAGGAGGCCAGGATCGATGATGAATGACGAATTATACAATAAAACATAAAATAAATTCGTTTGTTTGCCACTGATATAGAATACTTATGGGTACCCCTAATATTTACTCGTGACGATCCTCTTCAGTTTTATGCTAGAGCCGACGAGGAAAATTCCCAGATATTGAAAAGAATTATACTGAAAGCAAACAACTTTCCGAAACATCAGCAAAATTAATTTCAAACGAACACAAAATAAATAACATCTCATCTCATGAAATGACAAGTGCAGCAGACAAAATCTAATATCAGTGCCTTTTTTCTCTTCTCACAAATCTGTTTGTGTGTTCGTTCACCTATTACATTAAATTATCAATTTCTCTTACATTAATTAACATAAAATAATAGCAAATCAAAATTACATAGTCTTATAATTTAAAAATGGAGAAATTAAAAATGATTTTTCACTCCTAGGCAATACAATATTATGAAGCCCTTCATCATCGACTAAAAAACTAATACAATATGTTATAAACCTAGCGTGTTTAAACGAGTGTAAAAATTAAAATATAGAAAAACAAAGCCCTCTTTTTTTTCTTTCTCTTCATCGACGACTTCTCCGAATTAGATTGCACACAACATCAAAATTATACCCTAGTAAATATCATGTTTTATTCATTCCATTGAATTTTATCTTTAGTTTATAATTAGATTTTGATTACGATGAATGTACGTGAATAGTTATTGGCGTCAAGAGACTTAAGATTTTTGAAAGAGAAACCTAAACACGGGTTTCATCAAAACGAATCGCGCGAAATTTGACCGCTTTCAGTAACAAAAACTCTCATATTCAACATGGAAGGATGAATGTTTTGAAATATTCAAACTATTTGACGCTTCGTTTACACATTGCGTAATACCGAAAATATACGCAGCACTGTTCGGACCAAATGATTACTAAAACTTAGCTTCGAGTAATTACGTGTGCGAATTTATTTGCCTTCTTTTCGTTTACTTGCAACTTAAAATATAAATAAGGAACAAATCGAAAACAATATCATTGGGAAAAAGAAACAAACTGAAGAAATTAAAATTTGAAAAATATTGAACCTAAAAAATCACATACAACTTATATTAAAATGAACGAAACGAAATTATGAAGATCCATGAATATAATCAACGGAAAAGTAAACTTATCTATATTAAATCATCAACATTTTTCATTATATGTGAATCAAGGTTGAATTGAAGTAGCAACAAAGAAAATCAAAACAAAATGCTCGCTCTATTGTGTGTGGCATATATGACAAATGACGAATAATACATAAAAATAAGTAAAGCAGTTTGCAAAAGAAAAAATAATCGTATTAAATTTACAAGTTTATCATTTTACACTTGTATTTTCGGGACAATCATGAGTTAATTAGGGATCGAGATCTTTCGATTTATTTACGACTTGTCGAACAACAACGTACGTTTCGTTTTCATTCAAATCAAAAGCGTGAAAGAGAAATTATAATATGTCGATTTTATAATGACGATAAATATATAAACAAAATGAAAAGAATTGATTTAAAATATTTATTCCCTATATAAGTTTTCGGTATATTTTCTTTTAAATAACTCTGTTACAATAAATAATTATGTCAATCTTGTTTAAATATGAGGAAAAAAAAGTAGTAGTGTAACTTTCGTTGATGTTGATCAGTGATTCGGAAGATGTGCTAAGATCTTGTGAGATTCTTTGATTTCTAGATTTAATTTAAAAAAAAAACTTCGTGAAATTTATGTTATGTTTTACATCTACATAACATAGTAAATTTGTACTGTCAAATACTATTTAGTGTGTGGAGTTGTCGTCTGCTATGTAGACCACCCGCCACATGCACCTAGCGACTAACACGATCTCAGTTTGCACTTCCGTCACACGCAAAATACAAACTCAATCTAAATTGTATAGACAACCGCAGGATATCTATTTCTTCTATCTGATATTGCACATAGATATGTCGTCTTTCGACCAACAAGCGCTAGGAGCACCACAAACACATCTTCACTACACACACTTCTTCCCAATCACTTGCATACATCAACGAAAGTAGTCCCATTAAATCCTTACGATATATAGATGTAAAACCAAAGAAATTAACACAAAGTCAATCAAATCAAGAGAAAATCACTAAAATTATTCAAAATTACATTTCAATTTCCAGTGTTTTAGTAATGTATAAATTAATTGTTGCTAATATGCGCTACAATAATAATAAATTATGATGAATGAAACTGATACAGAAATTCCGAACCGAAAAATTGCAACAACAAACAAAATCAAGATGGAAATTATATTTGAATTATTATTATTTTAAATCTTCAGACTCATTTCGCTTTTCTTTTCTTTTTTCGCGTATTGTAAATAAATAATTTAAATCATTATTCAATATAGTGTATATATAGTTAATGTATATATCCTTTCGGGGGAATAGTTTCACGGCATATGTAGTTTTGGGAATACCTCAAAAATCCATAGTGTTCAATGTGTTTTCTTATCATTCATTTGATTTTTTTCTCCTTCATCGTTTTTACTTTCTTTTATTTCTTACTCTTTCCCGTTATTTTTCTTTTGCTCTACTTTTCTACGGTTTTGTTTTAATATTTTAAAAAATAATTTGACTAGAATATTATTTCGTGTTAGTTTGTTTTCGTTTGATAAACCCTATTTTCTATTTGTTTCAAATAATTTAATAATCTTCGGCTTTTTCTTATTTTTTTTCCTTTTGGCAAAAATTAAGAACAAAATTAGCTTTTTCTTTCTATTCCTTAAAACCGTTATTAGAATTCGCATAGTCACGCAAATAAATGTTTTCTTAATTTTTAAATTAGCAAGTTTTTTTTCAAAAAAGAAATCGGTGTTTTGTATCAGATTTATGATATATAAGATAATCTTTGTCTTATTATGTTTTATTGCAAATGCAAGTTTGCAAAATAAATACGAATTCGTTCATTCAACTGAATAAGAAAAAAAATGAATTTGTAAATATGTACCATAGATTAGGAATATTATAGCTTAGATTATACCAATTGATCTCCTCTCAAGCAAGATAAGGTGTTTTTTGTTGGTAATGATTTTTTTGTTTGTTTCATTTCGTGATTGTGTATGGCCCTTCTTAGCATCATAATTTTTCTTATTTAATATTTCTTAGTTTGTTTCTTTTATAGATTTTTTTTCGATTTTTACCGAATATGGTGTGTAAGATGAGACCGTTGAATGCGAGTCTTTGTTGATTTTGTAAATGTTGTTTTTGATATTTTTCGAAAACAACACCTACAACTGTTTGAGATAATTTTCGGATGTGATTGAATATTCGCTTAGCCTCATATGTGTCAAATGAAAATATTATGAAAATATTCCTCTTCTGTTTTTTTTTTAAAAAGTTTGACGCATTCCAGCAGAAACTAGAGTATCAAAACTAAAGGAATGATTCTTTGTAACTTAATAATTTACGGATTTCTTGCGCCCCGTACTATAATTTGTTTCGAAGATTAAGAATCACTTGGGACCCATCATCGTTAGCTTTCTACTATCATGTTTGAAGATATTGTTATAATTATTGTATGCTACAATTTGGTATTATGTGAAATACTCCAAATGCTTACGTTTTTCGCGAACCGGAGACACGTCCACTGATGGCATTCGTGTTTTCAAATTGCAGCGTGTAAACTTTCATTGGAACCTGTTAGAATTAAGAGCACATTGATGCTGTGATCTGGAATAGAAAGAAAAATCGTTCAAGCCTCAAATTAAGTGTAGAATATGGGAATGAATATAATTATTAGTGAATATGGCTTGTTCCTGAGTGGTTTGCTTGCGATTTAAAGCTACATCAAGGCTCGCACCGAGTTATTATTAAACTGTATGTCGCTATATTATGCAATACCTATATTCTTATATTATTTGAATTGCAACTGCAACTTATATCAAAATATGTCAACCTCTTTCCTATCTGTGGAAGTTGCGGGATTTTTTTCTTTAAGCAGCCGTTGGCAGTCATCGTCCAATTGTTAAACTCAGACGAAGTGTCCCAAGAGAAAACCCATAGAGAAGTAAAAAAACTGGCAATAGTATCATGTTTTCTTATCTTGAAACGTGGTTGAAGAGCATCTAGAAATTTGAGTGATTGATTACCAATGGCAAATTTCCACTGAATCCCACAGCCCAAAGTAACTAAAAAAAATTACAGAATTCACTCCTTAAATAGATCAAAGGCCAGTTATAGCTAGTACTCAGGTTTCTTTCATCCTTCGATAATTTCGGCACTAAAATAAATTTGGTAAAATTAACCTACTCTGATTGCATTTTTAAATCCCAGTTTTTAATCCAATTCTCGTACACTGGCGGACGAGAATGCATTTGGCATCGTACATTGTACGGAAGGGGAAGTTCTCGTACGAATTCAAGAATTCGCAATCATATAATTTCGTAACTTACAGGACATAATAGTATTGCTAGTAGGGTGATTTTTCATTAGAATAACAGCCAATATGTGAATAAATCCTTCAAGCCATTTGGTCGCTGGAACAATTTTCGCCTTTTAGGAACAAATGCAATTGTGCAATTATACATTTGATACTTTTCCCATAATATCAGTTTGGGATTTTCAAAATTCCTCGTACAACAAGAGCGGTAGTCGTAATAAATAACACTAAAAGAATCAGCATTAAGATCTTATCAGATACCCATGCGATTGTCAAGTCTATCAATCGTGTTCAAATAATTACAGCAATTCTCTAAGAGGTGAAAGAAGCTGCAAAAATAAAGTAGGCCAAGGCCAAAAAAGAGACCACTCTGTATTGGGGATTTACGAAAGACTTATATGGTCAGAGAAATTAACACATGGACTAAGAAAAAGATCGAAAGCTACTGATCTGGAGTGTTTGGAACACTCAGAGGATTACATCAGCTTCGGTACCAAAAGAGCAAAAGAAGCAGTATATCCCTGCAAAAGTTGCATATTTACCCCGTGTGGAGCCTAAACAGATATCTTTTTTTTTGCAAAAAATATCTCTACAGGATAGGTAAGGACCGGGACGACTGCTGCAGCTACTGGGGAGACACGCTGTCCAGCACTAACAAAACGAAAATTAGAGTTGCGTGGCTCTGCTCTTGACTGCTTCTTCTAGATTCGTAAGACTACATATAATATAGGAAATAGCGCTAAAAAGACACAATAAATCCAGGAGGTCGCAGGGCTAGAGATCCATTTGAACCCAATATTTGCAATAAATCAAATAGCCTATTTTTTGAGAACACGATATTTGTTTGCCGAAATTCCGACCGAATAATCACAGTAATTCACAATATGTTTTGGTCTTTGATAGGACTATGTCTGATATAAATTTGGTAAATATGTGGGCAAAGCTGTGGCTGTAGTGACTTCTTGAAATATCCTCAACTAAATAAAATCTTTCTATCCATATAACTTTCGATGCAATAGATTCCTGATTGCGATGCTAGAATAGGATTGCCGGCATCGAGCATATGCCATTTCTATACTAAAGCCTAGAAGTAAAATTAAAGCCTTTGAGACTATGAAGGCCTTTTAACTGATAAATGTCAGCATTATATTCTGAAATGTTTAATACCAGTCTTGATGATCCGGTCGTGAGTATGGAAAAGTGATTTTATAAACATTTCAAACATATAAAATTTGATACAAAATCGACATATTCCTTATGCCCTTCTTCGAATACCAGCCTTTCTAGCGGTTTCATAAACTTTTTGGCGATAGTTTGACGAATATAAAGAGATGGTAGCAGACACAATTTATACACGGCCACTAAGTCCTACCCAGTGAGTAAATTTACTAAATTTGTAGGAGATTTGCTCCTATTTACAAAATATACTAGTTTATTACGGGGTATATCTAGGGAATCCAATCCCGGGATTAGAATCCCGGGATCCCGGGATCCCGAACAGTTTTTAGTCTCTAAAATCCCGGGATTGATGTTTTATAATCCTTGGATTGATGATTTATAATCCCGGGACTATAAACCATCAATCCTAATTGAGATCCGGGGTTTTAGTGGCTAAAAACTGTTCGGGATCCCGGGATTTGGATCCCGGGATTGGATTCACTAGGTATATCCCAATGTACTACATTTTTCGTGCAAGTCCTTTTCTTAAACCTTAGCAAATTCTTTGGCCTCGTAAAATTGAAGTTTTCTTACGCGGAATATGTTTGCAATGGAGTTCAATTTTTTATTTAAATGAACAGATAACGAACGCCTCAGGCATATGAAAAGTAATTTTTAGTAAAAAAAACCGTGCTTGAAATTTCTAAATCCGAACATATTTTGCATTTGATTCATTGTCAATAAAAAGCCGTAATAAAAATAACAATGCACAGCATTAGGACATTAAAAGCAATGCACAGCATTAGGACATTATATCGCATTATTCTCCTTTGCGGAAAATATATCGCATGACAACAGTTTACAGTTACTAAGAAGTTCAAAAATAAGACTTTGCATTTAGTTTTTAGATTATGTCCTTTTGACATAAAATATACTTCATAAAATATCATAATCAGTGCATTTCCTTGTATTGATTAGCATCTACTTTGATAAAAGCTGCTAAAAAATATTCTTCAAAACTTTGTGAAACCGGTGTTTATATCCAGAAGAGAAACGTTTTTTAAATTTTCTCAAGAATCCACTTGACACAGGCTGAAATGTTCTTTGGAGTTTAATCTGCACAATTCAAAGACAAATGGATTATGAAGAGTATTTGCAACAAAAAAGACTCTAGCGAATAGAAATCGATGAAAAAGCTGATTTTCAAATAATTGTAGAAGAATTGTGCTAATTTTGTACCAAACGGACTCCTCAATACTACCAGCATGTACCGAAGATCATGAACCACTTTGATCCGATGACTGCATAAGAAGCCATAGAGTAGAAACGTTTCCAGGCTTGCCACTCACGTGAGTTTCAAAATTTAGATAAGTAAGATACTTATGACTTATTTTCATTATAAGATGCATATCGTATACAAATTTGATGGCAGTATCTCCTAGTACATAGATTGTCGTTGGAGATTATAGAAGAGAACATTTTTGAGGGATACCGCATCGAAATTTTTAAAATTGGAAGATTTTGATTTTGACAAAAATATCATTATCATTTGAAAATTGATTGGTAGTTTCTATAATAAAGGATAAATTATCATAGCTCCATAGCTTCAACCACATTCCTAACAAACTTAGGTTACAACAATTAACTCCATCCCTGTGTGAATTACGTTTAAAGTTATAAGACATAAAGTATGTATTAATTTTTTTGAGTGATTTTTCAATACGGCATCACTGCCACAGGTTTGCTTACATTTCCAAATAACTTTCAAGCTTACTCCAACGCATCCTGTGAATTTCATATTGATTTGATGATCCAGTTGAGTTATGTTATAGTGAACAGCAATTTCGAGTGCTCGGAACATAGGTAATGTGGTGAAGGATCACGGTTCATGTGCGACGCGGAATTTTTAAAAATTTTCATTCAACAGAATGGACAAAAATTAAAATCTACTAATCGATTGCATTTTTTTTTTCAAAAATCTGAATTTTTCACGAGTCGATGATTTTGAATGATTTTTTTTCACGCGCTTGCTGCAGCTACAGGATTATCCGCACATTCATCAAAAACCACACACGCCTAATTTCGATAGCTTTAAGGTCGGTTTAACATTACTATGCATGTGCATTACAATGAATGCTTACTGGCGGGTGTTTTTCCCCATCACCTTGGAAAGGGGCGCGACTTGTCCCAACTGCAAAGGGAGATCATAACACACCATCAGCGTACATACCTCTCTGTATGCTTGATATTGCGGGGAAACTTCTGGAAGGGTTGCTGAAACCTCGGCTAAAGGCGGATCTACGAAGGGCTTGTGACCATTCGAAAACCAACATGGATTCCGCAGTGGCCACTCAACAATAAGTGCCATCTGCGAAGTTATTAGCGCAGTAGATCGAGCAGAGGCCGATTGCCATCGGGCTAGACTCTAGTGTTTTCGGTAACGCCGGACATTCGTAACGCTTTTAACTCGGCGAGATGGACAGACATATTGGAATCTCTTCAACGACATTTTCAGATAGAGGAATAATTGCTGGCAGTGATACGAGACTACTTGAAGTATCGCTATTTGATTTATGAAACGAATCAGGGAACTGTACGCAAAACCATTACAGCTGGAGCAGCACAAGGATCCGTTCTTGGGCCAGACCTATGGAATATTGCTTATGATGGTATCTTGCGCCTCCGAAATGCCGGAAGACGTGCTCTTGGTGAGCTATGCTGATGATGTAGCTACTGTCATTACATCTAGAAATCCTCACCTCGCCCAACTCAAACTCAATCAAGTAATGAGAAGGATTGAAGGGTGGATGGTAAGCCATGGTATCCAGCTGGCGATCGCAAAAACTGAGATTGTCATGCTGACCAAGAGGAGGATACCAACCATTATACTCACGACGGTTGGCTCTGGAGTACTTGCGACCAGAAAATCGGCTAAATATATTGGATTGATGTTGGACTCGAAGCTGGCTTATGGAGAGCGCATCCGAAAAATATACGATAGGAGGGTACTGGTTGTTATCTCGCTTGCGAGACTCATGGGAAACGTTCGCGGTCCTAGTGCGAGTAAACGTAAGCTCCTTATGACGGTGGCTCATTCAATGCTACTGTAAGACGCGGATGTGGACCACTACGTGAAGGTTTAAAAAGTATCAAGCTAGGATGGTGAGCGTCCAGCGTAGGCGAGCACTGCAAATTGCAAGCAGCTATAGAACAGTTTCAGGAAACGCCGTGTTAGTGATAGCGGGAGTAATCCCAATTGATCTATTTGCGACCGAACGCAGGGAGGTGTTTCTGAACAGAGCAGAAGTGGAAAGATAAATTATAGCTGCTCAAGTACGAGCGCGAATGCTTGAGTTTTGGGAGCAGCGTTGGGTTACGAGCTCGAAAGGAGCATGGACGATTAGGCAAATTCGTGCCTTAAAACCTTGGCTTAATCGCGGCCACGGTGAAATAAACTTCTACCTGTGCCAGTTCCTATCGGGCCACGGCTTCTTCAGGAAATACCTTCACAGAATGGGGAAAGTCAGGACGGAGTTCTGTAAGTATTATGATACGGAAAGTGATGGCGCTTTGCATACCATTTTCCATTGTGCCTGCTTCAGAAGGGAGCGACACATACTTTTCTCTGCAATTGGCCCTGTGACGCCAGAGCCAATCGTAGAGATGATGCTACAGTCAGATGACGCCTGGTCAGCTGTGTCAGCATATGTGGAGCTGGTATTGCGTTTGGAAAAAAAGGAACGATGCCTCATAGACTTCTGAAAGCCTGACAGAACGGAAGTAAGCCAATGGGACACCTGATAGGTGGAAGTAGCACCTTCAAGTTGAAGTAATGCGAAAACGGTTCCGGATCGGACCTCCGTGGTCGGCGGGTAATGTTTTTAGTGAGTACGAATCTCACAGAATGCCTACTGAAATTTTTTGATACCCGCTCCCAAAAAAGTCGGTTCCCTAGTTTCTCGGGTAAAAACTTTTTGGGCAAAATCCTTGTGTGGTGGGAAATTTTTTTGCTAAAACCAAAACAGCAAAGGAACAGGTTTCGAGTGAAAATTTGCAAAACTCTGTTTCAATGATTCTCACACAAAAAACGTCATATTAATAAGTTATGGGGACTACACTTGACTACAGGAAAAAAAACGTCCGGGTAAATTCTTGCAAGAGGGGAACTTTCTCCTAACCAATAAATGATGAGAAGTTATGAAAAAAGTTTCCATATCATTAGCATAACCAACCAGAAAAATAAAAGTTTTCATTTCCCATTCTTGGTTTTTACAAAAAAAAATTATTCTCTAGGAGTAAATAGGGAAAATTCACTAAAATGCCCGCCGCCGCCAAAAGGTTAAAGATATTGTAATTAAAACTTGACATAGAGCTACTCCTTATATACATCCATTCCTACGAAAATTTCAGCTCGACCAGATTACGCCCTCCAAAGATAATGCCAATGAATCTTTTTGCTAATAGACATTACAAAAATAAATTTAAATTTTGACAAAGTGAATTTAAGACTCTTTTTTTTCGAAACTTGGTAAAAATGTAGTATATTTTGTAAGTGTAGTATATAAAAAGCCAAAGGCTACGCAGCACGTTATGTAGAAAAATCTCGTTTATAGAAAAACTTACCTTTCAATGAATATAAGTCTGCTGTTCATGCATAGTTGGCATTGATAACGATGTTCACCTATAATAAGAATTTTTTTTATAAATATAGTTGCCTTAGTAAACTTAAAATTTATATGAAGAGTATTTTTAGTTTACTGTAATGATCAATACAACTGAAATTATTCTTCTTATAATTTTTTGATTTAAACTATTGATTACACAAAAAAAAATCGTCTAAAATGGGACTTAAAACCGAATGTAGATTACACATTTTTCGATTTAGCAATCTTTCGTATTTTTCGAAAAATTTGAAAAGAAAATCTTTTGAAATTCTTCTTTAAGATCCAGCTAACTTTTCACCGTCTTTTGACTTTAGCGCGCTTGAACATAGTTGTGTCGGTAAAAAATTAAATCAGAAATCATTCAGCCAGAAAAAAAGTATGTTAGAAGAGACAAATAATCTCATAATTACAGCAATTTTCACCAAAGAAGCAAAATTGCTTTTTATTTTAAAAAACTATCATTTTCTCTCTAAATAATCGGGTTTATTTCTATATTTATTCAAAACACTACTTTTGTACTCATCATTTCCTCATGCATAAATAAATCTATAAATAGAAATGAGAACTTAGATATTCGCTTTTCTATTAATGTAAATTGAAATCGCCAAGTAGAGAGCAAAATACTTGCTGAATGAACCAACGCATTTCCATAATTACGGGAAATTGGAAATTTCAATTGTTTTACTCGATTTTATCTGGTTTTGAATGTATGTGTGTTCGTTTTTGTAAATGCGTCTATGCATATTTATAGAATTCATTCTTTTGGAAAAACAGATTCGAAGCGTGAATTTCACACAAGCCCGTAGTTCCATGTATTTCAATTGAAATATTTCGGTACACCAAAAGGTTACATTCAAATATTTTGAGAAATAAATTTATTTGACTTGGTTTATTGATCTTTTTTTTTGGTTATGCAGTGCGAAATTACTTTTGAGAAAATGGCGACAACAGGAAGATGAACAAAAAACTAGTTCAGAGGAGGCTCAAATAGTTTAAATTTTCAAATGTTTTTTTCTTACGTGCTTCGTTTCTTACAATATATATGGAAATTTTGATACTAATACATCCTTTTCTTCAGCAACTAGGAAAATCATATTAAAGAATTAAAACACATTTAACTTCTAAAACTAATCGCCTTTTGTAAACTGGAAAATGTTTAATCTAAATACTTCCTACACACACAGCCACAATGGGTTCGTATTTGAAAAATTAAACTTATTCTATTAATAGATATAAAAAGCTAGAAAATAGAAGCACACTAAATTTTTAAATCATGTCATCATATATTCAAAAAAAATACCTGCTAACGAAAATTGGTCCAGCAACCTCTTCTTTCCCACAAAAATGTCAAATTCGAAACAAGAACACATCCAGCTATCTCCCTACTGAATTGATGTTGTTGAAGTCCTTCAGTTTCTTACTTTATTGCTGTCATGCCAGCCACTATTCGATTTCTTGGTTTCTGCTGCGGTGAGTTTCCATGTTTGCACAGTAAAAATGTAGTTTAATGAAATCCCTCCAACCACTATTCGCTTATGTTAATCAATTTCCATTTAAAATAACTTTCATATTTCCACGTAAATCTGGACAACCGGCTGACAATCGGAATCCTGAGTTCTGAGTTCAACTCGAGTGCATTTCGAAATATAATATTCCCCATACTTTTTATCTATCAGTGTTGTTAAGTCAGTGTGTTTTGGTTTTCTCTTTTTCGTTCAAATGATCACATCCTTTCAAAATCTACTTAGAACCGAATGGTTTTTACACATTATATTCTCTTCTTGTTAGTCTTAAATTAATAAAATATAGTAATATATAGTAAAAGCGACAAAATGGGAGAATTAATTTAAGACTAAGAACTTAACCGTGCGTTTTCATTCACTTTACTTCGGTTTATTCGTTTTGAAGCTGACTTGTAGCACTCGGTTGCCCAGTGTGTAGCCGTTTAGGGCGCGGATTGCCATCGCAGCCTCTTCGTAGTTTGTCATCGATACGAAGCCGTAGCCTTTGCATTGATTCGTACTCTGATCTTTGATGATTTTCACACTTTGCACTGCGCCGAACGGCCCGAACAATTGCCACAATGTACTCTCTTCGGTTTCGGGAGCGAGGTTGTAAATGAAAATACTGTAAGCACCTCCTGGATGTGCAAGACCTGCAGCAGCGGCGGCTGCCGCTCCCAGACCATTAGGCAACATTACATCAAGCATGTCACCGGCCATCGGCGAAAATCGGGCCAATCCTTTGTTCACTGGTGTGTGCATAGCCCCGCCAATGCGACGAACCAGTTGTGGATTCAAGAAAGCCGGGATTTGCGGTTGAATGATTTTGTTGTTGGATCCAGGTGTATTTGAAAACTTCACAGTGATTGGATCGGGACAGCTTTTTGGCGTCGTGCCGTTCAATGCGATGATTGCTCGTGTGGCTTCCTCGCGTTTGTCGAACCGGATGAAACCCACCCCCTTTGTTTGCGTCTCGTTTCCAGCGTTTTGAAGGATGCGCGAGGTGATAATGGTGCCGAATGGCGCGAAGATGCCTTCTAGCTCTTGTTGGGTCATAGTTTTCGGCAAACCGGAGATGTAAAGGTTCGCGCCCTTGATAGCATCGGAGCTGGGGCGGGCGAACGAGACTTTGATTGTCTTATTTTGCAGACGGAGTCCATTCAACACATTTACTGCCTGCTCAGCGTCCTGGGCGCGCACGTAATTCACAAAACCGTATCCAAGGCTCTGTCCTTTCGCCGCATTCGGATTTAGTGGATCTATGAAGACTTGTGACTTGTCACGGATCAGTTTCACGCTGTCGATTTCGCCGATGCTGGAGAAGAGCGACTTGATTTCATCCTCGGTCATAGTCTGTGGCAAGTAGTTCACGATCAGATTCGTTCGTGTCTCGTCCGATTTCCCATTCTGCGACAGTTGGGGCTGGATTGCGGCCACTTGCTGGGCTGCCGCGGCCGCTGCTGCAGCTACTGCTGCACTTTGCTGAGCCGCCGCCACTTGCTGTTGTTGCTGTTGGCTTACTTGCTGCTGCGCTGCCGCGGCCGCTTGCTGTTGTTGAGCTTGCAAAATTGCTTGCTGCACTTGGGCTTGTTGTTGCTGCTGTAGCAACTGAGCCTGATTGGTGCTTCCTTGGATTAAGGTCTGTGTTTCGATACCGGCCGTGTTTGTCATTTTGAAAGGTTCAAAACAATGAGCTTGTCCTCAATTTATGCGAAATTACGTTTAGCACGAAAATAGTTCTCCCGAAATGGACGATTATCGATTTTTCCTTCAGGCAACTCGCACCGCTGCTTCGTGAACCGAAATGCTACTACCACCCCCTAGTAGTCCGATACAAGCACACCGCCTCTATTGATTTCCCTTTTCCTGAAAAATATGGCGGCGGAGGCTTTCGCTGGCCACTTACGTTACTCCGTCTACAGAAACAATGGCAAGACGCGATATCGCTAAATATCCACTAACTTGTTCTACCAAGTACTGGCGTCGATAAAAGTGTGGTTCTGTCGAATTTTGCTGATTTACGAGCTACAGAAGCACTCTGTTTTTCGCAATCTCGCCGAGATCGTACTGATTAGCGCTGGCCAAACTAATGTTTGAGGAAAAACTCACGAAATCCACTCTCCACACGATTATTGCTAACGGACTTCAACAGAAACTGCACAATTACACGATCACTATACTTTTCACTCACTTAATCCCAGTTATTTCACTGTTTTAGCTGAAAATGTCGCCAAGTGAAAATGGTCGCCGCAGAAGCTCAAGAAACTTGAAATCGAAATGTCTGCCGTCGTCTGTGGTCCGAGCCCGAAGTCGTGAGAAAAGACGCGCTGTCAGTGTAGTGGTACGAGTTCCGGGCAAGCGATTGGTGTGCGTTCGCGTCTGTATAGTGTTGTTGGGACACGTTGTGAACTACACAAACGTCAACTATGTACAATCGCAAGCATCGTTGCGTACGAGCGGCGAATAGGCTTTCGGGTGAGCTTTCACAGGCTGCCTCCACTAGCAATTTCCCATTGCATGAAATTTGAAATTGCTAGTGGAGGCACCCTATGGTATGCAATATTTTATGGCCTGCCATAAATGGTAGGCAATATGGTATGCAATTTGCTCGGCAATCTGCCTTGCAATATTTTGACAGCTGTTGATTTCAAAATGGCGCTGAACCGTGGGCCTGGTTTATTTTGCGTAGGGATTCTGAATTCAAAGGCATTTTTTGATTTCGTTGAGCAATGAAAATAGTCTACAGAGTATGAAATGCTGGGAAATAGGGGAATTTCTTCGCTCTGCACTTCAAATAACTCCTTAAGAGCATTTGACGCTCAGATACAGCGGACGTCTCTCTCGCTCAGAGGCATTTTCGAAATGATATTGCATGCCATCAAATTGCCCACGCACAGATTGCATACCATAAATTTGACAGTTGTTGCAATCGGAAATTGCAGAGAAAATTGCTAGTCGAGTCCCGGTGTCATCGCATTGTATTGCGCCGAAGCCCGAAGTGCGGCTTTCGGAAGCGGCCGGGCGTTGAATCGCTCGAAAAATCGATAAACAACGCACACACGTGTCTGCTTGCGTCGAGCTGAAGATGTGTGAGTGTATGCTGCTTGGGAAGGGCAAGAAGGGTTTCACGCGGGCATGCATGGCTGGCTGGCAGGCACGGCGGGCCGGTCGAGTTTCTTGGTTGTGTTTAGTGGCAGCAGGTTTTGGTTATTTTAGAAAGGGTATGGGGTCCTTCACACCGGGACTCGACTAGCAATTTTCTCTGCAATTTCCGATTGCAACAACTGTCAAATTTATGGTATGCAATCTGTGCGTGGGCAATTTGATGGCATGCAATATCATTTCGAAAATGCCTCTGAGCGAGAGAGACGTCCGCTGTATCTGAGCGTCAAATGCTCTTAAGGAGTTATTTGAAGTGCAGAGCGAAGAAATTCCCCTATTTCCCAGCATTTCATACTCTGTAGACTATTTTCATTGCTCAACGAAATCAAAAAATGCCTTTGAATTCAGAATCCCTACGCAAAATAAACCAGGCCCACGGTTCAGCGCCATTTTGAAATCAAGAGCTGTCAAAATATTGCAAGGCAGATTGCCGAGCAAATTGCATACCATATTGCCTACCATTTATGGCAGGCCATAAAATATTGCATACCATAGGGTGCCTCCACTAGCAATTTCAAATTTCATGCAATGGGAAATTGCTAGTGGAGGCAGCCTGTCAGGCAAGAAGCAGGTGATAAATATGCAAAATAGCAGTTCGTGTACATTTGAAAGTGTGATGCTGCCACTTTCTGTAGGATCTTGCGTAGATAGGGGACAAAATAGCCGAAATATCGCAAGAGACAATTGAAGTTGGGCCGCTTTTACCCAGATAGCAGCATTGCACACTAAGAAGATATTAACCCGCGATTGCAAGGCGAATTCAAATTCGCAACATGTATTTTAATTTTTATATTTAAATTTATTAATTTTTATGTTTACATATTTTTTTTTATTTTATGAACATATAGTGTACTGTGTGAACTCAAAGGTCAGCCACATGAAAACATTTAAGCAAAAAAAATGTTACTGCATGTCTTATCATCAGACAGCATTCGTGATGTACAACAATGAAAAACTGCATTCAATACATTCGGTTCGTGTAGATAGGTTCAATGACCTACGATATCCTTCTTCAGGATCCCTCCGTAGTGCACTTTCCCTCGGCCAGACTGTCTTCCAATTGTTTTTCGGCATTCATGCCGCACATATGCGTGGGGTGGTTCATGTACTGATTAAGCGGAGGGTTCGTGTTATACACGAGGTGCACGATACGAAGGGACATGATAACGTTATGGTACAAACAGTAAAGGTCCATAATTCACAAACGTATCCTTGTTGAAATCAACGACCTGCCAGACTCGTGAGTTTGTTTTCAGAGTGTGCGCGTATTAATTAGCAATGTCTGGCAGGGGACACACATTATATACTGCAGATGCCCATTTTGAAATTTTGCGATAAATGAATAGCACACAACTATATATGTGCATATTTAAAGGGTCTAGGGTTTTTTTTGCATTGACCCTCCATCGATGAAAATCGTACGAGCGGTTCCATTTAATGTGATTTTCGGCTCACGGTAGTGTTTGCATATGAAAGATGGAAGGACCCGATTATGATTGCATAATATAAAAAGTATTCACGCTTCGAATTTCGAAATGATTCTGAGCAATAAAAAGTAAGGATGAATGTTCCTTTTAGAAATATAAACCTACAGGAAAATAGCTGTTGTTAATCAGACTCATAGTTCAACATATAATCGAATGATGAACAGATTACAGAACTCATTCCAAAGTCCTGTGTTTAATTTTTCAATCCAAGCCGGGTTGTATATCGATATAAGAGCCTAATAATTATATGCCAAATCACAGACACACTGGAATCAATCAGTTCTCGTACGATCACCGCGGTTACTACTTAGATGGAGGCAATGCCTTCTAGAAGTACGGGCCGTCAGGCTACGTAATCGTTGTCGATGTGACGTGATGGCGTCAAACCATTTTACATTTCCACGAGGCAGTGCCGACACACACCGAGATTTCACATGCGGTTTTTTAGCTAAAATACGAATAAAACGTTAGTTTTTTGTGCGTGGACGCGTTATAATAATAATATTTAGCCATAACTTTCATTTTGTATCGACCAATTGTATCGCGATAGTAAATCGACACGGAACATCACATAACCTAACAACATCTGATAAACATTTCGTCGCGAATTTTTCTAATTATGCCGCACGCACCGCATTAATATGTGTTTAAGCTGTTCACTAGCACTGTTTCGCATGTTACCACTTAGTTTTCATTAAACTCACTTTAGCATAACCCGTACAATTAACATTTTCCCGCGGACGTCCCATAAGACTACGTGTGTTTTTCGCGACATTTGGTCGGATGCTCTGACGTCATCATTCTGCATTACGGCCCGTACATATAGAAGGCATTGATGGAGGACCGCTTAAGAATATCGCATGTCGTTGGCTCGCAAACACTCTCCCTCGCTTCATATCACAAGCGCGGCTTACTTTGAAGGGAGTAAAACTAAAATAAAAATGAAGTGAAAAGTAAGTAATCAAAAAAAAATATCTTCTTGAAACGAAAAAATTGTGGAAACAATTCTTCATAGTTTCAAAAAGCAATACATGTTATGAGTTTCAAGATACAATAATTGCCATGATTGTAGGTCCGTTCGCGTATCTGAATTTATTGTAATATATTGCTGCTGGAGTACGCGAACAGCCATTATAAGTAAATTGAAAGTCCTAAAAGGAAACCACGAAAACTTTTAAAAAATTATATTATAACCTCTGTTTCTTGCAAAAGCGAACCAATTTGGCAAAAAAGGAAAACTTTTTGAGTAAGTATGGGCATCATAGGAATACCATCCATATAAACACCGAAGTGTGAAAACTTTGCCAGATAGATGAAGAAAAGATGAAGAGAAGCAAAAAATAAACACCTCTAACAAATTGGAATTGTTTTTGCGGGATGATTAAAATTGAACAACTTTTTATTAACATTAAAAATTTTAATCTACATTGAAAATTCTATTTTGACAAAGTGGTTTCGAAAGTATGCACTGTTTCTCATCAGACACCAGCACACAGTGCATACTTGACTGGCGTGACCACTTGCAGTTGGAAATCATTAATTTGTATTTACGCTAGTTGTGACAAATTTTAACAAATTTTAATGAAACCACTTTGACAAAATAGAATTTTCAATGTAGATTAAAATTTTTAATGTTAATAAAAAGCTGTTCAATTTTAATCATCCCGCAAAAACAATTCCAATTTGATTCTGCTTTCGGAGGCTGATTCCGCAAAACGATCGAGTTTCCCGTTTCAATATGCTCGGCTTCGATCAGCTGTAGAAATGATATACGTTGTCTATGCTGATTTATAGACAAGAAGGGAACCGTGATCAAATTCAATTACCTTTACCTCTAACAAGTTATGAAAACATATTAGCGAAACTGAACCGTGAAAACAATATGCCCCAGGTCTGTTATAAAGATGCCAGTCAATATGTTTTCCATTGGCGATTATATGTTTAACCTACATTTTCACGTACGGTGAGATCGTGCTCGAAATAGTAAACGGTCCCGTATGAAGATTCCAACAATACGCACCTTGAATAATGCCAAAAATTGATAATGCTAAGATCCACAAGGATTGAGAAGTCCAAGAAACTATGTAGTCGGCAGATTTGCTTCTGTTGTTTCTATGTCCATATTCTCCTATGCTGAATCCGATAAAGAAATTATTTTCGAATTTGAAGCATTTTGTGCGAGGATATCTATGGATGACTCGTAGAAGCATTCCCTGCCAAGTTTAATAAGACCAGGAAATAATGCTGCAGAGACTTGACTTGAATTACATTAAGTATATTCACCAAAGTGTTAACTGATTAGAAAGAGTGTTTAATTGGGGTTCATAAAACTGGTGAACAGTGTTCCCACTCCTAAATTTTCCGCCGTATCAAATTTCTTCAAAAAGTGTATGAATATTGGTAAAAATGTATCAAAAAGTTCCCAAAAGTGTATTTGAGTAGCTGCACTGAAACTATAAATAATAATATTTAAAAAAAATTTCGTTTGGAACTACTATATTTATTGAATAATATAGAGGCTAAAAAAATCACAAATTGCTTCCGCTCTTTGTTTTCATCTTTATATTGCCATTAATGTTGAAGCAACACAAAATAAAATTATTACAAATTATTACAAAATTTTCACGAAATTAATACGGAGCGGAGATTATTTTTAGGGAAAGTAACTATTTTAAATTTCCAAAAAAAAAAATATTCTCCGGCTTAAAAAGGAGCCATATAGCTATCGGAATACTGTTGGTTTGATGAATAAAAGGATATGTTTTGGGCAAATATGTCATACAGTGGCACCCAAACATTGTTTGATTTCTTGCTTCCCACAAAATTCCTCTAATCTTTTTCCAACTCTTACCAGTTTTTTTTTTATTATTGCCGTCCAAGTTTAATACAGAAAAACCTTGTTCTCAGGTAAACTATAAGGTACAGTTATTAAAGTCAACATGAATGAAAGGCACCTAAATTGTTTTCAACCAAACTCGGTTTATCCCAAAACGCGTCGTCAACATTCATTTTCTCGTTATTATTTAAATAGCTTGAAAACTACAAATCTTCACGCATCACATATTAGATATCTTTCGTAGTACAGAGTGAAAAATAAATTGAAGTTGGCAGTTATTACTGCTAGAGAGAGGAGATTTGGTTGGCACATGGCAGCAAAATTAAAAAAATTGAATTTATTTACTGGATGACAAAATGTATCATTTTCCCATAATTCAATGAGTTGTATCAAAAATTGTATCAAAAATATAAGTTTCAAACAAAAATATACCAAACTGATATAAATGTATCAAAAGTGGGAACCCTGCTGGTGAATCTGACTTGCAAATGATATATGCAGTGCTGCCATTTATTTTTTTGGAATAATGCTAGATTCAATTTTATTTAATGCTAGATAATGCTAGATCTTGTAAAATTATAATGCTAAATAATGCTTTCTTATTTAATTAAAATAAACATGGTTCAATATGAAAACAATATGTATATTTATATGAGGGTTTATCAATAAGTAATGATAATCGGTTATTTCCAGTTCGCATAAGATTCTAGAAAAATTTTTTTACTACTACATATACTCTACTCACTAAGTCAGCATGAAAAAACACATAAACAGGCCACGATTCCAGGGAGCTACATTCATTTGAATACGAACAGTCAAAGAGAGAACATCAAAATAGGGAAGAACGAAATTAAAGCTGTCATTAAGTACCTCTGTTTGAAAAAAACTGTCTACCAGAGGCATACACGGCGACGTGGTGGAAACATTAAGGGACTCTGCTCCTCAATATTTCACCGTTGCACGCTAGGCCAAGGAGTTAAAGCTGGGAAGAACATCCACTGAAATTGAACACCGCGAAGGACGTCGATCAACATCCCGCACTGAAGACAATGTAAAAAAAGTGGAAAATGTGGTGTTGGCAGATCAAAGAGTGACCCTCAGGCATGTAGCTGAGGTCACAGGGATCTCATATAGTAGTGTTCGAAAGATCTTTGCCAACAAATTACATATGAGCAAGGTCTCTGCGCGTTGGGTACCGAGAATGTTAACGGACGAGCATAAGAAGAAACGAGTCGTCATTTCAATTATGGATCTCGAAAAGTTCCAGACAGATCAGGAGAATTTTTTGTCACATTTCGTGACCATGGACAAGACCTGGATCCACCATTTTGATCCAGAAACCAAAATGCAATCGATGACCTGGAAGCGCCCCTCTTCATCGACGCCGAAGAAATTCAAAGTAACAAGTTCGGCAGGAAAGGATATGCAATCAGTTTTTTGGGATGCTGAAAAAATTATTATGGTGGAATATTTGGAAAAAGGAGCCACTATATCAGGCTTTTTACTAAGTTGACCAAATAAAAAGATAGAGAGAGGCGATGAAAGAGAAAAGACACGGTAAATTGCGAGCCGGAGTT
Source organism: Nemotelus pantherinus (assembly GCA_963978885.1). Taxonomy (NCBI): domain Eukaryota; kingdom Metazoa; phylum Arthropoda; class Insecta; order Diptera; family Stratiomyidae; genus Nemotelus; species Nemotelus pantherinus. Next base: position 168,062,400 of record OZ022263.1, read on the forward strand.
CTGTTTCTTCAAAACAACGCACCGCAACATCGTTTGGAATCAGCAACAATTATTTATTTTTAAGTGAAGAAAAAGTATTAGTGTCGGATAACGAAGATTTTTCTCCAGCGTTATCCGTGTGATTGCTTGCATTGGAAGCCCTAACAAAACAATTGATTCACATTATTCAGGAAAAAATATCTAACTAGATTGCACATACTTTGGTAAACTTGAACTTTTAGATGCCCGAGGTTCCTGGGAGTCTGGAGTGGATGGGACATCAGAGATTTTTAGCATCATTACGATTTAATTGAACGTTACCATATTTAAAGCAATATAGATGACTTTATAATCTTTATATTTTAGACTTTATAATCATTATCATTATTTCAAAATAAGACAACTGTCACTACTGGTTGTCACTTCTAAAAAAATGCCATGAGCGCGTTTTTGTATTTTTCATGAATTCCCGCCACCACATGATTCAGGAGGTTTCCTTTCATGAGCTCGACCGAAAGTACACGAACAGAGCTATTATTGAGAAAAATTTGATGGGCTTGGTTGTAAATAGATGAGTGCCAGATTATTCCGAAATCTATATTTAAATGCTAAAAATAATGCTAGATGCTAACTCCGAATTTTGAATGCCGTTTTGGAAAAAATAATGCTAGATCTAGCATTCAAAATGCTAAAATGTATGTATAAATGAAAAAAAAACTTCACTTGAGCCTCGCTCTCGAGCAAATAAATACGCCGCTTGAATTTTGTAGTAGTTTTGTAGATTTGTTTTTTTTTGTAGTTTTCACAGCAGTGTGAAAATATCTTTTCACATTAAATAATTGTGCAACTTTCGCCGAGGACACATTGATTGGCAGATTTAACATATGACAGGACAAATTCACAAATCAAACTATTGTGACAAAGTTTGGACAGATTGTACAAAATGTCCTTCCATTGCTTTTTTTTTAGTATCAATTTTTGAGTAGCATAAACTATACACTAAAATATACACTAGCGCAACGCAATCCAATAGTCAAAATTCACTACAAAAATACTAAACATTTTACAGAAACGATTCCTAAAGCTAATATTGCGTTTGGTTGTTAAAACGTGTCCGGAAACTCAGCTATCGTTGATTTAATCATCAAATTCGAACCCCTCTCGGGCACGTTAATAATGTGAGGACTCCAATCCGTATTCAAAAACATAACATAGCTGCTATCGTTGCAAGGTTTATCTATTCCAAGACATTCACTGGAATTGGGGATATCATAAACCAGTTTGCACCGTATTTAGCATAAAGACCTTGGCCTAAAGGATTGCAAAGTTCAGCTGACGCAATAATTAAAGCCATAAAACCATGGACTGTGTCGTACCTTCGTTGATTAGATGTTATAAATGCAATCGAATGACCCTAATTTTTCAAGATTATCGTTCTGAGTGACGAAGCCAACTTGCATCTTAATGGCTCCGTTAACCAGCAAAATTGTCACATTTGTTGATCTGATAGCCCAATAATAACTTTCAATAAACCTCTCCACCTAAAACGTGGACAGTTTTGGTGCGAATTTTGGACAATGACGGCAATGAGCGAAGTACGCTATCGATCCAAGTTGACCGATGTTTGGGCCTAAATTGACACTCTTGACCGGGACGATATTTATTTGCAGCAGAACAGAACTTCATGCCCCAAAAGTGGTGAAACCACTTCCTTATTCCATAAAAGGTTCCCTGGAACACAAACATAATACAGACATCGATTGGCCGTCCAGATCATGTGATTTGAATTCAATCGGCTTTTTTCATAGGGCCTGTTTTAAGCATAACGTCTATACTATCTATAAACATAACAAAACTTCATCAGGGGCATATTTTGCATATTTATATTCATTATCAAGCAGCTGTGTTACTAACCATCAAAAAAGTTTCTAACCTTCACTACCATCGCGCAAAACTCGAATTTTTTATGATTCTCACCTTAAGACCCTTGAAGTAAGATTCAGTTGCACCGTGAAATTTCGTTGATGTTTTTAAAGCTGAGTCATATAGATATGAAACAGTTTATCATCTGCTGCATCTCTGAGAACGTGCTACAGTTGTTCCGCCAGAAGATACATCGGCACCTCTTTCGCTCAACCCACTAATCGTTTTATCCTTATTTTATATTTCCGGTCTTGCCAAGGACGAGTTTACATCATCGGATATCTCCTGAACCTTAATATTAGCATCGATACAAATATAGATGGCATACTCATAATTTGTTTAATTATATTTCAAGCATAAGCATAACTTAATAAGTTCTTTAGTGAGAAACTTTACTAAACACGTTATTCTTGTCCTTTTTCAGGATCCCTGCTCGTAAGATTGTCTACATTGGCCTTAGAGACATCGACCCATTCGAAAGCACCATCCTGAAACAATTAGGAATAAATGCCTTTGCAATGAATGTCAGTATACAAACAAATATAAAGGAAACCGTTTAAGTCTTTACTTTCAGCATATAGACAAACTCGGCATGTCAAATGTCCTGGAAATCATTAGTGAAATTCTAGATGCACGTAGCAATTCAAAAATTCATATAAGCTTCGATATTGATGGTTTGGATCCCGCTGAAGCTCCTAGCACAGGAACACCAGTTCGTGGCGGTTTGACTTTACGAGAAGGTATACAAATCATGGAACATTTCGCTGAAACAGGACGTGTACGTTGTGTGGATTTAGTAGAAGTCAATCCGAAAATCGGTAGTGATGAGGATGTTCAAAAAACTACGGTGGCAGCGGTTGAAATTATAAAAGCAGCATTTGGGAATAGTCGAATCGGTAGACTAAAGAGTTTTGAAGAGTTGAAAGCGAAATTGGAATAAAGAATTTTTATAATATGATAAAAAGGTTTTTGCTATTAATTAGTGCTAGACACTCCATTTGCATATATATGCATTCCATTTTTTTGGGAAACCCGGTCTATTTGCTAATTATGTTGTTATACCCGGTCTATTTGCTGGTGAATACTGAAATTCAAAAGGGTATAGCTGCGTTGTGACAGTAAAAAGTGCTATTACTATTTATTTGTATTATTTTGAAGCGCTAGAAATTAAATTAGAAGTTAGGAGAGAAAAGTTGCTTTGAAAGTTATTAGAAAAAAGTCGTTTAGAGACAAATATCGAAATCGGCGTGAAGTTCAAGCAACTGAAAAGAAAGTGCAATCAGGTGGTCAGTGACTTTTCAAGATTTTTTTAAAAATAAACCGACAGCAACCTTAGCAGTCAAGTTGAGTTCAACGAACTTAAATATTCCATAGAGCGCCGACAAATATGTACCACTGAAACAACTGAATCGTTTAATGATATGGATGATAGTGTTTAAAGATAGTGTTTACGTGTCCTAAGCAAATAGTAAATTTTCCATTTCCCAAAACAAGCATAATAGGAAATTCAACACACCTCCTTACAAAAGAATTTTGGCTAATAAAGATAACATTTCAAGACCATGACAAAAAAAGCCGATTTTCGCTTCTGTTGTTTCTTTTTTGAGAATTATAATACAAACCAGTCCTGGGCCTTCAGATTTGAGCCATATTACTTAAGAGTCATAGACATAGCTTATTTCAAACGAAAAATTTTGGTAATTGAAGGCTTTAGAATTGGATTTGGGACACATAAAACAATATATTGCGGATTGCAAAGTGCTTGAGGAATGAAATTACGCACTGGGATAATGCATTAGGCAGACTGCTAACTCTTGTTAATTTTTTTGACACCCAATCTTTGGGATTGCGTGGCACTTCAATTTGATCCAGTAATAGAAAAGCATTGGAAACGAATCGATGGCCAAAAGTTACAAAATAAATACATTAGCCAATTCCGTTACATATAAGACAGTTTGGATGATGATGCAAGGAAATAATATTCCATTATTATAGACTCAAATCCCGATAAAAGCCATACTTAACAAGTAACTTTGATAAGCTTCGTTCACTAAGAAAATTGAGTATTAACAATTAAGGAACATTTCTTAGGGTTTTTAGAATGTATAAATGAGAATGGCGAAGGACTATTTCTGTTAGCAGCTGCAGAGGTAAGGACTACGACAATGTGTCTAATATGAATGGAAAGTGAATTGGTGTTCAAAGTAGGATAAAATGTATTCAGCTAAGGGCTGTTTTTGTTTCATGCTACTCACATTCCTTTAAAATTTCCACACCTCAAAAGCCATTTTTCGAAGCCAGATTGGAAAGCAGAATAGTCGCTACGAGATATGATTTAGGAGATATCTATGAAGCATTGATTAAAATCTACTTCTTTACGCTCCCGGGGGCAAAAATCTTTTGACTCAGATCAATCTACTGAGGCAATATGAAATCATCAAATCGATTTTAATGTTAGTTTTTGCATTAAAATGTTAGGTTAGATAAGATTTGAGCAACTGGGTACTCACAAATCTGTATTTTCTTTCGTGTGTACTGAACCACAAAAGTACTGAGTTTAAAAATATAATATAAGAACCGACAGTTTGTGAAACTAACGTCCAGAATAATTTACTTTATTTTTTGTATTCAGTTGCCGGTTCAGTTTACAAGATTTTCGATTCGCTTGTTTAAAATGAGTTGCTATTTTTTATGCAAATTTAGTTTTATATAGGTTTTACGAGAAACATCATTACAAAGCCGCGTATAAAAAATTTACCTCATGAGTGACGCGGACAGAAAACGTAACTCATAAATTTCGATGAAGGATGCTCAAATAGAACTCTGCGCAGGGTGACAAATGTGTCCAAGCCGTATCTGCATTTTACACCGCTATGATTTCTCTAAATGGTTCTGTGCTAAGAAGATGATCATTCAAACCCTCCAAAATCGAATTAGAATATGAAAAAAAAAGAACTTTAAATACTCATATAGTTGGTAAATATCTTATTTAAAACTACCAATATAAAACTTATTTCTACAGATATCATTCTGCCATAATAGTATATCGTAAATAATATATATATATTTTGTATGCATAATATATCATATACATTAAAGATGAATTTAAATTTGGTTTTTTTGTTTGTTCTTTTATTCATTTTTCGCAATATGTTTTCTTAGTTTTTAGAAAAAAGATGAGATAAAATATACGTATCATTATTCGTTTTAGTTTCAAGTTCCTGAATTTGTGTTTCACAATTTTCAATATTGTTTTGTTGAATGCCTGAATTTGCCTGAATTTTTTTTCGCCTAGTAATATCTAGAATTTTGGAATAAATGGTAGTATGATGAGATAAAAAATTGTCTTGACTTGTAAATTCAATTTTCAAGAAAATCGATTTAAATTGAACTTAACTTGGTTGTTTTATTAAAGATATTATTTGGAATTTTTCGAATAGTTTTTCATTTACTTCTTTTAGTTTTCATTTTCACACGCCTATAGCAAATATCTATACTGAAGAAAACATTCTAATTGACGTCTACAAACTATTTTCTTTACGATTTTTCGCCCTTGCTTGTTTAGCAACTATTTCAGGCATTAGTTTCGAATCAATCTCATATTTACTTTAATATTAAAACAAAACAAAATGGTCTACATTTATAGTTTAAATTGAATTTTTGTTGATGTTCATATTATCAACTGGATATAACTTATAAATTATAGTGACTATACTGGTTTGTTTATTTTTTTTCGAACTTGTTCAACTTGAATCATTTTGGGAGAAATGAGAGAGTATTTATCATTGCTATGTCGAAAAGAATATTAAAAAGAATGATGGTATCATTTTAAGCATACTTTAAAAATATCTAGGTCTTTTTTATTGAATGCTTGGCTCGGAGAGAGCAGGTTTTGAAAAGGTGCTACGGTAGAATGTTTCGCCAGACATTTATAACGGTGTGTTAGTATCACATCTATGAATAGAAATCATAACTTTAACATAACTTTACAAAACATCATTTTAGATAAGGGAATTCTTTGTTCGCATATTGAAATGGGATTTGGCTAATTGAGACAGCTAACTAGACACAAACGACGGACTTAAGCTGGAATTTTCGGTGCGTTTTGATGGTGCATTGAAGATCGCGGTTCTTAATTCAATATTACTGTTATGCAGCTCATGCTAATCTTGCAACATCAAAATACTTACAGTGCCAAGAAAAAATGATGCAGTAAGATGAAATTACCTGCTAAAAGCTAAATTACAAGCTCTTGAAAAATATCACTTTAAAATTGCTAGCTCATAGCGTAGTTTAATGTGCTCGGCACTATTTTTCAACATAGTTTTCCGAAAAGATGAGTTTAAAACTTTATTTAAGGCGGTTCGCTATTTACCTACCGCCACCTATAAATAGGTGTTTTTTTAAGGAACACATAACTAGGGAATGGCTCAATCGATTTTTTTTAATTTTTGGACTACTGATTCTTGAAGCAATTGTCTATGTCCTGAAAGGAGCGTTTGACAAAATAGTGCTTTGGGAATTATTGATAAGAACTTACATTTTGTAGTCATTTTTCGCAACTTTAACTCTATATAACATTTTTACTTCATATTTTTTTAAATCGTTTTCGTCGGGGCATAGATAATTTATCGTAAAACATATGTACCAAATTTCATACCAATCGAGTGATATTTACCTGAGATCTGCGTTCCTAAAGGTGAAAAAACGTGATTTTGCAGGAGAAGCGTTTGAAAGAACCATAACTTCTCTATTCTCTTCAAACGCCTTAAATTATAAATTAAATACTTCTAAAAGAAATTTTGGAACGGGACAAGTTGCAAAATGTGCAGAAAGAGTTGTAGAATTTTTTAAGCCCATAAACTGCTTTTTGATATTTTTCATGATTTGCAAGTTGCGAGCCCCCTTAATGGGCTGCCCGCTAAAATTTTAATACAAAAAATGAGTCGTGAAAAGTGATGTAATAGTGGCTAATTAGTGCAATTAAATCATTAGTACGAGCATTGTCGGATCTGAGATAGTGAATTCATACCAAATTTGTGATTGTTTGTTAATCGGAAGATTACATGTATGAACAGATAAATTAACGAAGAGTTAGGAAAGGTGTTGCATGACTTTTATTTTAAAATTAATGTCCAGGCTTACATGCGGAAATAATCGATTTAAGGGGGAAAACAGGATTATTTCGTTGCTACGTAATCAGCTTGTGCTGTATAAAGAGATCCTGTCTATCGGTCACAGAAAGGAATTATAAAAGCAATAGTTAAGAAAATAGAAAACGATCTGGTCGTGAAAGTAAATTGGCATTACATAATACATAAATAATTATATAAACGGAAATATAAAAACAATCCAAACCTCTAACAGAACTTACTTAAAGATGTCAAGGTACAGCGCAAAATTACTTACAAAAACTGACATGCAAGTTTTTTGCTCCGCGAAAAAAATTTTTTCAGTCAATCTTATCTTTAGAAAAATTTGAATTTATCCAAAGAAAATTTAAGTCAGGATTTAGAGCTCCGGAAACATACGTCACAGATGAGGCAAATTTAACGTTGTTAATTATAATGGACTCGTGAGGGTACATAAATAGCCATGTACGGAATCTGACTCAAAATATATATTTGAATCTACCCAGCAAACAATTTAGTGAGCGTTCACTAAAAACGATAGTTTCTCGACAATCAACAGACATATCCCTCATACGAAACCGAGCCTGTTCGTAAAACGATACGCAGCAATAATTTTGCTTAGGATGGCCAACGCAATAAATAATGCAAGCCATGCGTATATGCCCCAAGGCCTATGCGGCTCAGTAGCAGATTTTACATAGATTTTTCCCCTAGTTTGCTGGTCGCGTTATCCCAAACAAAATCTCAGTTTAATTCGACTGTACTGTGAATTCGTCTACTCGCTAAAACCACATTTTTTCTAACTCATTAACGAATCGTTAAAAAGGATTCTTCTCGGATGGCCATTTTAGTAGGACCAATGAATCGTTTTCGTTAACGACAAAAACATTCGTAAAATATGACTCTTTTATGACTTAATTACGATGCAATTGGTTTGCTGGGTACTTAGTCTTGGCATAAATACTGTCACAAAGTTTATTGTATGAAAAATGAAGAATTAGTAAAGCTGCACTAATTAAATTTTACAAACAGTTTTTTTCTGAGCATGCTTGTTTCGATAACAATTAGTTGAAATTTATCTCTTCAACTTTGAGTATGGAGTAAGCTGAACGAGAAAACAGAATTGCAGTACTAGCCCTTTATAAGTGTGGAAAAGTAGCAAAATAAATTTCTAAGCTTTTAAAACCTTTCAAGATACGCCTGTAGGTTTGAAAAAGTGCTATAGAACGATCCAATAAAACTTTGATCGACCCTGTTTCGACCGGCTTTGCGTTGTTGAAACTTAGCAGCAATTAAGGCAGTAGAGGAATTCTGAGAACCCCACTACGGAAACGAAAAATCATGGAAGAAGAAAATTAAATTTAAACAAGAATAACTTCTTGCATTATTAAAAGTGACCGATGACCTATGGGCGCTTTTAAAAGATGATCGCATGCATGGAAAAATTATGTTTATTTCAAAATCTTTATTATTGTGAAAAGTTTCAATAAACGAAATGATTCAATGTAAACCCATAGCTCAAGAGAAGCTATAATAATGGCGAAGAAAGTGCAAGGAGGTTATCATTCCGCCTACGTTACGGTTTGATGGGGATTGAGTTATGATGGCGTGACAGACCATAACTTTTGTGCAAAAGACTGATAATTTAGATGCATGCATAAGATCGTTAAATTAATCTTTATTTAAAAGAGAACATCGGGTGTTTCAGCAGAATTGCATCCCAGGGCATAAGGCATTAACGACTCAGACGTGGTTTAAAAACAATGTCCAAAGGTTTATTCGGGCTTCAAAATGGCCCCTGAGGAGTTCTGATTTAAATCGACTGGATTAGAAACAGTGGCAAAAAGGAGGTTAAATACAAAATTGTCTCAACTTGAGTGGAAATAAAATCGAGCCTAATTTCAATACAATGGTCTAATTGTTAAGACTAGTTTGGAAATGAAATTTAATTCAATCATTTTATAATCTGGTTTCGAACTCAAACGCGATACAACAGCACTTCTTGCGCTCTTTAAATGGCAATACATTTAACATTAGGTGTTAAATTTTTGACCATCAGCTGTTTTGTTAGCTTACCGAAACAATATACTAAAGATTTCATATTTTGAGACTTACACTTTTCGACCTTTCTACTTTTTGTTGTTTTTGCATAAATCTACACTTCTTAATTTCATTACACATTAATACGAATACAAGTAAAGAATCATAGAAATTGAAACAATACAAGTTCAAAATACTTTCTGCGACATTAGTTATAATATTGACCGGTAATTAGTTTTTTTGTCTCCATTTTAGCTTATCATTTCTCTATATTTAAGCTTATGCTTTGTCAGCATATCAGTTACGGTTACTAGTTTCTTAATCGATGTATTTGATTTCGCTAGATTCTGCAGTTCGGGTAAATATGAAACGCAAATATGATGCAACGTAGCCAATTCTCGACCTGAAACACCAAAAAATACACTGTTACGAACGGGTCTTCAATGGGTTGATTTAAGTACTCACCTGTATCGGAACAGGTATGTGCAGTGCTTTGTTCTATATAAACTCCCGGAGGTGGATTGGGATCAGTAATCGAAGACAATTGATCCAAGAAAACTATCATACGTTCTTTATTCTTCAATATGAACGGATTAACGACTTCCATATACGGTTCCTGTAATTAAGTTGATTCAAAAAAATGTCCAATTAAAAGTCTTAAAGCGTTCCATACCTTTCCGCCAAACTCAATCAAATTGGCCAGATTTTGTAAGCATTTCGCAACCATGATAAGTGACCTAGTTGCCGGTGTTGGTGGTGTTTCGCTTACCAAACCGAACTGTCTGGGATTCAACAGAGCCGGACACAACAAACGCAAGAATATGAATCCCGAAACTACTCGTGTTCGAACCAGTCGCTCTGTTGGCCACTTTGCCACAACAGCTTTTTGCAAGCAGTTGCAAATAAACCGAACTGTGCGAGGACATGCTTCAGGCGATGTGAATATTGACTGTGTTACCTGATCGAGAATTTGTAAGAGAAACTCCGCATTCGAGCATGCATCGTCGTTCACGTCCATTTTCGTCGGATTCAATTCGGCCGACTGCTTGCTATCCAGTATTCGTTGAACCGTCTCCGAAACGGCAGACTGAAGGAAACCATAGCATTCAGTTCGCATGTACAAATCCATTAGAGTCGTGGCTAACGAAGCACCACGGAATAGTGTAGTCGTTTCATATTCACGACTGATTTCCGCTTGGCACAAAATCCGAAGAAGTTCAGTCTCACGTTTCTCATGTCGGAAGACTCGAAGCAGGGATGTGGCTAACGGAACACGATCATTATGGCACAATTCAGCTAACGCTTTCACCGAGCATAGCTCAGGTTCGAGAAGCAGTTGCTGTAGCGGGCTGTACTCTTCGCACGGCATTATGAGATCATCGAGATAGCGTATGCGGAGACGTAACGAACCCCACTCACCCATCGGCGTCATACCGGTCAACGAGTACCATTCTTCCGTTTCTTGTCCGTTTTTCAGATTGGCCAAGTCAACAGTCAAGTATGCAACTTCGGAATCCTTACCTCGCTTTCCACGACTCAGTACCGTTATTGTCAGAGACATTACATCTGGAGGAACATCACTAAAACGAAACAGCCGACGTTACTTAGGAGAATATATCATTTTCTAGGATACTTACTCTAAAACGAACTCCTCTTCCCACACTGGATCCGGAGCAATTTTTACACGAGTTTTCCCAACCTTCACCTGATTCAGTGATATCGAACAGTATGGATGTGGCACAAGCTTGAATGGCAGCCGATGTGCTTCCAACACGTGCAGATTTAAGCACCGCAGTTCTCTTAAGCGAGGCACCTTCGTTTGAGCACGACTCAGTTGCGACACGCATTGTAACTTTAGAGCACTGATCCATTCCGTGTAGGTTTCTTGACTAGGAGCACACAAATATGTAACCGTTGCTAGACATGGCAATGCACGTTCGACTATTTGAAAACAGTACGGTCTTTCCCATAGGGAATCATGGCACTGATACAGATACGCACACGACAGGTCAACTAAACCTTTTGGTTTTGTCTTTTTCGGATTGTCGTAGAAGCACAAATGCGTTTCGGATCCTTCGCTAATTAGCGCGAAGTAGAGTTGTTTCCATTTGGCAGTCTTATCGGATTTCTTATGTAAGTTGCCATGATATTTGATACCTTTGATTTTCTTCAAACCGATCTGATCGCGACACTCACGCAAAGTGGCGTAGATTTTCTCAGCTGCTTTTTCAGTAGCTGATTGTTGATTGAATTCTGGTTGTACGCCGTTGACGACCTGATGAGGTGAATTATGGTTAAAATATGAGACAACATGCTAATAGTAGGGGAGCCCAAGCGGGGATTTTACGCGTTACTCGAGCGCGTCAGAAAATCATATGGGGAGAAGCTTTGCACCCTGTAATGTACCCTACCATATATGAACCCTTAATATAGTGGGGTGCGTTGAGGGCAGCCCGTCAGATTAGTAAAAAAAAATTGATCCTCAGAAAAACTCGAGCGCGTCAGGTTAAGACAAGGTAAGTTAAGTACATCCAGAAAATAGTATATTTCAATAATCTGACAATTTGAGCGTGACATAAGGAAATGGGCCAGTCACAAAGTTGTAAAAAAAAACCTCACCTCGAAATACTCGAGCGCGATTGAATTTTTTTTTATTTTGAAGAAAGTCCCATCAGGATTACGAAAAACATATAATCTGACGGTTTTCATGGGGCGATGTAGCAAAAACCATCAATAAATGATGAAGCGTATAGATGATCAGAACTGTGTATTCCCCACTCCGCGTCGCTCTTCCTTCTCACTCTTTCCCTATCATTATGACATTTCAGCTAATCACAATGACTTGTTCGTTTTTGTAGATGTACGACGCTTTGGTTTGTTTGTTGTGTTTTTAAAACGGTATGTGATTACAGCCTAGCTTTTTACAGGCGAGGCAAAAAAAGCCTTTACAGATTTTAATGGAATCTGAAACTTTTCAAAAAGCATTTGCAAACTTGGGTTCTGCAGCTTTTGATATTGAAGAATTATCTCTCATCATTGAATCTTTCATCTGCCATTTGTACGGATTAAAAAAAAATTGCTAATGTCAACAGTGCTAGAATGGAAATATTTAATAAAACATACAAAGTATCTGATACGTCTCAGCCCTTCTCATTAAATGTGGGTAATTACGACGCTTGTAATTTGCCACCTTGCCGATCAGAGCTACAGCAACATTTATTGCGAACAAAATACATTGCATGCTTGTGCAGAAATGCGCACAATAGTATTGTTACTGAGATGTCACCAACAAACTGCGGATGGAAAAATCGGGATGGAAAATTAGAGCCGACTTGGTTCGTAGGAAACCAACTTCCTGAAGCATGCGAAGATATCGTCATAACGCCTGACATTTTAGAAGATACTACTGATTCAGGTGCGTTTCTTTTTTAATACTATAATATCATAAAATAAATACAAGATTGTGAAGTATCATAACCATTCTTGCTTACAAAAACACGAGATGACGAGGAAGTTGAACAATTGGAAGTCCAGTGAGGATGAAGATTAAAGTACGTGTGTTTAATATTTTGTTTTTCTAGTTTTATATCAATAAATGATTGAATTTTCCATATATATTTATATAAATATATATATATATATATATATATATATATATATATATATATATATATATATATATATATATATATATATATATATATATATATTTATATATATATTTATATGTACATATTGCTTTTATTTCATCCTGTAAAAAAAAGAAGAAACGAAAATTTTTTTTTTCAAATTGTCAGATTAACAATATCCCTCCATATAATTGTCAGATTATCATTTAGGACAACAAAGACATCAAGTTGAACCCTCTGTATAAAAATCTGACGCGCTCGAATATTTCAAGGTCACATTTTTTTATTACATTTTCAAAAATCAGTCATGACTTTTGGTCACGTCCAAATCGTCAGTCATTTAAATAGGACACTTTTTTAAGTTCACTTAACATTCCCTCCGAATATCTGACACGCTCGAATAACTTTTTTTGTTTTTGTTTTTTTACCACTTTTTACGGCCATCCCCCACAAGTTAATCGTCAGATTAATATATATCGGTTATCAGAAAGACAAAGCGCGTATACACTATGAATGTCTGACGCGCTCGAGTATTTCCATGTGACTGTTTTTTTACGTCTTTGAAAATTTTTACACGCTCTCCCCCCCACTAAAATGGAAAACTGGCCATAAACTTTTTTTCATTTTAATCTTCACAATCTTCACAATCCAATAGGTCCCCATGACGCTTTAGTAACTGCAAATTTAGTATCCCGGGCTCCCCTACTATAATATATTTAGGTGCATAGTTTCTTACCGGATGTTGAAGTGTGTGTCCTTCTACAATCTGCTCCTTCCGATACCGATTTATTACAGCATCTAGACATTCAAACGTCCGACCACCCATCAAATACCGAACACCTTTCTTTTCGATCCGGAAACGTTGGATTTGGTTATTAATATGAAAAAACAGTGAATAATCCCCTGGAGAATTATCACTGGGGCGTACAAGGAAACTTCCAGGACCAGCTATAAAAACACAGCAGGTTTAAGAAAATTATTCTAAGATAGCAGAATAAACACCATGCAAATTACCTTTCACTAGCATATCGACAGCTTCGTTTTTCGTGCAGTTCGGATGAAACCACGGAAACACCGTGTTCGGGTCGATACTCTGATCTAAATCTTCGACCAATTCACGAAATATCATTCCTTGTTCGCCGGTTCGATGCGCTGTCACCCATAACCATCCGTCGCCCATATCATTATGCACGAAAAATATATCACCTTTCTGAAAGCTCAATTCATCCGTATCGGGCATTTTTGTATAGGGCAGAATGGCTACAACGCGTTTTTTATCATTGACTGGTTCAGGTGGCGGTATCGGTATAACTAGACGTTCCCGCTTCAATAAATCACTACATGATGTATAATATCCGACTAGATCACTAAGCGATATAAATTGTCTTCCGCCGATGTAGAAATCACCACAAACGGCAGTTATTCTGCAAAAAGCGAGTATTTATTATTGGTCTCGTTTGTTTTTTGAAACTTATAGAATTACTAGTTACCTAAAATGATTAATTCCTGTACGGCCTAGGTAACTTAGTACATATGAGCCTGGCTTTCTATCACTTTCTCGAACTAAGAAAGAAATGGTGATTATTTTTGGGAAATTTTTGTAAAAAACAAAGATTTGCAGTTACCTAAATAACTACCAAGTTTTCCAGCTGCCCGCAGCCGAGATTCAGCTGAGTATCTGTCGAGACGACCATGATACCACTCACTTTCTGGAGGAGCTATGAGTGCTGGACGATCTCCTGTGAAAGAGTAAACAGAATATTATTATTTTTGTTTGTTTAAGGGGGGCGATAAATGTAAAATTTTCAAAAATTCGAGTTTATTTTTTTGCATAAATAGTTAAATTAACATCTAAAAAATATGTTTGTAAAGTTTTAGAATGCAATTCACATTATTTATCGACTAAAAACTCATTTAAGTGCTCCGCCTCAACTCGACCCTCGCTAGTGAGTCGATAAAATCGCCGCAGCTCTTTGACAACTAAAAAAGCTCGTCAAGCGTGTCAAGAAGAGCTGAGGAAAAAAACGAGTACTATGAACGTACTGAAGGACTTCTGTATGGGTCTGGAATCGCTGATCAGTTGATAAGTCGCTGTAATCATAGAATTTCTGTGTTGCAAAACTACGCGTTTTTCTCGAAACGACTTTTTTTTTAAATTGGCGGGCAAGATAACTCAAAAAGTTCTCAACCAATTCTTATGAAACTTGACACACGTTTTCTCTATAGTATAAGCTTGTAGTTGAACCTCAATAATGCCAAATAAATTTTCAAAATTTAGAATTTTTAACCCAAAAACTGTGGAAAAAAAAGGGTCAAAAATCGTACTTTTTTATATGAGGCGTGCTAATTCACAATTTTTTTACTTTTTTTTTTCTTGGTTCAACTAGAAGATACATGTTTAACAAATACACTCCAAACCAGTTTTTTTATTTCAAATTGCTGTAACTGATGCTTTCGCCACGAGGGTCTCAGGAGATTGGTTACTACGGCGGCCATTTTGGAAAAAAAATAAAATAAAATCAGATTCTTGTATTTTAATGTGTAATGAATAAACATGATCACTTTCAAAACGATTCATTTATTCTTTCTATTTTAAATAAAACTCTGAAAAACGGTCTAAATTCAGGCGTTTACATGTATCGCAGGCCTTTAGTAGGTGTTTAAGTAATAAGGTTATAATGAACATCATACGGGAGGAAACCATCAAAAATTTAAGGGCAGATATTTACAGTTATATTGTACAGTATATACAGTTTTTATTTATTTTTTAACCTTTCACTATTAGCTTTCCATGAAATTTTGACGAAAAAGAATATTCTATAATTGTCTAGAAACTTGACGGCCGAATTTAATTAGTCCTCGACGAAATAAGGAAGGCAGAGTCCGAGTCGAGCGCTTTAGCGGTTAAGATGTGTTTTTTATGACTCTCGCCTTTTTAAAGTTTGGTTCTTGTTGCGTTACAACGGATACAAGAAAGTTATTGTTTTGTTGAATTATTTTTTCGGCATTTTCGTGGCATTTGTTAATTATTTTTATATCTACGTAAATTTTTATTTAAATTTTTATATAGGTGATAAATAGGTATTGTGTGCGCAGTGATTTGTGTCTTGTTTTTTTTTATTAATTAAAATTATTAGATTGAACTACTTCAGTTTCAAAAACGAGTTCATTATTGAAGGAAACGTTTTTATACGTGAAGTTTATTCCTGGTTACGGCCGCAATGGTAGAAGACTGTCCGGATCCGTTAGATATCCAGAAGGAGCGCGAGAATTTCGCCAAAAAATATGTAGCGATTTAAAAGTATGGAGTGTATGCTTGGGGGCACCTCAACTGAACCGAAGTTTAGTCGGGCAACTCAACAAACAAAAAAGAAGTGCCCGGAACAGGGTACTCTAAAAATGGCCGTGGAGGCCGCTCGTCCGCATTAGCGGAGACTTTTTAGTCCAACCCCGACGGGTGCTTGCATGCCGCTTTGCTAGCTCTACGCGGCTGGGGTAGGTCATAGAAAATGGGGTGGACTCGCTGTACCGACCGAGAACGCAGTTTCTCCCGGTTCTTCTTGTCAATTTCCACCTGCCAGTTGCTCCTCTGATACTTGCACTTACTTTCCAGTTATTCAAAGTCATTCCTGCCACATTCAAACTATCTTCAGAGTCGGTCAGTTTTGTGGTCCAATGTTGCACTTCGTGTCAGCCAAGGTGTCTATTATGTCATTGTTTCGGGGAAGCGGGTAGCTGTGTTTCTTGGTGACGTCATTTGGTTGTCTATAGTCGACACCGAAGTGAATGCTCCCATCCTTTTTCTTCACGAAAACTACTGGTGATGTCCATGAACTGACAGACGACTCAATGACTTCCTGCCTTTCCATATCCTGGATCATTTCGCTTACTTTTCCTTGTTTGGCCAAGGGAACCCGTTTTGGAGCCTGTCTGATGGGCTTGGCGTCCTGTGTGTCTATGATGTGAGTCACCATGCTTTGTTCTACCCTGATTATCCTGGCCTGCGGAGAAAACGTCTTCAAACTTAGTGACCCGGTCAGAGGCTTTTCTGTGTAACTTCGGCGTGAGCTGGTTTAATTCCAAGACTGGGGACACTACTCCACGGGTTTCGCTCGAATCCTGCTTCTTGTAGACATGTTGGTTGTTATCTATTTACAAAGATATTACCGTGGAAACAAGCTGGCAATGCCTTGCCTTGCTGCCTTGATGCTCGTGCCCGAGTCCCAAGTGTTAAGGACCCTAACTGGCACGCATCCCTCTTTGTTTGCCTTCACTAGACTACGCGCTAAGATCAGATTGCGCAGCGCAGGTGTTTTCGTTGGTTCGATTTTCTAAGTGTGGTGGTCCCCAGGATCACCATTAAATCTGGCCCATATAACGCTTTCGGAAGACCTCGACACGTCAGTGATAGTGCTTACTACTTCCCGTAATTTGGTAGTCTGGACACTGGAGTCTTTCATCAGAATCTCAACATTTCGCCACCTCAAGATTCGTTTCTTTTTCCAAGTCCAAAGTGATTCCGTGCGGTCGGAGGAAATCCAGGCCAAGGATGAAGTCGTCAGTGATGTTGGCAACTAGGAATCGATGCTTGTACAGTAAATCTCCCAGCCTGATATGGAGGTAGATCTCGCCATGGACGGGTGCACTTTCTTCTGTAGCTGTTCGCAGCGAGAAATTCCGATTCTTGCAAAGAGGATGATTTCTCACAAGTTCAGGCCGTAGTATCGATTTTGTTGCGCCCTGTTTATATCAACGCGCTCGCATCTACATTCGTCTAGCATTATTTCTCGGAATCGGACTGTATTCCAGGCGGTACTTTTAGCTACTTCGAATGTTAAAGTGTATGCCAAGGCATCTTTCACCGTCCGCTTCTCCGCTAACCGAACAGCTTGCTGGACTTCCTGGTTCTGTAATGCACAAATGTGGGCTTCCGTAGCTGCATCATCACGATGCTCCGGGTCGTAGGCTGGGTAAGCCAACAGTGTCAGCCTTACAATTTACCGCGCTAGTTGTTGCAGGGTTTCGCCTGGTTTTTGTATTCTATTCCGCAGTTGTGACCTGTAGATTTGTTTCATGTGATCGACATCGTCATGTATAGCCAGTGCGTTTATCAAAAACGTAGAGTTGGAGAGCAGATCAACTGGAACAAAGCGGTTACCCTTTCTCGCTCATTCTAACTGCAGTTTCGTACTGCGGCTTCGAACTGGGTGTTATAGATGTTCCAAGCTATCTGCCCATCGAATATCGGTGTTTTTATGTTTTTTGATTCGACAGTGTCGGGAGTCACGAACGAAGCTGGTGCGCTGGTTACCATTATCTTGGTTTGTGCCTAGTCTTTTTTTACCTTTTTGTCTTCTTCTCTTACCGTTTTTACTTCTTCGTTCATGTGGTTTAAATTCTGCTCAAAACATTTGACTTGATTATCCAGCTTTTCATTAAGATTTTCCAAGTCTACTGATTGTTGGTCCAGCTCCGCCTTCAAATCGGTCGAGTGTTGTTGCAGCTTGCTCTTTAGATCTGTCGACTGCACCTTCAGGTTTGCTGCTACCGTCGTTTTGAGATCACCAGCGCATTCCCGGATTCTTCTTCTTCATCTCCACCCTCCGCACAGCTCTCCACATCTGCGAAATCGATCATGTCAGGGTTTTATCCTTTAGCCCAGTGAAATCCGACATAAAAAAGGCGAAACTTCGGAAAAATTAGGGGAAAGCTGAATTTTGGTGTGAACCTTGGTACTGGCGTGTTGAACAAAATGTCAAAAGTCTCCATCGATCCGAGTGCTGCGTTACTTTTTATACGAGGTCAAAGGTCACCAAAAGTAATAAATTGACTTGAAATTAAGATCATTTAGCGTAAGTTTTATCTCTTGAGGAAGTTTGTTGTATAGTTTAGGTCCTAAGACACTTAGGTGCCTGGCGGTTTTTGATTTTCTACATCGAGTTGTTAAGATGGGATTTGTCAATTGCCTTCTTGTTTGGTAACCAGTAGTATGGATATTGAACTGGCTGCCGTTCAGGTACATAAATTTTAAAGCCGCATATAAGTAAAGCTGACGAATATTCATTACTCAAAACTCTTCGTTTGCTTTGGTTGTTGATGAGAAAATTGTTTTTTTTAAACATATCTTAACTATTTTACTCTGCAAGTTTTGTAGAGGGGCAGTATGAGATGAAAGCGCTGCGCCCCAAACAATGATAGCGTACTGGATGACACTCTGAGCGATTGCAAAATAAACTAGATTTATTGTGTTAAGATTAGTGTTATATCTAAGCCTCATAAACGCATAAAGTGTTCGACGTACCTTGCGTATGATATTAAGAATATGGCTTTTCCAGCTGAGGTCTTCGTCAATTATAACGCCTAAATAATTGATTTCTTTGAGCTGCTTTGTTTTAGTGTTATTTAATGAAATGTTTAAATTCAGATCACTCAAATTATTTTTGGACCCGAATGCTAAAAAACAATTTTTTTCGATGTTTAACACAAGTTTTTGGGCGCTCAGCCAGTTGTATATTGTTTGACAGCCTTTATTTGCTTCATGAGAGACCCTAGTCCAAGTACTAACCCTAAAAAGTAAAACGGTGTCATCCGCGTATATATTACTTAGCAATATACAATGGTTGACGGTATCAACAGCCTTTTTTAGGTCTAGAAAAACTGCGATGGTTTTATCATTACTGTCGATAGATTGGTTTATAAAGCTGGTTACACAGTAAAGAACGTCGACTGTACTAGTACCCTCACGAAAACCAAATTGGTTTGGTGCAATTTTATGGCGCACAGCTAGAAGTTCACCCAATCTAGCTTTTAGGCACTTCTCAAAGATTTTAGCCAAAATAGAAATCAATGATATCGGTCTGTAGTTATTCAGATACTTTTTGTCCTGTGCTTTGAAAATTGGAACAACAATAGCTGTTTTGAAACGGTCCGGAAACTGACAAGTCTGTAGGCAGGCATTATAGATATGTCGAAGAGGTGTTAAAATTGTTCCTGCTAATTTTTTAATCACTTTACCGGTTACTAAATCTTCACCGGGTGATTTATTCTCATTCATAGAATTAATATGAAACAGTATTTCTTCCTTGCTTATTGCTTTGAAATCGAATGGCTCGAGCTGGTCTACTACTGGTGGCGAAGGTAGAGTAGTTTGGGGGACAGAATTAGTTATACTTTCACCAATTTCTGAAAAGAAGCTGTTGAATTCGTTAGCAATATCCCTGCCAGATTTCAACAAAGTTCCGTCTCTAGCTAAGATTTCAGTTATGGATTGATTCTCTTTCTTATTCTTCGCTATTATCTCGTTAATCATTTCCCATAATTTTTTCGGGTCACTTTTGTATTTATTAGTTTTTGTCATGTAATAATTTTATTTCGCTTGCTTAATTGTTTTGTTAAGGAAATTTGTAAAGATTTTGAATCTACGCTTTAGTTCCAGGTTAAACGGTTGAGTAGTCAACATCTTTGCAAGTCGACTTTTATGACGTATTGACACAACAATTCCTTTGGTGCACCAAGGTTTCAACGGAATCAATTTTTTTCTAAATGTATACTCAGATATAGTGGCTGATTTGTATACCAGATCATTAAACTATTTATCGCCTCATCGCGGCTATTGATATTTCATACAACATTCCAGTCTAATTGTTGGAGCCTTTCAACTAAAATATCATAATTGATTTTTGTTACTTGAAACGTTTTATTATTGTTATTAGCTGCTTTAGAGTTTTTATAGGCCAGATTGGCTATAGTACAGTAGTGATCATTAATATGGGTGTGAAGAATAGCTGGTTCAAAAATGAGGTTGCTAGTATCCTTGAAAAATGCGTGGTCAATACATGAACCACTTTTTGCTCGGGTAATACCGTGGAGATGTTGTGTAAAGAGGCATCTCTGAAGGAATCCTAAGAACTTCATGGCATTTTTCGCAATTTGAAAAATATGGCTGGTCCAGCTTAGTTTGCTGGAGATGTTAAATCCTAATAGGTTCAGCGAAGGTGATTCGGAAATACTCACACCATCAACGGCTTGTAGGAGGAGGGTAAGGCTTGAGCGAAAGACGACAGCATTGGGTTTTGGACGCATTAAACACAACACCCCAAGCGATAATGTTTAATAGGTCCATGTTTAGCGATGCAAACATGCGATCTCTACTAACAGAAGTAGCATTTCCACGAGAGTCGGCTACTCTGTCAAAAGAGTATGCGACGTCAAGGGTGCTGCCATCGGCAAAACTATGAATCGGATTGAAAGTGTAGGAAAGGAGGTCATTTATAAATAAAAGAAAGAGAGTTGGTGAAAGAACAGTACCTTGCGGAACCCCGGCATTGGCGGTGTGGACACAAGATTTGTGTCCATCCAGAACAACTTGAAAGGAACGATCTACGAGGAAACTTTCAATCCACTTGACAAGGACGAGGTGAAGACCAAATGCACGAAGCTTGGCTAATAGGGCAGGGTGCCAGACTCTGTCAAAGGCCTTCGAAATATCAAGAGAAACGACCATTGCTTTACCAAAACTATGGAGACAACGGTTCTATCTTTCAGTGAGAAATGTAAGTAAGTCCCCAGTGGAGCGCCCAGAACGGAAACCATACTGGCGGTCGTTGATAAGATGGTTCAACTCAAGATATTTCATTAATTTTGAATTCACGAGAGATTCGAATACCCTAGACTGAACCGAAACGATTGCAATAGGTCGATAGTTATAGGGGTCAGAGGCATCCCCCTTTTTAGGTATGGGCTGAAAATGTGCAAGCTTCTATGGGGAAGAAAATATTCCAGTCGAATATGACAGGTAAAATAGTTTGCGCAGAGGTTTAGCCAAGGCGGAGCACTTTAGTACGAGGGGCGAAATACCATCAGGACCGGCAGATTTGGAAACGTCAAGCTTGGCGAGTATTTTCAATACCTCTCTTGTGCGGAAAAATAGAGGCCCTTGCTTGAAAACGCACATTGGAGGAGTAGGAGGACTCAGTGATGAAGGTGGCAAGTTTGTAGCAAAAATCTCAGCAAAATGATTAGCTTTGTTCAGTGACTCAGTAAATACGTTTCCACCATGAAGAAGAGGTGACACGGAGGAACTGGAGAAGTTGTTCTTAATCCTTTTCACAAGCGACCACAAACCTTTGCTTCCTTTCTGGCTTGCAAGGACCTTCTATTTAATATTTTTTAAGGTATTCTTATATCATTCATGCAATTTTTTTTGCTGTACTGTCATTGAATGAATTGGCACAGTGGTCGTTCAATTCATGTAACAATATTTTCCGTTTTAAAACGATTTTTTGTTTTGTTTCATCAACTTGGTTTCCACAAAATACCAAGCATGATTTAATCTTTAAAAAAATCTCTTCAAAGTAGGTTTCATATGTCTGGAAATTAGTCAATAATACATCAAGAATGAGTAGTTCTATTCTGTTTATGCAATCGTTTCAAACATTAAACTATTTTCAACTACAAACAAATTAGTCATAAATATCCTATTGGCTTGACTATCTTCAAACAAATGAGATTCTTACCAAGTCCCAACAACGGTACAGTGTTCATTCTATAGATATCCATAATCAATCGAAAACGCGCGAAACCCAACCAAATCAGTACCGAAACATATATGTACATACAATTCGGGCCGTCTTTGTAATTATTAATGAGTAATTTAATAACGATATAAATAAAGTTCCATCGGTAAGACTTCCATTCACTGCACCCCGGGCCGCCGTATCGCACCGTACCCTTATGTATCGTACATTCATCGAACGCGAGCACTATGTGTCGATATGACGACGATAAGACCCACTAACTATACGAAAATATCACACTAAACTCTGCGAGACTCAGACTCGTTTCGGCATTCGGAAATGGATTCGAAGCAACTCCTTTCATAAAGTATGACTAGAATAAACACAAATCCGAAATAGGTAACAATAAAAACAGCAAGACGACTTTTTAAAATGCACTTGGTATGCGTAATGCGTAAGGCACATCGCGGCGGATCCAACGACTGACACTATTGCGAGAAGCTAAAACAGATTGTGTGCTGTGCTAAGCTTGACTGTTTATTCTTTTCTGCTGCTGCTGCTGCTAGTGCTTCCCAAAATAAAATCGCGTTTGCGATTACCACGGCGATAGCGGGAGCCTCATACGAGGAGCCCCAAACAACACGATATCAGTTCCGTTGCGTCCCGGTATATATGCGTAATACTTTTTCGGCCCAGCACACTATGCGTTGCCGTCTTCTAGTGACGAGCAGAGGAACCATGCGAGTCTTGGTAGCCCCGAACACCGAACTCGATAAGAAAACGGGAAACCGTCAGCGCACTCTTTAAGAAACACAACGAGATGTGAGGAAAACCCGAAAATTTCTGCGGTATGACTCACGAAGATGCTGGCTGGCTGAATGGCTAGCTAGCTAGCTTGGCCTGGCCACGGAACAAACTCAATCAGAATGTGGAATGCGTGCACACGGTCGATGTGACTGGGAGCCTTCGCGAACTAACTCAACAAGCGGACGAGCAGCCAAGTCAATTAAAACTAAATCTCGTGGATTGTCAATGCGGCGATAGAGTGTGGCGACGACTACGAAAACGACGATATGCTTAATCGAAGACGAAATGATATCAAAAGAAAAGAAAAGAAAAAGAGGTGAATCGTTTGGTGCGTCGTCGTCGTTGTTGTGTTGATAAACAGCGACAGAACTTCGCGGCCTGGAAGTTGGGTCAATTGTTATCAGAAAGCGGTTCCAAGATAAGAACTTAACTCAAGACGACCACAATGGTCGTTGCGGGCTCGCACTTTTATCGCGGTCACAACAAATTGTGCCGTGCGACGAGAGCGAGGATGTGAATGCGAATCTGTCGAAAGTCAGGAGAAACAATGTTTGTGTGGCGTGATAACAATGGAAATGGAAAAGGAAAAATCATCACATCAATCTAGAGACTGGCCAGGATTTAGGGAAACTGAAGGAGGTCAAGTGGCTTTGAGAGGCTTTTAAAGTTGGCATGAAGAAAACAGGAGAATGATTGAGGATTTGAGGTTTGGCATTTTAGTGGTTTACTAACAGAGGAAACAGTTTGTCTAGGGTTCACTTGGAAAAGAAATACTTCGCAAGTAGGAGTTTTTTTTGAAGCAAAGTAATAGATTTTGTGGGTCAAAATGTTACTCATATTGGCAGTTCGTGTGTCAGCACTATACATTGTGGAGACTTGCCTGGCCTAAGCTTTAAACAACAGTGAATGAATCCTTATTCACAAATATTTGCATGTATGAAAATCAGGACGAAAACAATGTTTTGTAGCATTTGTCTCTCTGTGGCAAGCTGAAGCGAGAGATTGTTTTGTCATTTCCTCGTCTTCAAGATTAAGTTTACGATGTCAAATGACTACAGTCTAAATATTTTCAAACTGAAATATTGCCATCGGCATAGTGAGAACAACAGAACAAGTGTGGTTTTCGTTTCGACAGAAGTATTTGCAATAGGCTGTTGGAATGAATTGCAATTGACATTTCGCAGCTGATCTATTAGACTGTACCCATCGTCAGGATCTTTTCTAAACTCTAGTAGTAAACTCGAGCGAAATGAAATGTCGCAGAAACTGGCCTTTAATTAGTATCGAATTAAAATGGATCTTAGACGTAATTGTTTTGATATTCGAAATTCAATTTTAGTTTCCCTGGAGCAGAGAGAATTTGGCTATTTGACTCTCTTCTTGACATCTTCGACAAAGCTTCGATCGGTCCTGCGGATCTCTGGAACTATTCGCATATATTCGAATTCGAGACATTTAAAGGACTTCTTCATGAAAATCTGTTCTCGAAGCCTACAAATGATCCCTAAAAGACTTTCTAAACTCCACATTGTTTGATTCCTCCACGTTTGTCAGCTCCAGTTGGTCCTTAAGTCCAGGGCAGTTTGGTGGTCTGCTACTAACGCGTTCCCAGGTGGCGGGTAGGGGCAGCCCAATTGTTCCTTCAACTGCGTGGTCGCTGCGATATAAGATGACGCCACTGATACATTTGACTGTGTTCGTGACTGCGACTAGATGGCCAAAATTGTTCATACAAGAAGCAGCCATGGACCAAAATCAAGAAATCATCACTTAATGATAATGATAAGATTAGAATACTAGGAGATTTCAACCGTCCAAATTTAAAGTTCGTGGAAGATGATAACGACAACAACCTCCTTCCGTTCAATATCGTTGATTCATCTGATTTAAATCTTGTAAGTACATTTTACAGCAATGATCTGCAGCAAATCGCCCCGACTTCTAACCAAAATGGCAATTGGTTAGATCTAATTTTTACCAACAGTTACGACGATGTAGTAGCTAATCTGACAGTAGATGCAGAGCATCTTTTTTCCAATACTTTTCACCACTC
The DNA here is from genome assembly GCA_963978885.1 of Nemotelus pantherinus. Lineage (NCBI taxonomy): Eukaryota > Metazoa > Arthropoda > Insecta > Diptera > Stratiomyidae > Nemotelus > Nemotelus pantherinus. The sequence continues at coordinate 168,087,478 of OZ022263.1, forward strand.
TGCTTTTACAGTCGAGCTATCTATATCTGATTTGACTACCTCAAAATCATACAACAATTCAGTTGTATATGATTTTCGAAATGCTGACTATGGGAGCATTAGCCACCATTTGAATAATATTGACTGGAATAGTTCTCTATTAGCGTTGGAATTGAACGCCAGTTGATTTTTGATGCGGTTGAAAAATTCGTCCCGAAAATAAAGAGAAAAGATAAACTATTTGAGCCTCGGTTAGATAGAACTCTGAGGTGTTTACGAAATCAGAGAAATAAACTATATCAGATAATAAAAACCGACATCAATGCTAGCGAAGATATCAAGAGAAAATACAATGAACTAGCTAAAGAATTCTTAAGGAAGTCTTGCGAAGCATATGAATGTTATATTAATATAGTTGGGAAAAATATTTGTGACCCCAAAAATTTTTTTGAATTCGTGAACACCAAGCAAAAAACTTCAGGCTATCCCACAGCAATGTATAAAAATGACTCACTTTCTTCTGACCCACTAAAAATATGTGACATGTTTGCCGACCATTTTCAAGAAGTTTTCAGTCCACCCAGTGGATTATGTAACGTGTCGCTTGTCTCAACACCTCAGTTGGCTATCGCTGATGAAATATATTTAACTAGAGAGGACATTGTAAAAGCGATAAGAGAATTTGACATGAAAAAAGGCCCTGGACCAGATCTACTTCCTCCGAGCTTCATAATCAACAGTGCAGAAACTATCATCTCACCCCTGCTTATAATTTTCACCAAATCACTATCATACCTCAAGGCAGCCACTTAGATCCACTTCTGTTCAATATTTTTATTTCGGATCTCTCGGAAGTTTTAACCGATATTCCACACCTTTTTTATGCGAACGATCTAAAATTATACCACACTATTCAATCGGAATCCGATTCAAACTTCCTTCAGTCAAAACTTTTATCGTTGGAGAGATGGTGTGACCGCAACAAACTTTTTCTTAACGTAGACAAATGCCATGCCATAAGCTTTTCCCGCAAGTCATGCTCTTTAAATTTTGATTACACCGCCTTAGTAATCAGTTGCTGAAAAAGTGGATAGTGTTATAGATCTCGGAGTCGTTCTAGATAAAAAGCTACGCTTCAATCTTCAGTACGACAAAGTTCTCGCAAGAGCCAGCAAGCAATTAGGATTCATTAAGGGGTTACATGGGTTTCAGAGAATAAAAAAACGCAATTTTTAAATGTTTCAAAAATAAAAAATAATGTATTAAATTATAATAAATTATTGTTAACAACTAAAGTAACTCTTGAACTATGTGTAAAAAAAATTTTAGACAAAAATATTGATAATACGCCCTCTGGCAGCTATTTTACGAAAAGGCTCGAAAAATACGGTGCCAACGATATCTTGAGCTGGATTCATCTGAAACAAAAAAATCAAATTGTTTCTGTTAGACTATGAGTTTGACTTGTACTTGAACGAAGGATATTGTGTTTCGTTCATTGGAATTTAATACACATGGCATTATTCATTGAATTGTTGGGTCAAAAATTAAATCTTTTACTCGCGACGTTGCCAAAAGTTCAGATTTCAATATTTTTACAAATCCTTCGTTCAAGCACAATTGATTTTTTTGCTTCAGATGAATCCAGCTCAAGATATCGTTGGCACCGCAATTTTCGAGCCTTTTCGTAAAATAGCTGCCAGAGGGCGTATTATCAATATTTTTGTCTAAAAATTTTTTTTACATATAGTTCAAGAGTTACTTTAGTTGTTAACAATAACTTATAATAATTTAATACATTATTTTTTATTTTTGAAACATTTAAAAATGGCGTCTTTTTTGTTCTCTGAAACCCATGTAACCCCTTAAGAGACGTGCGAAAGAATTGACCTTATGGGTTACAAAATCGGTTTACGTATCCTTAGTTCGCCCAATATTGGAATATGGTTGCATCGTTTGGAATCCCATTTTCAACTGCTTAGCGATAGATTGGAATCCATCCAAAAGCAGTTTGTCATTTTTGCTTTGAGAGATATATATATATATAACCCACACGATTTCGAAAGTTTGCCATCTTATAATTACAGATTAAGCCTTTTAAACCTTGAAACACTTTCTTCGAGGAGAACGGTATAATGCTCATGTTTCATTTTTGATGCAATTAGGGGCTTGATCAACGTTGAGTATCTTTCGAATAAAATCACTTTCAATAACCCTGTAAGATGTACTAGGTATAAACGTCTTCTCAATGAACATCAGCATCGTACTGTTTATGGAGACATCAATAGATGCTGCAAAATATTTAACAATTTTTCCAACTACTATTCCTTATCTATTCCCAAGACAAGTTTCAAATATGCTTTATTCAAGGCTCTAAAATCTTAAAAAAAAAACATTTTACCTTATAAATTCCTCAAATTGACAACCAAATATAAGTTTGGAATATGGACTTAAAATTATTTATGCTAATTTGTTATAGTGTAGTTTAAGAAAACTTATATTTAATTCAAATTGTGATTTGTTATTATCTTTTGTTATATGCCTTGCTTGGCTTGAAATAAAGTAAATAAAATAAAACCCAGAAACCTGTTCCCTCTCCTTCAAAGAAGCATCCATATTACTTTTTTGGACATGCAAACAAAAATTTGCCATGCATGAATTCAAAAGAGGGAATACATGGTATACAAAATTATCTAGATAAAACTGGGCAGACATGGAGGTCGAATTATTTCGTCCGTAGAATTGAGTGAGTTTGACGACCTCCGTATGTTGAATTGAGATAAGATATATATATATTATGAGATACGATATATATTATGTTTTCTGTTGAATTTGACGTGAATGTTTGATCTCATGATCCTATAGAACTGCGCACCTGGGCCCCAGGAATTTCCAGAATTATTTGACGGCTATTGATCATCATTGATGCGTCGTGGCGCTGCCACCAGCAGGGCATCAATGTAGATATTCCTACATTGGCACAAACTGTCACACTCTACACGGACAAAAATCTCGACTAATGATTTGGAATTGATACATTTGGGCTGGTGGCTACGGTATTCTGGACCTAGTAACACCGGAGTGACATCCGAGTGCTAACGGCTCCAGGTTAATATCATATCGTCATAGTCCTGTTAAAAACTTGGCAGGCCTCAGATTACGTTCGAAGTTCGCGCCGTTGAGTTGGCGGGACAGGTTTAGTTGAGTTCCACTCCTGATTAGCGCTGATGGGGGACCCATAAAACATGATAAATAATAAAATCAATAACAATAACGATAAAGTGAACGAAATAGACGGAAACACACCAGTGACTAAGGAAGTAAGTCAAAGTTGCAACAAATACCACCTGTAAACAAAAACTCCGTAAGAATAGAAAAGGGGCAGTCTGAAACACCTAGCGCCCTGAATTCTGCTGTGGCAGGTAGTGCGGTCACCACAAGTAAAGTGGGTGAAGAAACTCCGCGTGCCGAACGGTTTTTGGTCCAGAAAAACATACGCAGGTATTGCGTTGTAGTGAGTACCTATCCAGTGACGACTACACGATCTGCTTCAAACGGAAGCTATATTGCTGAAGAAGAAGAAAAGATGCTGCGAAAGTGCCGGTAAATAGTTAAAAAAATGGCAGCTACATCCCAAGTGCAGAAAAATGTATCGCGGCAGGTGAAAGACGGCCTTCTTGAACTCGAAGAGGCTCTGGAAGTTGTAGAAGCTTGCAGAGAGCATTGGGAAAAGGCTGAGCTAGAGCTGAGGAAAATTGAGCCTAGAGAGCAAGGAGTAAATGATACTACCGAAACTCTATGCACTGTGCAAACCAAAGCACAAAAACGGGCAAGAACGCCTGAATATAGCCCTAACAAAGAAAATATTGTTAGAGCACGAACTGAACTGGGTACCACCGAACAGCACACATGGGTGACTGCGTTGAAAAAGCTACATAAAAGCAACGGCCAGCAAGCTATTAGGTTAATCACAATACAGCGTTTTCCACTGTGGCAAAGCAGTGGGCTGCGGCAAACTTGCTGTCAAAAAATTAGAATGCACTGTTTTGTATGGTAACGCGCACAATGGCTGCGGCCGAATTTGCCAAATTTCTCATTTTGCCGCACCACTAGCGGTGATGCCTACCATAGGTTGGCATCTCCACTAGGTTGAATTAACTCTGTTTGAATTGGGTTGAATGGTCTGGTGAAATAGACAAGCGATGGCTGATGTGTATTGTGATAAGCCAACCTAATCCTCGTACAACACGATTTAAAAATACAAAAGAAAAAAAAATGATTTTGGTTTGTGCCTTGGTTGCATTGACAGCGACATTGTCGCTGCATTGTGATTCACCAAATTCAACTGCGGCATTCACGCCTCCCCGTGTGGAGCGCTGCGTTTGCCACTGTGGAAAACGCTGTATTGTGATTAATCTATGTGTCGACAAATTCTGGTTCATCTAAGAACTTGGCGTCGAATTCAGAGCTTAACACAAAAAAAACCGAGGCGGAAAAAACGAAAGTGGGGGCACAAGTTTACCAAATCAGGAAGACGTCAGACGGTGGAGTACATGTGACTCTGGCAAAGTGTGAAGACATCTTGAAATTCGGCGATGCAATCGCGATACCCCACCTCGACAGTCTTACGACAGAAGAAAAAGTGATAGCAGCGATTCGGGAGGAGGGGATTCAGAACGTAAATATTACCTTATTTCGAGGGGAAAGTCGTCGTTCAACTGAACGAAGCAAAGGCTTTGAGGCGTATTGATACTGGACGAATTAGAATTGGCTGGGTTAACGCTAGAGTAAGGGAGCGGCCTGAAGTTATGCGCTGTTTCAAGCGCATGAGATGCAACCATACAAAAAAAGACTGCAAAGGACCAGACTGTAGCACTAATTGCTGGAAGTGCGAACAGGTCGGACACGTTGCAAAGGTATGCTCGGCAGAGCCTTTTTCTTGCTGTGCAACGAAAAAAGCAAAACAGGAGAAGACAACGCTTTTCGAAAAGCGCTCAATGATGAGAGCAGAGAACTAATGAGGAGAGGAACATCAGTAAAGCCAACAGGGCAAAAACCGCATACAAGCATATAAGCGTAAAAATGACTAAGGCATAGTTAATTTAATTTTTCGTGATTTGAGAAGGGGCAAACCCTTGGCGCAGAACTTTGAATACGTTATATATTGCGTCTGCATGTTTGCTTTTATGTCCTTGCTTGAAACAAAACTTTTTCACTTAAACTTGTCTGCTGATTCTAAAATATATGCGTGTTTTAACAGAGAGTAAAATTTGAACATTGCACATTTTGTTACTATGTGAAGTCTTGAAATTCAACAGAATTTTCAAATGCCATCACAATGCTCATTTGTTTGCTTTTAGGTAGCATAAGTGTTTCCCAAATCGCACCTAAGCCGAATATTTTTGAAACCAAACACATGTTTTCTTGTTTGAAAATATACAGCAGAAGTATGACGTTCAAAAATTCTCAAATTTGTAGCCCTCTTCCACCCCTTTGCAATTGGGCTTGGGACCGGCTTCAGTGGGATTAGGTCATTTTTGATTTCAACCTCGTTGGTTTTACATGAGAAGTAAAACCAACGTACATGAGAGACATGTGAGAATTCTATTAAATATCAAAACTACCGAAAACAAATCAAACATGACTTTGATTTATTTTAGCATCTTACTTAATTTTCTCTAGCTTCATAAAGATATAATGAGCTACGCCACTGACCAAAACCATATTAACCACGGCGATATAAAAGTCACTTCGGACAATGTAAACAATTCATCGGTGCACAAACTTTTCTTTCACGTTAAGCGAAACCTTCAGAAGTCCTGCGGATTTTCTTGCTCACTGCGGTAAATTTAGACCGTATTACGTGCATATTAAATAATTTTTTTTTGTGAAAAGACACGACAATCACGCTAAAACCTTATTTATTTTAGCAAGAGCTATCTACTTACTTTTATTTCATTTTCTTGCTTATATTTTTTGCTATTTTGCGATTTACACACTAAAACACAAAAATCGAGTACGATTGTAAACCGAAACCACGAATCAAGTTTGAAATCACTGCAGTACAGCACTATTAATCGTGTTTTAAATAACTTCGACTGAAACCACAACCAGCGGCGCGCAAATTTCACAACGAAATTTGACAGTTTAGTCCAACCAGGCCCAAGCCAGAGAGAATAAAAGAACTCGTTTTTGTCCTATTACATAGCCAATAATGTAGGGTTAGAAGAGTGGGGCAGGCCGCTGCTCTTAGGTTTCTACTCTCATGCTCGATGCGCAGAATAAATTGTTGCGTAGATGAGAGTTCTCCAGAGGAATCTGCAAAGATACCGCACTGCGGACGACTTACTCACGCAGCTTATGCATGAATCCAGAGCTCAAATCGGAATGATCAGCGAACCATATCGAAATCCCACTTCAATGCGAGAGCTTTGGAATGGGGGATGCCGACTCAATACACAAGGGTTGAGATTAATTATGGAAATGGTGTCCAGGCTGAATATGGTTGTGGAGAACAGGGGCTCAGCCCCAACCTACCGTAGACCAGGCTTCGGTGAGTCCATTCCCGATATAACTCTTGTTTTGGAGACGTTGTCCATGATGGCAAGGGACTGCAGAGTGATGGAGGCGTACACTGGAAGTGACAACAACTATATTACCTTCTGGTTGTCGGAGGAAAGCCCGGCCCCTCAGAACTCTAGACGGAAGATACTCGGGTGGAATATTTCGAAGTTGGATAGGAGGAAGCTATTGGAGTCACTTGGAAACAGCTTTGCTGACGAAGACAGCGCAGGACAAGCAGGAGTAGCAATGGACCCTGGGGAAATAGGTACGATTGTAAATTTCACCATGGGCGAAATTTGGCGAGCGTGCGATGCGTCTATGCCACATGGAAAGTCACTACCGGGTAAACAGAGCGCTTATTGGTGGACTGAGGAGATAGCGGATCTAAGACGAACAGCTGTAGCGTGCAGGCGTAGGGCACAGCGGTCTATTGGACGACCAAAAGCGTTGCTACTTGCCGCCACCCACAAAAACCAACACGGATTCCGCAGTGGCCATTCAACAATAAGTGCCATCTGGGAAGTAATTAGCGCAGTATATCGCGCAGAAGCCGCATGTCATAGTGTTAGACCCATAGTGTTTTTGGTAATGCTGGACGTCCGTAATGATTTGAGCTCGGCGAGATGAAAAGACATATTGGATTCTCTTCAGTGACATTTTCAAATAGAGGAATACTTGCTGGCAATGGTACGAGATTACTTGAAAGATCGCGATTTGATTTATGAAACGAATCAGGGAACTGTACCCAAAACCATTACAGCTGGAGCAGCACAAGGGCCCATTCTCAGGCTAGACCTATGGAATATTGCGTATGATGGTCTCTTACGGCTCGAAATGCCGGAAGACGTGCTCTTGGTGGGCTATGCCGATGATGTAGCCACCGTCATCACATCTAGAAATCCTCACCTCGTCCAACTCAAACTCAATCAAGTAATGAGAAGGGTTGAAGGCTGGATCGAAAGCCATGGTCTCCAGCTGGCGATCGCAAAAACTGAGATTGTCATGCTGACGAAGAGGAGGATACCAACTATTATACCCATGACGGTTGGCTCTGAAGTACTTGAGACCAAAAAAACCGCTAAGTATCTTGGAGTGATGTTGGATTCGAAGCTGGTGTATGGAGAACACATCCGAAAAGTATGCGATAGGGCCCTACTGGCTGTTATCGCGCTTGGGAGACTCATGGCAAACATCCGCGGTCCTAGTGCGAGTAAACGTAATCTCCTTATGATGGTGGCTCATTCAATGCTGCTGTATTCCGCGGAAATATGGGCCACTGCGTTAAGGTTTGAAAAGTATCGAGCTAGGATGGTGAGCGTCCAGCGTAGGGGAGTGCTGCGAATTGCAAGCAGCTACAGAACAGTTTCAGGAAACACCGTGTTAATGATAGCGGGAGTAATCCCAATTGATCTATTGGCGAGCGAACGCAGGGAGGTGTTTCTGAACAGAGCAGAAGTGGAAAGAGAAGTTTTGGCTGCTCAAGTATGAGCACGAACGCTTGAGCTTTGGGAGGAGCGCTGGGCTACGAGCTCGAAGGGAGCATGGACGATTAGGCTAATTCGCCCCTTAAAACCTTGGCTTAATCACGGCCACGTTGATATAAAATTCTACCTGAGCCAGTTTCTATCGGACTACGGCTACTGCAGGAAATGCCTTCACAGAATGGGGGAAGTCAGGACGGAGTTCTTTAAGTATTGTGCATCGGAAAGTGATGACGCTTTGCATACCTTTTTCTATTGCGCCCGCTTCAGAAGGGAGCGAAACATGCTTTTCTTTGCAATTGGCACTGTGATACCGGAGTCAATCGTGGAGATGATGCTACAGTCAGATGGCGCCTGGTCAGCATATGTGCATTTAAAAAAAGAGGAAAGATGCCTCATAGACTCCTGAAAGCCTGACAGAACGGAAGTCAGCCAATGGGACACCTGATAGGTAGAAGTAGCACTACCGAGTTGAAGTAATGCGAAAGCGGTTCCGGCTGAGACCTCCACGGTCGGCGGGTGATGTTTTTTTAGTTTGTACGAATCTCACATAATCTTGTATCGTTCGCAGGATACCTATTGGAGGTTTTTGACATCCGCTCCCCAAAAAAAAAGTTACATGATATTTAACCATATTAATAAAAGTGAGATCTGCGTTAACATCAGAATACATGGAGACGAGATACAAAGAGTGGCTAGATTTAAATATTTAGGACTAATTATTGATGATTGGTTATCTTGGTCGCCTCCCATAAGTAATGCAAAATCTACGTTGGTTTTTTGGGCTAGGCTGTTCACAATGAAATATTACTTGGATTTAGACTTCAAAAATATGATTTACAACTTTTTTATACTGCCTAAGATTACTTATGGTATATTGAATTGGAGTCAAACTTCAGAGATAAATACTGACTCAATTCATAGAATACTCAATAGGATACTTAAGGCAGTGCATGGACTTGATAGAATGATCCCAAGTGACATACTATACAGACAAACAGATAAATTCAATGTAAGGGATATCATATTTATGGAAAAAGCTAAGATTATATATAAAATACTCAATAACTATATAAAATCTTCGATATCTCCAATAAAACACTGTCATTATCATAACAATTTACCTAGCTCTTTGAAGAATGCTAGATCTTTTCCCGTTTTTAAAACGCTGCTGAAGAATCACATCAGAATCATGTAAAGTAAATTGCGTACTATTTACTACTAGTTTTACCGATTATCGATTTTGAGTTTTCTAAATTTCTGCATCCCGCATACCAGCACTTTGTTGCTATCTGGGAAGCAGTTTGTCTCGTTTTTTCCTTAAAAATGCTTCAATTAATTTTTATTTATATTATGAAAGAGCTTCTTCTTCTTTGCATGCTTTTTCATGTTTTCCACTAACTTCCCATCAACTAACTCTATCTTATTGTCTTTATTCTCGATTTATCCTATTTATGTTTTCTTTTTACCACTAAATATTTTTCTTTTCTTAATTAAATGTGTCGAGAGTATGGTTTGGGGGATTCCCTTCCTATCCTATTTCCTTTCGAAGGATGATGATAAGTCTAATTGCTTGTTTCTTGGCTAAGCGGCTTACTGCTGCTAGGAAGCAGAGGCTCTGCACTGAAGCTGACCCCATTGTTTTTTAGAACTGTATTTCATTTACTTTTACAGCATATTTTATATTTTTTTAAGATTATTTTTTTTTAGTCCATTTCCTTCGTAATTGCATAGTTTATCTGTAGATTGGGTTGTGAACTAAACAAAAAATTAATATGCAAAATTTTCAGCGCACATTTCAGGATAAGAGGTTTGTTGTTAAATTAAATTTTTGCTCTATAGTGTCCTCTGCTTTAATTGTCTCAAAGGAACGATTGTATATCGATTACGTGCTCGATTACGGTACTTGATTCGTCCTCAAGAAGGCTTGTAATAGAATCATATTACTTAGTTCGAATAATAAATATTTTTTGCTAAGTCTTCTTGATGAGTATTATAGTTTTTGTGTAAATATGGAATATTGTTTACATATTGGATCATCGAATCAACCTCTCTAAAGCAAGGGGAACAATGTACTAGACGTACAGAAGAGGATCTTCACAGCAAAGCGAGTAAATATGCGTTAATTTTTCCAGCTACCTTAAAGTCAAATTATTTTTGATATTAAATGGAATGAAAATGTTTTTAAAATGAAAATTATATCAATCCGATATTCATCTTATGACTAAGCAAACCAGCTCTCTCCTAAACAAAACAAAATAGGTGACTAACCGTTTGACATTGTCGGTCCGTCGAATTCGTCCTGATCGAGTTCTTGGGCAAGGTCGCCAAGGTCTATACCGCCGCCACCGACACCACCACCGCCACCAACAACTCCTCCACCTCCACCAACACCACCACCTCCGTCCTCAGATCCTGTCGATGGTGAGCCCAATTTGTCTTTTTGAATGACAATTGCACCTCCCATTCTAATTAGGTCTGCCATCACTCCACACGTTCTGGGCCAATTTGCCGATCACACCACTTGCCTGGAACTCTCCGATATGTCCGAAAATGATTAGTAGACAGCTCGAATTGTAGGAACCAATGCTGTATTTGTGACGCAGCTCAGGAGATATGCTCTACTGACCCAATATTCCAAAACACTAAATTTCGCGGGTGCTTGTTAATAGGAACACTTTGTGAATCACGATTTTTACACTGCTTTATTACCGTGAAAATAGATCGAGCCAGAAATACAGAATGGACAGGAAATGACCACGACGACACTAAATTAACACTTGGGTCTCAGCAGCTGGAGCATCACAAATCGCAAATCTCAAGATGCGGAAACTCAAATGAGATCTTTATGAGATAGTCAGCCACCGTCGTCCGCCTGTTTCAGTAGTAAATATTCCTTTTGTCAATGGATATTATTATTGCTTTCTAGCATCCGTCAGATACGCCTACAAGGGGCCCGTTCCCCCCTGTGTGCTACAGTAATCACTCACTTCACTAGTCAACCAGCACAGACCCCCCTCGAGACAAACTTCCGGACGACCCAAGAATACAATGACGACGAGGCGACGACCGACTCGATACTTTTCTTTTTCGCACGATTTCTCACAAATCTTCACAATTTTCGGTGAAAGCGCAACACACAATCGACCATGAACATCTCAATCTGTTCGTTTTCGATATTTTCAGGCGGGAATACGACAAACTGCACCGGAAATTGATGTTTTTTCTCGAGATTATCGTCTTTTTGCCGCCGCACGATCTCCGCCAAGCACTTCAACACCGTGCACTTGAACGCAAAGAAAAAGCTTTTAATTGACGTTTTAGAGATACGAGTCTGCAAACGAATGAGTGTATCGTAGTTGCGCGGACTGTGCATCTGCGTGGGATGTCTTTGCAGTGAATTAATTGAGGTTGGGGACAGGCGCGAATTGATTTTTGAAAATGGGGATCTCCAACTCTTTTCTTCTTCTAAAAGGCTTCTTGGAATGAAAAATCGTATATTAACAATTCATCTTTTATATTACGTTCAACAGCATGGCGATAAAACGTCAAACATCCCCTTATATATATTCTACGTTTATTTTTATTTATATCTGCGGGCATGAAACAGAAATTGTGGCATTTTCTACTTCAGAAAAGTAATCGTTTACATAGTTTTCTAAACATTTCGGTTGCACCATTTACGTTCTCTATATAATATCAGTAGATTTACTTCTATTATTTTAATCTTAATATCAACTAAGTGCGATCAAATCAGCTAGGGACAAATCTATTTCCTCTTTTTTATATACTAAACGACTCTCCGCAGCCGCATGTGCCTTTTATGTTTGGGTTGTTAAAAACAAATTCAGCTGCTAATTTCGATTCCACGTAATCCATTTCGGTACCTTGAAATATATGATAATTTTAACTTCTTTGAATGGAATGGTTTAAAAAGAGGGTTATATACCTAGTAGAGATAATTGTGCCTTTTTATCGATATAGACTCGCACGCCGTCCTGGACAACTTCTTCGTCAAACTTTTCTACAAGGATAATAAAAAGTAAGTATTTATTGGTAAAGTTTTAGCATTAAGTTGTGGGGCAATGTTGAGCAATCAAGAATACAGAAATCGATTACATTTAAGCATAAGCAACACTCTTTTTAGCTTAGTATATATAAAGTATTTCCGCGCTCGGAAACAAGTTGAAATGAGACTGCTGGATGAACTTTGATTGGGTCGCAGTGCCACGACGAACTTCGTGATACGTAAACATACATATCATCACTATTTTCAAGGTACGTGCTACCTAAAAATTGGCATACATGGTACACTATTAACAAAAGAGCTCGTGACTAAATACTTTCAGATACCAATGACAATAATTTGCGCTTCTAAACAACATGTCATTATATAAGTTTTTTCACAAGCCCAGGAAATGTCACACAAACTTCTCACCTTTTTCTTTTGCATAGTTTAAAGTGTAAGACAGTCCATTACAGCCCCTTTGACGAACTCCAACTTTCAATCCGGTCTAAAATTTAATCAAATCAAACCAATTGCCTTTAATAAAACATATCATTGTTACGAATTCAGGTTTCTCCGTTAGAAGCTCACGAACGCGTTTCACAGCAGCAGGTGTCTAAAAATAAATTAAACAATATACATCTATTGAAATCGAAACAATACTCCAGATAATTTATTGCTCCGTCTGATCTTACCAAAACTAGAGCAGCTCGCGTTGGTATCAATTTGCGATTAACAGCTCGCACAGTTGCAGTTGCAATGACTTTTGTTGCCATGAAAGCTGAATTTCGATCGTTTGTTGCCTGAAATAGTTTGGGAGTGATATTTTTCACAACTTTTTTCCAATTACGATTTGGGAGATTGTAGGTTATACGAACTGGGAACAAAAAATGACAAGTGACAGAGATCAGCTGTGTTCTGTCGAAAGGTCAAGGTAAACAGCTCTGCAAAACAGAAATTTTCGAAAGCTTTGCAGAAATGAGGCGAATTGAGGAATTGAAGTTTTGAATGAAAATGTGATTTCGTATTCAGTTTTTCGAGTTTTTCTATAAAATGCGTGATGTTTCGGATATTTTAGCAAGAAAGCTACGAATTGTATGACTATCAAATGAATTTGAAAGGTCTGAAATCGAAACTTTTAAAATCAAATCGGGCGAATTATATCAGTAGCGTAGAAACAATACCCACCATGACAACGGAGGGTGCAAGTAAACTATGCTTAGTGGTCGAGGTGCAGCTGCGGTTGTCATAGCTCGTCCGTAGCTGTTGTTGGTAGCTGACGAAGAGGATTGTTAGTGGTTGACGCGGGATGTTTTGTTTAGTGTTAGCGGAAAGTTGAATTATATTTTATTTTGATTGTCCTACACCAACTATCAAGTTCTCCGATGTCAAGGCATCGAACGCGGAATCATACGAAAGCAATGGAAATTGCCGATATCGAGAACGATGTGCTGTGCGAGAAGATCATAAATGATATTCACGCTGTATTGACGCGGGACCCAGATTTGTAAGTGCATAGAAGGATGGAAGTTTCCATCTTATTCGTTTGAGAAATTTTGTGTGTGCTATTTGACAAATAATGTTTTGCATCACGAGCTGCATAATGCTAATCGAGGACTGCATTAAGGACGTTTGCTATTGATTCCTTGAAGGCGAAAGTGATTGCAACATAACCTCAATTGAGTCGGCCTTCGTTTCACAAGAACTTAATTGGGTCTATGAGTGTCCAATTGAAATTGATTAGTGCCTAGTGCGACATCATTTGTGAGACGATATGGAATTGCTGGTACAAATATAGAAAGCAGATGGTGTCGTTATGGAATTCGGCCAGTGAGATAGAGAGAAAAATTGATGGTGGTTGTATGCGAGGGCGTTTGTGGTTGCCGTTTCCAAAAATATCCGATCGTAACGAAAATGAGTTTTTTGTTTGGTATTTTTATCAATTAAAGGGTCAATGCTACAAAGAGTCAAGGTCTTTCCGAATTCGAAAGCATGGCTATGTGGTGTGTGTGATGAGACAAATTCTGATTTTTGCTCGCTTGAATGCCTTTTGCTTATCTTGGAACGTGTAAGTGAAATTCACAGAAATAAAAACAGTTTTGAGTTGGTAATAAAAGTTGACAGACTGGTTGATTTTCCTCAATTTAGCAATTTCAATGTCGTCCTTTCACAGTATCTTCTGTATCAGGAAAAATCATAGATTGTTCTACATAATATGTCCCAGTATTGTTGATTTTTACAACAATAAAAAAAACAGTGATCTATGGCTATAAGCGGAAATCGTAGTAGCCTACGCGCAGATGTGAATGTATCAACGTGCAGTTCCGTTCGGACAAATGAAGATTCAGCAAAAATTAAAATGATCTAATTGCGATGTTCCTCTCAGTTCACCTTCTAAAAACTCATTCAATATACTGACGACTTTGATACTCGGTCACAGCATTGTTGTCCTTTTTATTTAAGAAATTTAGTAATTTGATGAAAACGAGTTTCGCTTTCACAATCCAAATTCACAAATGGTAATCGAATTCTTCACGCAGTCAAAATCATAAAATCAAAAAACTTCCTACCTGAAAGTAATTAAAATTATGACAAAACGTGGAATTTATATTTACCTGAAAAACAGCATCCAGTCTATTTGTGTAAGAAATATAGTTACTGATTAAGTAATTGCGATGGTTCCTAACTTTTGAGCTATTGAAAATAAAGGGTAGAAAAGTTTAATCATCGTATCTTAGAAACAAGGTCGGCTAGGGAATTGAAACTCGGTATGTGAGGTATCTTTTTCTTAGAAACTTCGACTGAAATTGGTGAAACAGGGGCGTGCCAACTTGAACGCTTGAAATTTGGAAATCCGTATGTAAGATCTCCGCCGAGAAAAGAGAGCATACCTATGTCTTTTTTAAGATATGAATTGGATAAGGGCAGATAAACCCACGCATAGCTGCGGAGAAATCCTAAGACCAAATGGTGGGATGTGGAAACCACCACCCTGCAGACAGAATGTTGGAAGGAGTTCAACAGTCCTAATGAATGAATACGGAGACTTTAAGAGACTACGTTTATGGAGACTACTTCAAATTTCGTTATTGACGAGACAAACCCTTCGATTTTTTCTGCATCATCTATGGTAGTAACAGAAACCTCTTTTGCTCGTGTACTGAGTCAGCCTGGGTCGTCTAGAGGACTATCTGAGTCTTAATCCCAACTTCCTTGCTGAGATGCAATGGTCCCGCCACTAACGGGTCACATTTTGTCATCGAGGACCATAACATCATGAGGTGCTACAAATGCCAGGGATTTAACCACAAAGCATCAAATTGTCAAAAAAAGACATCTGTGCTAAATGTGCTGGTAGCCACCAGACAAATGCTTGCACGGTTACAGAATTAAAATGCATAAACTGCTCCCAAAAAAGGAATAGCCACGTTAAACATCGAGCGGATAGTTACGAATGCCCGGAGTACAAAAAAATGATTGCAATTAATGAACATAAGATAGATTATAGTTTTTAATCCACTTCATAATGAATCAAAACAAATCATTAAAAATATTGTACGCCAATATAAGGAGCATTCGTAACAAATCCGATGATCTAAACGTCCATCTAACTACGAACGACATCAGTGTAGTTATTCTTAATGAAATATGGATATATCCAAATGAAGAGCATTTATATACACCAAACGGATATACCAGCTATTTCTGCTGCAGAAACGTGGGCCGCGGAGGGGGTACAGCAATATTTGTAAAGTCAAGCATAGGATCAAGACTTATCACAGCTTCTGAGGTGTTCAACACAATCATAGTGGAACTTCAACTGGACCTAGAGAAGATTAAAATTGGCACTTTCTACAAAGCCCCGTTTGAGGACAATAATTGCTTCCTAAATTACATCGATCAGCTTTACTCATCAAATGAAGAAATTATCACAATAGCCGACACAAACATCGACCTTCTGTCTTCATCAAACGTTAAAAAAGCCTATGAAGATGTTATAACATCCAACAATGCTGTTCAAATAAATTCGATCAGGCCGACACGCGTTACTGAGACCTCGAACACCTTACTTGATCATATTGTTGTAAAAAGTCCAGACCTGGTGGAACGAGTTAGTTATAATGATGATGAATGGCCAGACCATAAGGTACTGAATATCTCGATCAAGACTTGTCTTAAAGAAAAGTTGCCTCCGAAAAAAATAACAATCAGCACTTTCAACAAAATCGAATTCGTGAAATATGTGACGCAAGATTTGAGCAGCAATCCGCATGTAGATATTGAAGACCTGATAAGAATCCTGTCTGAAGCGAAAATCAAAGCAACACCTAGTAAGCAGGTAAGGGTTCGGAATGAATCGTGGATCTCTAAAAGCGTTGTTGATATATCCAGACTCAAACGAAAAGCCTATAAAATGTGGAAAGCTAATCCCAACTGTGTGATGAAACGACAAAACTACCAGCATCTAAAAACCCAGTCAAATCGATTAGTAAAGGAAGAGAAAAAGAAATTCTACGCTAAAAGATTCGAAGTTTCAGGCGGAAATAGCGCTAAATACTGGAAAATAGTAAATGAACTAGCTAAAACAAAAAAGGCACTTCTCGGACCACAACATGTATCAAGGAATTACAGATAGATGGATCATTGATTTCTTCTAGTGAGGCAATTGCGAAACACTTAAATAAATATTTTGCAGCGATTGGGACAGATATTACGTAACATTTTCTTCAAATATCTGAACAACACCATTTTTCAATACCAAACCAAACATCTAACATACATTTGAGACCAACAATACCTAGTGAAGTGGCAGAAATAATCGACAATTTAAAAAACGGTGTTTCACTAGGTATCGATAATATAACATCAGGGGACCTCAAAATGCTTAAGCAGCAAATAACTAAGGTTTTAGTGAAAATCATCAACAGCCACTTACAAGCCGGTACATTCCCGGCATGCCTTAAATTGTCAAGATTAACACCAGTTTTTGAAGGAGGTTACCCTTCGAATCCTTCAAATTATCGTCCAATAGCAGTCACCAGTGTGCTAAGCAAAGTGTTTGAAAGTATCTAAATGCTCGAATAATTGATTATCTCAAACAAACATCAGTTTTGGCTCTAATGCAGTATGGTTTTCAGGAGCACAGCAGCACTATAGCATCTACCCTGGACGCGGTCCAGCCATCTTCGTCGATCTAAAAAAGGCTTTTGATACCATTGACCACGAGATTTTGTTACTGCGACTGGAAGAGTATGGGATTTGCATGAAATTTAAGTCTGTTATCAGAAACTACCTGTTGAATAGACGAATAGTCACAAAACAAGGAAGTTACACCAGTCAGGAATATTCTATAAAAAAAAAAAGTCATTCCACAGGGATCGATCTTAGGGCCGATACTTTTCCTTATCGACGTGAACAGCGTTCAAGATCTTAGGCTTTCTGGTAAGATAGTTTTGTTTGCTGACGATACGCTCCTGTTATATGCTGGAAAAGATGAGACAGCCATCCAAAGTACAGTAAATATGGATTTGGATAAATACTTGAAGTGGCTGCGCCAGAGCAAACTCGTTATAAATATCCACAAAACTAAATACATTCTGTTCCAGCAAAAAAATAAACGCCCTATTAATCCATGTATTCAAATTGATGGAGTTCAACTGGAGAAGGTCGATTCAATAAAATACTTGGGATTGATTTTGGATGAAAAGATGTCCTGGACCCATCACATCAACTACATTAGGAGTAAAATCATACCATTTATCGCGACACTGAGCAGACATGATTTCCTGGAAAAACGCACTCAACTCCTAATCTTAAATGCGTTTATCTTATCTACTGTTAAATATGGAGCAGTCTTGTGGAGCCAAACAACTAAGCATAACATCGAGCTAATTGGGAGACTTGTCACTAAGGCGATAAAGGTTATATTTAAGTTGCCGACCTTAACACCAACGGGCGACGTGTACACTCGATCAGGGTTGTTAAACATCCAACAGATTGTTAATTTCGAAAGAGGCAAAATAATTTACCAAATTATCAACAACGGGCTGAAATGGCCACATATTCCTCGAACTGTTGGAGAGTTAACTAGCAGAGAAACAAGATCAGCCAGCAACCTTTTAGTTTGTAAACCAAGAACGGATAGATTAAAGCTAGATCCAATAAAACAGGCTATAGCTTTCTACAATACATTGCCAGATCCGATAAAGAGCTCAAGCAGTATCGTGACATTCAAAGAAAACCTAAAATTGCACATAAAAATTAACAACGCACAATGACGAATAACACCAGAGTTTTTTGTATACTTTTCTCTGGACACAAGTCAATGAAGACAATAATAAGTAAATAAAAGTGAGTCTATCATATTGATAAGAATTGTGCTGTCCCTTATACCAACAAACTAGTTGTCTGGGTAGCACTATGGAAAACTTACTGGAGGGTAAAGATGGTGCACATGGACTGTGCACGCTGATAGAGTGATGGAGAGAGTGGAAGGAAGGAGGAAAAAAAATGTGCTGATGATGTCTTAGCCTATATTTAAGCTAGGATGCAGGAAACTCACACGTAACAATCGTAATCATCAGCAGATCTCTTCATTCTGCATCAGTGTCACATCTGGAACTTCTAATCTTCTGAAGAAAGATTTCTGGCCCATTGATAGTTTTTCAAATAGTGTTTAAAAACCATATCATATATTAAGTCTGGAGACCCAAGCTGTGTTTCCAACTACCGTCCAATTTCCCTCCTTCCTTGTTTTGGTAAAGTTCTTGAAAGAGTGGTTTACAACAGGCTGCTTCCTCTCCTCCATCCCTTCCTTGCTCCGGAACAGCATGGTTTTGTTAAAGGTAGATCCTCCACCTCAAATCTTATATGTTTTACTAACTTTGTTGCTTCTGCCTTAGACCAACGGAAGCAAGTGGATGTGGTGTATACCGACTTCTCAAAAGCTTTTGATTCTGTTGATCACGGAATTCTTCTTGCCAAGCTTCGAAGTTATGGGGTGTCAGGTTCCCTTTTGTCTTGGTTTTCATCCTATGTTTCTGGTCGTTCTTGTGTTGTATCTGTGCAATCCTCCACCTCTTCCCCTTTTTGTCCACTCTCCGGTGTGCCTCAGGGCTCTATTCTTGGTCCTTTATTATTCCTAGTCTTTATAAATGATCTCCCTTCTTTTGTTCGTTCTCCCTGCCTCTTGTTTGCTGATGACTTCAAGATTTTCAAAGTAATCGAATCTATCAGCGACTGCCTCCAACTCCAAAACGATCTTCGTTCTCTTTGCGACTGGTGCGCTACTAATTATCTTACTTTGAACATATCCAAATGTCATCAAATGTCCTATACGTTTAAAACATCACCCGTAATATATTCCTACACACTGTACGGATCTTCCATCACGGCTGTTGATAATTTTAAGGATCTTGGTGTGCACTTTGATCCAAAGCTCAAATTTGACCTGCACATTGCCTATATAACCACCAAGGCTTCTCGTCTGTCCGGTTTCATTCTTAGATGCTCTTCTTCGTTTACTAGCATCGCTACCTCTTTCCATCTGTTTTTTTCACTTGTTCGTAGCATTCTAGAATATTGTTGTCAAGTGTGGTCTCCCCGTCATAAATATCTTAACGAGGCAGTGGAATACGTTCAGCGTAGGTTTACTCGCTCCCTGTTGTTTAAATTCAATATTCCTTACTGTGAGTATAGTGATCGTCTATCCTTATTCCAAATTCCTTCCCTAGATTCCCGACGAGTGTTTCTTGACGTGTGCTTCCTTTTCAAGCTACTCCATTGCCCTATGCTCTCCGATCTTGGTCGTATGCTGTGTATGCGGAGCGTCAATCAATCGGATAGATTTCAACTAATGTTCTCTCTTCCCTTCGCGCGATCTGATGTTTATTTTAACTCGCCGCTAGTGCGTATCCCCAGGAAGCACAACGATCTTCAGCTTGGTCCTTTTCCGCTAACGTTCGCACAATTTAAATCACAAATTAAAGACTTAATTCTTAAAGTTCCTTATAATGTTTGATTTTCTTTTAAATTTTTTTTACTTTTTCGCACTTTCTTTTCATATTAACTTGCATATTGGCATTAATTTTTTGTAATTTCAAATATGTGTTTATTTAATATTTTCAATTATTTGTTAATTTTTCTTTTTTCTTTTTTAATATCTTTTTCGCTTTGTCTAATATTTCTATTTTTATAATTGGGCAGCAGCCTGTAAAAATGGATTTGAATAAATAAATAAATAAATAAAAAAAAAAAAAAATATCTAGAAATTTTCAACGGGGACTTATGAGGGAAAGTCATACTTAGAAGGCACTGTCTTAAAGCTTATTATTAGAAATTATTACCAGAAAACCCATTAGGTTAAAACTTGCTCAGCTATCGCGTCAGACAACATTGAAATAATTAAAATTCAATAATGAAATGTTGTTTCTTTATACTGTCATCCGGAAAACATCGTGATTGTTCAGCCAGTGGTTTTCTTAAATGAAATAATGTAGCGCATCCGTATGATAGAATCGAGACTTCGCAAAAGATTCAGTTATGTTTGATTACGCATTATAATCAAATTTAACAGCAGCTGTGTGTTTTAAAAGAATATATTTGAAAATAAGCCAAAATAAACCGCTTATATAACATAATAACCTCATTTGCATCTCAAGCATCGCGCCGCTATCATTGTTGTCGTTTTTGTACTTGTCTACATGTGCGTTTCCGATAATTTCAAATTATATTTTCTTCATTTCCAATTACATATTTCATTTATCCATTATCCTAAATAATAATTAATTTACATCAATCTTCTTCTTTAAAATTTAGTTACGTTATATTCCCCTTCAGATCATCGTTTGAAATTATACCGACACTCTCGTACCAGAACAAATCGCCTGTGATTCATGTGGAACACAATTTAGGATTAGAATCGTGGTGTGCCAAACATGTGTACGATTATTCTCACAAATCAATACTAGCAATTAGATTAAGCGGTAGTAAATATATCTATAACGATTCATTACTTAAATATTTAAACTGTGCGCTGCTAATTAATCCGGATGTAACGACATTTTGGCATATACGACGGCAGCTAGTGGAGAAGAATAAACTGAAGGTGCAGCGTGAATTTCAATTTTCCGCTCTCGTTCTGACGAAGAAACCGAAATCGAGTGAAGCATTTGCATATCGTAGGTGGTTGTATCCGTTTCAAAGTAAGTGTTATGGTATTCCCTAAAATCTTTATTATTAATATTTTTCTATCCTTCAGGTGCGGAATCAATTGACTGGTCGATCGAAATGGGAATTTGTGATAAGTGCGCGGACAAAAGCCTGAGCAACTATCATGCCTGGTCGCATCGGCAATGGGTTCTGGAACGAGCGCCGCATCTTCTTCGCTCCGAGATCCTGCACACGGAAAAATTCATTAAGAAACATATCAGCGACTACAGTTGTTACCACTATCGACAATTCGTTCTCCAAACGATGTTCGACATTGGATTTTATGATCGCGAGCAGCGTCACTACCCTCACCTGAAGGATTTCATCAACTATTACCACGTCGACGGTGTCTCGACAGTGGACGAAATCATTCGAACTCTCTTGCCAAATATCGATGTAAATTCTACGAACGAGGATAAGTTGAAATGTTTTCTATATTGTTGTAATTTTGCCGCTTACGACATTAAGTTTTGTGATGATCTGAAGAATCTCTTTACGTTTCGCGAATCGTTCGACAATCATCGACGAGCCTGTTTGAAATTTATCGTTGAGAATTGTTTGCGATTCAATAGTGCAACAAGTCCTAGTTACCAACAGCCGCCAGTATCGAAACTCTCAAAACTCGATTATTCGTCGAATGCGTTTTTGATGGCATTGAAGAAATCGGAAGGGATGTTGAGTGTACAACATCGAAAATGGTGTACAATGTTCTTAGGATTTGACTACTCGGATTATTCAGACTAGGAATATCAAAGTGGACGTTGTGTTTTTTTGAGTGGTGTTATTGTTACGAATGGATGAGAGGACATGAAAAAATGTGAAAATCGAATAGAGAACGATAATTGGCTGCTTATGGAGAATGTTTAAATATTTTGAAAGACACGTTTTGGCTGTAGCATTTATGATGAGATTTGGTATGAGACGATGGCGTCATTCGAGTGATGAAATGTTCGATCAAGAAACTGGCAGTCCGAAGAGCAAGTTGAAAATACTGAAAATATCCTGTGTAAGAAACAAAAGTCACTTTCATTGTTTTCTCCGAATATTTTCTTTCGGATATGATATATTTGCTTCCTAACGCATTTAATCTGATTTGGCTCACTAGTGTCCAGCTTAATTTATATCAACGGACTGCGAAATTCAACGTTTGGTGTTCTCTGAAAATTTCCAAAAATTAAGGTAAGCAAATCATTTTCCACTACATTTTACAACCACCTTATAAAACTTCTGAGGTGAAAATTTCGTTAGTAGTTAATTGTGTGGCAAGTACTTTTGCTAAATCTTTAATGCGGCTATGTTATATAGCTAACAGTTTCCATTGCATTAAAACGTTATTCCTCGAAAAAGAAACTAAAGCAAAGGATTCTTATTCGGGGAGAATACTCTCAGGAAGAAAATTTCTCTGGAATTGAAAGTAGAACCTATAATGCAAAAATTGACTGGTCAAAGAAAGCTTACCACACTTATTTTTAGTACGGGAATGCAATTAATTTTCAGCTGCGTTTTCGACTACGATGCCTCGGTCATACTATGTTAATTTCTTTTCTAGAGAAAGCTTACCTTTTTTCACAATTAAAACTTTACGCTATCGTAATTAAAACGTTACGTTTCGTAATGAAAGCATTACGTGAAATGATAAGTCTTATTCTAGACTCTTGTAGACATGTCTCTCTTCTCCAAGTAATAAATCATAGTAGTTACCAGTACTATAGTTCTCCTTGAGGCCGCGTATTCATTCAAACGAATTGAAATGCATAATTTTTCCGACCCACGTCAGATGCACTCTGTCTAAGGTAACTTTTGTTCCCTTGCCTAAATTGAACAATAGTTGTGGATGACTTCATTTGCGCCTTCTGTTTTCCGTGCTTTCTGCCTTATATTGAATGTTACCTTGTGTAAGGACGGCTGAACCCTATTACAATATTTTTTCATATTTAGAGAGGAATAAACATACATTTATTCGTACTTGATCATCTTCAAGTGAACTTTGTAAAGCTTTGCCACTGACGAGATCACTTAAATTTGAGATAATAATACTGTATTTGTGTCTCGAGCAGTTTTCGAACCTTCTTTTACTAAGTTTGCGAATCATCAGTCTTTTGTCGCAGTTTTTTTTACATTATTATTCAATACCTCATTACCAGAGTAGCGGAAAATAGTTCTGAAAAAAAAACGATTTTAGGCACCTAAAAAGTCCTAAAAATGGCCAAAATAGGCACGAAAAACAGTTTAATATCCACAAATAGGCACGAATTTAAATGCACACAAAATGCATCAATATTTATTTTCACGATTGCAAAGGACAATACAATGTTGCTTCAAATTTTCAAATAAGAAACATCGGCGTTTGTCAGTCAGTACATTTGCATACATTGAAAATGATTTTTCTACGTCAGCTGATGTTGTCGGGCAATGTTTGAATAAAGCTAATTCGTGTGGCAATAGATCCTTCACAAATTGTTCTATTGGCTGTTTACGCTCGTTCAAAACATTGTTGATGTCAAGAATAGTGTTATATCCAGGATTTCGATGAAGCACCGCTTCCATTTTATAGCCAAATTCTCTTTGACTTAATGCATTCAGCGATCTGCGAATGGATGTGATTGTAGGAATGCTTTCACTCAATGTCAATCCTTGTGTTTCCAGTTTAATTGTTGCCGACACTAGGTGTGAAAAATGAGATTTGATGTATGCCAGATCAGTTTTTATACGATTATCGGCAAACAGCTCTTTGGCTGCTCGAATCGCTTCGGAATCGTTGCTGTCAAATGAATCAATGACAGATTTGATCTCTGCAAAATTATCGCAGTAGTATATTGCTACCTTTAGCCACGTACACCAACGAGTTGTAACTGGTTCGGGGGGTAGAGCTAATTCTGGGCAAGCTGCTTTGAATTTTTTTTGACGAGACGGTGCCTGATTAAAATATAGTTTTATTTTACTACTTTAAAAAATCATAAAAATACTGTGATTGAAAAAATAAATGTAAATTTGTTTTGTAATATACCTTCACAAAAACAGCTTTAGATTTTGATATCAATCGATTAACATTCGGAAATCTTGTGCGAATGAACTCTGCAACCCGATGTAAACCATGTGAAAAGCAAGTCAAGTGCACCATCTTTGGATACAAAATTCGCAGTGAGCCCATTGCTGCAATCATGTACGCAGCAGCATCAGTCAAAACAGCAAGCACCCTATTGTATTCAATTCCTAGTCCAAACAATGAAACTTCTGTACTTAAATTGTTTTCACATACTAAAATGATATGATTTACAATTTATTGTACAAACCATTTGGCCAAAGCAAAAGCAGTGAGTCATTGAAGAATGCGGCCATAGTGCTTGCATTGGCATTTTCTACAATACCCATATTCAATAGATAACACTTTTGATGCTCTGCACTATTTTCGACGTCATCCAAAATCCCAAAAATGAAATTGACAACTAGTCGCTGGTCAACATCTGTCGTTTCATCAATGGATACCCAAACATGTTTGTGCTCTGCCTTTTCACGAAGCGTTTTCATGCAATCATTGTATAAAATTGGCACGTATTTTTCACGTAACGTAGTTTCACTTGGAAGTAATTTTTGCGTGTACTTTTCTAAGAAATTTACAACGGAAGGGTGGCTTATTTTTTTCAATGGGATGTTTGCTTCAACACACATTTTACACAGATCCATGTGGAATTGGTTGACTTTTTGTTCTGGACGCGGTTGTTGATGTTCTGTCAATAGACTTTGTTGGGCCGATGAGCGTGGCAGTGGATTTTTGAGTTCAATATTTTTTTTTGTGTTTTTCAGTAGCAATGTGTTGTTTTACATGAGAAAGTTTTTCGGCAGCTACTGACCACTCACAATATTTGCAAAATAATATCGAATTATCTGTTCGAAATGTAGCTGGAAATTTTGTAGCCATTCGTACACAAAAGTCGCGATGAGTTTCCTTTGTTCTACCCATTTTTGCGTATATATACTGTCAACCACACTCAATGAAATTCGAAACACAAATGGACAACACAAATCAATTTGATTTTGCTCAAACACATTCAATTAATGTGCCTGGTACAAACATGCTTGTGCACTACACAAAATACAGTTTAAATACTGCACACATGAACGTACATATGAATCATCGAAACTGAATGGCTATCAATTTGAATATATATCGACAGTGACAGTCTCAGCTCGAAACGTTTATTTGTAGAATTGCAAAAAAAATACTCATTTCAGAAGAAACCGAATGTTTATAAAATAATAATGCATTGCTGCTGAAAAGAATTGTACATATAACGTTAACAATCACTGTCTAAATACGTTCCTGCTTGTTTATTCATATTGAAAGAAAAAACAGTGTAACATATCGTCGCAAATAGTCGTCATTATTTGCTTGGTACAATTGTTCTCTGTTTCATCTTGTTTTTTATGTGTTTCAATTTATATGAAATTGATTGTGTACGCAAAATCGCTGTGTGCCAAAAAATTGTGAAGTTTGCATTTCTCATTAATTTATTTTTTCTCTTCATATAAAACGACTTTTAGCACGAAATATATTTTCTTCACAGTTAAAATAGCAGAAAAGGCCATTTTGAGTTTGAAACATCGAAATAGGCACGATGGGCAAAATTTGGCCAAAATAGGCAAATACCTAGGCTCTAGGCAAAAACCTATTTTCCGCTTCTCTACTCATTACTCATGTCTCATTTATCGAAATTTCGCACCTCTTGAATTCAAAAAACATCTGTAGCGTAAATGTGGTTGAGAATGGCACAACTTAGAACCAGACCGAAGTCCAGAACCAAGAGTGCTAAGGTCGGAAAGTGGAATGGCTAATGCCATTCAAGAGGCAAAACAAAAAAAAAAGAATTGCCCCGAGAGCAGGGTGCCCTAGAAATGGCCGTAAAGGCCCCTCGTCCGCATTAGCGGAGCACCCTTTAACCAACCCCGACGGATGCTGGGGTGCCGCTTTGCTAGCTCGCTGCGGCTGGGGTGGGTTCATGAAAAATGGGGATGGTTTGCTCTCAAAGAAACGGGATGCTACGTGATTTTCATCCGTCATGAATTCGTAGCCGCAAACTGGTATATAAAATACCCAGGGACAAAAAAAGGCATAGTTCCGTAAAGGAAACCACCCAGGCTCTGCAACATGGGCTGACTAAGCAAACCCAGTGCTCGTGACAACGCACGGAGCCAGAAAATTGAAAATCTTAAACGGGAGAAGGAAAACGCGCTACCTCTCTTTTCAGAGGAACTCGGGTGAGGCAGACAGCCCCGGGCCCCCGATGGTAGTGGAGCCCTGACTCCGATGGTCTGGGGTCCACCACCCACTGATACCATATTAATCAAATTCAAAAATTCAAAAATTCAAAAATCTAATCAAAAACCAGAAACTACATATGGATGGCCAGGATCCCTCCCTTTAAAGAACTGAAAAATTAAGAAAGCACTACATTATTGGCCAGCCAGGCCACGCGCAGACCCTGAAAAAGAAGAAGAACTTCTCGGGCTTTCGCCCAATAAGAAGGCCGTTTGGTTAACTTTTTAACAATACATTTCAATATTTATTGCAAGAACAAAAAAAATTCAAAGACGTTATTTACAACGAAAGAATCCAACGTTATTACTTGATAGTAAAGAAACATACGTTTCAACAGTTAGTTATACTTTCCTCTTAACTTAACAACCGGTATGGCAAGTAAATTTATGTGAAATAATGGTGAAAATGAACTAATAATCTACGTTACGAATGTTCAATTACTTCAAATGTTTGTTTTTGTTAATGTAACCAAAAAAAAAAATAGCAAGGAACATCATAGTAACTAAACAGATTTCGCATCAAGTTCAAGATACATGACTGCTAGTAAAATGCTAGGTTATAAATTTTTTTTTTCTTTATTGTTCTTTCCTGTTAAAGAATTCAGTTAAGTTTACAATTTATATATCAATAGACAAAGATCATTGCAAGAGTATGCAGTATAACTCGCTAAATGCAGAAAGAAAATCTCGAAATACAGGTAACAGAGTTAAGTATATATCGTGGATAAAACACCGTATGCAAATAAAATTAGATTACACGTTGGGTTGGCCTAGTAATCACCATCTATATGCCTTTGAGATCGTTTTGAAGGCTTATGAGGTTTCGACAGGTATGGCTTCCAGATCTACTATCCTGTGACTTTCAATTGATGAAACAAGACCGAAAAAAAACCAAAAAAACGCAAAAGAAACCCTGATTGGTGTTGAGAGGGTACGACTAAAGGTCCAGTCCAAACAACCGCAGATAGAGTTTGTAATAGTGAATCTTATCCTTACATTAAAATCATCGTCACTGATCATCAATATTGCGAGTTCCAATCGACTCAAAAAAAAACCATCTCCTACCGTCAGCTTTGAATCACTACAAGTGGAGCTCCGGAGGTGTTTAAAAATGTAATGCGCCTAATCTCATTCGAAAATCCATTCGAAAGCAGGTTGTGAATAATGCGTTAACAAACGAAACCAAGGAGTTTCATTCGCTTCGTAATAGTGTGTTCCTGTTCCCGTCTCGCTGACGGCAAGTAAAACCATTAGCAAAAGAACAAATAAAAGAGTAGGGTAAAAAGTCAAGGAAACCGCACAAGATTCGCAAAGGAAATAGCACTAACGGAAACACAAGAAAAAAAATTACCTTCGATACCCCTTAAGACTGCATTCAAATGCCTCTATGCTTCTCTATAAATCATCCCTGAGATAAATGCTCAACCAGAAAAAAAATCGAATTCATCGCACTACCACCAAATCACCCGGTTACGAAAATTTTCCACTGCATTTACATAAGGAACCAAAATCGAACTGATTCCACGAAGAATATATTTAAAAAACGCAAACACTCTAATGTACAGAGTGGAGTATGAACTGCACTTGGAAAACAATCAAAAGAGCATGTTACCTTAGACAACATCAACAAAATGTTACGAGATCTGTCTAATTACAGCCGAAAATTTCATTGTGTACTGAAAAACATTTGTTTTCTAAAATTGATGACGAAATTCAAAAAGAAACTAATAATATCTAAATAACATAACAAAAATCATTTCAATACAACATTCGACGTTTGGATGCACTATATCCAATAGCTAGTTCTTTAGCGCAACATCATAATAGAATCCAAATGTAATCTCAATAACTATCGTGTCTGTTAGAACCGAAGCTTGATAGCAAAAATACACTTTCCATTGCCAAAACGGAACCAGAATGGCGCTTAAATCGTTCGATGCACCTCGGGTGATTCATCCATTATACAAAAACGAAGGCTGTTGTGTTTGTAAAAGAAAAGAACGCTAATTTTCTTTAATTGATTGTATTTATTTCACACTCACAAGATTGTACACACGCCAACTACTATCCGGCCGTCGCTCGCACTCGCCTAGTCACGACTGCCTGTCGACTTGCACATCTGCCGCGCTTGCTGTCGCGACGTTGCCGAATTTTCTTCACAGCTCGTCCATCCTGACTGATTTTCGTCCTCAAAATCTCCTCCGTCCTCTTCGCTATTTTCGAGCTCGTCGAGACTCAGGCAGAATGGTTTCATTTGATCAGAAGAAAATACCGACTGGTATTTCCTCCCCGAAAGTCGTAAGCCAGGTACATCTTCTATAACATATCGATCGTGAGGAAGTACCTTCGTAACGATGTATGGGCCCCTGTAGCGCGGTTCCAACTTACGTGACTGGCCCGTTGCTGGCGGCTCATAGGCCACTAAGACTACATCGTTGTGTTTGTAGACGAATGGATTTCGGTGTTTGTCATTGTAACGTTGCCGTTGTTTAATCTGTTCCTTAGATATGCGACTCAAGGCTTCTTGCCTTCTCCGATCAATATCCTCTTCTTCTATAGCTTCGCCGTCCTGAAGTGCCAACAGCACCTCGTTTTGCAGTATGTCACGTGGTCGATAGTTAAACAAGAGCCCATGCGGACTCTTTTTAGTTGTCGAATGCTGCGCTGTATTCAATCCCCATTGAATTGCTCGTAAATGGCTGGCCCAGTCGTGTCTTTTTCGATCCTCGTGCATACACTTCAGAGCTGATAATATAGTGCGATTGAGACGCTCTACTTGACCATTCGCCCTAGGTGTTCGAGTCGCCACTTTCACATGACGAACTCCATTGATCGCGCAAAAATTCTCGAACGCTTTGGATGTATAAGCTGTCCCTCTGTCCGTGATGACCCGCTCCGGACACCCAAAGTAACTAGTCACCTCCTGTAGTACTTTTAAAACACCATTCGTGCTCGGTGTTTTAACCGCTCGCAGAATGCAAAACTTTGTGAAGTTGTCGATCACCGCCACAACATACGACGTTCCTTCGTGTCCTGGTGTAAAAGGCCCTAGATGATCGAGGTGTATGGTATTAAAAGAAACTGGTATTCGATCGATAGGATGTAATTGGCCTTCTATTTTTCCACCTTTCCGCTTCATGTATGCACACTTTGTACAGGCATTCAAATATCGTTGCGCATATTGCCGCATCTGGGGAAACCAATATGTTTTCTTGAGACGGTTCATCGTTTTGTCGAGTCCGAAATGTCCCACATCATCATGGCAGGCTTTTAATATTCTCCATCTGATGCCATGGGGTATCACTAACCTTAACTCGCCATCAACAATTCGAAATACTCTATCTTTTTTTATTTGGTAATATTTCTGACTTTCTCGTTTGGCCGCACTATCGACCCCTCGTAATGTTTTCGTTATTTCGTTCACATCCCTGTCTTGGTGCTGCATTACCGCTAACCAGTTTTCGGTATCTTTCTGCATCAGAATCCCAGCGAGACCATCTGCACTTGCATCAGTGTGCACTTCACTCGTTCGCTGTGGGTCAAATAACGCAAGAACGGGAGCCATCGATAATTTCGCCTTGATTTCCTGAAATGCTTTATCTTGTTGTGGTCCCCATTCAAACCGAACAGCTTGTTTTGTTAAATCTGATAATGGTTTTGCCAATTTTGCATATTCAGGAATAAATTTCCGGAAGTACCCTGACAGTCCTAGAAATTGCCTTATCTCCCTCTCGTTTCTTGGTGTCGGAAACTGCATAATCGCCTTCGTTTTACCCTTTCCCGGTGTCATTCCTTCTGGGTGAACTTCGGATTGAACTCTGGCAACAACGCACCTACTTCTGCTACCGTGTACCGTGGTTCTTTAACCGCTCCGAACAAAATTTGTCTCTCGCGGTTTATCAACTCGCGTTCCCATTTTAGGAGCTCGCGTTCTCTTTCCAGCTCCGATCGGGCACCGACATGATTCGATTTGTCCTGACAAGCATCAACGTTATTTGCGTTTTTCCCTACCTCCGCTTCCCGGGTAACCACGTTTTCCGTTCCGACTTCCGCGTCTCGCAGGCGTTTTACTAACGTTTCTTTACGTCCGCTCGTCGGCAGGCCCAAATCTCTAAGTCGGCTTTTAAGCCGTTTCACAGTGTCCTGTGGCTCCGACATATTTCACCAATAAACTAAAATGTCACTGCACTTTTTACCGTTTATTGATTGGATAATAATCCCACTTCTGAAGTTGTAAAAGAAAAGAACGCTAATTTTCTTTAATTGATTGTATTTATTTCACACTCACAAGATTGTACACACGCCAACTACTATCCGGCCGTCGCTCGCACTCGCGCTTGCTGTCGCGACGTTGCCGAATTTTCTTCACAAATACAACATTCGACGTTTGGATGCACTATATCCAATAGCTAGTTCTTTAGCGCAACATCATAATAGAATCCAAATGTAATCTCAATAACTATCGTGTCTGTTAGAACCGAAGCTTGATAGCAAAAATACACTTTCCATTGCCAAAACGGAACCAGAATGGCGCTTAAATCGTTCGATGCACCTCGGGTGATTCATCCATTATACAAAAACGAAGGCCAAACAGGCGACGACACTGACTGCATAGAGACAACATTCCTCCAAATTGATGATCCGCACGAACGCCGTATAATTTTACACAGCTCAAGATCACGCAACTGTTTGTAGTTGCTCTTGTCAAGAACAAAGTTGATTGGACCCTCGTCGAAATGGAAAACGACACGATTCTCGCCAAAACGTTGCTCGGATGGTATAGCTGCCATTAACTTCTAGGCATTCGCAGCTGGCTCTAAATCGCTATGATCTGCAATTCGTAATATTTTTTTCCCTACTATAATCTTCAGGTAGATCGCGTAATGTTGGACGAATTTCTAGTCCAGACTCAGTATTTTGAATTTAATTTAATTATATATTGTAAGATTTGTAATGTTTTGTGTTTCTTGTTTCTCCACTAATATTGACTAGTGGTTCAACCCCAGCATTTTCATTCTCTTTCTTACCGAGACGTTTAATCGTACAGCTAGTCCTCATAATAATAATAGTTTGCTACTTATCACTTATTTATCCGTTTGCCACACTAGAGGGCCTTGAGCGGCTACCAGTTTTCGTCTGTATTCACCTAATCAACCGCATGGCGGCACTCAATTCAGAACAATCCCGTTACTCAACACATTGCACTAGGTTGGTGTCTTGATTATTAACTGTTGTTTGATGAGGAATTAAAATTTCCAGCATTATACGCAATATGCAAAAAAAATTCACTCAACATAGATTTTATGATAGTTGGACAATTTAATCACGAAGATCACTGTCGCGCACAATAACAATATATCCTCCAACCAAACGACAGATCCCCTCGACCCAACTCGCCTTGCAAATTAGATCTGCGAAACTGAGACTTGCGTGAGCGCACCATACACCGAGAGTTGGAACTTTTCGTCGAAATGAAGGAACATACTTTGACGACACTTTAGTTCAGCCGCACAGTGCACATATATAATCGCATCGAAATATCCATGATGTGTAGCGAATTGTGAATTTGGAGTCACCTTAGCACAACTCAGAACCAGACCGAAGTCCAGAACCAAGAGTGCTAAGGTTCAAAAAGTAGAATGGCGAATGCCATTCAAGAGGCAAATTCAAATAAAAAAAAAGAATTGCCCCGATTTCCGATTTCTCGCGAAATGACGGTAGAATTGAATTTTATTTGTGGGTTTGAAATATATAATACGGTCAGATTTCTTGAAATTGCAACGTGTGTCATTTAAAACCACCAAAAATCCTTATCGCGACTTTTTGACAGACTGACGGACACGATTCTTTTCTGTGTGGCACTTTGACCAACTGCCAGTGCAGGCAGCTCGCGAATTAAAGCAAACTGTTCTTCACTCAATTAACACTGGCACGACATGATCACACACATCGTACACCTCGCCATCAACAGAAGGATAACAAACTGTATGCTTCAGCTTCTCCAGCAACAGACCCGAACCAACTGACGCCGCGTCGTTTTCTTTTCTTGGCAACGCATCGAATTTATTGCTTCTGATCGTTCGCATACGGGTAAAACCATTTCGGCTATTTGGGGGCTATCCGTGGACGAAATTTTTTCGTTTAAAACGGAATCAAAAATCACTTCATGCACAATACTTCTTGTGGAAATATTCACATTTTCGTTTCACGATCACGACAGTGTTTCAATTTCAAAGGAACAAACGATGCACTTCGTAGAATGATTCTCGTGCCGTTTTTTTTTCAAATGCGAAATTCCGAACTCAATTCAAAACCGTCGCCAACATGAGATCTCTTGCTGGATTAGCGCTGTTTTTCTTGGTTGTCGGCGGGCAAAACCATGTCGGCTCGTCGAGGGCTGTCCGTCGCGAAATATTTTCAATTATTCTTGATGCTACAGATGTGTATACCAAACACTGGCCTGGTTGGCGGTAATAGATAGCTTTATCTCACTTTAAAGCAAGTTATCACTTAGCACTTATCTTTGGAACCACAACACAACCTTTACCACGAATATTTCGCGATAGGTTTTTTTTTCTTCCAAAATCTTTCCATTATTGCACTTTCGCGGGCAGGTTAGCTTAGATTTAGTTATGTGTCCCGAGCACTAATTACACGCCCTTTCGTCGGCGACAGAACAGATCTCACCCGTGCAAATTACACACAGTAAAGAAGCACGTGTCATACGCTAGTCGATCAACTGTACCAACTGCCTGGCCGGTCCGGGGTTTTTGCGTCGCGACGTCACTTTCGACCACACAAATTCAACTTTTCGTCTCATGTCATCCACTTTCTACGATTAACCGCACCAAAAATCGAATTGTATCTTAGTAATTCTGCACCGTTAATTGGGCTCAAACGTTAATTAATCACGGTGACTCGTGAACCCATCGCCACGAGCGAACGAAGACCTGCCGTCGGTACGGCTCTCTACTGACTGTCCAATTCAAGCGCTACATCTCGCAATGCGCGATTGCACAGCAAAACAAAATCCCGTTAGGAATTTCGTTGCTGAGCGAATGCAAAAATAAGGTCGCCGGGGACGTACGGTACCTTATTATTGTTCAAATTTGAAATTCGTTCTTCAATTTGAAATTGTTGTAGCGTCTCCGAGCACATACAGTGTGTGTCGGAAGGATGGGTCCAGTAATTTTTGAATAAATAAAAAATTACTGGATGCTACACATTGTAGCGAATATTACGATGAGAGTGGCCTTAGCACAACCTAGAACCAGACCGAAGTCCAGAACCAAGAGTGCTAAGGTCAAACAGTGGAATGGCTAATGCCATTCAAGAGGCAAAACAAAAAAAAAAGAATTGCCCCGAGAGCAGGGTGCCCTAGAAATGGCTGTGAAGGCCCCTCGTCCGCATTAGCGGAGCACCCTTTAACCAACCCCGACGGATGCTGGGGTGCCGCTTTGCTAGCTCGCTGCGGCTGGGTTGGTTAAAGGGTGCTCCGCTAATGCGGACGAGGGGCCTTCACGGCCATTTCTAGGGCACCCTGCTCTCGGGGCAATTCTTTTTTTTTTGTTTTGCCTCTTGAATGGCATTAGCCATTCCACTGTTTGACCTTAGCACTCTTGGTTCTGGACTTCGGTCTGGTTCTAGGTTGTGCTAAGGCCACTCTCATCGTAATATTCGCTACAAATGGGGCCCCACGTTGGGCGCCATTTGTAGCGATTAGGAGATGGAGATGTGGCCTTAGCACAACTTAGAACCAGACCGAAGTCCAGAACCAAGAGTGCTAAGGTCTAAAAGTGGAATGGCTAGTGCCATTCAAGAGGCAAAACAAAAAAAAAAGAATTGCCCCGAGAGCAGGGTGCCCTAGAAATGGCCGTGAAGGCCCCTCGTCCGCATTAGCGGAGCACCCTTTAACCAGCGCCGGATTATGGGGGGGGCTAGGGGGGGCTATAGCCCCGGGCCTCAGATCATGAGGGGCCTCGTTGCCTCACCCACACTAATGAATATTTATTTTATTATAAATATATTATATTTAAAAATCCATACATTATTAAATCGTTTATTATAAAGATAATTACTTAATACAATATTCAATGCTTATATCTACTTGTATGAAAATTATCCTCACCGAGTATTTATCACTTAAACACACACATGAAATCAACTTTAAGATTTATTTGTCGATATTGACTAGTCAAAAAAAAATAAAGTAAGAATACGTGGAAACTCCGAATGGAGGAGCTAAGTCTGGCGCGAGGTGTTCGGCGTATTTATTTCTGCGCGCGATTCGCGGAAAACCGAGTAAACATGAGTGGACGCGCAGTGCAGTGCGACTGTTTTCACACGAATGTTTCTTGGACTATATTTATAACAGTTCGATCTCTGACTGCAATACGTGAACAACGGCGTGCGAAAATGTCTAAGAGGTTTGAAAGTGGTGCACAAAAAAGGAAAAAATTAAAGGAAATAGAAAATTTTAAAAGCAAATTACCAAAGTTGACAAATTATTTTTCCGTCAATTCAAGTAGTGAGCTTAGTAGCTCTGAAGTGTTGCAAGAGAATGTGCAGGAAAATGTCGTTGAGACCTCTAGTAGTGAAAATGAAATTTCTAAAAAATGCGAAGTTTTGTCTAGCGTAGAAAACGTAACCGAGCATCTCAGCAGTGAAAGTATTATTCGCAGTGATAAAGCAAATGATGTCAATGAATCCGATGATTTACTCGACATAAAAGTTATTACGGATGATTCTAGTGTGATAGACGTTAATAAGACTGCATCAACAGGTACTTTGATATTTTTTTATAAATATATAGATTCACTGATAATATTTTATACGTACCTATCATTTATTCAGAAGTATATATATATACATTAAAGAATGTCTATAATTTTTAGGGATTATTCACAGTGATCCAGCGTTATGGCCATCGAAATTAAATGAAAATAAAATAGATAGAGATAGATATCTAAACAAAGGCCATTTATATTTTCAAAATAAAAATTCCTCTTTTGAAGCATCAAAGCGAACGTATGTAAAACAAAATAGATATTTTTCAAGCAAGTATTTTCAAAGAGTAGTGAGTAATGGTGAAAAGTATGAACGAAATTGGCTAATGTATTCGGAATCAAGTGGTAACGTATTTTGTTTCGCATGCAAATTATTGTCAATCGATCGAGAAAACGTTTTCGTTAAAGACGGATTTTCTAATTGGAAAAAGGCAGACGAAATCATAACCGGACATGAAAATTCTAAGGAACACGGTCGTTGTATGTTAGATTGGTTAAATTTTATGAACAAGAATTCCAATATTGATAAGCAATTAATAAACGCGACGCAACTGGAAGTGCAATACTGGGTAGAAATATTGAAGAGAATTGTTGCTGTGATTATTTTTTTGGCTGAAAGAGGACTGGCTTTTCGAGGTTCTGACGAAGTTATCGGTTCAAAAAGTAACGGAAATTTTGTAGGCATAATAGAGTTATTATCTAAATTTGATCCGATTTTAAAAAGTCATATAGATAATTACGCAAATAAAGGTCGAGGGACGGTTTCATATTTATCAAAAACTATCTGCGAGGAGTTTATTGAATTAATGGCAAAAAAAATTTCACAGCATATTGTAATCGAAATAAAAAAGGCTAAATACTGGGGTCTTGTGGTTGACTCTACGCCAGACATTTCTCACGTAGATCAATTGTCTGTTATATTTCGTTATTATTTGATATTTATGTTTCTTAGACATAAAAAGTCATACAGGAAAGTCGTTGGAAGAAGATATTTTGAACTTATTACAGATACATGACATAAATATAGCCGACTGCCGTGCGCAGACTTACGACAACGCTAGCAATATGTCCGGAAAGTATTCAGGTTTACAGGCTCGATTAAGAGAAAAAAATAAATTAGCTATTTACGTTCCGTGTGTCGGCCATTCGCTCAACTTGGTTGGTGAAT
Organism: Nemotelus pantherinus; assembly: GCA_963978885.1. Taxonomy (NCBI): domain Eukaryota; kingdom Metazoa; phylum Arthropoda; class Insecta; order Diptera; family Stratiomyidae; genus Nemotelus; species Nemotelus pantherinus. The sequence continues at coordinate 168,123,988 of OZ022263.1, forward strand.
GTAGTGTAGATGCATGCATTAATTCCAGAAATTATTTTGGCCTTGTACAAAGACTTTATACATTCTTCAGTGCGTCCACTCATCGATGGAATGTTTTAACAGAACATAATGCTAAACTAAAAAATTTATCGGTTACTAGATGGTCAAAAAGAGTAAATGCTTCAAAAGATTTAATAGAGAATTTTAATGGTATTTATGAGTCCTTATCGAAAATAATAGCCGACGTAGAACAAAAATCTGACACACGCCATGAAGCTTTATCTTTACAAAAAAGCATGATTAAATTAGAAAATGTTTTTATGGCTGTGCTTTGGCATCGAATTCTTAATCGATTTGACAATGTTAGTACATTCCTACAAAAGGTTGAAATAGACTTAATTACAGCTAACCAGATGTTATTATCATTAATCGATTTCGTAAAACAATTAAGAGAAGAATTCACGGAAATGGAAAATAAATCAAAAACTCTTAGTTCTTTTGTCGAACAAGAGTATACTCAGATTCACAAGAGAAAAATAAAACAAAAATTATCTGATGGCCAAGTCGAAGATGAGATTTTGAGTGGAAATGAAAAATTCCGAGTTGAAACCTTTTACGTTATACTTGATAAAATTACAATGGAATTAGTTAAACGAAGCGAAGCTTATAGTTATGTGACTAAATTATTTGATTTTCTTTCTATATTATTAATTCTAAGAATCGATGAAATAAAACAAAGTGCAAAAAAGCTCGTGGATACTTATAGTCAAGATTTGGAAAGTAGATTGGTTGACGAACTGGAACAATTTATTCCATTGCTAAGATTACAGCCTAATAATTTCTTTTCAAATCAAAAGGATGATACGCTTAAGAATTACGTACTTAACCCTTTACTTGTTTTAAATTGGCTGACTGAATCTAATTTAATTAATGTTTTTCCAAATGTTTATATAGCCTACAGATTATTCATAACCATCCCTATAGTCAATTGTGAAGCCGAAAGGTCGTTTTCCGTTTTAAAACAAATTAAAAATATGTATCGGTCGACTATGCTTAACGATCGATTATCTTCTCTAACAAGATTAGCAATAAACAACGATTTATTAAGATCGTTAGATTTCAATGATGTAATAAAAGAGTTTGCTGAAGCTAAGTCGAGAAAAAAATTTATTTTATAGTTAAAAATTCATATTATCTTTCTGTTCACTGATTAAAATAAAAATCAATTCATTCAATAATTTTGTTATTTATTTGGTAGTAAAAAATTTCCTTAAATGGGCCTCATGATGAAAAATAGTCCCGGGCCTCCTGATACCTTAATCCGGCGCTGCCTTTAACCAACCCCGACGGATGCTGGGGTGCCGCTTTGCTAGCTCGCTGCGGCTGGGGTGGGTTCTTTAAACAAATGGGGATGGTTGGCTCTCAAGAAAACGGGATGCTACGTATATTCATCCGTCATGAATTGTAGCCGCAAACTGATATGTAAACATATCCAGGGACCAAAAAGGGGGCATCGATCCGTACAGGAAACCACCCAGGCTCTGCAACATGGGCTGACTAAGCAGACCCAGTGCTCGTGACAAAACACGGAGCCAAAACTTGAAAAATCTACAAAAGGGAAAATGGGAAAAAACGCTACCTCTCCTTTACAAGGAACCCGGGTGAGGCAGACAGCCCCGGGCCCCCGATGGTAGTGGAGCCCTGACCCCGATGGTCTGGGGTCCTCCACCCTCTGATATTGGCCATAATATCAAAATTCAAAAAAAATCTAATCAACAACAGAATCTACTAACATTGGCCAATATCCCTCCCTTAATTGTCACGGTTTGCACATGCAAAGAACCAAACACATGCACAATGATTCAGCCGTCGCCAGGGATAATCCTCAAGCAAATTGCCATGCTGTGTAAATTACACAGAAATCACAGTCAATGTATTTGAGCTAGACAAAAGATAAGCCGATTTTCCGCTCGGATCTGTGTTCCCGACATTTTCTAGCACTTGCGGACAGAAACTTCACATCGCGTTCCCACGTGCAGACACCTAGTTCCACATCACTCATTATCATCATCCTAATGAACTCGACCAACGATTGCAATACATTTTACATTGATTGAACACAATAATGCGAGACACAATGGAACTTTCATATAGATTCTGTTGAATACATATGGGCTGGATATCACTTTATCACTTATTACGTGTTTTTCTTTTTCCTTTCTTCTTCTCCCGTTTATCGATAAAATTGAGTTAAAATAATTGCGGAAACCCTCACTATCCGAACACTAGGCATACCAATTATTATTTATATATTATGGTAATCGAGAAAAAGATCGAAAACCCGATTAAAAGCACTGATTAATTCCCGTTAAGATGTTAGCCGTGCAATTCAATCATGCTGCAGATATGGGATATTCAGTAACTTCAATTAATCCTTAGTGTGTCCTGCCTTCCACTATGAGAATATATTCAGGCCACAAACTGTTGCACTATGTTATCACCACGCTATCGCGTACATCATGGTTAATCCTATTTGAGGTTACCGCAATTGGTTGCTGGCAAGTACTGCAATTCACTGCACTTTGAGACAAAGAGAAACATTTACATTTGGAAAATCACGCTCGCATGCGCCTCAAACGTAACCGCGTCAATCCAACAGCATTTCATCGCGACCAACTCTAGACGAGATTTAGGAGAATTTGCAGATTGTATCCTATTCGAATTTTAATGTGCAGATTATCTCCTATTCGAATTTTCCAACAAGAAACCAAAATCTCCTCGCCACAGCGAACCAAAAATGACTCCCGTCGCGACGCCTTCAATCAGCCTGTCTGGCCTCGGCCACGAAATAAATCCGACTGTCTCGAATGCTGGCTTGATCTACGACACGAAAACAAGATACCGTTACCGGTTCTTGCATTCGTATCGCCTCATGCCCGCCAATGACAAATCGGACTTGCAGTGTCTTGCTTTTCAAATTGAAAAACAAGATACCGCTAGTCCGAATGAGAATAATTCTGGCTAATTTCAAGGGCACGACAGTGCGCGATGAAATTAGCCGTGCAGAGATTTCGGGAAGAAATTTCTGCATGTTACAACATCCTTCCTCAATCTAGTGTTTTAATCAAATTACCATTGCCCAGGAGTTTGCAAATGTGACGTCAAGAATCAAACTTTATTTAACTTTTTTATTTCAGATAGTTTTTAGAAAATTGCCAAATAAATCTATATCAGGATGTAACAGTATATACCAAACGAAAAACAATCAGATATTTTACTTTAAGGTTTCGAACTTAGCAAATCACAAGTTTTACATGCAATAGCAAAACAAATATTCAGACTTCTCAAAAAAATTAATTGTATTTGTTATAGATACAGAACGGCATGTAAAATATCTGAAACAAAAGGTTTATTATTTTAAATCGTTGTCTTCATACTGTTACGTTCGAGGAAAGTGAATCACCTGGCGATGATTTCGTTAGTGTTGTTTATTAGAATCTTGCTACTTGGCAGGCGATCTTATGATTTATGTTTTTTTTGTCTCAAAATTAAACTGATTCCACTTATAAATTTGCTCAAACTCTTAAGACTGAAGTTTTCAAATTCCCTACACGACCAACGTCAAATAATGTACCCATCCAGCCACCCGCTCACATTTGGTTCATCTCACTGCCAAAAAGTAGCTCGCCCACCACAAAAACTGTTCTTAAACGTCCCTATGCTGCTCACTCTGTCAAACTAACACTCCCCCTTACCAGAAGAAGATTTCCCCGAAATTCTCTCTCCCAAAATAACTCTTGTACTAGTTCCTGATTCCTTTACTACTGAAACCTATTACTACCGAATCTTAATTAATTCTCGGGTTGTTTCTGCTGGTAATTAATAAAACTTGTTTTACTTCCTACTATCTAGTGCTACGCTAGCTTGTCTAAGTTACGCTATGTTGATTATTCTATGATAAACCCACGTTAACTCCAGTCAATTCTTTTTTTGCGGTGATCTTCACTAGACCTCGTAGAGCTTCAGGTGCTAAGCACTCCATGTGCTAGTGTAAAGACCTTCCTGGCTTTCTAGCTCATAGCTTGGAGGGGATAGCTGTTTCCTAACAGTGAAGGGAGCTATGTACTCCGGAGCTAGCTTAGCCGAAAAATATTGTGCAGCATCTGATAAGACATAATTCCGTCTCCACACCGTGTCAAGCGCGGAAAATTCCCCCGCTCTCCTTTTTAGGTAGAAATGGCGTTTGCCCTACTGGACAGCTTGTTGAAGTCGTGATAGCAAATCCTGTCTAATACTTTCCAAGGCTTCAGCTCTCTGCTGGACATCGGTACTCCCTTCTCCATTTATAGGTACCTTGATCTCCTTCTGCCTGGTTACCATTTCCCCGCCCATAATTAATAAAAAAACGGGGTCAATTTAGTCGCAGTGCTCGTGCTAGTACCCCGAGCGCAACCTATCTTAACCAGATAGATGTCCCATAGATAGAGGTTGCCCGAGAAGCAAGTACTCAGCATACGCTTTAGATCCTGATTCAGTCGTTCAACTTGGCTAGCCTGCGGATGGTATCTCGGCCCCAAATGAGTGCGCTAACGTCAACAATGACTGAGAGCAAAATCGAAACACCTCCTCTCGGATTATTTTGGCCACTGCTGTTGCCATTGCAGCTCGAAGAGGAAAGAGTAAGGAGAACTTGGAAAAGTAATCGAGCACCGTTAATATGTACGTGCGACCTCTTGATGTACATGTGAGTGGCCTCACAAGGTTTACGGTTTGGTAGCCAATCCAGATCTTCAAACCATACATCCCCGGGGCAGCTAACGTTCGACCTTATTTTCTTGACATTTGATACTCTTACGCACATAATTTCGAATATCTGCGTGCATTTTCGGCCAGTAGTACTGACGCGCGCCTTGATCTTGTGTCGGAATAACTCCCATATGTCCGGCAGTTGGTTCATTGTGGCACTCCGTGCTATGGTCTGAAAAAATATGTTCTTTTCAAATTAATTTAATAAAAATCAGTCTCGTAAATAGTTTTTAGTTATATATTGTTAGAGAACATACAACTACAAAATGGCGGTTCAAAATAACATAGATAAATGTTTGATCCTGAAAGTCACATTTCAGCATCGCTCGCATTTGAGAATAGAGCACACTTGATCTAAATTCCTCTACTCAAGCTTTCTTCAATCTACATATCTCTTTTATATTCTGGCGTCATAATCTGGCGTCATTAATTTTATTGAAATGTTGAAATTGGGGCGGTGTCAGCTTTTGATTAAGTTTCTAGGCTTGACATTGTGCTTCTTCAATGCGCCATATACACATTAGCTATCAATAGGAAGTGACCTTGCGGAGGGATCATATATATATCTTTTATAACTTGAATAAAATGAGAAAGTATGTTTAAAATCGCCAATTTCATCCGTTAGAACTGCAGCTACAAATACGTGCGGCGGACTAAAAATCATAAGCTGAAAGAAATCGAAAAGGGCTACATAAATTATTATATCATCAAAAAAATGCACTCCTTTGTTATTTAATACTATAATATTACCGGTGGTATGCGGCTACCAAAAAAGCGCTACTATTCCAAAAATTCAGTAGAATAACCAACTAACCGAAATAGTGAAACACAAAATAAATGGCACAAATCATAAAAAAAAAATCGCATCGTTCGATTTTAGTTTATAATCTAAGGCATTTTTTTACCAATTTTTTATCGACTTTAGAACTGTTATCCGTTTTCGAAATAAATAATTATAGATTATCTCGGTTATTAGCAGCCATTTAAGACCTGTATTGCTACACAATTATTACTATTATGCTTTTATACATTTCAAAATATCAAATATTTCAATTTAAAGACTAATTTTTCGTTTAGAAGATATATTTTAATGCCTTGAGATCACGTCTGAACGGAATTGTTCATTAAATCCGTTCGTATATTTATTTATAACGTTACATCCTGTTTTTTTTTGTTCAACTTTAAACTTAAATTCAGTTTGATATGCAACATTTTTCGATTGAGGCCCGACATTAAGTTTTCCACAGTCGTCTCATTAACGATTTCTCATGCTTTTTTTCCTTTTTTTTAAAGTCAGATACATTTTGTAACGATTTTGAAAATATGGGGGACATGGCAGAGCATCCCAACCGAACCGAAGTCCAGTCAAGTGCCTGCCAAGGAGGGTAATAGTGAACCATCAACGTGACGTGTCAAAAAAGGTCTCCGGGAGCAGGGTGCCCTGGAAGTGGCCATGAAGACTCCTCGTCCTCATTAGCGGAGCACCCTTTAATGCTCGTGTGCCGTGTAATGAAATGGTTAATGAAATTGTTTTACCCAGACACAAAGTGCCTGAGTAAAAATGGAATGAAGGTCTACAATGACCATCAAAGGATATCGAGTCATTAGTCCGTGCAGGACTGAGCTACGCCGGGTAGCTACAACTCTCACATGACAGGACGGCGGCACATGCTGGTTGCCATCTAGCGATTCGGGAGATGTGGGGGGGTTCTTTTCCTGTCATGCGTCCTAACCATCATCACATTTTTATTCATGTGCCTGACAAGAAACAAACGCGACATTGAAAGTGATCTTCTTCAAGATCCACTTTATGAGCCGTGAAGGCTAACCCTGACCACGGGTATGTTTTTGTTTGTGACTGGGATCCAAAGATCACCAGCACAAAACAAAAAAAAATAAGGCCACCAATTTGAGTCAATGCTTCCTACGAAGCAACTCGACGCGAAGACGAATCGAAGTACGCGCGAGGGATCGCGAATTGGTGGCTGAATTCGGGGACGACAGAGATACGCACGCAATACAACAAGAAACCGCGAAATTACAAACACTCCAAAAATAAAGTATACGCGGATACCGACACGAAATTATCTACTTTACACTTATCGAACAAAAAACGCGCACGGCTGACGAAATTCATCGACCTGAAAAAAAAATCCTGTGCTACCTTATAGCGGTGCCAGAAGTCTGATCTCTACAAAAAAATTATATAGGTCAGACTTCCGACGGGTCCGCCCATAGCCCCTACCATCCACCCTGTTATAAGAAAGAAAGAAGAGTCAAAGAATGAAAGAGAAATAAATCTTCACCCCATCTTCAGAAAGGAAAGACAAATTTTTTAATTACTCAAACATTTTTGTTTTATTGTTAAACTTTTAATTATTTTTACCACAATCAAACATTCCTCCTGATTTCACTGAATTCATGTGTGGTGTTAAAAGAAAATTAATTAAATTCCCTTACATGTTTTCTTTGTTGTGGTGTAACCTAAGGCCTTTTACAAAATTTTTATTAAATTCAGTTAGTTAATTAAATCAAGTTCAGCTTTTCGAAAGTAATATTAAGAGTATTGTCCCAGTAAACACTTTAGATATCTTTTATAAAAATTGTTTAATTCTTTCGCAGATACATCCAAAAATGTACCGTAGGGAGGAAACTTTGATTTGTAGATCTTCTTAAAAATTATTAAATCCTTCGTAAGGATTTATTAACGAACTATAACAGCAAAGTAATTATCCAAACAAATTTTGTTTTCTTATAACTTTTATCAAGAATTATTTTTCGCTTGATTTTAAACATTTAAACTATTCTTTGAACTCAAATAAATAATGGAATATTAACCTTTATATCAACATCGTTTTTAGAAATACCGCCAGTACAAATTAATGTAGCTTCATTACTACGTCGAACCGTTACGTTAAACTTCTCACTGCTCATCATCATAAGCGAAATATAAAGTGATATATAAAATGCAAGAACGCACTCAAAACGATATGCGGTTCATTTTTCACAAACTACTGACTCTGATTTAATAAAACTCGCTTCAGCGGCTTGATTGTAGAAATACGATTTTTGCCCGAATTTCAATGAAATCAAATGAAAATATGACCAAACACTTTGCATTATGCCGTATAACATTAACGAAGTATTTTAGGAAGTAATTTATCGTAATTTCTTTACAAATTTCATACATATCACCAAATAACCAAGCGGAAATAATTGTAAATACAGGCGCGCTTCAATTTACAGAGATCAACGCTGATCCAACATATACGCAAAGTACCTTACATGGCTGGAGCACTTTTAGTTTACATCCTTATCCTTCGTCGTATACTCATTAAAATATTGAAACCCCTGCCGGGCCAGCGCCCTGAATCGCTGTAGGAATGTAAGACGCAGTTGATTTTTCAATATCGAAGTTCTGGAGTTGGACTGGATTCAACTTTAAGGTTCCAACCATATCTGAAATCAACGTTAAAACACCAGAAACACAAACTAATCTTTCTCACTCCTGACGCCAAAACTTCCCAATGCGTCACGAGTCCTCGATTTTAGTTTCAGCAGCAAGACCTGATGGGGACGATTTGCAGGAAGATGATTTGAAACGATGGAGCTGACGAGCAGTGGTTGTTGCTCCGTCTCAAGGTGTATGTATTGTGGGTGTACTTGTAGTTAAGGTATGGATTAATCCATGGTATCACGTGACAACCATTGATTTTATTCGAGCACCAACAGCACGGTATGTTTCTGATCACTCATATAATTATCGAGTATCTATTTTTGCACTGTTACAAACTATCAACCCCAAAGGTGTCGACCTCGCGAGCGATCGAACGTCAGCCAAAGTACAACATTTTATGCCGAAAAAGATACACTCGGATTTCGCCGTGGGCTGGCTAAAAACTATCTAAACCACTTTTCATCGATATTGAAAATGACGAATCGCCAGTCGACAAACTCCAACGACCGAACCGCGCTCGACGACCACTCGATTGAATCCAGGCTCGCCGTCCACTCGCACTGAGCTCTCAAACACGACTCTCGTACTGATCGTCAAAAATCATTTTCAAATCACATCATTCAATTCCGCGAATATGTGAATTCGACATTCCCAGGCTCACGAGCGAGTTCTGAGAATGTCAAATGCAACATTCTCAGGCCCTTCGATATTTCGGGGAATTCCTCGACTCGCAGCGCTGGTTTTTCCCCGAAATGCTTACATTCGTATTGCATGCTCAATTTACATGGAAATTCGCTCTGATGGTTAGGCGAATTTGTATTTCCATGCAAATTGAGCACGCATGAAAACAAATATTTTCAGGAAATGTGCATTTAATACAGCCGCTTTGATAGCTCTATGCGGCTGGGGTGGGTCATTATAAAATGGGGTGAATTTGTTCCCAGAAAAGGCGGACGCTATGTATAATTCATTCGTCGTGAAATTATACTAGCCGCAATCTAACAAGGAAAAGAGAATGGGCTATTGTCCGTAAAGGACCAGACGTAGCTCTCAGGCATGGACTGACAAGTCAGACCCAAACCGTGACGTGGAAAAGCAGGTACGCTAGTTTGTGTAGGGGCTGAAAATATCGATATAAAAGAATCTAAAGGGGGAGAAGAGATGGCGCATCTAATAATCACCAAGTTAACCGTATCATACAGATATCGATTCGCAAGTGGGCTCGGTTAGATCCAGTACTTCCGAACTTCTATCAAAAATCATTCCGTTGTGGTGGTGCCGATACTATATTCAGCGAACGGCAATTGTCGCACATTTATGGAAAAATTCAACAAAAAAAAAAACAAACCTGTAGAATATCATACGAAGTAAGCAGTCATACAAAACAAGTAACATGCCAATGCGCTTGCAAGTTTAACACGTTTGTGGATCCGGTGTCGCATAAATATCGACGACTTTGATTTCAGCATAAATTCACTTCGAAATATATGGCCCGGAATACAAATTTGGTCTTATGACGGATTATGGACCAGAGGAATTTGCGATGCGAAACAAACTTTGGGGTTTTTTTTAATTTGAATTTGCCTCTTGAATGGCAGTAGCCATTCCATTTTTTTTTTAACCTTAGCACTCTTGGTTCTGGACTTCGGTCTGGTTCTGAGTTGTGCTAAGGCGATTAACTTTACAATTCGCCACAAATGGCGCCCAACGTGGGGCCCGTTGAGAGAATGAATGAACTCCCCATTCACGTCCAACTACCGCGACTCGATTCGATCCACTGTCCAACGTAGCCAGCGCGTTTTTTTTCCTTCTTGGTAACGCATAGGATTTCTTACTCTCGATTAGTCGCCGATGGGCAAAACCATCTCGGCTATTTGGGGCCATCCGCGGACGAAAACTTTTCGTTTAAAACTGAATCAAAATCACTTCATGGCAAAATACTCCTTGTGGAAATATTCACACTTTCGTTTCAAGATCACGACAGTGTTTCACTTGAAAGTTAAGTCAATATCATACTTCCTCACCCGCAACGACCGGGAACTGAGTATGTCGGTAGTGGCTGAAGACTTCAGACCCCAGTCCGGGCTCTTTATTGCACAATTTGAGCCTGTCCAGGAGCTAGCTGCTTGCCACAGGAATCAACGATGCAATTCCTCGAATGATTCACGTGCGGTTTTTTCAAATGCGAAATTCCGAAATCAATTCACAACCGTCGCCAACAAGAGATCTCTTGCTGGATCAGCGCTGTTTTTCTTGGTTGCCGACGGGCAAAACCATGTCGACTCGTCGAGGGCTGTCTGCCGCGAAATAGTTTCAACTATTCTTGATGCTACAGCTGCGGTGGCGTCTCGGCATCGGCTTCCTGCAGCGGTGTTATTACGTCAATCCTCGGCGATGGTGACTCTTTCAGTCGCAAATTCATCTGAGACTTTGGCGGCGTCGCTTTCCATCACAGCATCCACTTTCGGCTTCTGCGTAGCTTCCACTAATTTGCGTAACTGCGGTAGAGTTGCGGTTGATGACACTTTCACACCACCTCGTTTTAAAATTTGCATCATCTTGCTTCTACTGTTTGAATTAAAGGCCATTTCGGACCCCACACCTGATTTATAATATGGGCTTTTTCGGTTAAACCGGAGTAAAACACATGTGCTCGCGTCGACGTCTGGTTTAATCATGAAAATCTTTCTTCTTCTTCTCATTGACATTTTACATGTTTCCACTTACTGCTGCTAGCGACATCTCTACTTAAACCTAATACTTATTTTTAAATATGTAGAATTCTACTCTTACAAAGAAAAACTCGGAATCGGGATAGAATTTTTTCTTGATGAAATATTCTCCAGGTCTGTTTAGGGTTTTCCGTAAAAGAGTTCAGCTGCGTAGCATTTCAGGTCGGTTTTGTAGGCTGTACGTAGACCTAGTAGGACTGTTGGTAAAACTTTCGGTCCATCTTTTCGTATCGTGGTACATAATTGTAGCCTTCAACGATCGGTGCCATCTTTCAATCATTCTATTCGATTTGGGATGATATGCGGTAGTCTGTTTTTTTTTCGCATCCAGTTAATTTCGAACTGGGATCCTTGGCCGGTTGTAATTCGCTTGGGTGAGCCGAACCGAGAAATCCATGTTGAATAAAACGCTGTGGCGCTTGTTTCTGCCGAAATATTTTCGACAGGAATAGCCTCTGGCCTTCTCGTACGGCGATCAATCATCGTTAATATATATTGGAAATTGTTCCATGCTGGTAGTGGTCCGACAATGTCCAAATGGATGTGATCAAAATGATCACAATATTCGAAGCTTTGTGGAGCATTATGCACGTATCTGTGGATTTTAGACCGTTGGCATTGTAGGCAGTTTTTGGCCCACGTTGTGACGTCTTTATCCATGCACGGCCAAATATACTTCGTTCGCAGTTGTTTACTGGTGGCTCTTCCTGATGGATGCGATCATGACCTTCATATAAAAGGCCTATCGCAAAAGCAATTAACGTACAAGATGGAGAAGACCTAAGCTACTTTTCTCAACCAGTCCGCACAGTGATGTTTTTCTCTGGTGTTAAAGAGATGCACGAGAACCACTTACAGGAGATATGAGGAAACTCATATGTCATGTCAATTACATTGAGCGGGAAAAGAACATAAACAAAGGTAGATTGCAACGAATAAATAAACTTGACCGAATTTATTTCAAATCCGCTATTGTATGTTACATATTCATTTTGAGTTTTTTGGCGTAGCTTAATGTTTGTGTCGGTGTTCGGGATAACCTTTTCATACTAGGAGCGTAGATAAACGATCATTCTCGAGCGGGGCTTCGTGAAAAATACCAATTTCATTTTAAGTTGGAAGCAGATGTGTCGCAAAATATAAGTTAACCGTTTGCGACTGTCAGGATATCAGCAAGGAATGCTTTCAAAAATCCACAAGCAAAACATCTGTTTTCATTACCTAATTTTTATTCACACTAAGATCTTATAATGTTGAAATATAACGAATTTGAACTGTTACGGACGACGTTCGCCAGCCAACTGCCACGAATTCTCTTCCGTGCATCTGGCTGTGTGTCCTCGTTATACTCATATCGTTGAGCAGGAGAATACCGTGTCACAGTTCGGCCAACCCTGACAGTGAATCGCCCTCGATTCCCGTGGAGCTCCTTGAATCGTCTTCAGCGTCGTCCTCGCTGAAAATGCCATCAAACTCGGGAAAACTGCTGCATCATGGATTCATTTTATCTGAAGAGTAGATGGAGCAGAATTTCCGCGTTGTTATCTGCATACCAGGAACATCCTCAATCAGATATCTATCCTTACCTAGAACCAGTGAACGAAAAAATACCGTACCTTAAAGCTTGAACTACACTGGTCTCACGTAACGTGAGCTCACGTGTCGTCACGTTATGCGTGTGGAGGCATGAGCCCACGCTTGGAAATACACTTGTCTCATGCTAGCAGCTCACGTGTGTTGCAATTGCATATCCACGGTTTGAGGTTTAACTAAATTTCGCCGCGCACATAAAAATTCTGTTACAATTTTTTCCCACAATTTACCAGCATCAATGTATTTCGCCATTTCACAAGTATTCATGCTTATACATTTTGAACAAATCACTTACCTTATACATTTCAAACAAATCAAATCCCATGCGGTAAAAATATTGGCTAAACGTGCTCTCGCGTGAGCTCAAAAATCTGAATTTGCAGATTATCAAAAACGTGAGCTCACGTGAGCTCACATGAGCCGTGTGTAGCGAATCCAATCCCGGGATCCCGGATCCCGGGATCCCGGATCCCGGGATCCCGGCCAATTTCTGGTCCCGAAAATCCCGGGATTGATGACTTCTAATCCCGGGATTTTCGGGATCAGAAATTGGATGGGATTTCGGGGCCGGGAGTCAAGCATTATCGGCAATCAAGTTACAGCAAGACTTGAAAAGTGCAAATAGAATCCATATTAATGATAAAACAATTAGCTCCCATCAAAATGCGTAAAGAATAGAGCAAAATAAACCGATGTAACAGTTAACAATAGAATACAAAGGGGTTTGTAAATAAATAAGTATGGACTATTTCGCATTTAGTGCATTCGTTGCATCGAATGATTTGAGGAAATTAATACTAGCGAATGCATACACAGATTTGCCAAAATCCTTAACAACAATCAAAAAAAGGTTGTTGGCTATGCAAGCAGGATAAAGAAAATAATAAAAAATAAGATATAACAGGCTAGTATCTCAGGTGAACGGTTCAGTTTGATGTTTGATTAATGCACCTTGACTGCAAATAGGCGCTATATAAATATAAACATCTACTTAGTAAATTCTTACTGGAGCTTGGTGGGAGTAAGAATATCAATGACAGCTGGAAACTACCTAGATATGAGTTTAATGTTTCTCTAGGAAAAGACAATGTTACCATCGTAACTGATGGGTCAAACGAAATGCGAAAAGTAGGCAGACTAGTTGGTACAGAGCAATATATTTGTTTGGCGCATAGCATCTACTTGGCAGTTTGCGATGTTCGCTATAATATGAGGTCCATTCCAGATTAAAGAGTTGATGAAGCAGCCGATAGTCTGAACGACGACCACGAAGATTTGGATGGTCCTGAATCAGCTAACTACGTTGAAACCGGTCGCCTGCAAGACACGCTAGATCAGACGAAGGACATCAGCGCATGCATAAAGAAAGTTCGTTAGGTAGTTTAATATATTTTAAAAAAGCTCCAACGAAAAATAATTACGATCTTTAAAACTATGTCGGATCCGAGCAAGGCATTTAACTGTCTCCTTTAAATGGATTGTATAACAAGATGAAATAGTCTCTTGACAATGCTCGAATAGTTTCCCATTTTGAAAAATAGTATGCATTAATATGCTTGCAATATTCAGAGCAATTAGAAGCAACAGAGTTTGATTCGATTCAGAAAATTATTGAAGTTTTACTCCCTGTAAAATTGGCTGTGACGGCCTTTTGTCGCAGACTTGCAAATTTATGCACTGCTAATACTTCATCAAGATTTGTATTTAGGCTGTTAGGAGAAAAACGGTATATTCTTCTGAATGCTATGAAAATTGCAATATAGGACCGAATAAAAGAGCGTTAGTGTATCGAGCTATCTGGTATGCTAAGCTATCTCCAGAATCCACATTGTACCAGCGAAAATTTACCAAGTGAAATAAAATCTCTATTTTTGAAACCAAGCAACGCACATATTAAAAAAAAATACTTCAATGATCTAGATGCTGAACCCTATGCTTGGTAGCCAAAGAAATGAAGAGAACCCAGTAGATACCCATATTGAATCAGAGCAAGGTAGTCGTCAATTAACGCTACAAGAAGAGCTGCAAAAGTATGAAAATAATCAATCATGAAATGCCGCAAGAAACTAATCTAATTAAAACCATTGCAAAAGAAATGAATCTTTACGAAAGTGGTGGCACTCGCATAGTTTGGAGCAGGCGTACCAATATTTCTCGACCGTTTCCGCGGTGTCCAACATCGGGAATAAATTTAGAAGCAGGCTTGGAGACGATACTTTAGATGCTTTGCATTGCTTCAATGTTACTTCCGAAAAACCCAATGAACTTTGGCCGAATTTTTTATGTTACTTTATTATGTATCTCAATTCTAAGAGTTGTGTTTTGTTGTTGTGGTTTTTGGTCGTGATTTTTTGTTGTTTTGGTAATAGATGTAATTTTTAATATCGGTCTTCATACTGTCAATGTTTTGGATAATTAAAATTATTGTTTTTATTTGCATCAATAATATAAAAAAGTAATAATGCAATTTTTTATACAGTTTTGAGCTTACTTATTGTTGCAGTTTTGAAATGATGGCAAATAATATAATCTGTTTACTAGAAAGTTGACTTATTTTGTTGTGTTGTATTATGAATCTCAAATCCCGGGATCCCGGGATTTGAGATTTTTTAATCCCGTAATCCCGGGATTGAAAATATGGTTCGGGATTGGAATCCCTAGCCGTGTGACGTGTCGCCAGTGTAGTTCTAACCATACAAAATGGTACTGCAGATCTATCACACGTGTGGTCAGCTGATGTGACCACACGTGAGCTCACGTTACGTGAGACCAGTGTAGTTCTAGCTTAAGCGTACTGTACGCGAAAAGTACACATACCCTACCTCAGTCTATAATGTTTGCGTACATGTACACAACCGATATACCGAACGAAACAGAAACGATGCAAATGTACGGTACGATTGAATACTGTACCGTACAATGTACACAAACCTTATCCTCTACAATACGGAATGTGTACGTGTACACAATCCGTACACAAATGATATACACTAAACGTACCGTACGTTTAGTGTACTTTTGCGGTTCATTTATATGAAAAGGAAATACAAGTCAAAAAATTTGGAATTTCGCAGGAGACCATAATCAATTCATTTCGGCTGCGGCACTATCACTATCATCTGTATTTCATGGCAGTGCTAATGGCGCGGGCGAAATTTTTTTGTTCATATGATATGGTTAGATATCCATTATGATAATGAACAGCTCACTGAAAACCAGCCTTTCAAACATGGTAAAGGTTGAATTCCGTCTTGTGGCGCAGTCAAGTAATGGCTTTTTGTAACCACCTGTTTTCAATATGTTCATAAAGTTTTGAGTTCTTAACTTTCTTGCGACAAATCTGCATTTTTCTACTTTTTCTCTAATTAACGGCGATCTTAGCACATCATATGCACAAAGTTGTAAAGTGTGCGCCCCACATCTAATATTTGTGATATTATAGGAAGAAAAGTTGGATCTAATAGTTTCCAAATTATTGTCTATTGATTCATCATGAAGTTGCTCTTCTTCCAAGGAATTTTTTAAATACGTATCCATGTCAGAAGCTGTTTTCACCATATTCGCTCCATTGTCAGTGGTGATCGTCAATACTTGTTGTATATCAATGGAATACTCTTGGAGAACTTGTAAAATTACGAACTTTAAGTATTCACTAGTATGACCGGATTTTAGCTCTCGTATTGCCAGTGTTTTAATGACAATCATCCCATTTTTTACGTACTGCGCGTCAATTCCTAAAAGACTCAAATATTGTCTCGTGGCTGCATCAATTTTCAGTGAAAGTAGCTGGTTTTTTAAATATGCAACTATTTCTGCTTTGATTTGTTGACAATATGCAGTAATTCTTTCACTAGCATTAAGCTCATTAACCTTTACGTTTACAGCATCAAAAACAGGTTGGACCAATATTTGAAACGAACGATCTTCGAGCATTGAAAGTGAACGACCATTTTTCGTAAATAGCTCAACGATTGCCAGTTCAACGTTTTCTTTATTTATTTCTCTCGTCAATTTCGTTTTCAACTGACAGCTATTCCCTTTATTTCCGATTTTTTGTTGGACATATCGTGAATACAACAAAGGATGCACAATTTTCAAATGTCTTTCGAGATTGCGACTATGTTTATTTAGCACTTTACCTTCACATTTATCATTTTCACTCACTGTTTCCCCGTCATGATTTTGCCTAAACAAATCATGTAAAATTGAGTTTTTTGGCCGCGGCATCCTCGTTGCTTTCGAAAATAGTTTTCCTGCTCGAACTAAAGAAACACCTAAGTACACTAAATGATACGATAAGTTTATTCGGTTTTTATCCAGAATATATACGCATTGAGTATTATTGGGAATATGATATATGAACTTCATTATGTGCTCAACTAGGCCCAAGGTACATAATCTGTGATTATGCTCTCCTGTGAATACTTATGAGTACGCAAATATACAAAATATTCTTCCGAAAATTCTAGCATTGGCATGCATTGTCTTGAAATCACAATTTTCAGTAACCAAATCATGTACATAGACAAAAAAATTTCCGCCGAGCCTTTACCACAGCCATGAAATACACATGATAATGATAATGCCGCAGCCGAAATTAATTGATTATGTGAAACTCAATATTTTTGACTCATTGCTTTCATTTCCATAGTGTTTTACCTTTTCATATAAATGAACCGCAAAAGTACACTAAACGTACGGTACGTTTAGTGTATATCGTTTGTGTACGGGTTGTGTATTCACATTCCGTATGTAATTCACATTCTGTATTGTAGAGGATAAGGTTTGTGTACATTGTACGGTACAGTACACTAAAGTACGGTACCATAAGGTTTTTTTTCGTTCACTGCCTAGAACCCTTCTGATCATACACGGTCCTCGATATCTTGGCTCTAGCTTTTTCGATTCACCCGTTGCGGGTGCTTCATTTTCTACGACCACTAAATCGTTTTCGGAATACTGGGTCGGCTCGGCATTTTTTTTATCGAACCTTTTCTTTCATTTTTCCCGTTCTGTCATTATGTTCTGGACGGCTTTTTCACGTTTTTCATCAATTGGCAACTTTTGCTGCTGTAGTTCAGTTTCGTTCTGGATAGCAGGAACCATGAGATTGTGTATGACATCAACTAGCTTGAAATCAAGCATGAGTTCGTTCGGGCTAAATCCGGTTGTTGCATTCTTCTGAGATTTTAAAGTCCATTGGACCTCACGCAAGGTATGATCCCATTCCATTGGATCATTTGTCGAAGTACGGAGATAGTCAAGTATTGTTTCATTTGTCCTCTCGACTTGCCCATTAGGTCTCGGAGTTCGAACGGCAGTTTTGATGTGGTGGATGTTGTTGCGGTCACAGAACTCTTCAAACACCTTAGCAGTGAAAGCGGTTACGATTCGCGCTGGTAGACCAAAATAACAGGTCATTTCTTTCAAAACGTTGATGACTTCAGTCGTTTTCGTACTTCGAACAGGTTTTACTGTAAAGAACTTACTAAAAGCGTCGGAGATAGCCAAAACGTAGACATATCCTTTTTACTGCGTACAAATGGTCCAAGATGATCCAAATGC
Source organism: Nemotelus pantherinus (assembly GCA_963978885.1). Lineage (NCBI taxonomy): Eukaryota > Metazoa > Arthropoda > Insecta > Diptera > Stratiomyidae > Nemotelus > Nemotelus pantherinus. The sequence continues at coordinate 168,142,120 of OZ022263.1, forward strand.
AATAGACGGAACGGAATGGGGGCCATTTCATCGTAGTGCAGTCGTCCTTCTGCATTCCCTCCACGAGACTTATAGTAGCAACACTGTACACAAGCCGATATGTACTCCTTGACATATTTTCGGATCTTTGGAAACCAGAAGTTTTGTTTGATTCGTTGGATAGTTTTATCAAGGCCGAAATGTCCCATTTCATCGTGGCATAACTGAACTACTCTCCAACGTACTGCCTTCGGAACGACGAACATGAGCCCATTGTTTTCCTTTCGATAAAGGCGGTAATTCTGTAGTTGATATTCCTTCATCACCTGTCCAACCAATCGTCAGTTGTAGCAGTAACTTTTAAGATAAACCCAGCGGATTCTACTTCTCTTGGTGGAAGATTCGGAGACCTGCTTAGCGCGTCAACATGCGACATACGATCTCCGGAACGATGTACGAGCTGGCAATCATATTCGAGAAGTTTCATCCACCAGCGAGCGATTTTAGGTAGCAGCTCCGTTTTTGCTTTTGCTTTCGCAAGAGCAGCGCAATCGGTTACAAGGTTGAAACGTTTACCTAGTACGTAGATACGAAAACGATCTGTAGTTTCGATGGCAGCTAAAACTTCCAATTCGTAACTTTGGTACTTGCTTTCTGTATCCGTGCAATGACGACTATAGTACGCTACGGGTTGCCGGTTTTTATTGTCAGTTGACTGAAGTAGTACTCCTGCAAGTCCCATACTACTCGCATCCGTATGCACTTCGTGTGACGCAGAAAAATCATAGAGAGCCAGAACCGGTCTGGAGCATATAATTCCAATAAGTTTCGTGAACTGTAGCGAATTGGAAAATTTAGTTGCCTTAGCACAACTCAGAACCAGACCGAAGTCCAGAACCAAGAGTGCAAAGGATCAAATTTGGAATGGCTACTGCCATTCAAGAGGCAAATTCAAATAAAAAAAAAAGAATTGCCCCGAGAGCAGGGTACCCTAGAAATGGCCGTAAAGGCCCCTCGTCCGCAAGAGCGGAGTACCCTTCAACCAACCCCGACGGATGTTGGGGTGCCGCTTTGCTAGCTCGCTGCGGCTGGGGTGGGTTCATAGAAAATATGGAGTCGGTTGGCTCTCTGAAAACGGGGATGCTACCTATAATATCATCAGTCATTATAGTGTAGCCGCAAACTGGTATATAACAATACCCAGGGAAAAAAGGGGGCATAGGTCCGTAAAGGACACTACCCGTGGCTCTGCAACAGGGGCTGACTATGCAGACCCAGTGCACATGATGACGCACGGAGCAAGAAGATTAAAATTTTAAGAGGAAAAAGGGGAAAAACACTGCCTCTCTTCTCAAAGGAACCCGGGTGAGGCAGACAGCCCCGGGCCCCCGATGGTGACGGAGCCCTGACCCCGATGGTCTGGGGTTCTCCACCCTCTGATACTGGCCATGTTAAAACAAATCTATTTGGCCAGTATCCCTCCCTTCTATAATAGCTGAAAATCTAGGAAATGAACTCTAACTCTTCATTGGCCAGCCAGGCCTCGCGAACCTGCAACAAGAAGTCCTCCCGGCTTTTGCTCAATAAGAAGACCAAGGATTTTAAGTTAACAACTCATAGTTAATTTATTTAAATTTATAAAAAAAAAAGAAAAAAAAAGAAGATAATGAGTCCAATATTATTAGTTCTTTTGGAATCTCTTTAGCACTTATTTCCCTCCATGCGAAGTTTTGTGTATTGTTTTCTTTATACTGTAGCGATTTAACTTTGTTGGGAGAGGCCTTAGCACAACTTAGAACCAGACCGAAGTCCAGAACCAAAAGTGCTAAGGTCAAAAGTGGAATGGCTACTGCCATTCAAGAGGCAAATTCAAATTAAAAAAAAAAAGAATTGCCCCGAGAGCAGGGTACCCTAGAAATGGCCGTGAAGGCCCCTCGTCCGCATGAGCGGAGTACCCTTCAACCAACCCCGACGGATGCTGGGGTGCCGCTTTGCTAGCTCGCTGCGGCTGGGGTGGGTTCTTTAAAACAATGGAGTCGGTTGGCTCTCTGAAAATGGGGATGCTACTTATAATTCATCCGTATTATAATGTAGCCGCAAACTAGTATATAAAATACTCAAGGGACATAAGGGGGCATAGTTCGGTAAAGGAAACCACCCAGGCTCTGCAACATGGGCTGACTAAGCAGACCCAGTGCTCGTGACAAAACACGGAGCCAAAACTTGAAAATTCTAAAAACGGGAAAAAGGAAGAAACGCGGCCTCTCTCTTCAGAGGAACCCGGGTGAGGCTGACTGCCCCGGGCCCCCGATGGTGGCGGAGCCCTGACCCCGATGGTATGGGGTTCTCCACCCACTGATACTGGCCATCAAATATCAAAATCTAAAACCAAAATCCAGAAACTATTAGATGTGGCCAGTATCCCTCCCATTATAGAATGCTGAAATTCACTAAAACACTACGTTATCATTGGCCAGCCAGGCCTCGCGAACCTGCAAGAAAAAAGTCCTCCTGGGGTTTCGCCCAATAAGAAGGCCAAGAATGTTATTTTTCACATTTGTATTTTAAACAATCAATTGCATATTTGAAATTTCTTCTTACAAACACTTAATCAGAAATAAAGGAATTATAAAAAAAATTGGAATAATAGAAAAGATACTTGCATCGTGTTGTTTAGACAAGTAGTGTACTATTAAATATCTGAATTATTATTAATGGTTATGTGATATAGTCGACTTTACCACTAATGCTTTAGTTAAGAATGGGTGCATAGTATATCTAATTCGATCAGTTTTGTTTTATTCCAATAAACTTTATTCGATCTTCAAGAATACTATTATATGTGAGTTTAGTTATTTACGTTGATCGTTTTAGTATTACAATTGCCTGTGTTATTCATCAGTTGAGTTCTTGGAGGTTCAAAACGAATGTGAGAACACTCAGTTTACATGCTTTCGAAAGAACAAAAGATTGTATTCCCGTAACAGTTTCTGGCAAGTGCCGAATGAGTTTACACATCGAATAAGTTTACGGAGATAACGATAGGTTATAAGGTATTATATTCGTTTGTATATTTTGAGGTATTTAATCACATTTTGCCATTTATTTTTTTTTTTTTTTTTTTAAGTTTCATTGACCAATTATCAATTTATCTTCGAAAATTACGATTTGTCTAAAGCACTCTGTCGCTTTCGATAGAAATTCAAAATTAAGTTGTGGAAATTGTCTTAATGTCTTGAATCATCAGATTCAATTTAAGTAAACGAAATCATTTCAATATGCCGCTATAGAATGAATTTTACATATTAGGGTTCTATTAACGTTACTAATCTTCAGATTTAATGCGTATGCTTTTCAAATTTTGTTTAAACATTATTTCGCGGTGAAAAACAAAAACATTGAAGCAAAAATTCGTAATAAGTCTTATAGTTTCATCTGATTTATCTGCTTCACTAATTACTTTCATTCTATATATTTTGGTTCATAATGTATGTGCTTTTATTTCGCATATAGATTTGGTAATATATGTATATCTTCAGTTCGTTCGTAAAATCACATCCAAATTCACATTTTCAAATATTCATTGATAAAACCTTTTTTCATAGTATCTTGCAATTTCTCTTCGTAATTACTTGTTATCTAACAGAATAATAACTTTTTTTTTTTTTTGAGTATATAATTTAATTGATTTCTTCCTGATTTTTATTATTATTCAGTAATACGTAGTAGCAATTCCCAAAAAAAAAATCGATGTGAATTCTATTTCTCATTTATTTCGAAGCAAACCTCGAATTTAAAAGTATGCATAAGTAATTGAAGAAGACTTCTGTTGCATATTAAATAATCTCAGTAATTTATTTTCTATTATTTTACTATGAGGAGGTAAAGTTTGTCATTCCGGTTTTATCTTTAAAAAAGTTTTCTAGCCATTTCATATATTAAACTTCTGATATTTTCTGTAATAAATCTATATCGCTGATTCATAGAATTGCACGTTTCGCGCTCACTACTTACTTTACGTACAACGCAAAATTTCCCGAATAGGTTTCAAAACTCTTTTTTCATTCTCATTATGTTGCTTCTATCCTAATGCGTACTCTTCTTCTCTCCTATTCTCAGACAGAACGAATTTAATTCAGGATGAAAGATCTATTACTGGTAGTTAGTCTGTTTAAGCGAACATATTAGTGTTTTTGCTTCTGTTGTTAAATTTAAATTGCTCAAAGAATCATTGTCGCTTACGACTGTGAAAAGTAACTTGACGTATTCCCGAATTTTCGATCTGCCAGTTCATGACCACATTTACTGATCACGGAACTGAGAACCTGTTCTATAGATGCATCCGGCCCTCCGAATCCAGATAGTAGTTCAAAATCAAGAAGTATGTTGAATATCTTAGCGATACCATCCTTCAAGGTTTCGTAGGTCACAATCACCCTACTGGGTTGTATTTGCTGAATTGGAACAGCCTCTAGTGGTTTCACCTTCGCGTCGATTGCATCAACAACCAACTCCTCTTCAACCTTCTCAGATACTTCCGAAACCTTACATACCTGTTATTGGCTTCGAGCCTGAAGTACCTCTTTTGGACAACCAGCTTCAACTTCAATCGTGAATCTACGATGCAATATTTCCACCAAGTCGTAACTATAACATGAACCGAAACTATTTTTGTTTTCTTTTTGCTTTACTGAGCAAGTACTGGTGAGCGCAAATGCCAACACCAAACCCATTAGCTATCGATTGAATAATCAAATCAATCCACGAAAACAAGTAAAATTTCTCACTTCCCTCACTGTTTTATCGGATCATCACAATTCTATTAAATGGAAGAAGGGTATCTCAAATGTACTTGCTACACTCGAAGAGGGACAAAATCTGCGATTTCAGAGTAGAAAAACCGTTAATTCCTTTTCTTTGAATAAGAATCACTTTTAGAGGAAATTTCCTAAATTTTTCGAAATCCAACAAAGACCCGCTTCAGACAACCGCTTGTAGATGCACATTATATCGAAAGATACGCGTGAATCTTAAGTCAACTAGAATGGTATTCGTTTTCCGTAATTTTTCGAAACTCAATGCAACGCTCGATTATCGAATTAGATATCAATCCATAACGTCGCCGAGTTCACGAAAACAACGCACAAAATCACCATCCAATGAGCAAAAAAAACAGTATAAAGTATTCACACTTTTTCTATAAGATCCCAATCCTCGCAATTTAACGTCACACTAAACCATTCAACAAACCTATTAGCGATTCGGGCGATTTACACTCATTTACATTTGCGAGCTACTCAAGGCGCGCCACCAAAGATGTACGCAATGGATTCCATTCGCGACAAATTCACAGAATTTATTCCTGCTGCTCACTCACAATTTACGGTCTGAGGCAATAATTTTAACCATTTTTTTTCTTTTTGGTATTTTGTGTAAACTCAGGGGTATCTGTTGTTTTTATTCGTGTTTATGTTGGCTTTTCACATATAGACACAATACAATAAATGGCTTTGCAACTTTGTAACATGTAACTTAAGAGTATCCAGTTAAACAATGCATTTTCAAAAATCCGTTGAATTAATTTGCACGCAAATAGGGTGAAATTGTAGATATTTGATATTATAATTTAAAGTCCCTGAACATGCATCTCGAAAAATTATGCGTTTAAAGTGTTGCATGCAAAAACCAATCGCTTTTCAAAGATTTCACAATTACTTTCAATTAACCATTTTAGTCTAAATAGTTTCTTCCGACAGTTTAAGTATATCTCGTAAGCAGAAAATCTATGCAGAAAAAATTGTGTAGAATGTTTGTAAAACTATGAAACTAGTCCTAATGTATCTTATTGCCGAAAAACTCTATTGTATGTATGCCATAAAAGCAGTCTTATTAATTGTAATCCTGTTTTTACCGCTTCCAATCATTCTGAAATTTGAGGTGAACCAGCTAATTCAGCAGCGGATTGTAGTTGTGAGCTCAAATAATCTGCTGCTTCTTCGAATGCAACGACTCAACAACTTGATGGTCTTTCATATCGGACTTTCCGGTCAGCCTACAATCGACTCCAAGCAATGGTTTCGATTCTATGAAAACCACTTGCACGGAATCTATCGCGTCACACATACCACGCTATAACTATGTCGGTTGTCTGATTGGAGATCAGAAATTTATGCGGGAGCCTGGCACCTAAAAATTTAACCACTTAGGCCAATGGATCCACACCAGAGTCTCAGGTGATTGTCGGGCAAGTACGCCATCAGCAAACATCTAAATTTTTGTGGCTTAATATCCGATGACAGATACCCTGGGAATATATACGCCACACTATTGAAAAATGAATACCTACATATATAGAGTGTGCACCTCGGTAATCCGTGCCCGGTATGTATTCGAGCAATCTGAGGTAATTCACTAGGAAATTAATGAAGATTTATCATCCAGAGAACTTATCTTTTAGCCGATTTATCATAAATTTATCACGATTTTTGTGGGCAACTTCCATCGGCAGCTTTGCTAAGCTTAACAAATGAACCAGGAGCGGATACAGCTCATACCACAAAGCACTTTTTTCTTGCTGCACTGTAGCGGAAATGATTTTTGGGAGATGGCCTTAGCACAACCTAGAACCAGACCGAAGTCCAGAACCAAGAGTGTTAAGGTCAGAAGTGGAATGGTGTAGCAAATTGAATATTTTAGAATTTGGGGGAGATTTAACTTTTCACTATTCCCCGTCAGCTCCCCTCATCCGTACCGAAGCATGAATGAGAGGCCGACAAGGAATAGCGAAGAGGTTGATGGCGAACCATCATTGAGGCAAAAAAAAAAATTAATTAATTGCCCCTGGAGCAGGGTGCCCTAAAATTGGCCGTTGAGGCCCCTAGTCCGCTTATAGCGGAGCACCCTTTTATCCAACCCCGACGGATGCTGGTGTGCCGCTTTGCTAGCTCTACGCGGCTGGGGTGGGTCATTACAGAAATGGGGTGGATATGCTCCGAGAAAGAAAAGACTGCTACTTGTATATCATCCGTCATACAAAGTAGTAACCGCAAAGTGAAAATTTACCAAAAGCGATTTAAGGCCTAAGTTCGTAAAGAACCGCCATACTAAACTCTCAGGCATGAGCTGTTACCAGACTCAGCCGAGACGTGTCAACACACGTAAGGGAACCTGAAAAACGTTACTTTAAGAGGGAAGAATAAATTGATTTAATAAATTGATTTTGTGCGGACCCGAGGCAAGGCACACAACCTCAGGCCCCTGATATAATTGGGGCCTTTACCCCCGATATAGTTGGGGTAACGCCACCCACTGAATTCGACATCAAAGTTCGTCGAAATACCACTCCTAGTAACTTAAGCCAGCCTGGCCCTCACGCACCTATCGCCACACAGTTCTCATGGGCCGAGACCCAATAACAAGTCCAAAAGGTTAATTGATTAACACATATTGATTTTATTTTCTTTTAATAAAAAAATTTTTGTTTTCCATAATTATGTTTGGTTGGTTGTTTTCTTATATTTACCCTAAAGGCCTTTTTACAAGGTAAATTCTGGAGATGAATTCCAGGTTCGATAACCCATTCTGATTCTAGTTATTCAACGACCTTCCGTTGAAGGTAATAACAAAATGAATATTAAATTTCGTAATTGCTTTTAAATAAGTAAAAATGCCGATAAATAAGTAAAAATGCCGATCAGAATCGTAGTAATAAATAAACAGTGTTCAAACTAATTACGTTAGTCATTAACATTATATGCCCTTTAGGCGTCAAGGAAACGAAACCCGATTATATCAGTGGTAGTTTAATCGAGAAACAGAAAACTCTTCTTTAGATTCATATAAAAACACTGTTGTGTCATTCTGACACCAACAATAATTTCAAATATAACATATTCAATGGTTTTAATTCAGTTTAGGCATACATGCAACCAGAGCCTACAATAACCGCAGATAATTGTACTTCAATAGTTTTTTTTTTTTTTTGCTCAATTATTTCACGGTAATTATTAGTGATTCTTAGATCACCAATGAAAGTAACAGGGGCTTGTTTGATTAGCCACTAAACCAAATTTATTAGTATACAATTCGCAAACTGTACATACAGCTGACATATCCATTCCATAGTCATATGACATTCACAAAAAATTTAACTTCGGGTGACCGGTAGAATCTTGATACTAAGTATGGTGTGATTTCATTGTCGCCGGTTGTCGATGCTGAGTTGAAATCACACAGCTTCAATATCAACTGAGCTTCAGTCATGATTATATTGTCGGTTTTGATGTCAGCGTGCAGCATATCGTCCTTTGAGAACTCTAAAGTCAAGAACAATTGCTGTGTATAGCTTCGCACAGCTTTGACATACGATCCAATATTTTTCCCCGATTACTTCAAGAATTTTCGCAAATTTATTGTTAACGGTTTAAATACCTTACCATTATCCAAGTTCAATAAAAAAACCAAGCAGCTTCAGACGCATTCCTTGTCCAATGACAACGACAAGATCGATTGCATCAAAGGCCGCCAATCCTGTGGACATAAAAAAAAGAATCCGCCAACTCGTCCAAAATCGCAAACCACATGTGACGTGTGCCACTGCGACATCACCAAGCCCAGTATGAAGTAAGTCGATGGAATAACTATCGGACCTTTAGCGCTGCAAACAAAAACAGCCCACTTGGGAAATGCAATAAAACCGCGTCACGTTCATGAAATAGTTAAATTAACTTTTCCGCTACTAAAGCAATCCACCTTCACTGTGACTATTTATTATTTCGATTTTTTTTTTTGAAAATTAGATTCACATATAATTATGAATTGCATTTATTAATGCCGTTCACCTCATCATCCCGAAAGGACAACCGTATTCGACTCTTGTCGACAAGCACTTCACGAACTTGAAACGGTCACCAGTCCTTGGTGCGAACACTTTACCGTCGTTTCAGCTTTCAACTGACCCTAATTTTTCAACTTAGAACAAAAGGGTATCCACTTCAATTAATCACATATGATTATCGGGAATCAGTAGCACTACCGATATAATTTATGCACTTTTATTCTGCAAATAAATGGAACGCAGGGGAAACGATGTCAAAACGACACACTCACTTCGCACGCGAGAGTCTATTCCATCTTCTTGTAAAAACGGTTCAGAACCATTTCGCCTCTCAACTTGCTTTCGTTTTCTAACGAATTTTTCTCGAACTTCACTAGTCCATGAATTAATCACTACCTTTCGACGCTTTTCTTATTCCCAATCCTATTCTCAATCCCTTTAATTAGGTGATTCGAACACAGTCCATTACCACAAACTAGCACAACACCCATTACTCCCGATCAAATCAACGTCACACGCAGAAAATCCTTCTTAATCAACTCTCGTTGTTCACGATCCTCATCCCGGAAGACAAAACCCAAATCTCCCTCACAACTTTAAACAAGCAAAAACGACCCACGACTCGCTCGATCGAGCGCTCACATAGACTCTTCAAACGCAACTCCCGATTTTTCCTCAGTCACGCAATTTTCTGGCGATTTTATATCGTCCAGATTAAGGGGAGATATACACCTAGGAGCCGGATAAAACGGTCATTTTTGTGCATTTTTTTAAGGAAAACTATTTGAAATATCGGATTGGGAGTTTAATTATCTAAAAGTATACACATTCAAAAGTATGCTTAATTTTTTTTTATTTACAAATATAAAAAATATACAAGGATATTGTATGATCCTTGGAGCGCTGTAAAAAAAACAGCGTTTGCGGTACCCACTGGCATTTGTTCAAAAATCATCTGAAGAAAAAAATGGAAAAAGATTATTAAATAAGATACTATAATCTAGTTCGTGTCATAGCCGATTTTGAAAATATCGATTAATGACAAAATGGTGGACATTTGAACATGAATAGTGATTTTTTGACCAAAAATTAGATATTATTTTGGCTATAAAACAAAAACTAAGTAACGAAAAAAAAAATCCTATGACACGAACTAGATAATGTTACATAGAATAATCACAAAAAGAATGAAGGTAATCAGTTAATTGGTTTTCGAGAAATTTCGGGTACCGATTTGAAAAACGTGTTTTTAAGAAAAACGCGTTTGAAAATTTAGGACTGAATAAATCATTAAATTTGTCAACTAACTTGGAATCATCGATACCAGGCCCATAATGTAAGTCTTTTACTGTTTACGGAATATTCATGGCTTCTAAATTGTCTTGCCGACGCCGTATTCAACCTTCTTTCGTCTGTTCTTGCGCTTGTAGTTCGGCTTTCGCTATGCAAGTTTCGTCTTCTTGCGCTGCGTACAAGTGCGCTCCCGATCCGAACAATATTCTTAACACATTCATGACTTCCAGCAATGAGGTGAAACCATTGTTGAATGTACATGTTGCAAGATATACTGCAATGCTAACGATTTTGGCCCCGCTGTTTATCGTTTTTGGGGCTATTGTCCAAATAAGTTGGTTGCAGTTTTGAGTATATCGACCAACACAGCGTTCCAACAATTTTTCATTGCTGAGGTCTTCGTTTACTGGTTTGATGACATCTAACACCATTTTCGGCAATGCTCAATAATTGTGACGAACATTTTCCAGTTCTCCTTTAGCCTTTGCTCGTTGCAACTGGCACCACGATTCGGGGCCTTCGGGACAGAGATGTTGTTGAGGCTTGCTGTCTCTTAAGCCGCAATGGTAAAATGTTGCCCGTATCGCTTTTTTCATTTCATCCTTGGAGGCACAGTTTCTGCGAATAGCTAAGCCATAGTAAATCTTCAGTATATCTATAAACTTTGCCCTCAATTTGTTTCTGCTGCTGATTCCAGGACTTTTTTCTTTCATTCGCGAAGACGGGTTCCCAATCGCTTTTGAACGTGACCCACTCATTCTTTTTTTTGTAATTTCAATCTCGTTACCACACGGTTTCGCATTCACTAATCCCGTGTTCGTCTTAGAATCACCATCCCCGGCGCAATTAGTGTGCATAGGTCTATACTTTTCGGCAGATTGTGAAAACAATTCTTTCATGGCGTTTACTTCCATTTTACCTGCCGATCCATCATGATTGGCCTGGCAATTTCCATCGTGATTCGATTTCCATTCCTCATATTGCTCAGTATTTTCGAGTTTATTCCAATAGTTACATTTAGCACAATAAGAAGATTTTACAAGAATATCAACAACTTTTCCTGTAAACTGTCCAATGAGAACCTCAACTCCCTGCAATGAGGTAAAACCACGTTTTCGCCCCGTACTATCTCCAAAAACGGTTAGTTTGGTTATACCAGCACTCGAATTTTGTTTTTATTTCCCGTTGTACTTCTTTTACAGCTTGTTTTAACACCAATTGAACAATACTTGAAGCAGCCTAATGAATGTTATTAACTATCGTATCATACTTCGTAAAACACGTTTGATTATATTGGCTGTAACTAGCTTATTTATAGAAATATTAACTTGGTGTTTTCACCAGATATTTTTGAGACCTGTATCTTCACGAAAATGCAATAAAAAATAAATCGATTTTGCCGACCATTCTAGGTGTATATCTCTCCTTAAAAGAACTTTCTCGGAAACTTATTGCGTGTATTTGGTCGCCAACAAAAACGTCATTGTGAGTATTATGAGTCGCGATGGTTCGAATTTTCATCCAAATTCAACAACAACAATTTCGGGCCTCCGAGCTCATTGCTAGTAATTAATATTAGCTGGGAATGAACTCCGGAAATACCAAAGTCTTGTTGTTATTGGATTTGGTAGAATTTCCGAGCCGATGGCGTTTCGACAATAATTATGGGGAAAATGGAATATTGCCGGTTAAAGAGGCATATGCATGTTGAGATGCATATGTGAATTAGGGTATCTATGCATGTGGAATTTGCATATTATGATATGGGTACATATGCATTTTAAGATGCATATGCGAATTAAATAATATATGCATATAAAATTTGCATATTAGGATATGGGTACATATGCATTTTTAGATGCATATGCGAATCGGGGCAGGTATGCACATTGAATTTGCATATGTGCCTAAGGGTACCTTTACACGTGACCATGCACAGGCCGAGCACAGGTCGCCGAAAGGATTCTGGTAGGCAGATGCTACAATGGCTAATGCCATTCAAGAGGCAAAACAAAAAAAAAAAGAATTGCCCCGAGAGCACGGTGCCCTAGAAATGGCCGTGAAGGCCCCTCGTCCGCATTAGCGGAGCACCCTTTAACCAACCCCGACGGATGCTGGGGTGCCGCTTTGCTAACTCGCTGCGGCTGGGGTGGGTCCATAAAAATAATGGAGTCGGTTGGCTCTCAGAAAACGGGATGCTACTTAATATTCATCCGTCATGAATACGTAGCCGCAAACGGATATGTAACCATACCCAGGGGCAAAAGGGGGCATAGTTCCGTAAAGGAAACCACCCATGGCTCTACAACATGGGCTGACTAAGCAGACCCAGTGCTCGTGACAACGCACGGAACCAAAAATTGAAAATTCTACAAAAAGGAAAAAGGAAAAAACGCTGCCTCCCTTTTCAGAGGAACCCGGGCGAGGCAGGCAGTCCCGGGCCCCCGATGGTAGTGGAGCCCTGACCCCGATGGCCTGGGGTCCTCCACCCTCTGATACTGGCCATAATATCAAAAATTCAAAAATCTAATACCGGAACTGAAACTAACAGGATAGGCCAGTATCCCTCCCTTTTTCTATCCATAGTTATTTTGAAGCAATGGTTGATACAAACCCCCTAAGCGATGATTTCTACTCAGCAATGTGCACGGGAAAAGTAAATACTGTTACTCTAATCTTCGACATTGTGAGCACATTACACACTGTACCACACTTTCAAGACAACTGTTGCGTCTTCACTTTAAACACCGTTCGCCGACATCTTCTGGGCTTATAAATTACACACTACCATATGCCCCTTGAATATGTTATCCACTTGCACAGGCTTTTCATAAAGGTGCGAGTTTTTCACACGCACGACAGGTCGAAATGCGAATTTCCAATAGCCCGATCACAAATTACACACGGAAGCGTTTTATGCTGCTCGTTTGCATCACGTTCGTTACTCGACGCTTTTCAATGCAATCTCCTTCAAATTAATTCCCACGAGGCGTAATTGGAAAAACACTCCTATTGTTGAGACACTTTTAGAATCACCGCAATTCAGATTTAACTAAATATCTACATGAACTTTCGCTCGAGCTATTAGACGACAATTACAGACACCTCGTCAATTATCTCCCGACCGTCGCCACGCGGCACTCCAACGACTCCCGGACCGCCTGTGGTTACGCCTGCTCGCCGTCACGATATCCAAAAGACTGTCCCGAGCTAATCGTCGCATACCCACAGCCCATCTCCAGTCTCGTACTTTTCCAAAAACAATTTACCGTTCGTACGGTAAATTAGTTTTTGAAATTGCAATGTGATGCGACATCTCTTGTATTTCGATTTCTCGAAAACAAGGTGCCGTTAGCAGGTCATAGCAGAGGACTTTTGATACATTACGTATCAGAAGTCATTTGCCGTGAATTTGTGGATAAATTCAAATTGGCAAATGCTACAGCACTTTGATTTCTAGGCTACATTGCACTGGGGAAAACTGCACATACTTAGACATTTTCTAATTGGGCTTCACTTCGCATCTTTACTGGATTTATTTGATAGTATTTAATTTATTGCTCTTCGGAACCACTCGATCTTATATGTTTTCTCGATCGATTCATCACTACAAAACCATTCACAGGACCACAAAACTTCAATTTTCCCAACGTGAAACAAACTAATATCGTCACTTTCAACTAAAATTTTCGTTGTGGATTTCACCACATTCAAATACCGACCGCACTCCTTGCACCGTTACGCTAAAATCTCCATGAACGTGTGTAATTTACTCCCTTTGGGCCTTTTTAGACTTGTATTCTTGATGCAGTCCTGTAACCGGTTTTCTGGGCAAAAGGCAGAAGAATCGAAGGGAAATCTCTACAAAAAGTGATGCACTTGGAGAGAATTTTTCATCACTTTTGAAACTGATTGAAACTGATGCAAATCACTAACACAACTATAAACATAGTTCACGGGTCAGGAATTTTTCATGAAACACTCAAGTCGAAATGAGAAAACAACAACACGCACACATTCATATGCATAATCGGTAAATGAACGGTTCCGTTGCTGAAGAATACAAGTGTGGAAATGCTGATTGTTGTAAAACCAGTTTCAGGAGTGCATCAAGAATACAAGTGTAAACAGGCCCTTTTAGTGTGAAATTTATTGTCTTGCAAGCACGAGTTATTACCCACCAGCAGCTCACACTCGGACCGACCTCAACAACCCACCCGTACGAACTGCCGACGTATCTCTTGCGCCCCGTTCAGGGAATCAATCAATTCCTCATCCACGTCCAGGTTCCCAGAATTTGCTCGGAAACCGAATGCTGCCTCATACAATCGATCGCCTGAACATTTTCTCACGGTCGCATTGCGAAATTCTTTTAGATGGGGTATGAGCATTGGGTCTATGGTTGTTGTTAGTGCCTGCCACTAACAAAGTCGTCGTCGTGAGAAGTTTGAGTCGCGGCGGCTCTAGAATTCCATCAAATCCAACAACAACAATTTCGTGGTTCCGAGATCATTGCCAGTAATTAATATTAGCTGGGAACGAGCTCCGGAAATACCAAAGTATTGTTGTTATTGGACTTGGTAGAATTCCCGAGCCGATGCCGTGTTGATGTTCATTATGGAAAGAAATTGAATATTGATGGTTAAGGGGATCCTTACACGTGCCCATGCACATGTCAAGCCCATGTCGCCTAGATGATTCGGGTAGGCGAATGCTACAGAACGCTTCCTGTTGGGCGCCTCCCCACCTAAAGTTATTTTCTTCAGTTTTCCGGAGCAGGTTTGTAAGTGGCCTCGAAATTATAGAATAGTCCTGGACGAATTTTCTGAAAAATACTGTCAGGCCTAGGAAACGCCGAATTTCTGTGGCGCTGGTAGGTGTTTTGAATTCCTTTATTGCGCTCAATTTATGATCACCCGGCGACACACCTTTTTCATTGATAACATGACCAAAATAGTAGATTTCGGTGTTTAGGAATTTGCATTTGTCCAGTCTGAGTGTAAGAGCACTCTCCTTTAAAATCTCTAGCGTTTTCTGTAATCGTTCTAGGCTTTCACTCTCTGTCTTACTGGGGATGATAACGTCATCCAAATACGTTAAAATTTCACCGGGCTTCATTTTCGATGCTACGTTGTTCATCACTGTTTGAAAGACTGCTGGTGCATTAACGAGCCCAAATGGCATTCTATTATATTCGAAATGTCCTTCCGTAGTGACGAAAGCCGTATACTTCTTTGAAGTTTCAGCAATATTGATCTGATGGTAGCCCATTGGTAGGTCCAACGTGGTGAAAAACTTGTTCCCGGATAACTGTGCAAACTGTTCCTCCATTATAGGCATTGGGTACGGCAACTTGACAGTGTGCTGATGAGCCGCCAGTAATCAATGCAAAGACAATGCTCTCCGTTTTTCTTTTCAACCAGTACAACTCCAGCCGCATATGGAGAAGTCGAATGTCTTATAATTCCGTTGGCGTATAGCTCCTCTATAATATCTCGGATGATTGAACGTTTGGCAAAAGCGATTCGATAAGGTTTCAAAAATATGGGTACATCGGTAGTCAGCTGAATTTCCATTGCGTACAGATTACATTTTCCCAATTCTAAGACATCTTCGGCAAAACACTTACGATATGAATTCAATAGAGTCTTCAGTTGATTTACCTCTTCCGATGAATTTTGATTTACCTCTTCCGAGCACTCGATACAACAGGATGCGCCACGGTGTCTGTATGCTGCGTTGTGCATATGTTCGCATCAACACGTGGTAGGGCGAAGGTCTGATCAATGATATCAATTTTGGGTGTGTGAGTGCGCGTTACCGGCGGCGCGACAGAACTTGCAATATCCAGCGTTGATGATGCGCAAAATGTCGGCGGGTTTATTTGCACTACGTGTTTTTCAGCGTCATTACCGCTAATCGCTGATTTCTGCAGATCAGAAACCAGTTTCTCGAGCTCTCGTATGCGCTCATTCAGTTCTGACACATTTTCACTTTTTGGCTTGTCCTTGGTTATAGGCAAACCGGCAGCATCACATTTTTCCACACGCACGTGCACCTTCTTTTTATGAATGTTCGACATTGTGGTATCGATCTTTCTCGATTTTTAAATCGCGATCACGTTTTTGTTTTTGATTTTAGGTTCACTATCCCACTTCTGAGAAAATGTCAGGATATGAGAAAATGTCAGAGTCTGGCTCCCTGCCCTATTAGCCAAGCTTCGTGCATTTGGTCTTCACCCCGTCCTTGTCAAGTGGATTGAAAGTTTCCTCGTAGATCGTTTCTTTCAAGTTGTTCTGGATGGACACAAGATTTGTGGAAATGCTACTTCTGTTAGTAGAGATCGCATGTTTGCATCGCTAAACAGGGACCTATTAAACATTATCGCTTGGGGCTCAGCGAACCGTGTTGTGTTTAATGCGTCCGAAACCCAATGCTGTCGTCTTTCGCTCAAGCCTTACCCTCCTCCTACAAGCCACCATATTTCCGTTGATGGTGTGAGTATTTCCGAATCACCTTCGCTGAACCTATTAGGATTTAACATCTCCAGCAAACTAAGCTGGACCAGCCATATTTTTCAAATTGCGAAAAATGTCATGAAATGCTTAGGATTCCTTCAGAGAGGCAAGAAATACTTTACACCATCAGACATGGCGCACATCTACAAGACTCTCGTAAGACCAAGACTTGAGTATAACTCCCATATATGGGCTGGGGCAGGCCGCACTGCTTTAGCGGAACTAGACAAAGTCCAACGCAAAGCTTTCAAGCTTATTGGCGATGAAACTATTACCTCACGTATTGAATCCCTTGAGCACCGACGTAATGTAGGTTGGCTTTCTCTTCTTTATCGCTATTATTATGGTCTTTGCTCTAATGAAATATCAAGTCTGCTGCCTTGTAGAGCACCTCCTACGCGCAACACCCGAGCGTCCCAACGCGCTCACTCTTATACTCTTTCGATCATTGCCAGTCGTACCGTCAAATTTCACGATTCTTTCTTATCTAGGACAATACGATTATGGAACAGTCTACCATCTACTGTTTTCCCCGCCAACTATCAGCCACAATTGTTCAAGCGAATCGTGCATCGCTATCTTCTGCAAACCCAAACCTTCCTTTCTTCCCTTCCTTAAATTTCCTTCCGCCAAGGCTGTGCTATAGCATAATAGGGCATGCCCTGAGCTTTGGCATCATCATAGAAAAAAAAGGGATGCTTTCAAAAATCCACCAGCAAAACAACCGTTTTCATTGCCTAATTTTTATTCACACTAAAAATCTTATAATGTTGAAATATAACGAATATAAACTGTTACAGACGACGTTCGCCAGCCAACTGCCACGAGCTCTCTCCCGTGCATCTGTTTGTGTGTCCTCTTTACACTCATATCGTTGAGCAGGAGAACACCGCGTCACACGACTTTCATTTGTTTTACACGGAGCGCCGAGTTTCTAGATATTAGCTGTTTTAGCTCTTGATCATGTTCTTGGGCCTCCGCAATATCGTCTGTGTTGATTGATGTGGGCATCGTTATTGCGTTTACCCGCGATAATGCGTCAGCTACCGTATTATCTTGTCCGGCTACGTGTACGAATTCCGTAGTGAATTCCAAAATATATTGTAGCTGCCTGCATTGTCGTGGTGATGCCTTATCCGCTTTTTGCTTGAAAGCAAATATAAGAGGCTTGTGGTCGGTACGTATGACGAACTTTGTACCTTCGACCATGTATCGGAAGAATTTCACTGCCATGTATGCTGCTAGCAGCTCGCAGTCGTACGTGCTACATCGCATTTGAGTGGAGCTGAATTGTTTTGAAAAGAACGCAAGAGGCTTCTACTCGGTGTCTTGATATTGTTCAAGAACAGCTCAGGCGGCGGTATCTGATGCATCGGATGTAATGGCGAGTGGTAAGCCACTTTTTGGGTGTACCAATAAGCTTGATTCTGCGACCATTTGCTTACTTGCTTCAAATGCTTTTTCGGTGTTTCGATCCCAGGCAACCTTCCGTTTGTCATTTTTTCGACTCTCTGATAACTGGGCATTTAATGGTGAGAGCACGTTTGCGGCTTTTTTGTAAAATCTCCGGTAAAAGTTGATAGTACCTAAGTATCTTCGGAGCTCGCAAATTGTTGTTGGTGTTGGGTACTCAAAAATGGCTTTTACTTTCTCTGGAAGTGGCTCGATTCCTTGACATGAGATTCTGTGCCTGAGATAGTTGATCTTATCGGCAGCGAAAACGCATTTTGCTACGTTTAGTCGCAAATCGTGCTGAGAGTCGATCAAAAACTGTTCTCAGGTGTTGTTCGTGCTGCGATTCAGACGACGACGCTATTAAGATATCGTCTAGGTACGCGAAAGCGAAATCGATGCCTCGCAATGCAGAATTCACTAGTCGCTGGAACGTTTGTGCAGCGTTTCGAAGTCCAAAAGTCATAACTGGAAACTTGAACAACCCGAACGGTGTCACGACAGCTGTCTTCCTCTGAGGCGGGAACTTGATGGTATGCTCTTGCCAAGTCGAGCATTGAGAAAACAGAAGTCCCGTGCAGGTGCTGCGTGACGTCATGGATGTGCGGTATAGGGTACCGACCCGGCAATGTAACGGCGTTGAGTCATCGATAGTCCCCACACGGACACCAGTCCAGGGTCTTTTTCTGCTTAATGAGCAGTGGACTTGCCCACGGGCTGCTGGAAGGGGAGCATATCCCTTGCTGCAACATAAATTCAAATTCAGATTTGTTTCGCGGTATTCGGTGCGTACGATGCTGCTGTTAATTCCGGAAATTCTGCCAATATTCTATGATAGCGATCATTTGGACTTATCGTCAGTATTCGAGTATTTGATTTTACGGAGTCGTTCGCTATTGTACACAGCTGAGTGATGTCGTCGATCAGCTTTTTGTTGCGTATATCAACGATCAGTCCGAATTTCCGTAAGAAATCTGCCCCTAAGATCGGACGTGGAACGTTCGCGATGATGAATTTCCATTGAAAATTGCGGCGGAATCCCAAATCAACATTTATAACTTTTCACCGAAAGTTTCGATAGCGGAACCATTCGCTGCAAAAAGTCTACTGTCTGAATACGTTAGGCTATATCTTTCACGCAGCGCCGAGGTATCACGGAAGCGTCCGCACCAGTGTCAATCAAAAACATCTTTACACTGCTGCGGTCGCGAATTATCAATCGGTTGATCGTTACCTCGTCGCCGCCGATCATACATGCCGACGACGAGGGATTTAGTTTTCCGAATTTTTCACAAAATTACATGGCGCGCGGCAATTCTTCGCCTTTTCACCGAATTTGAAGTGATAAGATAATCGGACTCCGTCTTTGGGTCTACGCTGTCTTGATGACAATCTGCCGCGTGATTTACTTCTGGGCCTTCCGAATCTATTTTGTTCCCGACTTAAATGGCTTTTGAGGTTTCCAAACTCTTCGAGGAGCTAGTCGAACTTTTCTTCTAAAGTTAAATTTGTCCGCGTGAAGCTCAGCAAGTCTATTGTTAGAATGCTCGCGCATAAGTTTGTCAGCGACTTCAACCCTTTTGTTAACGTTTACGTCCATTACTACGGTAAGCACCTCACGTACACGCACTTGGTAGCTTCTTCAGCTAGAAATATTTCAGTGATTTTTCACTCACCTGATCGCCCACTAGGCTTTTCATCCAGCGCCATCGTTGTGATGTGGAAAATAGATATTGGCCTAGCCCAGGCGAGCCGAGTGTGTGGGCGGTCCAGACGAGCGACTTTGACAGGTGTCACAGGCGCTCGTGCCACATCCGATCGGAATGGATGTTGAGCACGAGCCAAGGCGATTCGTGACGAGCTGTCAAATGCCGTCCACATGTTGGCGGCCTCGTTTGACTTCGGCTCGCCTGGCCTCGGCCAATATCTATTTGCTACATAAGGGTTTTGCGTCAGCCAGCTCTAATTCGGACAGAGCCTTGAGCAAACCTATTTTCCGGCGAATCGCTATAAATGGTCAACAGAAGTTGCTTTAACGAGGCATATTTTTCGGTTTTTGGTGGCTCGATTTCCTCCATCACATCGATGTCGAGCGCGGAGACGACATAATGAAATTTTTGCGAATCGATCGTTATTCTTGCTGCCAGGAACTATAATTCAATGTTTTGGAAACACAGCTTTGGTCTACGCTTCCAAAATGCCGGCAATTTGACGTTTTCGATAGATTTGATTGTCTGCTGTCGAGGTGGCACGGCTGGAGGAATATGGAGTTTTAGGCTTCGCACCTTTGTAGCGATATGATTTCAATGGGGAGTGTCAGACCTTAGCACAACTCAGAACCAGACCGAAGTCCGGAACCAAGATGGCTAAGGTCCAACAGAAGTGAATGGCTAATGCCATTCAAGAGGCAAATTAAAAAAAAAAGAATTGCCCCGAGAGCAGGAAAAATCTCAGAATAAAAAAAGATTATTACAAACAGTACTTGCGTCCCTTGTCGATCGGTTGTTCTTTGCGAATCGATCACACTTTTCCTCGCTGTTAACTAGGTACTCGTTCGCTCGATGAGTTAATGTACCAGACTGCGGTCGAGTCACTGTAACGGGATACACGAAATTCCATCTAATTACTGACATTCCAAAGTCGTCGATAGCTCCAATAATCACCGACCGCCATTTCGACCCAAACTGCCCCCGTGCCGCCTATCTTTTATAACGAACCCCACCGATTTTGCATGCCTGTAAGCTCTAAGCTCATTATAAAATTAACTTTCACTCCTTTCGTTCGCACTACTTGGGTTATGCACATTATTTCGAAAGTTAACGTTTAATTTTGTCAAAGTGACGCTATCGTCGACTATACACACAGACACGACGAGAATTAGATGTGTTCACGATCTGGCACAGCATCGCGCCGTTTTCCAAAAAAAAACTGTTCGCACATCATACCGCTTAGGTATAGAATATACATATATTTAATAGAATGTGCAAAGCAGTTTAGTTTTTAACATGACGAGGCGGAAGAAAAATGCACTCTTGAACTGTATCTAAATTGAAATCAATATTTCCGATTTACGACACTCGCTAAACGTTTCTCACTCTCTTCGATGCACTCCATCAAATTCATTTTTACAGGTAATACAGGCCTGAGGGTAACACTGTACGGGAAAGTGCAAGTGGAAGTGCCTTGATGCCCAATTACTTTCTTGTTGGATTTCGAAAGCCACACGCGTGCCACGTCTTCAGGGACATATTGATTATACACTAACTATGTCGAGATTATTGTTTGCTAAAAAGAACGTCACTCAACTCCGATCAAAATTAGTGACAAGCAGCCATGTGCGCAATCTACTCAAACTGCAACGCTACACATTTACACACGTATCAAGATTCTACCATGTATCAAGATTCTACCTTCGGCCACCCGCCACGGCCACGTTCTCCTAGATGGCTCCTCGCCACCACGACCGAACAAAGACTCGTCGCCACAGCGACCCAAAACCGACTGTCTCGAATTACAATTTGCGTTTCGAGACGAGCGCAAAAGATCCCGTTGGATTTTCGCTCGCCTCGAAATTGAAAATAACAAAGTCACGCCGGACTTACGGTAACTTGTTATTTTTCAGTCGAACAACAAGGTACCGCTAGTCCGACTGAGAAATAATTAAATTTCCCAAGGGCACTACAGTGAGCGTGGAAATAAAGTATTCAGAAATTTCGAAATGAAATTTCTGAATGTTACACCTTTTTCCTCATGCGCGTCTTTGTTTGTGGCCATAGCGATTAAAGTTGAATCGTGTGGACTTGCGTCTGGAGACAATGCTCGTTCTTGTTCACTCATATTAACTGTTCACTAATGCAAAAGTCTTCAAAATATAAATGTTTTTGGACGTCGGCGTCGTCTCGATCGGAAAATGGTGTCACTAGTTTGGCACAGAAAATGTCTATTATGCGGATGTCTATTAGATGTCACAAAACTCAATAGGAATGTTTTTTTTGGTCGGGATCACCAATTATTAATAATACCCAATTATAATGTCTATTTTACATAGATTACAAATTATGCTAATTTAAAACACGTTCCAAATAATTTACGCTCGTGTCGGCGTGCTGCCTTCTACACTCGTCTCGTCGTGTCGACTGAGGCTTGTTTCACAAGTACGAGGTTCCATTCGGTTCGGTTCGTTTTCGGTTGTAACCGAAAACAAACCGAACCGAACGAAACTCCTTCACAATTACACGCAAACTTCCACACAATCGTTTTTCCATGCCTCTTGCGTCTTAAATTTATCTTCATATTTTGCACAAGTCTTGTCCCACAGCGCTAAAAAAAAAACTGCGACTGAATATTTCAAAAAAATTGGAGGTAATAATAAAACTGACTAAACTAACTTGATAAAATGTCTAAATTTTTCACATTAAGAGATCCAAACTGATAATTTATAAATTTAAAACAAAATTCAAATGATCCAATCAGTTAAAACCGAAACTAAACCATGCATGTGTGAACGCCTTGATTGCTTTCTGTTCCCTGGACACGAATTCACACCTAATAGAAACCTGATGAAACCTATTCGTGCTCAAGGAGTATTCGGTTCTATACGGTTTCTATTAGGCACCGAATAGAAACCGAATTATCGTTTCACACTTGTCGGCAGCGACCGAAAACGAACCGAACCGAATGGAACCTCATATGTGTGAAACGAGCCTAACTCTTCGTTTTCACTCTGCCGCTGGTCGCGCCGTTCTTCCGTCTGGTGGTAATGTTCGGATGCGACCCTACACTGAGTATTCAATAATTCGTACCTATGTTTCCAGTCGCTTCTCTCTGACGGCATATCTTTGTCAAACAATAAATTTTTGGTTGGTTTCATGTTACTTACCATTTTCGCAGTTCACTTTTTGCCCAATTGAATTTCTTCTCGTGAGATTCTCAAAAGCTTTTAAGGGGGTAGCACCGGTTAGAATGCTAAAAGATAGCCTAATTTTCAATATTTTTTTTCACCTCCTTTATTATGTATAAATTTTAAAATTTGCATGGGTAAAATACATATTTTGAAGATTACAAAAAAAATATTTTTTTTAATTTTTAATTTTTCTGCTTATTTATAGAGGACGCCAAAGGTTATGTCTCGAAAAATGCCTCATCATACTGCGGACAGATAATCTCAGGAATGAAGAATCTAAAACAAAAAAACCAAACCGCATTTTAAAGAGGAATGTTTCTTACGTGGTAATATACCACAATATTTAAAAAAAATGATCAAAAAACAAAATTGCGGTTGTTTGAAAATATTTTTCGAAAAATCGTTTTTTTTTCACTTTGTTTCGCTTGCCAAATTTTTTTGGGCTAAATTTTGGCCTATATTGTGGTAGATTACCACATAAAATACTTGAATAAAGTAGTGCACCAAATTTGACTTAAATCGATTCGGCCAATCCAGAGAATAAGTGTCCGCAGTTTGAAAAACGTCATTTCGAGAAAAACCCCTTTTAATTTTTTTTTTATTTATTTATTGAATATTATTTAAAAAAATATATTTTTATCACCTACAATTGCTCAGTCTGCAATCTCTGGACCATACATAAGTATTCTTGAGTCCACATAAGCCAGTTGCTCTTGCAGTTGGGCAGTTTTTTTTGCCAAACGCGCTTCTTTTGCCGCTTTTCCTGCCTGACTTATGCGCCCTTCATCTTTTTTTTCGCAGTAATTAAAAGCAGCGGTCTGCCGTAAACTGCCGTAGCTTCTTTATTTTTGGGTATATCTTCATAAAATTTTGAGACGTGATTTCTGAAGGTATAATAAATTGATAAATGCAAAAAACAAAAAAATGATTTTGTTATATATAATTTGAATTAGTCTGACAGCCACTGAAAATTAGGGCAAAAACTACCCTCGAAATTACTACCCTCTCTCTCTCTCTCTCTCTCTCTCTCTCTCTCGAAATTGAAATATCTCTAGATTCTAAAAGAAAAATTGGTCTTATAAATTGGGTTTAATAGCGAGGAAAAATTGAATCAGATTAAGTTAATTTCAAAGTGTATTCGACATTTCAGCTGGAGTGCACTTTAAAGTAATAAACGACAACTAAAAAAGTGGAATTTGTTTTTAACTCCAAATGTGTGAAAATATTTTCTTGTTCAAAGAAACAAAACAATTGCAGGCGAAATAGTTTAAAAAAATAAATTATGCCAATATCCTCATAAATAACTATATTCAAAAATTCAAGTTAGTGTAAATGAAGCAGAAATATTTAAGAACTGTGTTTTTATAAAAAAAATTTGTAAAATATTGTAAAACATTCGTTTTCTTATTCAAAGCTCTGCAGGTCGAAAATATCTAATATACATTTTGTATATATTTATATATAAATATGAAAGACGAAAGAAGTCTTGTTTTCTAAAATTCGACTATTTAGTCTTAAGAATTAATTAATGTATATTTTAAGTAGTTTGAAATTTATGATTGACGTTGATTTATATTTTAAGAAATCTTGTACACTTTTGTTTTACACACGGCATCAACGTGAAATATTTGTTGTTTTTCCCAGATTTCTAGCTTTTAAATTGTTTCTGATTTTAATTCTGTACAATTACATGTAATTATCAAAGAGTTTTAATGTTATAATGCCGGTATATATGTATGTATAATTTAAATTCTGAACCTATAATCTCCAATGCTCATATTAGTCTTATTCAGTTATATTAATATATACTCCTCTTGTTTAATCTATAAAATAGTAATTCATATTTTGTTTGATAATATAATAGCTTTCGAAAGAAATATTTCATCTAAAATTGAATATAGATATGATTACATTACCTGAAAAACAATGAAAACAGAAAGAAACTTGTAAAGCTTTGCTTTCACAGTGATAATTGAGTTACTAGAGAGAAAAGAAAAACAAATATAGAACGTATGAAGAACAGATAAGAGAAAAAAACAAATCATCATATTGATATAAGAAAGTTATTTTCAAAATAAAAGATGAAAATGTAAGATGAAAAAAGGAAATGTTTATTGCTATATCGTTTATTTTGTGATTTAGTTTCAAAATGTATATAGTCTATATCCCGTTACTTTGAGCTGTAAACTGAATTTGTTGATTAATAATGCAAAAGACACACGTACTGCTGCATATTTGTGATGCAAATTTTGTATTCGTTGAAACCTATTGTTTTGCTACAAAGCTGTTTAGCATTTCTGCTTGTTCCTTTTTCGAACCACTTCTGTACTATGCCTTGTTATTATTTTTGACGTTTGTAAAACTTACTCTGTAATTCAATCCGATACCAGTTGGTATCGTACAGTCAATCTGACAAACAATTATTGGCTAAAGCTTCGAGGACCAAACATTTAGCGATAATATCTATAGTTGCTTTCAAGCTAAATCAATTCGATTGTTTATGTAGTCCTTTACATTGCCTATAGAGTTGCTGTCGTGCTGGCTTGTATTCACGATATCGAAATATGTAGATCCTTATACCACTTGAAACGAACAGTATTTATAGGTTTTTCGCTATTGCACCCAGTCGCTATAATATATGCTCGATAAGTGTTTAGTCGACAAGATGCCGGCCAAACGTGTGGTTATCTCTGAAAAATCGACATTGGTATGTCGTCGTCGTCGTCGTCATCATCCACTTGGATTGTAAGCAACGGGGTCATATCAGCGTTAGGAATGATAGAAGAACAATGTAAACAGTCTTTTGGCACGAGCGAGGAGCAGCCGCAACCTGGTGCGCTTATTTAAATGTTGCAAAGTTCCCACTATTTTTGGATTGATAGACATACAGATACATAGAGTACATTGTAATATTCCTAAAGAATACCGATTGCACAATATATTCTGGCTCGACGACGTGAACTGAGTGGACAATAAAGGCAGAAGTATAAAAACTATATAACATTATCTTGTAAGTTGTGCCAGTAGTGAGCCAGGCAGCTTATTATTTCAGTGATGGAGTTTTGTAGGAGGCGAGGCAATATTCTTATTGTTGTCTAGTTATTTCTAGTGAGCACAACTACCATAATTCCTTTTGCGGTTGGAATTCTCCTCTGTTCAGCTTTAAATGTGCTAATTATGTAAGATAATCGGATTCATTACAATAGAACCAAAACAAATATGAAACGAGTTGACCGTTAAGCCATCATATACGGACGTTTGTCATTCTGTCTATTTCTCCAGTATTCATTCGGTGTCGGATAATTGTACATTTGTTTGCTGTTGAAGGTGTGCTGTGTCGTGGTGAATTCCTATTTGGATTGTGTTGACTGTATCGATTTTATTCGAAGTGAAACAATTTCAAGTGGTTTTCTCTGAGTGATAAACGATTTCAAGGATGTCAAAATCATCATCAAGCTCACCACATCGATTAGAAGCCGATAATAAGCCAGTGACAGATAAAGTGAAAAGGAATTTAATGGTGCCATCATCGGGACAGCGATCCAGCTATAACGATTTGACAAAAAAGAAGCTTTATGGTGAGTGCTGTTTGCTTTAAATAATTGTCAGTTTGTTATATTATGTGATTTTGGAATTGACATGAATGTAGTATTTGTGTTGTGAGCGATAAGTGAAAGATAGTTTATGTTCTAGATTGATATAAGATATTGATCATGTCACTATTAAACATTTTCCCAACTTTTTGTGGATTTTCGAATTGATCTTCAGGACATAATATGCATAAAAATAGTCTATATGATATTTTATGTCGGTTTTATATGATGTTATATAGCAGGGTGTAATCTTTCCTTGATTTATGGCACGCTTTTCGATATTTCGATAAATTTCGATAAATATCCCTGTGAGGAACACCAGGTCCAATCGTTTCCTAAAAGAATATTCACATTCGACGACATATGCAGCAAATAAGCCAATAAATAGATGCTGCAGAATATTCAACAGCATAAGTTATTTATATTCCCCTACGATTTCCAAATCATCCTTCAAATCCTCTCTTTTGCATGCCATCCATACCCCTAAACCTTAAGCCATAGTTTATATGTCAATGTTTTCATTTATTGATTGTTATTTATTAATGTATTTGTTACTTTTTTCATTTGTTTGTTACTTATTTAACTTGTTTGTTTTTACTTTTTACTTGACTTTACTTTTCCATTTTATTTTTAATTTGTTATTTTATATCTAATTTTGTACCTTGTTTGGTGAATAAATAAAATAAAATAAAATTTATGATGATCAATTGCTGAGACTTCTTGCAAGATGGGCACCCTGTTAGTCATATGTGATATATGTTCGCTCGCTTGCTTCAATCAAATTTGCGAGAAATAAATCAATCTCTGAGGCGTCTAGTAAAATACCATCAACTTCAACTAAAGTGGAAAGCCTTATGCAATTAATGCAAATATCATAATATCACTAGGATGAAAATCTCAAGAATTCACAGGATTTAAAACTGATTTCACACCACAAGTAGCGGCTTTGTGACGCGGTGCATGGTCATGGTGCCAAATCCATGAATTGTTCTTCCGAAGATTTTGTCTTTTTTACTCTTTCTCAACTTCAACTTCTCAACTACAAATTTGCCCAACTTTCACTAACAAACATTGGTGTTTATTATTTTTGGCAGGAGAATAGACTATTGATTGCATTGTATTTATTTGATTCGATAGATTTTCAAACAATTTTTTGAAAAATGTTTGTCCTAAGCTTGTTTGGCTTTTTTTTGAAAAGCAAATAAAAATCAAAAAACTTTTGATAATCCTTGGAATTCTGCAAAAATTCAATTCAATATCCATTTTTTGATAGATTTAAGGATACCGATCGGTTTCGTTATTGATAAAAAAACACTAGTACTAATTAACGAATCAATATACGAATTATATTTTATTTATTTCAATTGCAGGCACATCATTTGAATGTCCACCAACAACGGGAGGTCATCGTTTACGTTCCAATACGGCTCCATCATATGTGAATCGACCACGAAGTGGAGGAGCTTTAAATTCTCTCGTTCATGAAACATTCAAGATAACTACGAGCCAATTTAAGTTTCGCAAAAGGTTAGTATGCGTAAAAGTATGTATAGGTAGTGTGTACTAGTAAATCGGACTAAGATTTTTTTTTTTTTGAAAAAGCAGAAAGAGTATAAAATATGGTCATACAGTCGGACAAATAAGTTTCGGAAATTAAAAAATAAAACAAAACATCACTTATTCATCCAAATTGTTTGAGGCTCCTAAAAAATAGACTCCATTTGAAGTGATACATTTCTTTCAACGGATAATCCAACTATCCATACATTTTTTAAATCATAATCTGGGATTGCTTTGAGTTTCTTCAACGATTTTGTTTTTCTGGCTTTGATAAAGTCAAAACGGGTTCCTTGAAGCGGCAATCTAAGTTTTGAAATCATGAACTCAAATCACAAGTTGGATTAGGTGGTTTTTCGATGATATTCGAGTCGTTTTTGTTAAAAAGTTGGGTCACAATATCGGCTTTGTGACACGGTGCATTGTCATGGTGCCAAATCCATGAATTGTTCTTCCGAAGATTTTGTCTATTTTACTCTTTCTCAAACGCCTCATAACACTCAAGTAATATTTTTTTATTCAATTTTTGATCCTCCGGAAGGAATCCCGAGTGAACGATTCCTCGAATATAAGAAAAATAGTGAGAAGAATCTTAATTTTGGCCCGATTTCGCCATATTTTTTTCGGGTCTGGCGACTGCCATACCGATGATGGAGGTTTGCATATCATGTTCATAGACCGAAGTCTCATCACTTATACTTACGCGTTCGATGACGGTGGGGCTCCAATTCACTCGTTCTTGCATGTCTTCACACAGAAAAAAATTGAGGTCTTTTGGAACTAGTCGGACTGCGACGCGTCTTATTCCCAAAGGTTAGGTTAGGTTGAAGTGGCTGCCGATCTACAGAGGCCTGCCAACCATCACACATAGACACAAGAGAGCCCCGGTGTGATGCCACAATAATTAGTGACGCTCTCCTACTCACTGAAATCAGGAAACCATCTGCATCCTTTGACAAATTGGGCTATCCCCTTTAAATTGACCAGGGACAGTTCCGTCAGGTTTGAGAGAAAGGGTGCACCAAGTGCCGCCAACCTTCTCCTTGCCAAAGCCGGACAATGGGACATGAAATGGAGAACGGATTTCTCCTCGTCCTTAGAGCCACAACTCCGACAAAAGTCGTTAAACTCTACGCCCAATCGTTGCGCATGCCGCCCTATGAGGCAGTGGCCCGTAAAAACGCCCACAGTGCAACGTAGAGCGCTTCGAGTTAAGCCTAAAAGCTGCCTGCTGCGATGCGCATCCACAAATACCCAGGACTGCCTTGTTATCGTACAGGATGATTCATCTACACAGGACTTCCTAGCGCCCTCAAGATATTTTTGCCTTATGGCCAATTTGATCGATGTCATCGGTATACCTATTGAGAAGGAGCAAGAGCCATCCGGTAGTAAGGTAAGGTAAGGACTTTAATAGCCACTTGGCTATCTGTGAAAATATCAATATTACCTCCAGTTCCATCTTCGTAGTAAAGTTCGGGTGCAGTCCTGCTGTAAGGCCCTTTTGATAGATTTCCTAGTCCGTACACTTATTGCCTGTACTTTACCCCTTTTACAATATCTATATAAAAGCGACTTCTAGGACATTCCACTTCTTGACTAAGTCATCTAGTGTTGACGTCACTACTCCCATTTGCCGTGTGATGAGCCTTGGCATCGCATCTAATAATCAACATTTTGTTCTTCCTTCTGCAGTGGCTAACGAGTCCCTTGATATTGTTACTTGGGACCTGATCCTCATCCCCTGGAAACTAGGTTGAGGCAAATACCGCCTCTACTATTCCTCCTTCGATGGGCCCTGTTCTTGGACCGCCACTGTGTCCCCATTGGTGTATTCTGGAATTAGAAGAAAGTTAATATCTGTGTTAATTACTATCGCCGCCCTTGGGTTTTCTTCCCCTGCGGCGCAGATTAACTTACTTTTTTTTTGTATTCAGGCCATTTATTCTGCCTTTATTTACCCAGGGCTCTTGCATTAGCCCGATTTTATAGGTGCCCGAGGCAAACCTGCTGCTTACTTCCGCCGAGGCAGCTTAGGCATGGTGCAGGTTCGCCTGTAGACAACTCATTCCCTTTTCTCGGCTGGTTGGGAGCCGCTGGGTCCTGGTGTTGCCTCCATGTCGATTCCACTCCTTATTGGTGTTTGGAGAGACCGCAGGCTCTGGTGTTTTCCCGCCTGACTTTTCGACGGTCAACTTAACTTGCCCAAACCGGAAGCTAATGTTGCTATCTCCGTCTGCTATTTTGGTAGCAGAGGCCTGGTCCGCCGTTACTATTAGCATGGCGCACTTGCCTTTATTTTCCCTGAAGAGGGCTTTCTAGGACATAATGTTGATGTACTCATTCTGGCATTCTACGAAAGCCAGGATCCTCTCCGTAGCCAGGTCCGCTGCATTTGGGAAGTAGCCAACAAGAGTCTTAGGGTTGGGAATCAGGGATTCTTTCGTGGTTCATAGGTTGGCTTCTTCCCACTGCCTTATCTTCTGGGCCTCTGCCATTATCCACTTCGCCGTTGGTTTGTCCTTGCAGTGGAGGGACACGTAACCTACTTTGTAGGTGATGCTGACGAAGTGAGGGGCAATGCCTCTCTCTATTTCTGCCAGTATCCTCTCCCCAAAGGCATTCTGAATTTTGTCAATTTGGTCGGTCGTGAAAAGTCCTTGGGGAAAGTCCTGCATCATGACCGCCATTTTTACACCCTGCAAGGTTACTTGCCGTTGCTTTTTGCTGGGTTCAGAGTGTTTTGAGGCCACGTCGATGCCCCTTATTTTTTTGGCTGCTTGTCTTCAGGACTGCCATCCTTGGGTCTGGGCCTTTTCCTATTGGGCTCTGGTGCCTTTGTTAGGAGTGTCTTTTCCGTGTGGACATGCCTTTTCGTATGAAGACCAAGCGCTTTCTGGCTTCAAGCGCTTTCTGGCTTCACCACTCATGTTCTTCTTTTTTGGAGTATCTTTAGTTATGTTAAGTGCTTCCATACTGCGCGGGAGGTCCTCCACAATCTGCCGTCAGAAGTAGAGGGGGAGGCTTCGGGAGGCTCTGGTGCCCTTCCTTTTTCCGGTCTGCCTCTCTTTTGTTGTGAAGCTGGCTGGGATATTTGGTCTTTGCCTTGTCCACCTTTGTTTTATGGTGTGGAGTTATGTTTCAATCTCCTCTTGCTTTGTCCCCTCTTGTGCCTTTGTTCTTTGGAATTCATCTGGAATTTGGGCCTCAACTGTTTCCTTAATTCCCTTGAGGATTCATTGGGGAGAACTGGAGCTCCAATGTTAGAAGGCTCTGGGACCTTCAGATTTGGAGCACTTAAGGCAGCCTTCTTCTTTTTTACTTTGGTACTATCAATTTTGGTCCCACGAGTATGAGGAATACAAAAGATCAGGCATATTATCCTCTGTATAGCGGCCTAGGCATTAAATTAGACGGGCTCTTGCTATCCGACACCCGAGTTCGCATATTAGCGACTGATTCACCCAGCAGCCATTCAGCCCTCGGCATATCCTGTTCCACCACTGGCTTAGGGTTTTTTCCTTAGGGGTGAATATTATTAGTCAATCTTTCCTTCACGGAAGATTGTTACCGACAGCTACCACGTGGAGGTTAAGATCACACTTCTATCAGCCTGAATAATTGCGGCACGTGAATATTGTCATATTTTCCATGTTATTGTCTCTATTCATCTGATGACTGATTTTTGGGAATTTTTTCAGTAATCCTTCTTCGCGTTCAAATTAAGATTACACTAATTATTTGTGTTCTCTTTTTCGGAAAAAAATCAAATATTCTAGCTATTCCAACAGCCAAAAGATTTAGATATCAAAAAGATAGAATATTTATTCCATCGAAACTACTAATTCATGTTTATTTTAATAGACACTATTGCCTATTCCTATTTATAAACAGATACGGATATTTCCACTTATTTGTCTTGAAAATCATAATGAAATAATTAAATGCTCTTGTAGTACTCCCAGCATTAAATACTATAATTAAAAGTCATTTCTATCGAATTACTCTTGACGAAAGCTCTATACTCATGATTTTCCACACCTTAACATCAATCAAGTCGACTCAGAGGTAGTTCTTTGTGTGCACGAGGGTTGATAAATAAGTAATGTTAATGAATATAAACCAAGGCGATTAAACTTAAAAGATATATTTATTTTTCAGCATTTAGCCCATCCTTGTTCGAAACCCAGGATACCCTTAGAAAAATATTCCTTATCTTGTATCTCCCAAAATGCCTCAACAGCGGCTATCACTTCGCTATTATCTACAAATTTCTTACCCCGAAGGTGTTCCTTGTGCCGCGGAAAGATGTAAAAGTCACTGGATGATGTAAAAAAAGCTCTCCGAGGAAAGATGTAAAAGTTCGAATCCTGTTTTTTAAATTGCAGCCATGTGAGCCGATGCGTTATCTTGATGAAACAGAACTCCGGCTCGCAGTTTGCCGCGTCTTTTTTCCTTCATTGCCTCTCGCAATCTTCTTATTTGGTCCGCGTAGTAAGAGCCTGATATAGTGGCTCCGTTTTCCAAATATTCCACTATGATAACTCCTTCAGCGTCCCAAAAAACTCATGCATAACCTTCCCCGCCGAGCTCGACACTTTGAATTCCTTCGGCGTTGGTGAATAGGGTTGCTTCCACATCATCGATTGCTGTTTGGTTTCTGAATATATATCAAATTTAGATATCCTAAACCTTTTGGAGGCGGCGAGCGTTTTAGTAAATTTTAAGGTTCTCCTATATTTCCGAGCAGTGTAAATTTTCGTTAAAATAAATGTTTGGGAATGAAAACTTATTATGTTTTAAGCTTGTCAATGCTAAAAACTTGGAAATTTTAAGCCGTGTGTGGGTGCAGCGTGCCTAAAAGTAGGCAAGGATATTTTTTCAAATATTGATTTGTCATTACTTCTGACGAAAACATTGGATTATCGTGAAATTTGCAGAGCGTATTGATGTTGACTAAGATTTAACACACATGGATTTTCAAGATCGTGCGGGTAACCCTGTAGCTACGGCAGGCTCCTGAAAAAAATCCTTCAAATCATTGACCCTCCTGAAAAATTTGTGATTTTTGACAAAAAACTCAAATCATTGATAAATTTTGACCTTTGTCCATCATGCCAATTTAAAATTTTTAAAATTCCGATTTGCACAAGAACGGCAACCCATCACCAAATTACCTCTATTTTCAGCACTCGAAAGTTCTGTTCACGAGAACTGACGACCGAATTATCCGATCATAATGAAATTTACAGGTCATGTTGGTATTTGCTAAGACCAAGTCTGATAGAAGTGATTTTGAAATGCGGGCAACCCTGTGGCAGTGGTACCATCTTGAAAAATCACTGAGAAAAAAAACCGGTTTTTGGCCTATAACTTCCGATTCAGCCATCAGATTTTAACAAAATTCACACAGTACTTAGATCTTACTTTAGATAACATTTATGGAAAATTTGGCTGAAAAATTAGAATAGAGTTGCCAGCTATGGTGATTTTTATTTGATTATTTGCTCAGCAAAATAAAGCTTTTTTCCCTATAACTTCCGGTCCAGTGTAGAAATCAAAACGAAGTTCATGCAGTAAATAGATCTTAATGTGAACCAAATGTAGGGATTTCGTACAAAAATCATGAAAGGGCTGCCAGCTATGACCATTTTTGTAATTTTGTGGAATTTCTTTACTGAGCGATTATGTCATTAGATTTGCAAATGGGAATGATCCTGCAATGAAAATTAACAACAAATATTAACGCTTTAAAAATTTGAAAAGTTTTGAGGGTGGTAACCCTAAAATTCTTTTCACCCGTATAACTTCCAGCGCAGTGATTCTTTCGAAACGAAATTTACTGGTTGGGTTTAACTTAACGTGAAGCAGATTTGGTATATATTTTGCTTTGCTGCTGACACAACCAGCATTAGCCATGTTCATGTAACCAGCATTAGCCATGTTCGTAAATATTGCACCAACAGATCCTTCAAATTACATACTCATATGCAAAGCATTTGCAATAAAAATAAGAACCAATTTTAAATTTTCCGAGTTTTGAAAATTTTTCGGATGGCAGCCTTAAACAACGTTTAGCCGCTGAAACTTTCGATGAAATCCTGCGATGAGAACGAAATTCAAAGGATAAGTTGATTTAAGTATGAGCTTGTTAAGGTAAACTTATTGCTGCTTCGTTGGGAAGAACATTGCACAGCACTGAACATTTTCATCATATGTGTTATAGTTGTGTTTT
Organism: Nemotelus pantherinus; assembly: GCA_963978885.1. NCBI lineage: Eukaryota > Metazoa > Arthropoda > Insecta > Diptera > Stratiomyidae > Nemotelus > Nemotelus pantherinus. The sequence continues at coordinate 168,176,486 of OZ022263.1, forward strand.
GTTGCTTTGGATAAGGAATGGTTGATATGATTCTACAAAAAAGTGTATTACGTCTTTCCACATTTTTTTGTCACTCAAAGACAATTTCTTCGAAAATTAGTTTTCTAGCGGTCCTGATGCGCTAGACTTTTTTTCACATTGTCTTCAGTGAGGGACGTGGTTGGACGTCCTTCGCGGTGTTCGTCTTCATTGGATGTTCTTCCCAGCTTAAACTCTTTGGCTCAGCGTGCAACGGTGGAATATGGAGGAGCAGAGTCCCCTAATGTTTCCACCGGGATCGTATCAAAATCCCGAATCACAAAATCCCGAATTAACAAAATCCCGAAATACAAAATCCTGTACTTAAAAATCCCGAAACTCAAAATCCCGAAATTCAAAATCCCGAAAGTCAAAATCCCGAAACTTAAAATCTCGTGGAATGAAACCTATTCATATAATGAAATAACAAAAACATAGTGATTTAAGTTTCTATTTAGGAATAAATTTCAATAAAAAGACATTGTACGCGATTCTTCTCAAATAATCGATTGTTTCAGTTTCAGACCTTTTTCTAATAATTTTTTGAATTTTTTGGTACCTTGCCAAATTTTTCTTCTCTGATTCCCCTCCATTCATTTTAGCCATCGTCGCTTTAGCTACAATAAAAAAAGAGCTGAAGGAAAAATCCCGTAGTTTTGCATAATATAGAATCAGGCGCGGCGCCGCGCAAAATTATGCAAAACTACGGGATTTTTAAATCGGGATTTTGTATTACGGGATTTTGTAATACGAGATTTTGTAATACGGGATATTGTAATACGAGATTTTGTACCTAACCCGTTTCCACCATGTCGCCGTGTATGTCTCTGGTAGACAATTTTTTAAACAGAGGTACTTAATGACAGCTCTTATTTCGTTTTTCTCCATTTTGATGTTCTCTCTTCGACTGTTCGTATTCAAATGAATGTACCTCCCTGAAATCATGGCCTATTTATGTTTTTTTTTATGCTCACTTAGTGAGTATATGTGGTAGTAAAAAAACATTTTTTTTTTAATTTTATCTGAACTGGAAATAACCGATTATCATTACTTATTGATCAACCCTCGTATATCACTGTTCAGGACCTCCTACAAATTAGTGACTTCTATTTTAAGAACATTACTAGTAACACACTAACGTTCTTTCCTAATCGATGTTTAACACTCTATCTCTCTCTATGGCTATATCGCCTCCAGTCTAGCACAGTTGATTTGTGTAGTTAATTTTGAATTAACCTTTCGTGTGAGAAAAATCAAAAGGAACAGTTGAAACGAATTGGTCAAAGATTATGCGTGTCTTAATGTTTCTTGGCCACGAATTAATTTATTTCCGGAAAGGGTAATATATTCAATACAAAAATAATTGAATGAAGCTTTTAGAAAGGATATGACTGAAAGTAGCCGGTGTTGATGTTGTCATTGGTGAATATGGTTGTCAACCGAAAATTTTCCCTCCCAATTGTAATAGTTTTATACATAGTACTGGGTGGAAAAGTACTTGGATACTTTAGTTCAGACAGAAGATGTGCATGATTCTCTTTTTAGTGGAAATGAATACACACTGTGGTGCACCATCTTTCCGGTATCATTAACGCAACATTTTTAGTATACATATGTGCTTAAAATGATGTTTCGGAGAAGTACAGTGGCTCACAGCTTATTTGATACAGTGATTATTTAAAAATGCAAACCACTGTAACTTTGAAATTAAGAACCCTATCCAAAAAATTTAAACGTATTTGACTAGATGCATGTTCAGCGAATACAATGCAAACAAAAAAGGTTCCAGCAATATTCTTCGGCGTCCGGTAAAAGAGAAATACCACTGGCGCAGAAAAATTGCAGCTCACAGCTTATTTGATACAGACACTTCAATGCGAATAAACTTCTATTTCTCGCGGAGTTAATCTGTGTTGTTTTTATTTCTTGAATTTTTAATTGTGTTTAGACATTGGCTTAAGTAATTTTTAGCAAGATCTTGTAAGCTGTAGTGCCAAAATGAGCCAAAATTGTAAAATGGGTCATCGCACCACAATTGAACAGCGCGAATTGGTATTAAACCACTTTAAAAAAGGACAAAGTGTTCGAAAAATTGCTGAAAGTGTGAATTTGAGTGTCTCTACAGTGCAGCACATAATTGAGCGCTTCCTACACGAAAATCGGGTAGAAAATAAGAGGAGAAATGCGCCAAAAAATATTTTCACCGTATCCGACGAACGATACATTGTAAGGAAAGTGAAAGCAAACACAAAGATTTCCGCTCCAAAATTGGTTACTGAGGTTCATCGTGAATTAAGGAAGTCATGTAGTGCTGAATCCGTCCGACGAGTGCTTCGCGACTATGATTTCAGGGTCCGAGTAGCTCGTAGGAAGCCTTTCATTTTCAAAAAAAATACAATAAGCCGATTTGCCTTTGCCAAAGAGCATGTGGGAAAGCCATCCGCGTTCTGGAATTCGGTTATTTTTGGGGACGAGTCCAAGTTTAACATTATTGGCTCCAACGGAATGTCATATGTCTGGTGCAAGGCAAACACTGAGCTAAACAAGGAGAACCTCAAAGCTACTGTGAAGCATGGTGGTGGTAATGTGATAGTTTGGGCCTGCATGTCCGCAGCCGGAGTCAGAAATTTAAAGTTTATTGAGGAAACAATGAACCAAACAAAGTACCTTGATGTACCCAAAAACAATTTGCTGCAAAGTGCTAAAAAACTGGGTGTTCGCGACCAATTTCGGTTGTACCAAGACAACTATCCAAACCACAAGTCGGGAATTGTGCAGTCCTGGCCAATTTGGGATTGCCCTCATTTGATGTCTCCGCCGGCACAGTCACCAGATATGAACGTCATTGAGAATCTGTGGACTTTGTTGGATACCAACATTAGAAAACACAAGATTTCTAATAAACAAGACCTGATGAAAGCACCGCTAGAGGTATGGCAAAAAATTTCTCCTGACATCACAAAAAAACTCGTTGATTCAATGCCGAATAGGCTCCAGGCTCTGCTTAAGTCTAAGGGCTACCATACAAAGTTTTGGAAACAACTGGAAACCTCATAATTCACAACAATTTTAATGTTTAATCAAACTGTATCAAATAAGCTGTGACATGAAATTTGTTATTACTTTTAGTTTTTTTGTTTTTTAAGATGTAAAACAGCAACTTTGTAACAAATATAAACTTGTTTAATAAACAACAAACAATTGCCTTCAAAATGGTGTTCAAATTTTTTTGATATTGTTATTATGTATTGAGTTATTGCAACTTAATTTTTTAAAGAAGCACTGTATCAAATAAGCTGTGAGCCACTGTATATTTCGCTTGATTCTATAAAAAATGAAGCCCTTGTACGGATTTCGTTGATTAGTAGGATAACTATCATCCTGGAATATTGATACATCATATATGTATAAAGCTAATTTGGATGACTGAATAGAAATTTGTATAGTAAGAAGAAGAAGATGAGCTTTGGATTTTGCGCATATACGAAACCTCGATAGTTTCATGTCATACAATGCAAGACTAAATAAGGTTTCCATTACAAATGATGGTATTAGACGAAAAAGAAAAGTTAATGACAAAACTTCTAAGCCGATTGATGAGAATTCTTATAGTATTTGTTGTAGTACACACACACAACAGACATTCAGAATGTCTAGCTCGGAAAAGTAATAAATCGATGGGATTAATTAATTTTGTTTAGTTAGTAGTGTCTAACTAGAGAACTCAAAAAATTAAAAAGAAAACTAAAAAATTAAGTTCGAATTGATTTTTTTTCAATACTCTAAATAATTTTAGTCAAACAGTGTATGGATATGTGAGCTTACTTGAAAAATTCAATATGGAGGGTATACACGAACTAAATATTGGATCATTGATGAGCAAAAAGTTATATTTTATGAAATCTATTGATGTGTTATACGCCTCAAAAACGAATTCAAATACAAATTGTATAGAGACGTGGTTAATGTCGTTTACTTGAAAGAAAAGTTTGTACTCAATCAGCCATTGAGCGTCACTAGATCCCGACGATTGCTTATTGAATGCCAACACAACGCAACATATGCAGCAAACGAGCCAATAAATAGGTGCTGCAGGCTATTCAATACCATGAGCGAGAACTTTTCCCCTACGATCTCCAAATCAACGTTTAAAAATAACATAATCAAGGCTCTCTCTTTATAATCTCCCCCACCCCCACCATACTAACATATATGCATTGTATATTCATTTTAAATTTAAATTTGGTATTTAATTTGTTAGTCATATATTTGTCATTTATTTATTACTTTATTTGTTGTCTGTTTATTAATAATTTTATTTATGCACTATTTATTAGTCTTGTATTTATTTATAATTTGTTTTATTTTTATTTTGTTTCGTAATTTTATGCATGTACTATTTTATTTTATTCTTTTTTTATACATGTACGCCTTGATTGGTAAAATAAATAAATAAATAAAATCGACAACAAAAAGGACCTTCGCGCAGGTTCCTATGAGTAGAAGGCAGCGTCAAAGCTCCAACAAGCGAGTTAGCCATGTGCAAAAAACCATGTTCATCAACATGTACGAAGGTTTTACCTTTAAGGATGCTGCACATAAACTGTGTTGAGAGCATACAAAAAAAATGACTGCGAATTGTCTGAACCGAAAAAAGGGGAATACGCACTAAGCTACTCACACCTGGCGCGCTAGCCACGATCGAGGAGATTGTCGAAGCGCACCCATCTTTGACTCTTATGTAGATAGAAGGTAAGTTAATAGATGAAGGCTTCAGTCTGACCAAGTCCAATATTTGTAGCTTAGAAAATTTCCAGCAAACAAGATCTGATAACTTTTTCTTGTAACCACAACCGTTTTGGAGATATATTGATCTAAACATTTGCTACTAACAGCATCCTCTTTCTCAACGGCATGTTGATATCCGATTTTGATTACGACTTCGAATGTTTGTGAGTTGGTTTTCCACACTTTTCCATCTACCCCGGAGTGTGGTAGATAAGTTTGCTTACATGTTTTTTTATGGGTCTCTTAAACATATAAGAGAAAGGCACATAAACACATTTTTCCAATCGACATTGTCAAGGAAATTGTGAATGCTATCATAATCAGCATTATGGAAATCCTATACAATTGTAATTATGTAAATTGTAATTCTAGAACACTAACTTTGCCCTTTGCTCTCTGGCTCTAAGTCAATAATGTAATTTGCGATCAAAATGAACACGTCCTCTACTGTGAGGGGTGCACATCACTGGTCCTAGTATGCAAAATTTGGAAACAAACTGAAGCTTCTTATACGAAGGTAGCAGTTTAATAAAGTTATTACAAAAAAAAAATCTGAATCCTGGATATATAACTGTATTTATTTTATTTAATATGGAAAAACTGAAATTAACAAGAGTATGTATTTTTCCCCAAACAACTAAACTCGAATCTGATATCTTTAAAATAAATTATATATTTTTTGTTGTATATGCTTTGTTATATTTTTCAAATAGCAATAGCTGTATTTTAAGAGCATATAAGAAGACTTATATGTGTACACATACATATGTATATATGTACCTATAGAAAAATCAATCTATTGCAATTTAGAGCAATCTGCTGCAACTTCGGAGTTTCATTTATTCATATACTGGATATAGACTTTAAATCTTTTTGAACACCACATGCTTTAAAAGCATATTGAAATTTTACTTTCTACAAAAATCAGTAAAAATTCTTCAACCCCACACTGTAAATACAATGCTGTGTACATTACATTTCCGAATTCCGTCAGCCTATGTACCTACATACAAATGAAAGCTATTATGAAACCAACTGCGCTAACCTATTATAAGGATCCATTCTGCATTCAATCCAGTGGCGTGGCGTTCATGGAGGCAAGAGAAGCATTTTTTCCCTTAAATTTAGCTGATATATATTTTAAATTCATTTATTTAAAAATCGCAAAAAAAATCGTGTTTAAGAATTTTCGAAATAAAGTTTCCCAAAAACAAATAGTGAACATCTCACGCGGCTAAAGTGGTAGCACCACCGAATGAAAATAATGAGAGAACAATACGCATGGAAGCAACGAAAAAATTGCATCGACGAGCGGTCATTTCACTCCATGAAGACTGCATTTTGACGTCAACTATTTGGAAGCAATGAAGAAATTGCTTCTTAGGGGAAATTTTCGTCTCAAGAGAGAAACTGAGAGAGAAACCGCGTACGTGTGATTGCAGTGAAACTTATTGTCACGTTCCCCATACGCGTATCATGGCAATCATTGTAATTTGCTTGTGCGTATTTTTTTTTTTGAACGAGAATGTTTGCTGTAGTACCAAAGTGTGTAGAATGATAAGTGGGTGAACTCCTTCCATTTTCCAGAAAAAACACTTTGACCTTGAAATTGCGCCTCCATTTACGCAATACATTATCTGTCAAAGCACCCTGAGAGTTCGCTATAGTTTTTTGCGAGATTGAGCCGATGTGAGCAACGAAAAATCTAGCCTGAGTATGTAGTTGTCGAATCTTATCTTGCACCTCTTTCTGTTCCATGTCATTTCTTCCAATTTTCCAGGCTGATCAACAATACAATCTCAGGCCAGTTCACTGGATTTTTGGACCGTATACATATACGGAGTCCGCACACTGGTTAGGAACTAACTTCTTACGCTGTGGTAGTGCGTACACACTATGTGAATTTTTGAATGAATTTGAACTACGAGATGTGGCAAGGGCTGCCGGAGACTGCTGATTCGACGGTAGTGAAATTTGTGCTTTATTTTATACATAAATTTGATGAAGGTATTTATTTCACTAATAGTTTACAGTATTGTTGAAATTAAATTGATTTGAATTGTTTAGAACTGAGTGCGTAGAATTACTTTCTGGAATCGCATTATTTTTTTGTTTTATACTTAAATTAGTGAGAGTGCAATTAAAAGGTGAATGCTTTTATATGTTCCGTAAATAGCATGGATCAAAATTGCATAATTAGTGACCTTGTTCGATTTCCTTTTGGATCTCGATCTTTTGCGGACAATCACCCATATTATGAGTGTCGAGTCGATGTCGATTATATCGATATCGACTGCATATCGACAGATATGCTATTGTGAGTGTCGTGTCGATGTCGATAATATCGACATATCGACATCGACTGCATATCGACAGATATGCTATTATGAGTGTCGAGTCGATGTCGATAATATCGACAGTTTTGTCGATTGCAATTTGCTTTGCGACGTTACATCGACAGGTAATTGGATACATGCAAAATATAAGTTATTTTCTTGGAATATTCAGTCGGTTATAAAATATTTATTAAAGGGTCAAAATAACAAACGCCAAATAATTTGAACGTGTTGTATCTCTACTTGAGAATAACGAAGAGCTCACAAGAGGATTCGTTAAAGCTAGTGGGTAAAAAGGCGAAGTGAAGGATGGATGGAATAGTTTAAATAGCATGGGTCTACCAGTGAGAGATATAAGTGGCTGGCAGAAGGTTTGTTATTAAGATATCAAAATTCTTAAACTCGTATGACCTCCTCAAATGTGGATCGATTTCAAATTTTAAATTCGCAAGAAGATCATAAGAAACAGTAGTGAAAAACTGGTGGTGGTCCGAACAAATAAGTTTATTTTTCTCCTCTTCAAGAGTGTGTAGTTGATTTACTTAATTTAAGTGTTAGCTGTGGCTGTGAATTCGGAACGCTGCGCGATATAAGTGTGGAACTTGCATCGTCGAATTTAACTTGTTTCACAAGCAATCAAGCAACCTCAGTTGTAAGCGCTTTACAACCAGCAGCCATTGATGCAACTTTTTCAACGGAAAAAACACTTCGAGAAAGTAATTTTCCACCGCCGACCAAATGGAAAGTAAACTCCGATTACTCGAAAAGTGAACTGAACTGCAGGGAGTCATTAATCACAATGTCGCAGAAACCCTGCACTTGGACAAAAAAATATATTGCTTTCAAAAATACAAGTTAAAATTGCTGGAGAAGTCCTTACAAATAAAGCAAAATACCTTGCAGATTTATGAAGAAGATGCGAGAGACATAAAATACTTCGCGCAAAAATTGAAATTAAAAAAAAAATGTATGAGTTGCAGCTTCAACGTTTGAAGTTATATACAGATTCGTTACCAAATATTTGAAAACGTTAATCTAGTGTTAAGTAGTAATCTAAAACTCCGGGCAGCATTACGAATGCTTGTTTTGAAAGTCTGAAATGTTGTATAAATCTTCTCTTCATTATATAAATCATGACTATTCTAATGCACAGTGCTTACTTCGCATTGTCCATATCCAAAGAATTTGACGAGTCTCAAGCCACTTTCTTTTTTGTCTTAATTCTAGTAGGGCGGCTAGATTGTCCTCATCAAACTCGTCATCAAAAAATAAATCAAAAGAATTCATTTTACAAACTTTCAAAAAAAAAACATTGTTTTTAAAAAAAATTTCACTTGACAAATTGTTCAGAATGGCATTTTCGTTCACAATAGCAATCAATTCAAGCATTTTCCTCGATTTCAATATGGCAGTACTTATAAGTCGTTTCGATCGACTCTCGCAATACCAAAACGCCATCGACTCGACAACTTCGTCGATTATCGACGAGCAATCGACTCGACACTCATAATACGGGTGCTTAAGGACATTATTGAAAAAAGTCGACCGAAACCAAATTTATAAATTATCTCTGTAACGAAGTTATGTGCTCGGGATTTTGCTTGCGAAATCTATTTTACTCGATTTCATTAAAAAACTGAACTCATTGTGCTTTACTCTAATGCAAATTTACAGGGAAAATCTTTTCAAAATATTTTTGAATATTCTACCAACAATAACTCAGAAAATAGTTTAAAACATTTATAAATTAGTTTGTTTAGTTCTAACATTACAAGTAATGAGTTCAAGAGAGAGTGTAACAAAAGCGTCCGCAGTGCGCAGTTTTTCTTGCTTAAAAAGGATTAAAACTTAGGAATAGTCCAGGTGAACGGTGACTAAGTGACTTGGTAATAATGCCCATTGAAAAGATTTTCATAAAATCATGTTTGAGCGAGCAACGTTTTTATCAAGACGTCATAGGTGAATTTGCAAAAAAGAGACGAACTGCATTAAATTTTAAATAGAAGTATGCTTGAGTTTTCTCATCAAATTCAATTTATAATAGATTGTTTTTTCAACTATCTCTTCATGTATTTTATATTTACTGTTATTTTAAAAATATAAAAATATATGCTTTTCGTTATGGGTATAGCCTAGTAATGTATTCGACGAACGAAATACAGCGAAAACGTCTGTGCGGAATCGAGCGAAGTAAAGTTCCGCACCCCGACACCGGGGGCAGTATAAATTACCACTGATGACATTTAACAAGTGCATTACATTTGAATTCGGTGCATATAAATTTAACTAACCGGCATCAAAAATGATAATATCGGCAAAACAAAAACTATTGTTGCAAGGATGCGCGGTTCATCCATCCATTTTCACCAATTTTTCAATAAAATATCCGCAAACTCGAATGAAATTATGAGCTGTCACATTTTTCGCATCAATTTAAGGTCCTGGGTCATTAAATGGCCGCGAAATTTAACTTATACATTGCGCAGCGCCATCTCAGAGCGAGTCATTGCGTTGTCTTCGAAGACTCTTATACGCCTTCGAACACATTACTGACGAGCAAAACCAAACGAAACGAAATTCCGCGCCAGGCTGATTTTGTATGGGATTTGACACTTCGTTCCGTTTTGCGTCGAATACATTTCAGGGCTAAGTTGTTATTTTACTGTTATTTTTTAGAAGTACTAGAATATTGAAATTTCCTTAATGCGTGAAGGACTATAAACATTTAATTTGCTTAGTTTATGTTGTTGTTATTGTTGCCGTAGCTATATTTGAAAAAGCTTTATTTACATAGCTTGCTGTTGCAGCTTCGCTAATTTTATTGCTAATTTTATTGCTAATTTTATTTAATTATATATTGCCAAACAATATATAATTTTTGCAGCTATCTATTTAAAGAGAAAATAATTATATGTTGGTAGCATGGGAATTAAAATACTGGTAACAATAAAATATATGTACTCTCCCGTCCACGTTCAGAATTCATGAAAGCTTTTCTATTAGCGATGTCAAAAGTAGCTAACAAGAGCGGTTCTATTAATACGTAACAAATTTGAAGAAAATATAACCAAAGTCAGTTATCGAAATGAACTCATTGCTTCCCTGCGGTAAACTATCACGCCACGCCACTGATTCAATCCCTGACTACTCTGACATTCAAACAAGCACAAGAAACAAACGCCGTAGAGTGGGTGGTTCCGCTACTTTTCACTGACGACATCAGCAGTCCAAGTTTTCATTAGCAGTCTAAAGTCCGTACAGAATCACAAGCATTTTCGCCACACGTTATCCACAGGTCATATAATCATCGTTGTTTTTTTCTTTTTAAATCCATTTAGAGTCGTTTAGGACGCAAATACTCTTTGCCACCCAAACCTATTGGAGTAACTATATGATAGTTTCTGCGTGTATCTTGCAGATAATAAAATCGATTGAACCAATTGAATCTGCTACTGCGAGCTATTACGAAATAATCAGCTTCGATTCTCCTGTCAGGACTATAACAACGCTGACATGTATTCGTATAATATAAGCAATATAAGTATGTTCATCAGCGCGAGATGACGGAGGAGCTTAAAAGCTTCAACGTAAAGCCCTATAATATGTAGGAGTGTTTGCTCGGTTCGTGTTATCCTGAGCTTTTCCGATTGAAAAAAGTCCGCGAGCTTTTTTGCGGATTCCTGGCTGCTACTGCTGCTGCAAAATCGAAAAGAGAAGCGAAAAAAGAGGATTCACGACTCCATCGAGACCGGATTTCTGAAATTGTACGACGCGAGAAAGTGACGTGATGGTTAGAATCTGAACAGGATAATGAAACCAATTTAAACGTCGCTGTGCTCGGGGAAAATTTGAAGTCAACCTTTCGGCTGGTGACAGATAATTCCTTAAATTAATTTGTGCCAAATGTGAATTCGCCATTCAATTGTGTAATTAGTGTCAAAAAATCTGGTTGTCAGTGACAGTGACTGGATATTGTGGTGATGTTCGGTAATACGGTGCGGTATAGATGAAATTAATTGAGCGGTTTTTTAAAAAGTTTTTTTTTCGGTCGCCGTGATTAAGGTGTGCCTGTTTTATTGCAGAAAAGAAAAAATAAAATCTTTCCATTCATTCTACATTCAGTTTCTTCATGAATGCGTTTGATGAAGTTTGCACATTTTCATTCGGTTCTTATGAGTATTGAGAGAAACCAGGTTACGTGCTATGAGACGAAGTTTACGTTTGAAGTTGGTTTTCTATGTATTTGGTCTTGTATGATTATCTCAAACACATATCCGTAGAATACTTAGTGAGTTTGGTTTTTTTGTATAGAAGAGTCAAGTGATGATTGAAGCGTGTGTAGAATTTCAAGGACGACAGCTTTTTTTTACGAAACGTAGTGCTGCAGTATGTAGGATGTAGAATTGAGTAGTGTATATAGTTGATGAAGTGCTAAAGAAGGATATCATGAAGGAGGGCAAAAAGCGTGGAAGTGGGCTTCAGGAAAATTCTACTAAGTTGGAATCCCAAATTATTTGTTATTTCTATTAGTATGTGATAATATGGCTTTGCTCTTTCTATTCACTCCGAGAATCAAGCCATTTCAATCGAAATTCTGTTAAATAATCATATCACAAAAATTTTTGATATTTTTAGTAACCGTTTTACCACCATATCGTCTAAGAGTAAATGGATAATTGCAAGTAGTCTTATATACCAAATTATTGAATTCAAAGACCAAATTTCCTTTGGAAGTTATATATGAAGTAGATAGACACTGCAGAAAAGGGTATATTACTCTCAAAATATCGATATTTATAAAGAATTTAAAATATATCTAGCTTCTAAAGGAAAAAGGGGTTTCAAATTAAAATATTTAGTTTTGAAAGCTAGAAAAAGTTGAATCAAACTACATAAATCAATAGTCTTATATAATTTTCAAGACAAGGTACCACGTCCACTGCAGTACAGTCCAAATATTGTATTTCCAAACTGCCTTTGGTTATGGGACGTGCTTGTTGATCAAATTACTTGTTGATCAAATTACTGGTTGATCAAATTTAATAAAACTTCGAGAAAAAAATATAGAACTATAGAACAAAATTCAATAGACCATTATAAAATGATATCACTTTTTCATTTATTAAAAATTCCAATTTTGTCTTTTGCAAACTTAAAAAATACTTCTTGGAAATCGAATTTATTTAGTTTTGAAAATGATATCCTTTAAATCATCACTATTTTACTGTTGACACTGACGTACCTACTTTGTCTAAAGAGTAGCTTATTTTGCCAACCAATGAAGATATCGACCTTCGATTGCTGAATGGTTTGTTAACTGTTCCGGAAAAAAATGTTTGAAGAGCCCGCCTTCAAGTTGACGTTGAAAGCTCTTCCTCAATATTTCGACGTACACGGTAAACATGGTTGTGCAATCTACCTAAATCGTTCACATAACCTTGAATTTGAAAATATGACTTGTTTAAATGGTGTTCTTCTGATAAATGATAGGCAAACTGATTCATTTACGTGAGATAGTACATATAAAACTATTTCAGTGTTTAACGTCTCTACATGCAATTACGCTTAATCAGAGGCCCCACAATTAGGACGTGGCCCATGATTTCTGCACGGACAACAGCGTATTATTAATACTACCATTTTTAATTTTACCCATGGAAATAAATCTATTAATGACAGAATAGCTTACCTATCTTCATACAGTTTATAGTGCTCATTTTCCTGGGACCAGGCAGAGTGTGCGCTCACATATCGCTAAGCAAACGCCAGATCCGGAATCGATCTCTGGTCAGTTCAGATAACGATTCCATATCGGATAGCCTATAAACCATAGCCTCTGCGTAGCTCCGACTAAGGGGGCCTCTCCCAACGACAGGAGCGCTTACCTTAGTAAGCGCGAGCTACTCCTACCCCTGCAGTACCGATACTAAGCCAACGGGTCGTGCAGTCCCGCGGCTTTCATCTTTCAGGTGAAATAATCATCTTATATGAGCTCCATAGTCATACCTTAGTCGTGCCTTAAATGGTTATGTGTGGGCATCTGCTTTCCCTTGCCACATCACCCCAGACATTTCATCCATTCGCTTTGCCGCCTTCATCAGTATCTGAGCCTCCCATGGCATACTTGGTCTCTTGTAATTTCCAATTCAACTAAATTACAACTCAGGTACATTCAGTTTTTCAGTCCCTTCGTTCTTACAACAGTACAACAGTGCAAACAAAACAAAACTGAGTAGCCCTCCCCAGTTCTTTTTTCCATTTCTATCGACCTGGTTAATATTGAAAATGCCATCTACCTAACTCAAACCTTGTCTCAAAACTTCATTGCTTCTGTTTCTTTTTTACCACTTTTCGTCACCAATTTTCCATTACAAGATACCTTTCTTACATTTCGTGCTCATTTACCTAATTCAACGACTAGGCTTGTGGAATCTATGTCCGAAGCTCCGCAACAAGTTCCTGTCTGGGCCACCCATAACCATACGTCTCTAATACAAAGACGATACATTGTGCTACCTTATGGTGCGTGGTAGTTCTTAATTGCATTTTTATGAATGCAACTAAATTGAACTCCCCTCGTGTAACGTGCCACGAAGAAGAGCATATATAGTTCAACCAGCGCTTATTTAAAAAAAACCATCGGTAGCCATCACAGTTGCCGTTTAGTGCGCTACTTGTATTTAGCTGCTGTATTTCCTTCAAATACATTCAGCGCTGAACAGCACACTAATTTTTCGCATATTATTGTGTGCATAGTCTATAAATGATTGGTGGGCTTGTAGCCTGATCCGAGCTACTTTATTCACCCCATCGCTTGATTTCAAATCCGTCAAACTTTTCTCTATTCTCTTGGTGAAAATTGCGCAGATATAGTCAACTCAACACAGTCAAATGAGCTAGCATAGAGCTCTACTAAACTGTGCAATCAATTGTCACACATAATCTTTTATTAGCTCATCACTTGTAGCTCTGTGCATTGATCACATGATCATTTACCAGCTCATGACTCATATCTTTTTGCGCTGATTCAGCTCATTTACCAGAACCAGGGCAGTCAAAGCCAACAGATTCAACGACAAAACCTTGTTGATCAGCCGCAACTGCAGCATCAGCATTCTCTGGTTAGTGAGCAGGAACAGTTGTAGCCTCTTGGGCTTCAACATCAGTATCAACGATAGCTTAAGAAACTTATACAATTGCCGCCTCTGCAACTGGGACAACAACAGCTGCTTCAGCAGCTCATTTCACAGCAGCTGCAATGCCATTCTCCTATGGCGTCTTCAGTGTCGTCTCCTGGTCCCGCATTTCAACTTTTTAATGCTACCAATCAAAGTAATTTACCGTGGTCAACAATTTTAACTCGTGGACAACGCAAGCAGTAGCAATTACTTCAACAACACCAGAACCAGGGCAATCAAACTAGTGCCAGTTCACCTTCATTATCACTACTGCAACCTACTGAGCCACCACTTATGCGGCCGATGCACTTTGAACACCACCAGCATCCGCAGCAACCTTTGCAACTACAACAAAATGTGCGGGAGGACATATCCATACCCAGACCTCCTGCCTCTCAAAATCCATCGACGCCACCAGAAGCACAAACTAAAACGCAGCTTTGAATTATGACTCCAATTTCATTCAAATTGACTTTCTCGTCGAACTTTTCGGTGATTGTTCAGCAATGCTTCTGGCCTCCTGCTGTAGTTGAGCATGACTTTTTGAAAAGCCAAAAGCGCCCACAACTTCGTCAACGAAAAAAATAAATTTATCTCTATACTACCCAAAATGTAAGAGGGCTAAGAAATAACCTAGTTGAATTTCAGAACTAGGCATATGAAGTCCAACATGATATAATCTGCGTATCGAAGACATGGCTAAATTCAAGCTTTCTGAGCTCCGAGCTACTCTCGACACACCAAATTTTTCGTTGTGATCGGGACTCTACTATATCCTCCCTACCCCTAGTTATCCCGAAGCAATATCATCTCCTATGTCATTCGCATCTGCGCTCGGAAATTTTACGCACAGCTGTGCGCTTCTGCAGTTCAATTATATTCGCAACTATCTTGATAGGATCCTTGACTTAGTTTTTTCTAACATATCTACCAATGATCTTTTCATTTCAAAATCCATGCTCCCATATCTAGGGATTGATCCTCATCATCCTCAGGTAGATATTGTTGTTCATATCCACTCCTTAGAACCTCTGAATTTACGTCAATGCTCCAAATATAACTATTTCGAAGGTAACTACTCTAGGCTCAATTCACTTCTAACCACCTTTGGAGCGGCATTTTATCAGAACTTACATTTGATGATTGTATTCACTATCTATATTACATTCTTGAATGTATTCTACCTATATTAATACCTATTACTTATCCCCAGAATTCGAAATATCCCCCTTGGTTTACTAAAGGTATTATCTCGAACCTATCTAAAAAATTCAAGCTTCTTAAAACATACAAACTGTCTTGTTGAGTTGAAGGTCTTGAATCGTACCGTAAACTGAGAACTGACACAAAGCTTCTTATTAAAAATGCGCACCGTTCGTATATTGCGAACATAGAACCCCTCGACTTCCATTAAATATGGGGATCAAGTTTCTACTTCCTCTCAAAGCAGCAGTGATTTGCTCGCTCAGTACTTTGTCTCGTCGTACTCTGTGTCCTCCACAACTTCTCCTACTGCTGAACTCTCTAGCATATTACCGACTTCATTTTATCCTATTTCTTCTATTACGCCTTCTATTGTTAAATCCATAATAGGAAAACTTAAATCTTCTTCCAGCATAGGTATTGATCGACTTCCAACAATATATTTGAAAATGACGAGCACTTCATTGAGTCTTCCTTTGACCATCATCATTAATAAGAGCCTATCTGAGGTTCATTTACCTTCCCTCTAGAAACAGGCTATAATTCATCCAATTCCTAAATCAGATGATGTGTCCTCCAATTTTCGCCTAAAATCGATTCTTCTATTCTCTTACAAGATCTTTGAACGGTACTTACATGACTTTATCGTACTCCATTACGGATATCTCATTGTAAAAGAACAACACGGTTTCCTCCCATCGACAAAAATCGTATATTTCACGAATTTTGCTGCTAAAGCTTTGGAGGCTCAACTTCAAGCTCACGCTGTATATACGGACTTCTCTAAAGCTTTTGATAATGTTGACCACAATCTTCTTCTTTCTAAACTATACAGACTTGGCTGTTCTCTACATACTATTAAATGGATAGAATCATACCTATGCGATCGATCTTGCTGTGTTCGCTATGATTTCTGTATCCATCCTTTCGAGCCTAGAACCGGTGTTTCACAAGGTTCCATTCTGGATCCCCTCCTCTTCCTGTTTTATGTGAATGATCTGCCGCCGCTTCTTTCATGTGAATGGCTATTTTATGCCGATGATCTGAAGCTTTTCGTGACCATAAGGACCATTGATGACTGTGACCTTCTTCAGTCCAAACTCAAAATCCTCGAAAGCTGGTGTGAGGAAAACAAGTTTCTTCTGAATACAAAGAAATGCGAAACACTGCTTTTTTCTCATAGAACTCAGCTTGCTGTATTTCATTACTCGTTGGATATCCATGTGATCTCTTCTCTTGCCTGCGTCAAAGACCTTGGGGCTATGTTTGACAACAAGCTCAGATTTGGTGTTCATATCTCAGATTTGGTCAATCGAGCCTTTAAACTGTCAGGCTTTATCTTAAGATAGTCGTAAACTTTCGAATCCGTGCAACCAACCTTACTTTTATATTCTTCCCTTGTCCGGTCAACTCTGGAATATGCCTCTGTTGTGTAGTCTCCTCAATATGAATGTGGGAAAAAATCCATTGAGTCCGTATAAAGGAAATTCACTCATTCGTTACTTTACAAACACGGTTTTTCCCGTTTAGACTATAATGATCGTCTTTCTTTTCTCAAGCTTCATACTCTGTCTTCCCGTCGTATCTATCACGATCAATGCTTTCTCTTCCAAATCTTTCGCAACCTTTCACATGATCCTATTTGTTAAGATATCAAATTCCGCAATTAAGCGCGAGAAACTCGGTGCCCAGAAACTTTTGAAGTATCGTTTGCGAGGTTTTCAGTTTACTTTAATTCGCCTTTATTCAGATTAACGATAATATTTAACTCTCTCCAGCTCGGACCTTTACCTCAATCCTTTGAAACATTCAAAATTTTGTTAAAAGCAAGAATAAACTAACTTACAGCATGTAATTGGATTGTAATCGGTATGTTGTACATGAAAAAATAAATAAATAAATTATAGATCTTAAATATGTGCGGCAAGCCACTGTTAATGCACATTCAATGCCACCTTGCTAACGTGAGATACTGAATACATATAATAAGAATTTCGAGCGAATAAGGGTCAGCAGCGATTTGCTGGGTATGCTAACGCTGGGTGCGTGATGATATCTAAATTTTAAAGGGTGCATTCACATCCAATTCCTTTTGCAGGAAATTTCCGTGGGTATCCTCCGAAAATATAGTCAGAAACATAACAATTGTTAATTGAGCGATCCACCTTGGCCTACTTTGGATAGATCGCTAGGAACACTCTACTGTTTGGACTTTCCTTGGTCTTTGATGTGCTTTCACGTACGTTCAAAACAACGGCAAGTCCCTATTTCGTAGTTCAGCATGGCTAAATATGGCTTTCAAAGTCAGAGGTACAGACGATCGTATTTTTATCGATTTAGAGCAAATGCGGCACATATTTGGCGAAATGCTTCTTCATTCCCAAAACATTCATGCTTGATAGGGATGGCATGCTGCTCTTTTCAGCGAGCAGTGTTAGCAGAGAGCAGTTAGAGCAAAGTGCGATTTAAAGTAGCAGTGATTTTAATCACAGCTGCAATCGCAGTTTCGTGCTAAGCTGTGATTGCTCACTGCCTGTGATTGTTTGCTGCCTGTGATTGCGGTCGCATTGTTTGCTCACATTGCGATACGACAAAGCTATCAGCTTGTGTGCACACAAGCTAACATATGCACATTGTAAGTTTGGATTTGGCATCGTGTGGGATAAAAATATTTGGTGAATGATTTGTATGTATATTAGAGATGGATTTCAGGGAGAGGATAGAAAGAAGAGCAAATTAACAGATAACCTTATCAAATTTTCAGTTCTGTAAAAGAGCGGTGAGCCGTTACACAGCATGAACAGAGAGCAATCATACTCCTCACTACTCTTTTCTAGCTCGTAACCAATCGTCGATTATCATTTCATGGAATTTATCGACCACTTCAGGCGAGGTAACATCTTTTAGGTGACTTTACTGTTCATATTTGTAAATGCTCTTACAACCCGGTAGCTCTGCTCGCTAAGGCGTCAGGCCAAAAAGCGGCGTGCTACGGTGCCTGCGGGTTCGAATCCCGCCAGTGCCATGGCTGTAAGTGTGAATGCGTCTGATTGTCCATGAGGGTGGCAAATGGGCCCAAACTGGTGGCCTAATGCTGGCCGGCTTCCCGGCAGCCCTCTTCACTAACGTAACCTACAACCGCTTTCAATTTCAGCTGTCCCATATTTAATTGTTGGTATCGAAAATGCAGTCTCTATAAAAATTTTACGATTCGATTTTATATCGTTTGTTTTAATTTTCAAAAAAATACTCTGGCCCATCCAATAACGGTGTCTTATACAAAATAGTGTTAGGTTTGTAGTCCGGTTAATAAACTAATTGGAGCCTTTTATTACATAATAATTTTTGAAAAAACCTGGAAATTCTGCTTCATTTCATACAATTTTCGATGCTCTTTTTTGCTCTTTGCTTATTTTCAAAGGTCTACTCAAATGAAACAAAATAAATTCGAAATTCCCACAGAGTTCCCTATACTAACATTTACCTCTACAAAATTACGCACATTTAATTTAATAGTTTTCTTGTTGTAAACCCACACACATATATTCCTAACTGAAAATAAATATCTCATCATGCAAATTAGGTATTTACCTTGCGATTTCATTACTCAGCACGTAACGACCCAATGTCAAATCCTTTGACTTACCCCCATCGAACCTTTGGGTCGATACACGTCAGGAAATTCGCTATGGGAAATTTACATTTCAATCAGGTTTGCATAATCAATTCTACCCCACAGTCTTAAATATTCATTTGCACAAAACCTACACAGCATACAGCCCAACAAATTGTTTCGGAAATAAAACACTTTGCGTGTGAACTGTTGTCCTTGTCAGGTCTTCACCGTTCCTCCATCTACCATACTTTTCGAAGACAAAATATTTCGAAGACAAAATATTTCGAAGGCTGCGAAAGAATCCCAGGTGGCAGGTGGAATAAATAGATTCGCATTCGGAAACCACTTAGAAATAATTAAACGTCGCATTGCAATAATGGTCTGGTGACTATTATGCAACAATTATGCTTTTAGTTAATGCTAACATGAGCCACCACTGTGCATTGGTTAGAAACCGGGCAGAAGGATGAATTTACACGCACAAGCAACGACTTGTCGTTGTTGGTATCGGGAATGAGAATGAACTGACTGGGATGTCAAGTTCAAAGGTATTTCCTTGACATTGGTCACTACTGGCTGGTTCCGGGAGGCCATTGATGTCAGTTAAGTGGTTTCATTTTGCAAACAAAGTGAATTATCAATCACAACATGCGAACAATAGAATGCTTTCGGATATTGCTAGTGTTTCAATGTCAGTCAGGAGGTTTTTTTTTCGAGCTGATGCTGTTTGCAGCGGATTAACCCTCCGAGAAACACCTATTTTTTCGATCATCGAGAACAATTGGGGTCAATTGACCCCAACCACTTTTGAACGTCTATAGAATCGCCGCCACTGAAGATTTTGATTTGAAAAAAATTGTAGATGTAGATTGAGGCCTCTTTTAGTAGTTCTTATGCATTAGAAGTGGCCTGAATGTCTTAAACATACCTAAAAAAATTCGCGAAAAAAACAGTTTTATCGAAAATCAGCTTTTAAACAAAAAATCGTAACTTTGTCAATTTTCAATATTTTTGGCTAAAAATTTAGGGGGATACACTCAAGGTATGAAAAAATCACAATCATAGCCCTATAGTGATCCTTGAAAAAAAAGTATTTATTTTGCATATTTACCGTGGCGATTGTGAGGATTTTAAAATTTGCACATTTAAAATAAATCATAACTTTGTCAGTTTTTAATATTTTGAACTAAAAATGAATATGGATACTCTCAAGACATAGTACATTAATAAAAAAAACTAGCCCTACATAAACGGTTGCAAAAAAAGATGTAATCATCTGAATAATCAGATTCTGATTGCTCCGAGACATGGTTGTCTTCGAAGGAATCACTATCGCCAAAATTGTTATCATTGTCTTCAGCTAACAAACTATTGTGTTTACTAGAACGCAGATAATACGTCATATTGCTAAAAACAAATAATAAAAGCACTTGCAAATTTATCTTTTGGCTTTTTTAAATTAATCTATCGATTTATTAAGTAAAAAAAAATTGAATTTTTACCTCAAAATTGACGTCGAGTACATATGGGGTCTATTTGACCCCTTAATCTGCTTCAAAGGCTTCTCAACGACGACTGACGACTTGGGACTGCATGCGAACGGTGTAAACTGATAGTCAAGACACAGAAATAAACTAAGGGGCCTATAGTGCCCCCTTTTCCCGCAGGCCTAAGCGCTGCGATCGCAAGGCACTTTGATCTGTATCAAACACACACATTTATATATAATATATATATATATATATATATATATATATATATATATATGTATATATATATATATATATATATATATATATATATATATATATATATATATATGTGTATATATATATATATATATATATATATATATATATATATATATGTATATATATATATATGTATATATATATATATGTATATATATATATATATATATATATATTATATATATATATATATATATATATATATATATATATATATATATATATATATATATATATATATATATATATATATATATATATATATATATATATATATATATATATATATATATATATATATATATATATATATATATATATATATATATATATATATATATATATATATATATATATATATATATATATATATATATATATATATATATATATATATATATATATATATATATATATATATATATATATATATATATATATATATATAAAGAAATATGCATTTTCGGCGAAACGAGTCTAATACTAATATATATATATATATAATCATCATCATCATTATCCGCTTGTCAACCATGCGTACATATCATGGTGTAGCCTCCCCTAAGTATTGGCTTCTCATTGCCCTCCATTTTTGTCTAGTTTTGGCTATACCTGTCCAGGTTATACCGGCTAGTTTCCTTATGTCATGGTCCCATCGTAGTTTCGGGCGCCGTCTCGGCTTTTTTGATTCCCCTTTGGTACCAATTCATGACTTTCGTGGTCCATCTATTATCCGATATTCTTGCTAAATGCCCGACCCATCGCCATTTAAGACTTCTGATTCTATTAATCACATCAGTTACCTATGCTTTTGCTCTTATCCAGTTTAGTATTTTCCTGTCTCTTCTTGTGATGCCCAACATGCATCTCTCCATCGCTCTTTGAGCAACCAGAAGCTGTCTTGTGGTATCTGCTGTCAGAGTCCATATTTCAAGGGTCATGACTGGCAGAATGCATCCATCAAAGGCTTTTTTCTTCAAGTGGGATTTCGGATTTATGGAGTTTTTCCCAAACGCACTCCACGCTAGTTTAATTCTTTTGTTGATTTCGGGTAATAGCGATCCTGAATTGCTTACTATTTGGCCCAGATACACATATTCGTTTACCACTTCCAAATCTGTGTTATTAGTTGATATTTTACCCATGCCTCTCGTTATGAATTCTTTGTACATAACCTTTGTTTTATTGAGGTTCATTCTCAATCCTGCTGTCTCTCTAGCTGAGCTTGGATCCTCGAGTAGCGTTTGTAATTCATCCTGATTTTGGGCGATAAGGACTATGTCATCTGCGAATCGTAGGTGACTTAGCCGTTCTCCATCTATGATTAAGCCTTTATTGTCCCATGCTTGGCCTCGAAAGCAGTGGCGTGGCGTGACAATTTTCCGAAGGGAAGCAATTGGTTGATGTCCAAGGTTGATTACGCTTTCCGCAAATTCGTTACGTGTAATAGAACCCCTCTATAAAATCACCCAGGAATTACTAACAGGGACGTGAGAAAAAAAACATTAAACAGAAAAATAAACTAAGAATCTTTAAGTAAAATAAAAAGCCCACTCTCACTATTAACGATCTCTCCGTCTCAATTAGCACTATCATTTTCAGTTATATATTCCACGAGCTATTTTAATTGCTCATTATTATAGAAATTTTTTTCAAAATAACCGACCATTAAAAGTCCAACGTTTTGGAGCTAATTTTGGAAGCATTTTTTGACGAATAAATACAAAGCACATAAATTCATTGTCTTTATTGAAAAACTAGTAATAATTAAATAAATAAAAAAAAATTCATTTTATTGAAAAACTTTATTGAAAAACTAGTAATAGATTCGGAAAATATCGACATTCGCGTATGCTGTTGAACGGTTTAGATAAAATCAAATTTAGTCGATGTTCGAAAAAATGAATAAATATTGCGTTTTTATACATTTTTTTTGTACATGCCTGCAATCCAAATATTTTGGCAGATATTACAGAGGCTCCTCAAGGCTTTAAATTTTCGGACAGTATGCAAAACAAGGTTAAATTAACGGGACGCAGTTTGGTTATCAGAAACATCTGTGAGATTTATGAAACTTTCTTTAACTGCACCGGAAGAAGTAATATAACCAAAGGTTGTTGAAAGTTGTGATCGATATGATATATCGGTTGTTTTTTTCTAATATTATTGCTATGAATGTTCTTTTCTAAATTTCATTACAAATATCTTTCAATATTTTTTTTTGAAAACCAACTAACGAGATCGTTTTGAATATAATTTGATGTTCCGGAAGAAACACTTGCTTGGTCCAAGTGAGCTGGCAATTATCGGTTACGCACTGTCAAAAGATTTATTGTCTTTAGGTGATCTACCCCTATTGCAAGAATACACGTTTTCATTATGACTATGTAATGCTTCTTCTTGACATCCTAAATGACACACAATGTTTATTAGAATCTTCATTGTTTCTCAATTTTTCCTAACTGTGAGCAATATCACTGAATATTTATATTGACTACTCAGCAATTCTTCAAATCACCGGAATCAAACTTGGAAAGTAAAAGGACTGAATTGATATGATCAATGCTATTTGTACAGAGCCTGTTCACAGCTTAAACATTATTTAAATTACAAAATCCGATATTTCGCCAAATGTCTGAATCGCTTGAAAATAGCACACATGACCAGCAAAACTATTTTTGTTTAATATTACAACCGATAATCCGTTCCGAGTTTTTCATTTATTAATTTTGCGATCAAACTGTCGAGTAGGTATATGTCTTTGTTATAGAGACAATTTTCAAATTTGGTTTTGATCGGTCCTGGTTGATGATGTCCTTTTTTTAGCAACTTACCGAGATCCAATGAAATAAAATTTACATAAGTTGACGAATTCTAAAATGTTGACCCACAGAACAAGTGAATACATTCACCTATTTCAACCTTTCAATATTTCAAATATCAATTAAAAGTATCATGCAATTTTACACAGTAATTTTACACATTTAATTCTACACAATTCTAGTCTACAACTTCACCTATTACTACCAAATCCTATAAGCTATAAGTGACTAAAAGCCTTCGCCGATTGAAAACACCTTCATAAAAGTTTCTATACAAAATAGAATATACAATAAAATAATGTCATAATATAAATCATAAATAAAACACATAAAATAACGACTTATTGAATCCATAGCCTCTGACAATGCTTGTCACATATCGTAATTCAAATTCGCTCACAGCAAGTATTCTTCATTCACAAAAAATCTGTACAAGCAAAGTAAAATGATAGCAATAACAATTTACCCTGCTGCTAGTGAGGGGAACGCCGGAATATGTTCCTCCGCTCTGAGTCTCTCTCTTGAGAAGATAATTTCCCCTTGGAAGCAGCATTTTCATTGCTTCCAAACAGATCGTACGCACACATTTTTTTTAATGACGTCACAGTTTAGTCTATATGGGGTTAAACAAACGGCCGTAGATGCAATTTTTACGTTGCTTCCACGTTGTGCTTTCATTATTTTCATTCTGTGGCGTTACCAGATCAACTGTGTGAGATGCTCACAATTTGATTTGAAATTTTTTTTTTTAATAAATGTTTATACGCGATTATTTCACGATTTCGAAAAAAACAATTTAAAATTTGCGATCAAACTGTCGAGTAGGCCACGCCACTGCTCGAAAGATTTCTTCCAGGGTGGCGTTGAGAAGTCTTGGCAATACGGTTCCCCCCTGTCTAACACCTCTTTGTGTGGGAAACTCTGGCTTGTCATCGAACACTTTGAATTCGCTTTGGCATTCCTGTAGATGTTGGTTAGTGCTTTTACATATGGTTTCTGAATACCTTGGCTTATAAGTGCTCTTATTATTGCCTCGGGGTGCATATATTGAGTCGAAGGTTTTCTCAAAGTCAATGTATGCCAGGGCGAGGGGAAGTTCATACTCATTCGCTCTGCTCATGATCTCTCTCAGTGTGTGTATGTGGTCTATAGTGCTAAAGCCACTTCTGAAGCCTGCCTGTTCTTGAGGCTGTTCTGCGTCTAGGGCTGATTGTATTCTGTTATTGATGATTTTAGTGAATACTTTGTAGAACGCAAGGGAGCAGACTTATCGGCCTAATGTCTTCCCTGCTCCCTTTCTTGTGGATCAGAATTATGTTGGCGCTGTTCCACTGGGCAGGAATTTGCCTTGCTATGAATTAGCTTGTGAATACGTCGGCCAGAATCTTCCATGTTTTCCTGCCCGCTTATTTCAGTAATTCCGTTGTAATGCCATCATTGCCAGCTGCTTTACCATTTTTCATTTGTTTCAGCGCCGCTTCCAATTTATCATTGAGAACTTCTGGGACATCTTCTTCAGGTGCTGCTTGTGTAGTCACTGTTATTGTATGGCTGGTTTCGGGGGCTTTGTAGAAATCCTGATAGAAGTTAGTCATAATCGTTAGTCAACTTCTTCCGCAGAGGCAACTATGGAAGCAGCTTTTAGGCTTCCTAACCACTGTAGTATTTTTCAGGCGGAGGTTTTTGCGATACGTAAAGCCGCAGACCTAGCATACGCCGGAAATACCACAAATGAAGAAATCAACATCTTTACAGACAGTCAGGCGGCGGTTAAAGCACTGATGTCTTACACATTCAAATCGAAGTGTGTACTTGACTGCATTCAGGCCCTGAATAGACTGGTTCCTGATCACAAGGGCATGGAAGGAAACGAGAGGGCGGACGCGCTAGCTAAGCACGGAGCCAGCCTTCTCCTGTCAGGCGCAGTTAACATTCCTACTCCAAGCCAAACAATCAAATACTCGATCGACTCCAATATGATGCAAGTTGCTACGTGCAGGTGGCGTACAACCCAGACATGTAAGCTAACCAAAATCATGTGGGGATCGTACAATCTCGTAGCTACTAAGTACCTGCTCGAATTAACGCGGACTGACTGCAAGCGGCTGGTCGGCATCATTACTAGCCACTGTCTTGTAGCAGCTCATGCCATGAAAATGGGACTCCTAACCAGCGACATCTGTAGGAAGTGTCAAGAGCCGGGAGTCTCACAAACAATCCAGCACCTTCTGTGCCACTGCCCGGCACTGGGGAGAACCAGGCAGCGCTGCTTCGGTGAGCCCTGGCTGGTGGATCTCTCACATGTAGCGGAGCAGAGGCTGAAGGACATACTTCAGTTCGCAAAAAAGTCCGGGGCCTTCGGTGGCCGTTTGGACTGAACTTTCCTTCTCCGGGTTCATTTATCTGGTATCACTACGGACCAATGGGTCTATGTGTGGCCCTGTGCCAGTCAGCTAACCTAACCTAACCTAGTCATAATCTCTAGTATTTTCTTCCTATCGGTTACCCTTTCATTTTCGCGTTGCATAGCAATCAATTGATTTTTAGCAATCAGTAGTGCTCTTTCGCCTTCTTGAGGCTCCTATTACTTTCGATGGCGCTCTCTACTAGTTTCTCGTTGTATTTCCTTACATCTTCAGTTATTTTCTTTCTGATTGTTTTGCAAGTTTCAATATATTCAATCCTTTGGATGTTCGAGGATAAGTTCATTTCCCTACGTTTTCTGAGTAAGGCCATCGTTTCGTTTGAGAGCTTGCGGTGTTTATTATCTACGCTTAGTCCACCTACTTCTTCGTCACACTTAAAGATGGCTTTTGCGAGGTACGTTGCGTACTTATTACACATTTCGGAATCTAGCATTTCTTGGAAGAAAATGGTGTTTTCTCTGACGTTGTCAGTGTTAATACCTGCTCTTGTTAGTTTTCTAACTAGTCTGAGCCTTTCTGTCTATAGATCTAGGGTAATCTTTGCTCTGGCCAGACGATGATCGCTTCCTCTCCTGAAATTATTAATTATTGATACATCCTTAACTGTTCTTATTCTGTCGATTAGGATCAAGTCAATTTCGTTCTTAGTGGTTTCCACGGCCTTTCTTGAAGAACGAGTTTGCTATGTAGAGGTTATGCTGGTGAGCGAATTGGACCAATCGTTCTCCTCTATCGTTCCTTATTCCCAAATCGAGACAATACCTTATCACGCTGTCTCGTTGCGGGCCGGTAAGGGGTTAGAATTAGTGGGATTTTTATGAGAAGTTAGTTTGTAGGATAGGGGGGGGGGGGGGGGGGGTGTGGAGTGCCCATCGGAATTACCATTTCCCAATGGATCATCTACCCTAGCTGGGGTAGACAAACTTTTTATTGAAGAAAAAGCCGTGCCTGGGATTTGAACTCGGTACCTCCCGCGTGGGAGTCCAGCTCTCTGCCCACTGAGCCAGCTAGGATATATATGTATATGTAAAACCATGAATTTTCGGCGAAACAAGTCTATACAAATTTTCTTCGAAAATCAATAAAAATCGGACCAAAAATCGTTATTGTACGTATGCGTCTAGGGCTATTTTCACTGAAAACAATCAAAAATCAATTTTCCAAAAAATATCCAATAACAAAATTTAAATTATTGACCTCTAAGCCCATTTCAGCAAACAATTCTTTAGCTACTGCTTGAACATAAGCTTTTCGCAAATAAAGAACACCTGCTTACGTTGGCTTCAGATAGCAGTATAGATTTAAATAAACACCCAATAAACTAAACAATCCAGACGCCACTAAAACCGCCAACCACATCCAACAAAACCTATTGAAATATTCCCCCTAGACCCCCGAACTTTTCGCATGCTTTTCACATATGTTTCAATACTATTCTTTACGCAGTATGTGACCTTACCAATTTTTTCCCCGAAACACCTGTGCTAATTTGCGAAATGTAATCTTGTCTTGTTATATGCTCGTATGTGGGGCATTTCACGTGAAGCGGACAACGAAAAAAAATCTAGGTTCTGGATTTCGTTCATATTGTGCATAATGGTACTTCTAGAAGATATGAATGTGGATGCACAAGTTTTTGTTTCTATGAGGTTTAGTTGCCGAGTTATGGGCTTCTGAATAATTGACAAAATTGATAAAAGGTTTTTTTGAAAGCGGATTCTGAGATTCAAAATAAAATCTAAAAAACATTAAACATAATGATTGGTATAGAAAATTAGCTGTTCTTTTTAATTTTGAAATTAGATTTGAAAAATAATTTTTTTTTCCTGTGTGAAACCGGAAATAGACACTTTAACTCGTAATTTGAATAATTTGGACCAGGTTAATTTTGTTTATTTTTATAACAAAACAAAGCTTAAAGTATACTTATTTTATCATAATAGTTTTAGAATGGGATGGCCAGTAGTTTAGGAGGTAGGTGAATTTCAATACATAAAAGTCGCATGGAGCATGGTACCGGGACCTTGATTATGATAGGTAGTGAGTGTGAAAGCAAAATATTTGTAGTAAAACTATTATATATCACTTGTGTCACTTATATATAGAAGATAAAATATTAAAAATTGCTAATGCTGATTTACTTAGTGAAAAAAAGGTACTTGTGTATGGAAAAATGAATTTATTTCACAATTTTTACAATTTTACTCTCGTTTCTTAAACTAGTTCTTTTTTTTAATAACTAGAGGTGTTTCTACGATTAGTTTTTCCCTGCAGATTCGACATAATTTATTTTCTGCTAATATTCTTGGAATTTTTCTTAGGTCATTAGCCTTCCGATGAAACTTCAAATCGAATGGGTTGAAACATCGATAGCCGAACGGAGACATAATACACATAATAAAGACTCTTTAACTTATCAACGAAAGTAATAGTCATTGCAAACGTTGAACAGTAACTCGAAAAATAACGGAAAATTTGAATTGGCTTGGCGTCAAATATATTATATATGCGTCATATATTTTAATTGGGTTTTTATGGGAAAATAAAACATTTTTCAGATAAGAGATGGCGTTACTAATCACATTTCAAATCAATTTTTGTTTTCGACCCAACTAGCTGTCCTAAGCAAGCTCTCGGTACCACGTTCCATGCGACTTTTATGTATTGAAATTCACCTACCTCCTAAACTACTGGCCATCCCATTCTAAAACTATTATGATAAAATAAGTATACTTTAAGCTTTGTTTTGTTATAAAAATAAACAAAATTAACCTGGTGCAAATTATTCAAATTACGAGTTAAAGTGTCTATTTCCGGTTCCACACAGGAAAAAAAATTTATTTTTCAAATCTAATTTAAAAATTAAAAAGAACAGCTAATTTTCTATACCAATCATTATGTTTAATGTTTTTTAGATTTTATTTTGAATCTCAGAATCCGCTTTCAAAAAAACCTTTTATCAATTTTGTCAATTATTCAGAAGCCCATAACTCGGCAACTAAACCTCATAGAAACAAAAACTTGTGCATCTACATTCATATCTTCTAGAAGTACCATTATGCACAATATGAACGAAATCCAGAGCCTCGATTTTTTTTCGTTGTCCGCTTCACGTGAAATGCCCCATGTACATCGTTTTTTTTTCTTTCTGTGAGCGCTGATAATGGAAATTTCGTCGGCTGGTGCGGTATATCGTTTCATACGGAGAACGTTTACTTTCGCACACCCAATCTAGATATCAGAAATATCTTCTAACGTTCCTTCGAGCATTTCGATAATAGTTGTAGGTAATAGACGTAATGTTTTTTAACCGGTGTGTTATCAGCTGATTTTTTTTAATCAGCCCAGGTGTTCATTCAGGCTAAAATAAATGTATTGTTTTATGATATTTACGCTCTAGGTACGCATAAAATAATAATTGATTTGGATATGGACTGGTAGAAAATACATATTAGTTAATAGTGTAGTTTGTAGATTAGTCATGCAAACGCCTTGATAATGCGATTTTTTTTTTTAAATTTCAGTCATGAAATGTTAGATGATAAGCACGCAGGTGTGTAAATTTTATGATCGATCGAAATATAAATTGCTAGGAAGTATAATTTTTTTATGCTAAATAATGTTCATGTGGTTGAATATTATAATTCATGGACAGAGAACAATTCTAATTTTATTTTTGTTTCCAAACAGTGATAAAGGGATTCGATTTGACGTTGAAAAAATGTTACGAAATTATAAAACTGAACACTATAGTGATGGGCAAAACTGCTGTTTTCAAATAGCAAAAGCAACTGCTTATGCTATTGCTAAATAGCAGCTTCAAATAGCAGCTAAAAAACAGCAGTCTGCTATTAGTTATGTCGGTGCGACATCTCAGTGGGTGCAACATATTATTCATTTGTGATTTCTCGCCGGCTCGGGTTCACGTACTATGCAGATTGCAGTTTGTTGGGCTCCCTGTTTGACACGATACTCCTATTGCGGTTTCAAAACGGCGCGAAGATTTCATACGTTTCCCTCATATGTATGATGTATGTACATGCGTGCGTATGTAAAGTAATATGGTATTGAAATTTGTGTCGGGATGAATATTAGTTTGAATTTATCCGGCCAACAGGACCATGAGATGAGTAAATTATACGTAATTAAGGTAGCGAATAGAGTTAGGTCGTATTATGCCTGTTTTACACATATGGCAAACGTTTCGTCGAGGAACTTGTGAAATTACTTCCCTCCATATCTTCGCATGTAAAAAAAACAGCCGAAAGTAAACAAGGGGACCATTTACACACTCGGCTCGCCAACATTTGCCATGTGTGTAAACGCGGCATTAGGATTTTCACATACTAGCTACTCCTAGTAGGAGGACAAAAAATACCTGTTCCAAATACCTGTTCCAAAAATACTACCTAGTATTTTTTGAAGTATGTACATATATGCATAAAAGTACATGCGTTTTGCAGTAATGTAATGAAACGGTATGATATGCCTTCCCCCACCCACCAGACACAAAGTTCCCAGGCTAGAATGGTGATGGTGCAAGATGACCTTGAAAGAATACCGAGTCATTAGTCCGTGCAACTTGTCCGTAACTTTCCAATGGTCGGTCACTTATCTGGCAAGTCTTTCTCCAATCTAGGAGCCATCTAAGGGAAAGCAATCAAATTCAATCAATTTAATTTGATTTGCATTTTATTATGTGCACAAAACACCTCCTGTATTCGTTCAAACTACCAATGTTGAAAAATTTACTGAGGTAGGACCAACTAATCTTGTTGTCATCTATATGACCTTTTATCGATCGACCTCTAATACAAAACTTTTCCTGGTTAATCTAAAACAGTCGGATTTCACTTCGCCTCACTGAAGCATGAAGTTTGTCGAAAATTTTATGAAGAAATTATAAAAAAAATGTTTCGGCTATTAAACATGCACTTACTAGGGGGACAACCTCTTCGGTAAGGCAGAACATGAGTCCAGGGGCACCTTATTTTCCCGCGGTCTCGTAAATTTTACTTTCAGTTACTCTTCACTTTCCCTTTACTTTCAGTTTTTCCGGACGGTTTTCCGGCGGATTTCATTTTGCCGTATCCTCGAAACTAGGCCGATTTTTGCCAGACTTGTATGGAAATTTCGCCCGAAACAACTCAGAAAGATCCCCGAATTCACACTAGACAAAAAAAAATTGTTGGAAAAAATGGAGGTTTATGCGCAATTTCCCGTATCCTAAATTTTTTTCGCTCTTAAAATATCACTATATTACTCCCCGACCACTTTCAATCATCGAAAGCGCCGTAAAGGCAGTTTTTGCCAAACTGTGGCAAAAAAAAACCCTTACTCCCCTACAAAACCGAAATTTTTATATCACAGCAATAGATCTTGGCCCGTTATGCCCCAAACCGCTCTAACCCAAAATTGACCGATTTTGTCCGATTTCGTCTACTTTTGCCCTAAAAACTTTTTGAATAATTGAATAAAATACTTGGAGGTACGAAAATACTCCATACGAAAATACTCCATACGAAAATATTTGCAAGTACGAAAATACTTGCATGTACGAAATATTCGTGAATATGAAAGTAAAAACAAACAGATATCAAAGTCAAAAACTTACAAATGATTTGTTTAACAAAAATCCTCAACTGAAAACGCATAGTATAAGTCAATTACCTAGCATGCGAAATAATCTTCGTAATCATTAAATTCGTAGCACCCAGTTAGCCGGGCAATGCAAGATAAATAATCTGGATATAGGTAGCGAAAGACTCTCTACAGCACACCAAACATCAATAGCATAGCAAGCTAACTTAACATCATATGAAATCCAACCGTTAGCCCATGGCAAATGTATAACGCTATACCTTAATATCTATTTCATTATGCTTAAGGCGACATAGCACCTTCAAATTGAAAAAAAAATGTTATTTTCAAAGGCTTGTTTTTAATTGAATAAAAAGACATCTTAATGAAACTTTTTATACATACTTTTTTTGTCTTAGACTACATAAAAAAAATTGTTAAAAAATTTTTGTGGCCCCCTGTCGCCTGTTACAATTTTTTGGAAAATACACCAAAAAAACCTGGCGTGCATGATAACTGCCCTCAGGAAAGTCTGAAAAAAAAACAAAAACGGGGTTTTGACCAGCTTCAAAGCGGCCTTGGAATGAACTAAAAAAAAAAATTTGGTTGAAAAATAACAAAATGGCGGCGTTTTTTCGAAAATCGAGGTTTTTTTTCCCCAAAAATCGACTATAACTAAAAAAGTTTAATGCCGATTTTTTCATCCGTAGTTCAATCTGAGCATTAACATGTGCAGATTAACGTGTTAAAATTTCAAAACGATTGGATAATATTGTTTTTCTTAATCATGCACGCCAACTTGAAAAACGTTGTTTCGAGAAAATCACGTTTAAAGTTAAAATTCAATATTTTTTGCAATAAATCTTACCGAAAATTAATCTGCGATGCTTGGACCATACAATACACCTTCTTCTTGCTCATACTCCTCCTCTTCTAAAGATTTTTGCTCCCTTCGAGCAGTTCTGGCCTCTTTAGATGCCTCAGTCGAGTGTTTTTCCGCCTGGTTAATTCTTGCAGCATCTCTATGCTCTGCATGTTCCAGCGCACATTGGCCAATTGTAATTCCCATGACTTGCATTATTTTCAAAATAGCCATAAATCCTTCATTAAATGTACATACAGAAATATTTGCAGCCATATTTAGTACGTTTTTCCCACAAAAAGTATGTTTGGGGGCCAAATTCCAAACACAAGAATTATAGCTTTCGTTATTATTCTGCGCAAAATTGCCCAAGCAACGCTTTAATAAATCTTCTGATGATAAGTCATCATAAATAGGCTTCAAAATTTCTTGTACCTCATCATCTAAAGGTGGAGGATGCTTGAAATTGTTTAATGCATTATCACCCGCTGCCTCCGCCTTGCGCCAGTTACACCAAGTCGTTTCTCCAACAGGACAATAAGAGTGTTGAGGGTTCTCATCAGTTGAAATTTTGTGGTAATATGCTGCCCAAATTTCCTTGCGCATATTTTCAACTGAATCAGGATTTCGTCGTATAGTTAGGCCATAATACGTGGCTAAATTTTTCATTAATTTTAGTGTCAGGTGAATTTTTTTCGGACCTTTTTTTTGGAGATTCTACGCTTTTTTAGAAACATCTTTTACAGCTATTATTTTGTTTTTTTCGTCAAGGTTAGCTTATTTTTTGCTTCTTTTAAAGGAGATGACTCACTTATCTTTGTCTACACTTTGGCTTAAGTCGATGTAGCGATATAGCGAAGTGAACGAAAATCATAGAAAAAATGATCTTGGGGCGCTTCGCTATATATACTCATAAATTTTTTTTGTTTTAGTATTTCAATTTTATATTATTAAAATCATGTTTTAAAACCTTCATTCTAACATATTCAATCAAAAATCAAAAATCATTTTTTTAAAAATTTGGAGGTGCTACGTTGCCTTAATGCTATTGCTGTTTGCCGTTGTTCGTCAATGCTGTGGTCGTTTTAAGTAATTTACGTCTGCTTTGCTATATTGCTATTCCAATAGCATGCCAGATAAATAACACGTTATCAGACTCAACAACAGCAAGCTGCTATTGCTGTTTGAAAATAGCAGTTGAAAACTAGCAGTCTGCTATTTAGCAACCCATCACTAGAACACTATGATGGGCGAAAATTTCAAGTAAAAATTTGCAAAACGAGAAGTTGTAAAAATGATGTGTCTACTCATACATATCTCCGCTTCGCTAATTTTGATCCAAATAACGACATATTAATCAGGGGTGTGTTCAATGTGCATGCTATAGCTGCTCGAAAAGCATAGCATAGCATCACTTTAGCAAGTGTCAAAATTTGAAGTAGCTAGGTGAAGCAGCTATGGATATTGGACAGCCAAGAGCTGCTACGAAGGTCAGCAAATTCAAAAATAGTTTTTCAAAATTTTTTTTTCAATTTTAATATTTGTGTTTTCGTGGATTAGTTCAATACTTCCATTGCACTTTGGAAATTATATAAAATTTATGAGTTTTCAACGTAGAGCTGCAGAAACCATTAAAATTTTCCTAACATATTTAAAACGTATCACTTATTTCCGGCTTTTGACGCCATATATGTGAAAAAGAGCAAAAAATAATCGTTGAAAATTTGTTGGCACATGAATCAGTGCACCTGGCCTTTTGCGCTTCATGCTCGCCTGCTAAAAACTCAAGATGAGCTGCACTGTGTGAAAGCCGACTTATCTCGAGTTGAGTTCAAGTGTTTAAAAGCCCGTATTCAATTTATGCTGTCACTATTTTCAAATTTATTCCCCATCTCTTGTGTCACAAAAGCGCAAAAACTTATTTTCATTTCAATTTCCAATTGAAAATGACGTTTAAACTGCATGTCAGCTGTGTACGCACGGCCATTTTTCCTTAGCTACTTTCTTGCTATCCTCGAGACTGCGAGCAGCAAATAGCTGCTACCTTAGCAGCTATGCCGGAATCTTGGACAGCCCGACTGTCAAATAGCAAGCATCTGAAAGTAGCTATTTCGTGACATTGGACAGCCAGAGCTGCTAAAATAGCAGCTAATAGCTGCTATAGCATGCACATTGAACACACCCCGGATTGAGTTTTTGTGACAGTTGGAAACAATACGTCAGATGCCGCTAGTAGAAAGAGTTTGGGTAAATATTTGCAAAAACAGAATCGATTACGTCAGTAAAAAGTACGTCATTTTTCGAACAGGGATAAGTTAGGAAACTCTCTTCGATCTTCAGATTTACCCAAAATTGAGTTAGGGAGCATGTCTGTTATTTATTTCAATGCAATGATATTTTGAATGACAATGGTTACACATTGTTTATGGATTTTTTTCATATAAATTACTTTCATGGCTTTCTTAGTGAAAATAGATTCTTTCGTCGTAATTTTGAATCTCTTTTTCACTTAAACCGGACCGAGTTTTCCTACAGTGCCAATAACATTAGCTTTCAGGTGCTTTGTTGTCATTGGTGCATCTCAATAGAAATACCCAAAAATATATTTTTTTACCTCCTCCTTTCACACTCTCCATCAATCAATCAATGTGCCCGGTCCATGTGCATCTTATCATATAGGTGACGTATCTTATCATATAGATCAATGACGTAAAAATAAATTGTAATTCGCAAAAGTAACAAGTTTTAAAAAGAGATTCCCTCTTCGTTTTAATCGCAAATGTTTCTAGTGTAGTTTCCTCATAAAAACTCCAACTTGCAAGTGAAGAGTATTTCTGATGTAAGCAAATCTCCTGTTAAAGACTCACGAAGGCATTTTTTCATCTGGACAATATATTCAGTCATCATCTTTCAGAGCGAGTTTTGTGTTGATCATAGCAATCAAAGGAATAATTAGGGACACCGACGAAGAATCTGCAGAAACATTAATCGTCGATTGGTAAAAACATTTTAAAACATTTATCAAATTTTCCATTAGTTTCCATTCAAACGCAGTCGGAACTTCTATTTCCCCGCGATCTGCCATGCACAAATTGATTGTGGTTTTTTGTTCCAGAAATCTTTCTACCATTGAGCAGGTTACTGTTTCAACGTACTTCAATGTCTTGGATTAAAGCATGTTTTGGCAATCCACATATAGCTTGAAGTTTATTTAAATATCGAGTGGCTTGTTGCCTCTTCTTGAAATGTCCTATAATTTTGCGACATTTTTTTTTTTAAGTATCACCATTATTGCGTTGTCTACATTACTTGCGCACTATTTGCTTTGCACAATACTGGGACACTACCTACAGCCACGAATATTGTTGCCACTAAATCGTTACTCGTTACAGTGCTTATCATGCCCACATTGAGGCCTCTATATCATCCTGTCAACAGAAACCCTTCTGGTCATATATCCGTTCCCTTAAAAAGTCTCCCTCTATTCCTTCTCTGATGCACCTTAATGATTTGTCTGCTTCCTCGCCTAAAGAAATATGTGAACTGTTTGCTCTTTTCTTTTCTTCTGCTACCTCTCAACCTAATCCACCTTTCTCTGATGTTAATAATTGTTGTTTGTTTTTAACGAACCCGTTGGAGGTCGAAGGTTTGCTTGCTAACCTAGATAGTAGCACCAGCTGCGGACCCGACGGCTTACCTAACATATTTGCAAAGTCATTGTCATCATCCTTGTGTGTTCCTTTATCTGTCCTCTTTGACCTTAGTATTGCTTCCTGTACGTTTCCTTCTTCCTGGAAGTCAGCAAATATTTATCCCATCCTTAAAACTGGAAATTCATCCTGCGTCTCCAATTATCGTCCCATATCCCTTCTATCTTGCTTCAGTAAGCTTCTCGAAAAAGTTGTTTACAACAGGGTTTACCCTCTAATTGAACCTCTTCTCGCTTCTGAGCAACATGGTAGGTAGGTCAACAGTTTCCAACTTTCTTTCTTTCACCAATACTGTTGCCTCCGCTATCGACCAGCAAAAGCAAGTGGATGTATTATATACAGACTTTGCCAAGGCTTTTGACTCCGTGAACCTCGAAATCCTCATTTCAAAGCTTGATGGTTTCAATATTTCGGGTCAGCTCCGTTGCTGGTTTTCCTCATACCTTCGTGATCGTGCTTGTTTTGTAACGTTTCACTCTTGTTCTTCTTCCTCCTTTTATCCTACTTGTGGTGTCCCGCAAGGTTCGATTATTGGTCCTCTCCTTTTCCTCCTCTTTATTAATGACCTTCCTTCTCTCTTCAACTCCCCGTGTCTCTTGTACGCTGATGATCTGCAAATTTTCAGGGTGGTTGAGTCAGTGGATGACTGCTCCCAGCTGCAGGATGACCTGTCCGCTCTAGGTAACTGGTGCTCTGTCAACTGTATTTCCCTTAACGTTGCTAAATGTTTCCAGATGTCCTTCACATGTAAATTATCCCATATCACGTTTCCCTATTCTATCCTTGGCTCTTCCCTCCATCCAATTGATAATTTCATGGACCTTGGTGTTGTGTTTGACACTAAATTAAAATTTGATGTCCACATTTTGCGTGTCACGTCCAAAGCCTCGCGCTTGTGCGGCTTCATTCTAAGAGCGTCCAGACCTTTTACTGATATTTCCTCTCATGTACGCCTGTACATCTCCTTCGTGCGTAGTGTCCTCGAATATTGTGGTCAAATTTGGTCTCCTCATTACCGTTTCTTAATTGATGCTGTTGAGTCTGTAAAACGTAAATTTACTCGCTCACTATTCCTCAAGTTCCGTATTCCCTACTGTGACTATAGTATGCGTCTTTCCATCCTTGAAATCCCTACCCTTATTTCACGCAGAGTGTATTTCGACGAATGTCTCCTATATGAAATGATTACTGGTTCTATTACTTATATCCCCAGAACGCAGTTTTCTGTTCGTGACCCGGTACATTCTACCAGGTCTTCATTTATCCTCAACGTACCATTTGCTCGTACTCATACATATTTTTACTCTCCTCTTTAACGCTTGCCTAGGCAACATAATTCTTTGAATATTGGTCCTCTTCCGCTTTCGTTACGCATTTTTAAAAATATGTTAAGAGGATGCGTTTTATCGTATGAAATAAAGTAACTCTTTGAATTTTTAATGTCATATCTGTGTTGAATTATGATTAAATTTCACCGCCTCATTATACTTTGTTTAGTTTTAATTTATAGTCTCTTTTCTTTTTCTTTTATATATAAGTTTATTCCTTGTCTAATCTTTAATTGGATTTTTATCTGTTGATTTAGACAATAAATAAATATATATATTAATAAATAAATATCTATATATGTACACACTCAAAATGTTCATACTTGATATAATTCGTGGAAATTATCATCAGAGCAGGAGCTGCTAGGTGGTTGATCACAGTGATCCCCCGAAGCGGGCTCCATCACGCCATGCAACTCTGTTTTCCACGTCCATTTCCGAATACTTCATCAATTGCGTGAATTTCACAATGTCCAACTAGATGGGATATGTGATTTCTTGGGCCAAACCTTCGGCCTTTATTCACCGAAGCCGAATTTAGTGCCAGCCGAGGCGTTTTTTCTGGCCGAAGGTTGCCGAAGCTGAAGCCGAAGCCGAAGCTTCGTTCGGACACTAGTTTTCAATCTAGATGCAGAGCCTCCACCAATTCGTTAATTTTGTCACTATACTCATAGTGTAATTTGTATGTGTAATATGCTACATATTATTCATGTATATGTTTGTGCATACTAGCTTGCAGCCATGGTACTTTTTTTTAGGTTAAGCCAGTTTGAGTAGTTGTTTCCTAAACATAGTCCTAAGTTTTTTAGTACGTTTTTGAAAATTTGTCTCGCAAACTTATTATTACAATAAAACTCCCACTTTATCAACCAAATTAGGTATTTAAGCACTCCAGAGTTGTAGAGCGAACGCTGAATCACTCAAAAAAAAAATCCTTACAGTATATTATATTATATATGTTACTTTTCTTAATCTATTTATTGGTTTCTTATTTTTCTGTACAAAGAAATCAAGAACTCTAAATTATTTATTCTTTTTAATAATCTAAATACAAATCTTCTCTTATGTTTTCATAAAACTGTATTTATTTAACAAACTTGACAATTGTATTTTTCACAGTTTATTTCAACCAGCACGTAAAAAAACTTTAACTTCCTATAAAAACTAAACGAAATAAGTTATCAACATTATTTAAACGCAGATTATTAGGCTAGTGTTCACAATTATCATTTATTCAGTCTATTATTATTTTTATTTTATTTCAATAGGTCATAACAATTAATGACGAAAAAAGTAACTAAAAACAATGTCACAGCTTATTTCAACCAAGTAACAGAATCAATGTTTAAATTAAGTTGCAAAGCACAAAAAAATATTTCAATATTTAGTATGACCACCATTCTGGTCAACAACCATTTTTAGCCTCTTAGGTCTTAATCGACCAACTTTTGTGTCACTTGTGGGGTAATTTTGGCCCATTCCTCAACCAATGCAGTTCTGAGATCGCTTTTGTTGGATATCTTCCGTTTTCGGATGTTTGTTTGTTCCAAAATGGCCCACAAATTTTCGATGACGTTAATATCAGGCAACTATGCCGGTGGTTGCATAACATGCGGACAATTCCAAACCAGCCATGTCTGTACAATACCCGACTTATGCTTCGGGTCATTGTCTTGATAAAATCTGAAGCCATCGCGAATGCCCAGTTTCTCCGAACTTGCAATCAAATTGGACTTCGAATTTTCGAGATAATGAGACTTATTCATTGTAGTCTCAATAAATTGCAAGTTTCCAACTCCCGCTGCGGACATACAGACCCAAACCATAACGCTGCCACCTCCGTGTTTGACTGTAGTTTTCAAATTTTTGCTTTGCAATTCTGTATTTGGCTTACGTCAAACATATGAGGCTCCATCAGAGCCAAAAATATTAAATTTTGACTCATCAGCGAATATAACGGTATTCCAAAATCCAGAATCCTTATGCAAATGTTCCTTGGCAAATTTTAAACGGCACTTCTGATTTTTGGCACTTATAAATGGTTTCTTGCGCGCTATTGTACCATTGAATTTTTGCTCTCGCAGCACACGACGAATAGTTTCCGGGTGGCAGGGCTTGCTTGGCCAACTCAGCTTCCCCTTCATTTACAATTTTCGGAGCTGATAGCCTTGGGTTTTCCCGGATTTTCTGAACAATAAAGCGCTCGTCCGTTTGATTGAAAATGTTGTTGGGGGCTTTTCTCCCTTTATCGAGCGTTCTATTTTCGTGGACAAATCGGTATATGATGCTTGGCACTGTAGAATCAATTAGTCCAACCATCTCACCAATTTTCCTGCGCGAATGGCCACTTATAAAATTACTGAGAACAAGTTCTCGCTAATCAATTGTCGTACGTGGTTCCATTTCGAAAAACTAATTTTCCTGCACAATTTTATCAAAGAATCAGCAAAACTGAACTTGAACACATTACAAATATAATGACTAAAGCATAGACAAGGAAATAATTGCTGCATTGCAAGATAACGGATCATTGCACACCTACAAAGTATTTGGTTGAAATAAGCTGTGGCATTGTTTTTGGTTGCGTTTTTCGTTTTTCGTTGTTTTAGAATACTAAACAAATAAAAATAAAAAAAAGAAGTCATATTTGACTGGTTTAAACATTAGACTAATAACCTGCCTTTAAATAATGTTGATATCTTCTTTAGTTTAGTTTTTATAGGAAGTTAAAGTTTTTTTTATGTGCTGGTTGAAATAAGCTGTGAGCCACTGTAAGTCGGAGATGTTAAAATTTTTCACAACTAGCGTAAATAAAAATTAATGATTTCCAACTGCAAGTGGTCACATCAGTCAAGTATGCACTGTGAGCTGGTGTCTGATGAGAATCAGTGCATACTTTCGCAACCACTTTGCCAAATAAAATTTTCAATATAAATAAAAATTTTTAATCATCCCGCAAAAACAATTTCAATTGCATTAACATGTTTCAGCTTCCTCCAAAACCAAAGTTCTATGATAAACTTCAAAAACAATTTTAAACTTAGCCTACTTGTGTGTTGTGATGTAGCTATTGTAAAGTAGTGTGGTGAGTAGTGAATGTAATAAGTCTTCTCGTGTTGTATACCCACAATATCATTATATACCCAAAGAACTAATAAACCAAATTGAAAAAAGTAGCCGCAAATACATTTGCTTTCTCTCGCCCACCCGTTTTATCCTGGTTCTGGTGTTTCTCAAGATTCAATTTTCGGTCCTCTACTGTTCATTTTGTTCATCAATTACCTTCCACTAATTTTGTCATCTAATTCTTTTTTTTTAAATTGTGAAGATCTAAAGATGTTCCATAAAACCAGCTCTGCAATTATTATATTTCACTACGATCTGTCTTGTCTTGATATCTTGACGTACCTGACTTAATATATCTTTGAAAACCACGATGTGTGTTCATTTGTTTGGTTTCCTTATCCGTTGCATATTTAAATACTCCTCCCAAATGTAGTTTATTGCGTTTGGTGTACTTGCCAGATATAATTGTATCTGTTCAACGCTCGATGTCACTTTTTGTCTTTCTGTTTAGCGGCTAAGGTACCTCAATCTACGTTTTCTTACCATCCAAAGATAATACATTGATCAATGATTTTTTTCTTCCATTGTCTAAGTTTTCTGTAGTATTTGTATCTCGAATTTCTAAAGGTATTCCGATTGAACCACAAAAAGCTCTATCTACTTAATATCAAAAATCTTTTATCAGTGACGTCAAAATAAATCATCAAATACATACTAATTGCCTTCTATTTATATTCAGATTGTCACAACCGATTTTCGATTTATTTTCCTATATCTGAAAATTGTATAAAATGCAGTTAGGGTTTTACGATGTTGTTTAATGAACTAAATGTATTACTACCCCAAGACAGTTCAAAACTTAACCAAATG
Source organism: Nemotelus pantherinus (assembly GCA_963978885.1). Lineage (NCBI taxonomy): Eukaryota > Metazoa > Arthropoda > Insecta > Diptera > Stratiomyidae > Nemotelus > Nemotelus pantherinus. The sequence continues at coordinate 168,218,040 of OZ022263.1, forward strand.
CACAGTACAATTTAGGAAACAAGTGAATAGCTTTGAACTATCTTTACTATGACACCTTAATTGCCAAAAAAAAAAGATTTGCAGAAATATTGCTTTCTGACAGATGTATATTGTTTTTCATATGCATGCTTTAAATACGAATTGCGAAAAATTATCTCAAAACAGAATTTTAAATATTTTTTTTTCCATATTTGCACTTACAAAAATAATTTACCAGCTAATAACTGTTTGTGTATACATTTTGCTTAGTTTTAACGTGACTTTTCCATAAGTCAATTCTATACACCTGTAGTGTAAATAAAAATTGCCAGGTTTGCTGATTGACTGTGCAAATCGACCAAATTAGCATTAGGCCAAATTAGCTTTTTTTTTGTGTAGAAAGAACGGAAAATTGAGATACATATCGATTACTTTTTTTTCTCTCTCTCCATTCGTTACCGTGACTATGTGATGTTATTATGTACAAAGAACAAAATTTTTGAAGTTTGAATCAAAAATAGAAAAGAAAAATTAACACCGAATCGGCTGAGTTGACATCAGTATCAGTTCCATTTAGATGCCAAGGTGATATTTTTGGAATTAAAAGAAGATTCGATGTTTGTAATTTATTTTGTGCGTGCATGTATGCATGAGCTAGTTAAATTTGATATGTTTTGAATACTATTTAAAAGAAATTTTGGCTTGTTTTGAAGAAACTGATATCTATTCTTGTTTTTTCTTAAATTTTAGACCGCCACCAGTGTTTTTAGAGCCTGTTCAATTGTTTCCAGGTGATGATGGTGCAACCGTTTTTATTGGGTGAGTAATTTTAAGCTTTTTTTATTTTACATTTTGTTGAAACGATGGAAATATGAGATTTAAGGTGGAAAATGATTCAAATTAAAAGCTAATACAAATTTAGTATATAAGGGTCGAATTACCACAGTGGTATTAGGGCCAGAATTGGGTAGTTTTTGTTTAATGAAATTCCCAGAAATTTCCCATATGCATATTTTATCCGACATAGTAGTTCCGTAAAGTTTAGAGTGTTTGTTTAAAATTCACAAAATAAATACTAAGCACAGCTGCCAGTTGCTTCAACAATTTAAAAAATGCATCTTTTTCAAGTACATTGAAAAAATACATAGCGACAGACGCCATAGTTTATAGACTTCTGGCGCCATGCATATAGTCGATTTCGGGATTGTGATAAAATATAGCGCCACACGCCATAGCACATAGGAGCAGACGCTATGCATAAGCATAGCGCTATAAAGTCTAGGCTATAAAGCCCTCCACGTCATGTACTATAGTCCTTCACGCTATGTACAACGCCATGCACTATAGTCATAACCTCAACAAGTTTTCAGTCTGTTTCTGTTATTTGCATTGTAAATGTCAATGTAGAATGCATGCGAAATTGAAAATTTTCAGGTAGATTTCTTTGTCAGGGTAAATTTCGCTCTACTCCTGTTTCCTTTTCAATTCCGCAATAAGAATATTAACTTTGCAGGATTTTTCTTTAGACTTAATTTTATAAAATTAAATTTGAATGAAATTATAGAAGGTAGCGGATGCTGTCGGATATTTTAAGTTGAATAAATAATAAATTTTGAAATGGCATTTTCAAATCATCGAAATACACATATATGTATTTGATCACTCTTAAACTATCACCAATGGTAATCACAAAAGGTTCGATATTTTCCGGCCTACTTTTCTTAAAGCTTATTAAATCCTTACGTTCCGCGAATGATTTGCAAGGAATCATAAAAGATTCTTGTGAATCTGCAATTGTGAATCTTTTTACAATATTTTTTCTAATGGTGTTCTTACTCACAACTCGTTGCCAGAGAAGTAAGAAGCCGTGTAGGGCCCATAACAACATCACATCGGGACAATCTGTATGTGATATAGAATAATTAATTTATTTGTGGGAATATACTTACTCTTATCCAAATGAGCGCCTTTCAAAAAATCAATTTCCGCTCGGATTTGTTTACAGTTGAAGGTCCCTTCATCGGAAAGAAATTCTAGCAGATGGCTACGTACGCTCCTTTACTCATCTACCACCGATGATTATATACTAGCACAATTTCCGAATTGCTTGTAAACTGTGTCATATTCTTTAATAAGTCCTGATTCCAGGGATATTAGCTTATTTTATAATAGTCCGGGGAAATTTAACATGGTGCTTCGGAAAAATTAGAGGAAAGCTGAATTTTGGTGTGAACCTTGGTACTGGCATGTCGAGCAAAATGTCCGAGTGCTGCGTTACTTTTTATACGGGGTCAAAGTTCACCAAAAATGACCTTTCCTAAATATCTCAGTAACGGTCACGTCTTCAGAAAAACAATGTATGACAAATTTGTAGCTTAGAAAAAGTCCTACAAAATTGTTTTTGGTTTTGCTTGTAACCATAACCGTTTTTGAGGTTTATTGATCTAAACATTTGCTACTAACAGCATCCTGTTTCTCAACGGCATGTTGATATTATCCGACTTTGATTACGACTTGACATGTTTGTGAGTTTGTTTTTCTATGTTTAAGAGGCGCATAAAAAAAATATGTAAACAAACTTATCTACCAGACTCCAAGGTAGATGGAAAAGTGTGCTCCGAAAAGTTATCCCCCCACTCTTTCCATAAAATGGTATCCCTGAGCTTCCTTTCCAAATCTTCAGGAATGAGCTCGTTGCCTACTCTTTGCCCACTGTTAATCACTTTTTATCCCGTTAATTGTCTATTCTTGACATCGCAGGACCAGCCCTACACCCACACCCTACCCGCCCCCGCAAACGAACCACCCCGAAATAACCGGTTTTTTTTCCATCCCGTCTTATCCCATGAACGATCAGGCCAAGGTCACGTAATTTCAGGTGCAAATTGGTTTCGAGACGTGTCATGTCCCTTTGGCGCTATGCATTCATCACAGGAGTGGTAAAAAAACTGATTATTCGGGAATAGTCTGCAGCGGGTTGAGCTCGTATAATGTCAAGAATGAGCATTTGACGAGAGGATAATTGGAAATCTTGTCAAAAAGAAAAAGTATAGAATACAGCGTGATCTTTTAACGACGCTCTTTACGCAGGAAAAACAAAAAACAACCATAAGAATTCCAATTATTTTTTCGTCAACATTCAAAAGTTCTTGAACGCTTCGATATTAAAGCAGTTGCAACCAGTAAAGCTAAAAAATTTGGTATTATACTTTGTCACTTGAAAGACAAAAAGGATAAAAAGGAAAAATGTGGAGTTTATAAAATTACCTGCCCAGAATGCGACAAAATATACATCGGTCAAACGAAACGGTTAGTTGGTGTTAGACTAACGGAACATAAACGGGAAGCAGCTTCGGCGAGGAAAAGGAATACAACATTAGTACGATCAGCAGTGGCGAAGCACATCTTGGAGGAGGATCACAACATAACATGGGACAACGTGGAGGTGATTAAGGAGGTACAGCAGGTACGAAAACTGGATGCATACGAAAGCCTGAACATATGGGAAACCCCAATGCACAGAAGACTAAACACAGACCAAGAAAACTGTGCATCACCATTGTTCAGGATAATTTGAACATTCATTTGTTAGTAAGGTGGAAAATTTAATTAACATAGATCGTTGGTGGCGGAGAAGCCAAAGGGAAAATCCGAGATAGCTATGCTTGCTAAATGTATTTAAGTAAAGTAATTAATAGACAATTAGTTGGTAATTAGTATAAGTCAATACTTTAAAAGTAAGTTCTATAAATAGCATACCTAAGTTAGATTAAGATTAGACCGATAGACACTGAAGAAGAGGGCACATTACCCTCGAAATATCTATATTTGTCACAAAAATAAATATATCTAGCTTCGAAACGAAAAATCGGTTTTTCTATTAAAATATTTTTTTTTACAAGCTAGAAAAAATTGGTACACATTTAAAACAACTATGAACTTGTTCATAACCTCTATGAATCAATTCATAAGTACTATGAACTAGTTTATAAGACTGCAAATAGATCAATAACGACGAGATTTGAATCTTTATTAAACTTTGACACTAAATACCAAACATGATGATAAAATTTTGATATCTATTTATCTATCTATCTCGGGGGTGGGCAAACGGTCGATCGCGATCGATTGGTCGATCGCAAACAGTTCGACAGTCGATCACAGAGATTTTTAATAATTTACTAGGTTAATTCAAATGTGAACTAAAAATTTAATAGACGATTTATTCAGTACATTTTGCAATGGGCGTTGGCTTAATAGATCCAATTGGACTGTCCACGCCGTTTCAGTTCGCACAAAAGCTTGCAGAGCCTTGGTGGCGGAGAAGCCAAAGGGAAAATCCGAGATAGCTATGCTCTCGATTTGTGCAATTTATAGATTTATATCATTTTAGTAAAACTGCTTCACTAAATCATCATTAAATCTCTCTGTTCTAAAGTACACACTTTATATTTTTGCTTCCCGCTATACACCTTGACAGCATTTGCATTCGTCTCCTTGCTACCGAGAGTAAATTGTCGCACACAGCGCAACAAAGGTTAATCTCAATTTTAGATAAAATAAAATTTTAAATTAAAATCTTTTCACGCCCATTTAGTTTGTGCAGTTCATTCTTTCGAGCTAAAAAGTGACATTTGGTGTTTAAATTTGAAAATTGAATTGTGTAAATGTCTTTTCAATAACAAAATCATTCGAAAATTGAAATTCTTGACATCTAATCCGTCAGAAATGATAAGAGTCCTCGCTTTTCTCCATTTTCAAAATTTTCGCTCGAAAGAATGACCAGATAATGGAGACATGTCAAAATTTAGCTTCACGATTAACTCAGTACTAACCTAAAGAATGAACTGCACATACTAAATTGGCGTGAAATGATTGGAGACATGTGCCAAAGCTATCTGCATTTTCAAACCGAAAGCATGTTCCAATTTTTCACGCTTAAAAGTGAGTACAGCTCTTGCTTATTCTCAAGCTAAATTTTCGGCGAAATAAATTTCACGTGAAAATTTGCATGAAAATTGAACGTGAAATCGAAAACAGTACTAAGCTTTAGATGGCTTAGCTGGCTTTTTGTAAAGATTTCTAAATCTTTTGCCTGAAATTATTGCATTTTTGGACACATTGGGAGAAAAACTTGAACAATTGGAAGATCCAGTATGAGTAAAGAAATTAGCATTTCTTACGGATTTTATGGGCCGTTACAGCTTGCTAAATTTACAATTACAAGGAAAAGGAAAATATTGTTGACTTATTGAGTTCAGTAAAAGTTTTTTAAGTAAAATTAAAACCTTTTGCTTCAAAATTAAATAGGCAAAAATTTTAAATATTTTCCATATTTAGAAAAACATATTAAACTTACTGGTGAATGTAAAATGCAAAAGCTGAAAGACATCCTTCAGTTCGCGAAAAAGTCCGGGGCCATTTGGACTGCATGGCCATTTGGACTGCATTTCTTTTCTCCTGGCCCATTTATCTGGTATCACTATGTACCAATAGGTCCATGTGTGGCCTTGTACCAACTGGTACAACCTAACCTAACCTACTGGTGAATGTAATATTGAAATGTTTTGTCCTGAACTGGAAAATTTTAAACAAGAATTCAAGAGACGATTTGCAAATCTCAATAACCTTCAATCGATTTTTGAATTTATTTCATTTCCTATTAGAGAATTCGATAACGAGGATATTTCATCAAATCTAGCTCATACTTTACAATTGAATTCATTGGATCTAGAGTTAGAAATTTTAACAATAGCACGCGCAAATGAAAATTATATTTGGAATTTATTACCATAAAAAATATCCATTATTGAGATGAGGATATTTGCATTTTTTTTGGCTTCCATTTATCGTTGTAAAGCAACGTTTCCTCAAATGAAAAACATCGAATCGCAACTTAGGAGTTCCCTGACTGATGACCACTTAATGGCATCTATTCGATTGTGCATCAGTGCTTACAAGCCTAACTCTACAATACTTTTTGATGAAATGGAGAGTCAAGCATATACATCAAAAATTACTCCAAAATATTTATTAATAAAGTACATTGCACAAAGTAGTAATACAATGTATTTAATATATTAATATCAATAAAGACCTTAGTTAAATTTTTATTTGTTTTTAATTTAACCCATTTTTCGAAGTCGATCGCGCATAAATTAAAAAAATTAATGTCGATCATACCAGTATTAAGTTTGCCCACCCCTGATCTATCCCATGGTCGAGAGAGATGGCTTGTTATTCTCGTATGAACAATCTCTAAATTCATGAATGGAAAACTAATACTTGATTTCTATGAACATATTCATTGAAAAAAAGCTGAAGTTAGGAAGAATACCTTTATGAACTAAAATTCATTATATTTATGAACGGTTCATACAATTATAAACTTCTAATTCATTGTGATAATGAATTGTTCATACCGACAATGAAATTGGTCTCTGTTCATTGACGTCAGAAACAATATTTTTGTCAGAGTAACTGTGCGACACATTTAATAAGAAAAGTCGGAGGAAGAAGATCGGCTGCAGGGCCTTTTTTACTATAAAGCTCCAAGATAGCTTTCAAAATATCATCTCTGGAAATAGTTATAGCCTCAGGAAAAATTGTTCTAGATACTCTCGGGAGTAGGGTTTGAAAACTAATTTCATTCACCGGTTAATCGTTAACCGATCGGCTTTTCGCCGCTGAAAGCCCTGAGGTGGAAGATTTTAACTGGTTAATCGCCGATTTTTTGCGAAAAAAATCTGGAAAATTTTCAAAACCTTTATACTCGTATATTCAGATTGAATATTCAAATGAAAAATGAGGTCGACCAAGATTCAGGAATTTCAAAAAGCATTTATTTTTATGAACAAATGCAGTCAACAGAACAATTGAATTGAATTTCTGCAAAACTGATAAAATTGAATAAAATTGCTGATATAAAATTGCTTAACAATATAAAATTCAAAAATAAATAATGAGATGATACAAAATTGTAAACTTAGAGCTAGAAAACATTCAATAAAAATATAAATTACTTAGACTACGACTAGTCAAAAATCAGTCTCTTCGAAAAAACTCAATGCAAACTGAACTCAAAATAACGCTATTTACGATAAACACATTATAATATGTGAAAATTTGATTATAGAACTGGACACAATACAAATTTGTCTCAAGACTCAAACCAATCTTTCTGGTTAACAGAACGCAGGAAAACTAGCATGTTCCGGTTCTTAGGAAATAATCTACTCTTCTTCGTGTACTTCACACTAGCTGCGTGGGAGAAGAGTCGCTTGGCAGCAGTTGAAGTGGCTATAAGAGGCAAATAGAGCATGTCTAATTCGTATAGTTGTTCACATCAAATTCTTGTAGAGTGCCACACCTCCATAGGATTTGGGTTTGTGCGATGGTATGATGTCTGCAGCCTCCTGGTCGATTGTCTCTGCAGAACTTGGGCGTAGGAGACTGTCTACTGCGGGCCAAATCCCCGAAGAGTAGTCCTCACCATTATCGTCAGGCGCAACGTCCAGGGCCACAGCATGGCTGGATTTAAGCATCATTTCCGGTATACAGCTACCTGAAAACCAACGTAAAGTTACAATCTTGTATCGATGCCTTAACACTGCACACGCCTGTCTCGTCCACCCTCGTTCTGATCAGAAGCCCCGGGCTTGATACGAGGGAAGTAGCTTTACCATCATGCGCACCAAATGCACCTGTCCGTCTTGTACACCTTGTCTGCCTTCAACCGGACTGCTGGACAGGACGGATGTGTGCATGTGGCAACACCTTGAAGGGGAAGTCCCTTGCAAATTATTTCCAACTACAAAAACTACAAATCGAACGGCGAAATAATCACCAAAGTAGCTAATTATGAAAGAAGCAGCTCGTGGATTCTCAGAGACTAACTTTTTAAACCGAGGGTCCAGAAAGGTTGCTGCTGCATATGGGTGAAGTAACTTGATTTCAGAAAAATTTGAGTTGACTTCCGCTAAAAGTTGCTGCTTGACATTGAATGACTAGGGCCCTGTTGGCAGGTAGGCCTTGACCACCTGAAAGTTTAGATGAATTATTGAGTGGGTGTTCAAAGGTTTCAAAAATATATACAAGGTGGCCCACGATATCTGGTGTTGTTTTCCAGGTAGGCAACACTTCGTGCATCTGTCGGCGACAAGCAAGAGGCGAGGAGTGGAGCTTGGTGGAGCCTTCCAAGTCTCACGTCTTGTCGGCAGATGCATAAGCCTGCCTGCCAAAAATCCCGGAGCTCGTGGGGCACCCTGTAAATCATAAATGCCACGCTATTCTCACTGTTTTGATACCGTTGACAATAGGGATAACGTTACTGAGAGTGGCATACTTTTCTTTGGAGAGCATATTGGTTGCCTCCTCTAGAGGCTTCAGGAGGTCCCTGATCTCGATTAGAATATTGACCTTTTCCCCACTAACAATTGGCGGTGGTCTTCACTTTGTGATGCCGCGCTCACGCTGTATCTTTAAAAGTACGGCAGTAATGTGCTCGTCGAGTTCAAGAATGCATTGTGTAGTAGCCCGGATTCCAGTGCGTCCGTACCTCTTGGACGAGCTTCAAGCACTTTTCTTTTCTGATTTTGCAGCCTTGATTTGCAGCTGCTTAAGCTCCTCCGAGGCAGCTTCACTAGTGCAAAATAAACGTGCAATCTATTTCACTTCCATGGGCAGAGCATGCATTGACAGTTCCAGTGGGTTTTGTATTTCCCCCTCGTCCTGGATATCCTCAAGAATGACTTCAGCATCCTCTTCGTTTTCAGGTTCATTCACTTGAAGATTTAAGTAATGACTAGATAATAGTGAACGAGAACTTCACACGAATGACACAAATTTAAAACAAAATACTAGTGCTCCAACAATGCTCGCGTTGGCGTGCTCAACCACACTGGAGAGGGGGAACGAGAAGGCGGTAGCAGTGCTCTGACACAATACCTTCTAGAAGTACGGGCCGTCATGCAGAATGATGACGTCACAGTTTGCGGGAAAAATGTCGCGAAAAACACACGTAGTCTTATGGGACGTCCGCGGGAAAATGTTCATTGTACAGGTTGTGTTAAAGTGTGTGATGTGAAAATAAAGTGAGATTTGCAGAACAGTGCTAGTGAACAGCTAAAACATAAATTAATACGGTGCGTGCGGTGTAATGTGAAAAATTCGCTACGAAATGTGTATCAGTTGTTGTTAGGTTATGTGATGTTTCTTGTCGATTTACTGTCGCGATACAATTGATTGATACAAAATGAAAGTTATGACTAAATATTATTATTACAACGCATCCATGCACAAAAATCTAACGTTTTATTCATATTTTAGCTAAAAAAACCGCAAGTGAAATCTCCGTGTGTGTCGGCACTGCCTCGTGGAAATGTCAAAATTGCCTATCGCCATGACGTCACAGCGACAACGATTGCGTAGCCTGACGACCCGTACTTCTAGAAGGCATTGCTATTTCTTTCTCGACTTTTTCCTTGAAATAGAGAGCAAAATTTGCAGTGTAAAAAACGGTTAACCGAAACATTTAACCGATTAATCGATTTGGGTGAAAGCGGTTACCCGGTGAAAATTAGTCGATCGGTGAATCGATTCAACCGGTTAACCGTCACCGATCTTTCTTCTTTTCCAGGGTGATGGAGTACTGGCAGGGCGAAAAACCTCTTGAAAGCTATCTATCTGCGAAAAAAAATACAAATTTCTTGAGGAGAAGAAGACATTGAGGTTCTATTGCACATAGAAGATGGATAATCGGTTGTTTTGCGCTTCATATTCACAAATAAATATACCTGTAAATTACAATCACTACAAATACAGAAACAGCAACTTTTCAATGCCTACATTTAAGTATACTTGAATTAAATTCCAACAAAACCTTCCACACATTTCTGCACACGCCCTTGACCAAGACCTTATCCAATCGAAAATTGCTTATCTATTCAAAGTCTCATTCAATTTTTCCACATTATAATCAATGCAGTAATAAAAAACACATGTAAACGAATTATGTACACCGAAGAATTCAACAAAAAATATTTATCTTGGCGGTAAAGTATACTTGCTAGCGTCTAGTATCTAATTAATGAGCTTAATAATCCACACGTCATACTGTATATGATCAATGAAGTATCTTTGGAAATGAATGAATTAGAGGCTTAGGGGGTTTGGCTTATTGGACGTCTTCCGGTTTTGCGAAAACTAACTGTCGTACAATAAGATTGTTTCGCTTTTCACATGCATATGACTTTGCGATCATAAAGATTTCCTCATGTTTTCAGTTTGTCGTCAGGCCGCTATAAGATCAGTTGGTCAGGACAGTGCCCGCTTTTAATTTGTTGTTTCTAATTGTGTGCCCGTCGATAGACAGTATCTTTTTATTGAATCCATCTTCATTACTTTATGCTCGTCTATCCACGCGAAAAGTTGTTGTCGTCACGTGTAGATATTGAATTATGATGTCGTCATTGAAAAACGAAGCTTATTTCGCGAATAAAACGTTAAGCGTAAAAGCCAGTTTCTTTCGTTGTCGGCTAATAATTGTAAGCATAATAATTCAATCAGCGCAAAGAATATTGTCTCCAGTTGTTGTTCGGTTGCGCTACGAAAGGGGGCGGACGGGCCGATGTACGGGCGGATTGTGTGAAGCACGATCATAGGGATTCACTTGTGCTGATCGCGTAAACTTTGACTGATCGTTATGTTGTTCGCGACCCGCTTGGTATCCGGTTAATGTGCGATATCTAAAACAACTTCAACAAGCTCAGCTACATTTTAATACCGATGAATAAATTACTGTGCCAGCATTTATTCTGACGTAGCAAGACTTTGTCGACAGAGATTGTTCGTGGCCAGCTGTCTGTTTTTTGCGAAAAGTGATTTGGTCCCAATCCAATCATAGGTACCTTCTTCAATGGTTTCTTCTTGCAAACGAAACGATCTTGAACCCTTTTTTTTACTCTCTCGTTGGTTTGCGAAATTTCAAAAGCTTTTCCCTAATCTTTTGTATTAGACTTGTTTCGTCCGTCTTCTTGCGCGCGTATCTTTTCGTTTGTAGTTCGGTCGTTGGGCTCTGGTTGATTGTGTCGTTGTCGTCGGCGAATGGGCGTCGCATAGCCGTTAGAGCTCAAGAAGCTTTAGCGGAGTCTAACGTGTAAAGTGTATTTATGATCTACAACAACGAGATCGCTACGAAAATTTCAAAAGAACATTTTTTCGCACTATGTAAGTTTTCGTATGAAGGCCTGGCCATGCATAGAGATATCTGTACGAAGCTAGATACAAAGAGTATCTATAGCGTTTGAATATCGAAAGTGTTTGTGTGTTGGCGCGGTCATGATAGTTGTGATCACGTCGATTATATCCGTTAATATCGCGCCGGTCAGTCTAAATTAAATCTCAAATAGATACTCGATTCGGTAAAAGTTTTCTAGTTACAAATTTAGCTAGAGAAAAAATAAACAGAAGAAAGTGTTGTGATGTGTTGTGTTTTAGTTAGCTGTATTACGAAGAGTTGGCACGCGTCATGCTTGCATAGTGCGCGCAAGATTTAGCCGGTGGGCTGAGTAGTGACGACCGAATGGAATTTTGTGTGTACAGGGCCGTCTATTTTGGAAATGTGAAATGTTTGAAATTTGTGAGTAAAGCGACGTACTGCTGCAAGTGTTCAACTAAATCAGTATGTGAAATCTGCATTGTCCATGGATTAATCGAAACGGACACTGGGAGCTCTAGTCACTACTATCCCAACATACGAGCATGCTGATTTCAGGGCTCACAACTGACTGTACGATTCCATATCTATTTTTAACCGCAAATCATATGGTTTTACCACAAATTGACATAGTAAACCCGGAGCTGTTGATTTGAAGCGTAAACATCTGGGCGACAAATTGATTTTCATGTTGAGTATATCGTTTAGCAACGAAAAAGTCTGCAAATTAGCAGCAGGGTGTATCAGAAATTTCGTTAGAAAAAAATGTCAAAAACTGCCAATGTCGAGCTTGAATCGAATTGTTTGTGGGGGCGGCTTATAAGTTTCGAATTGGAATGGCATTGAAATCACTACAAAATGAATTCATTAAGCGATAAAGAGCGCAAAGTCAATGTCTCCGAGTCTAATTTTTAATTCCAGTCAGGCTGCGAAACGTGATATTCAGATCGGCATTGATCATTTTGCAAAGCTTTTCTAAGAAGATACTTGAGCTAAGTATCTATCATGCATCTTGTCTGGGCCTCATACATCTGATTACGATTTTAAATGGCTCGGGCTGTTGAAAAAAAGTCCGACACAAAGTTCATCTTGTCTAGGTATCGGGTAATATACTTGAATTGCCGTCATTAACGTTTCAACACGGCTCGAATTGTTTTAGACAGTGATAAGCTCTTTTTTGACGATAAGATACTGGGCATGGTGATTAGATACGTTTACCTGCTTACCTCGCTCGTAACTCAAATATCGTTAATTGAGATTTCCGTAGTAGTTGCTATTGTATTTGTTTTCATTAAATAAAAAAAAACCTGGTAGTCTGTAATGCACTATGAATAATTTAACTGTAGTCATCGTTGCAATTACGTAAAGTGCAAGGCGGGATCGCTGTATCTATGCATAAGATGGTGGCAGATTGCGTGTAGGCAAAATTATTGGTTTCGACGCAAGTAAATCTTTCCATGCGATCATCTCAAGTCGACTGCATGTTTCGATTTCATTGCATCATGAGAAAGTATGATGCAACCACACATTAGATACAAACAAAAACAATCACCTGCCATTTTTTCAAAACTCTTAGTACTCTAAAACATAAAATATGATCATAAAGACCACTTCAAAACACATTATATCCACATTTCGCTAATTTATCATATTAATGGCGTTGTTTATTTATAAAAATAGAAAAACGTTTTCCGAAAATACAAACAGATCGTGTGATCGATGGAAATACACATCAGTCGTTCATCTATTCATCTTTGCATCTTTCCATAAACACATCCGTTTCACATTCGCTCATATCTAAATGCTCTACGTGTAGTTTGTCGTCTCAGCGGATCGGACCCAGAAAAATAGTTTTGCGAAAAAATCATTGTGAAAATGTGGTCATGTTAAAATTTAAAAGATTTTTCTATGTTTCTTGGACTTTTCTGTCGTTTCTTGTCTCGCCTCTGTTTAAGCGATTAGGCTAGATGACGTTATTTTCGTGATAAAATACATAAATGTTATTCGAAGTGAAATGAACTGGCGGCATTGCTAGACGTGCCGTTTGAAAACTAGCAAAAAAAATGTCGTTTGTACGTCATGAAAGTTTCATCGTTCGATATATTTGAAGAGTTTTTTCTGCGAATAGTATAAAATCACTTTTACCAAATATATATATATATATATATATATATATATATATATATATATATATATATATATATATATATATATATATATATATATATATATATATATATATATATATATATATATATATATATATATATATATATATATATATATATATATATATATATATATATATATATATATATATATATATATATATATATATATATATATATATATATATATCATCAAAAAATTCATCCGATTGAACTGAAATTTCCAGGATACATTGATGTATATGCAGATTAGGGCCAGATCCCACAATAAGTTAATCTTTAACCCTTTGACGCCGGCGGCCATTTTAGTGATATTTGAAATATACCTATTTTTCTGCCAACATATAACTTTTGCAAAAATAAAGTTTATGGAATGAATTTTGAACGTGATCTAAATGGGAATCTGATAATTTTTTAAAGTTTTTTAACCCTATGTGTGCGCTAGGCGCCTGAAATGAGATTGGGAAAATTGGAAATTTTTTGAATTGCGATAACTTTTGACCAGATTATCAAATCATTACGAAACTTACACGGCACATTGTTGTTACTATGTTGTAGACACGTGTGGTATTTTATGAACGTCATGGCAACCCTGCAGCTACGGCAGGCATTGAAAGTGAAAACCTTCAAACCATCGACTCTCCTGAAAAATATTCGTCTTTTACAGTGAGAACCAACTCATATAAAAATCTTATGCTTTGTTTATACAACCAAAGCAAAACTTTTGAAATTTCACATCGGACAAGAACGGTAATCCTCCTCCAATTTACCTATATTTTAAGCATCGAAAATTTATGTTAACGAGAACTCATGACCCAATTAACCGATACAGTTGAAATTCAAAGAATGTATTGGTATTGAGTAGGACCAAATATGATAGAAGCGATTTTGAAATGCGGGCAACTCTGTGCCAGTGGTGCCATCTTGAAAAATTATAAAGAAAAAAAACTGCTTTTTGCCCTATAAATTCTGATTCAGCTACCAGATTTTCATGAAATTGACACAGTAACTGAACCTTACTGTAAGCCATCTTTGGTAGAAATTTGGTTGATAAATTCGGTTGGGTTTTCAAAATTCGCTCAGGAAAATGAAGCTTTTTGCCGTATAACTTCCAGTGCAGTCATGAAATCAAAACGAATTTCATATTTTTTTGTTCTATGATAATGCCAAAGCTCAGGGGGTTGCCCTTTGAAGCGAATGCTTAGCGATGGCGGTAGGGAAACACATATAGGAGAAGCCGATATCAATTATTCCATTATTCTTTTAAGTTCCACATTTATTTCTTATTTTCTAAAGCGCTAGTGTTATGCCTAGTTGCTACTAAAGCTTTAATGTGACACTTAATTAATGGAGCGCTGGTATTATGCCCAGTCGCCGACTGTTAAGACAACACAAGACGAACAAATACAGCCATGGACACGGCGGGATTCGAACTCGCGGGCTGTAGGTCGCTACTTCGGACTGACGCGTTAGCGAGCTAAGCTACCGACCCCCATGATATATGGAACTAAATATAGCCACTATTCAGAAGGAATCTGGTAAATAAAACCATTGTAGGGTTGCCAGCTATTGTTGATATTGTATTTATTTGCAATATCTTTATTAAGCGATTTTACCGTAAAGTTTTCAAACGATAATGATCTTGTAGTGACAATAAGCAACAAATATTAAGTTTTCGAAAACTTGAAAACTGTTGCCACTGGTAACCCTAAATTTCTTTGTATCCTATAACTTCTTCTTTGTACCACTTTAACGGATCGAAACGAAATTCGTAGAGTAGGTTGATTTCAATGTGAGGCAGGTGTGATATATTTTTGACTTTGATGCTAGCAAAGAGTTGCCAGCTCGAGGTATTTTTTGCTATTTTCGTATCCATAAATGCTACATTAAGTATTCATATCGCGACCATTTACAATGAAAATAAGTTACCAATGTTTAAATTTTCTAAGTTCTAGAAATTTTTTGGTTCCAAACATATTTCTTTTTTTGATCCTAAACATCTTTCTATCCCTGTAACTTCTGACGAAATCATCGGATCAAATCAAAATCAATAGAGTTATTTGATTTTGACGTGAGGAAATTGTGGGAGACTTTTAGTTGCAATGATGGTAAAGTGTTGCAAGCACTAACACATTTTCTTTGTTTATGTTATGTTATGCTGCTTTCAAAGTTTTGCAGTGTTTGGCTTTCTTAAATCTTGAAATTCCTGAAATCCTTTCCACCCTATGAATTTAAATGCATTGTTAAGATCAAAGTGATTGTGCACTCGAAACAGGTTGGAGCACGTGTGGTAGAATATGCACCCAAAATCTGCACGATTCTTCTACTCGTCACTGAACATTAGTATTTCTAGCGGTTCAGGTGCGCTAGAGTTTTTTTTTCTTTTTCTCTTATTTATTATATATTTATTTCTTTGAGTAAAATTATAAAGTAAATTGATTTATATATTTTGTTGTTTTTATTTAATTTTAATTCTATTTTTTTGGTTTTGTTTGGTTTTGGTTCGTTTGGTTTTTTTGCTACTCTCCCTTTTTGCTTTAACTAAACTTGTACGCGACCTTCGGGCAAAAATAGTCTTGTATCCTCCACATTCAGTTCACCATCCATTTTCGTTATCTCATGCACACACAACTGTTTAACATTCCTGGGCTTGCTTACTGGTTTTTACCTCTGTGTCCTTTTTTGTTTGCTCTTTGATCAAGGCAACACTGAGATAAGGAAAAGACTGAGTCCTGATTCTGAAAACTTGGGTCCTGGATGTATTGATTTCGCTTGGTTCATAATATATTTTAATCCTCTTTTATTTAATTTCACTTTATAATTTAATTTTTTTATTAAATAATTTTTAATAATTTCGTAAAGCTTTCGTTATTTTGTTTTTTATTTTTCATTCCTTTTCCTTTTTATGCCTATTCTTATTTATTTTTATTTCTTATTTTTTTATATTCCATACCCCCATTTCTTTTTTATTCTCTTTCTTCTAATTCTCTATCATTTTACCAACTTTCTTTATGTTTTTTACTCTTTTCTTTTTTTCTGTATCTTCTTATTTTTATTTTTTTATTTTATCACTTTGTTCCTAGGTTAGGTTAGGTTAGGTTAAAGTGGCTGCCGATCTACAGAGGTCTGTCGTCCGACACACGTAGGCACAAAAGAGGCCCGTTGTGATGCCACACTAATTAGTGACTCTCTCCTACTCACTAAACTCGGGAAACCATCTGCTTCCCTTGACAAATCGCGTTATCCCTTTTAAATCAACCAGGGATAACTCGGTCAGGTTTGAGAGAAAGGGAGCGCCAATTGCCGCCAGCCTTCTCCTTGCCAACGCCGGGCACTGACACAAGAGGTGGAGGACGGACTCCTCCTCATCCTCAGAGCCGCAACTCCGACAGAAATCGTTAAACTGCACTCCCAATCGTTGTGCATGCCGTCCTATGAGGCAATGGCCCGTAAGAACTCCCACTGTGCAGCGTAGAGCGCTTCGAGTTAAGCCTAAAAGCTGCCTGGTGCGATGCGCATCCATGGATACCCAGGACTGCCTTGCTATTGCACAGGATGATTCATCTGCCCAGGACGTCTTAGCATCCTCGAGATATTTTTGCCTAATGGCCAGTTTGACCGATGACATCGGTATACCTATTGAGAGGGAGCAGGAGACCTCCGGTAACAAGGTTCCAAGTCTTGCTAGCTCATCGGTCTCACAGTTGCCCTGAAAACCCCTATGTCCAGGTACCCAAATCAATTGAACAACCGAATGTCTCGACATCTCCCTGAGAGATGCACGGCATTCAGCAACAATCATGGAAACTGTACAAGGACCAGCAAGGGACTTAATAGCCACATGGCTATTTCAATAAATATCAATATTGACCTCGAATATTCGATTACACAGAAGCCAATCGATTGCCTGAAAAATAGCCGCAACCTCCGCCTGAAAGACACTACAATGGTCTGGTAGACGGAAGGACAGCTTGAGATTCAGCTCATCTGAGTATACACCACTTCCGACTCTACTGTTTAGCTTTGAGCCGTCAGTGTACACATGGATAAGCCCACTTTCGAGGGTGACACCATCACGCCATTCATCCCTACCAGGAATGCGAGTTGTGAACTCCAAATCTAGTAGGCACTGCGGAGCGATGTAGTCAACACCCGCTGGAGCGGGAACTCCCTCGACCAAAATCCTCGCATGGCCGAAATCTGTTCTATTCCAAGCCGAGATACAATTTAGTCTCACAGCGGCAAGATTAGCTTGCTGTAAGATAAGTAGATTGGTTGGCAGCCAATGAAGTAACACGAAGAGTGCCTTAGTAGGGGTGGAGCGGAGGGCACCAGTTACAAGTAGTGCAGCCATTCTCCGCACTTTTTCAATCTGCTGTTTGCAGGTAGCCTTAATAGCACCCTGCCACCAGAACACCACCCCAAACAATAGAATTGGCTCAACCACAGCAGTGTAAATCCAAGCAACAGTACGAGGTTGTAATCCCCAATTCGCTCCTATGGCCCTTTTACAGCAGTAAAGTGCATTGAAAGCCTTCCGAGCTCTTTCTGCTACATTGTAGGTCCATAGTAACTTCGAGTCAAGGATCAGCCCTAAGTACCTGACCCTCTGGCTCAAGTTAATGGAGACCCCATTCAACTTGGGTAACTCAAAAGACGGAACTTTGTACTTCCTTGTAAACAGCACTAGTTCCGTTTTGTTAGGATTCACATTCAAGCTGCACTCACGACTCCAACGTGAAAGTATGTCAAGAGAGTGATTTAGCCTCTCCGATAGCGTAGATAAATACTTTCCCGACACTGCACGGCTATGTCGTCTGCATAAGCAATCACTTTGCAGCCAGCGCGGCCCAATCTCATTAGAAGAGTATTCACCGTGATGTTCCACAGCAGGGGAGAGAGGACTCCATCCTGAGGTGTGCCCGTACTGACTCCTCGTCTTACGCTGGCATCCCCCAGGGAAGAGATAACCACTCTACTTTTGAGAAGCTGCGCAATAAAAGCAATCAGCCGCTCGTTCACATGAAGCACCGAGAGAGCCTCAACAATAGCGTTAGAATTTGCGTTGTTGAAGGCCCCCTCGATGTCCAAGAAGGCGGCAAGCGTATATTCCTTAAGCACAAGAGATTTTTCCACTTGCTCAATAAGGACGTGAAGAGCAGTCTCAACAGATTTACCTTTGGTATAAGCGTGTTGTGACTGCGAGATCAACATAAGATCAATTGATCTCTTAATATGGTAATCAATGATCCTTTCCAAAATCTTAAGCAGGACTGAGTTAAGACTTATTGGACGGTAGTCCTTTGGCCTAACATGAGAAACTTTTCCTGCTTTGGGGATAAACACAACTCTAGTTTCCCGCCAGCTGGTGGGAACATACGAGAAGCGTAGGCAAGCGTTATAAATCTCTCTGAGCCATGGTAGCGATACTTCCATGGACTGCTGAACGTCAGCCGCAAGCACGCCATCCGGGCCCGGGGATTTAAACGGCTCGAAGGAGTTAATAGCCCACCTCAGCTGAGAGTCTGATATTCTGAACGGCGGGGCTCTACTGTAATTTAGTTCCGTTTGGTGCACTGTCCCTATAGGGCAATAATTGCCCGGGAAATGTGCGTCCATGAGAACGTTTAGAGTATCTGCGCTCGAACTAGTCCAAATGCCCTCAGGGTTCATGATGCACCCCATAGCCTTTGGTGTCGTGCTTAATACCTTGCGAAGGCGATTCGCCTCGCTAAGACTCTCTACGTTTCCACAGAAAGATCTCCATGAGGACCTCTTAGCCTTGCGTATGGCATACTTAAACGCCTTCAGCTTCGTTTTATACGCCGACCAGTCATTAGATCTTTTCGAGCTATTAAACTCCTTCCTACATTCTCTCCGCAGGATGCTGATTTCCATACTCCACCAGGGAGGCTTAGGATTGCCCCTGGCCGAGGGTGGCTTACATGCTTCCCTAGACGCGGAATTGAGAGAATTAGTAAGGGTGCCAACCGCCCGATCCAATTCATGGTAGCAGTCAATGCTCCTAGGAGCAGTTTCCAGTGAGGATCGTACCAGAGAATGAAATAGTTTCCAGTCTGTCCTCTTTCTGTTGATAAAGGCTACCTGCACAGCAGAGCTGCGGCCAGCCACGTTATACGATATGTACCTATGATCAGAGAATGAGCACTCTTGTAGAACCCTCCAGTCACGGAGTAGATGCGAGTGCCGCCCACTAATCAAGGTAACATCAAGAACCTCCCTGCGGTTTGAGGTAAGGAAGGTTGGATCGCTACCAGTGTTGGCGATGAAAAGGTCGTGGGCCAAGATGAAGTCAAAAAGTTCCTCACCTCGGCCATTAGTGTTGGAGCGACCCCATACTTCATTATGAGCGTTGGAGTCAGCCCCTAGAATAAGAGGCACACCAATCTTTGTGGCTTCAGCCACAACACCCTTGACAATGTCGTAAGGTGGGCTGTCGCCATGATCGTGTGCCATGTAGCAAGAAACAAACCAGTATGATCTCTGGTCAATTTCCACTGCAATACCCATGTTATCCCTGTCACTGAAATTGTGTAGTACAAGGACGTTTATGGTTTTCTTGACAAGAATGCAGACACGTGGCTCATGTAAGCCGTCGGGTACCACTAGTCTGTATCCATCGGTGCGTAACCCGCAAACCCGGTTTTTGGCAACCCATGGTTCTTGGATTAGAATCAGCTCCTCCTCTGTCCTAGACAGTCGGAAGAGCCACTTTGTTCCTATATAATCTTTAATCCTTTGGCGCCGGCGATCATTTCAGTGATATTTTAAATATACTTATTATTCTGTCAATAAATAATTTGTGCAAAAATAATCGATCGTGTTTTAAATGTGAATATGATATTTTTTATTTTTTTAACTCTATGTGTGCCCTAGGTGCCTAAAATGAGAGTGGAAAAATTTGAAAATTTTTGAATAGCGATAACTTTTGACCACATTACCAGATCATTATGACACTTAAAGGACACATTGATGTTACTAAGTTGTAGACTCGTGTATTTTTTGTGAACATGCTGGCAAGTCTTCAGCTGCGGCAGGCGTTGAACTTTAACTTTACTAAACTTTACTCTAGGTCGTGTTTGGTTGAAACACGGTTGAAAAATTCGGTTGGTGCTGCCAGCTATGGTAATTTTGTTTTCTTGGGTTTTGAAAATTCGCTCAGTATAATAAAACTTTTTACCCTATAGCTTCCAGTGCAGTCATGAAATCAAAACGAATTGCATATAATAAATGGAACTTATTATAGGCATTATTCAGAAGAAACCTGTTTAAAAAAACCATAATCGGGTTGCCAGCTATTGCTGGTTTTGTATTTATTTGCAATATCTTTACTAAGCGAATTTATCGTAAAATTTTCAAATGGTAATAATCTTGCAGTGAAGGTAAACATTAGATATTAAGTTTTGGCAAGTTTGAAAACTTTTGCGGATGGTAACCCTAAATTTCTGTGTACCCCTATAACTTCCAATGCAGTCATCGGATCGAAACGAAGTTTGCAGGGTAGGCTGGCTTTAACGTGAGGCCGATGTGACATATTTTTGCCTTTGATGCTAGCGGAGGGTTGCCAGCGCGATGCGTTTTTTGCCATTTTCGTATTAATAAATGCTTACATTAAATATTCTCATATCGCGAACATTTACAATGAAAATAAGTTACCAATGTTTAAATTTTCTAGGTTCTAGAAATATTTCGGTTCCAAACATCTTTTACTTTTTGATCCCAAACATTCGACGAAATCATCGGATAAAATCGAGATTGATAGAGTTATTTGATTTTGACGGGAGGCAGTTGTGAGACATTTTTAGTTGCAGTGCTGGTAAAGTGTTGCAAGCACTGATCATTTTCTTTATTCATGTTACAAGAAATGCTGCTTTCAAAGTTTTGTAGTGTTTGGCTTTCCCAAATCTTGAAATTCATGCAAATGGTAGCCCTGAAATCCTTTCCAACCTGTGAGTGTAAATACCCTTTCTCCTCGAGACAGGTTGGAGCACGTGTGGTAGAATATGCACTCAAAATCTGCACGATTTTTCTATTGTTCATCGAACATTAGTATTTCTGACGGTTCAGGTGCGCTAGAGTTTTTTTTGTTCTTTTTGTTCTTGTGTTAATCATTTTTATAATTTCAAATACAAATGCAGCTTGTGTAAAGCTTCGAGCTATCAAGATTTTTATTTCAAAAAGCATTTCACCATAAAACCAGTGTTATCAAAGACATCCTAGAATGCCTTATTTTCTAATTAGTTCCCACTAGAAATCACGTGGTTCGCTTGTCATTAATCTCAATAGTTTAATCCTTTGTAGGAGCTAAAAAATTTTTTATGATTTCAAAATACGACAGACAGTTGATTAAATTCCACGAAAACTGATTCAATGTGACTTCATAGCAATGCTACTATTTCATTCCTTAGCGTCGCAGCATGAATAATAAACACAAGAATCATACACGTCTAGACGAACCCAGACGTTTTATCATCTTTTCA
This sequence comes from Nemotelus pantherinus, assembly GCA_963978885.1. NCBI lineage: Eukaryota > Metazoa > Arthropoda > Insecta > Diptera > Stratiomyidae > Nemotelus > Nemotelus pantherinus. Next base: position 168,239,903 of record OZ022263.1, read on the forward strand.
ATATTGTATAACATATTAGGGTGTCTATCATTTACGGTTGACTATAGCGACTGACTCAACATGACAATTCCAGGTTTTCACTGAAAATTTGTTCTGAAATCAGCATGCACGGAAACGTACAGAAGAACATGTTGGAATGTGTCGTTTAAGTATTCACATGTTCCGTCTAAATTTTCAATTAATCAATTTAATTCGATTAGATGTGCGAAAGAACCTCTAATATTTAACGAAAGTCATTTCATGAGCAATTTGACATTTACAAAACTATGGCTCTGAGCAACGGTACCGATAATGACAACTCGGAAGACGAAGTCGTTCTTCGCATGCACTCGCAATCCGACATTGAAAATTCAAATAAGGATAAACATCGTCATACGACTGATGAGCTTGGTCTTGTCAAGCAATCTCCTCACACAATCTACTTCATACGTTCATACAGCGTTCGTAACACTGATACGAATGCCATTGATCCGGAAAAAGATGCAATCCGGGAATTGTCCCGTATCCGTTCAATACTTAACGACAACGAATTGGATATAGTGCGTTGCAAGAGTGATTCGCGAATATCGTTGCCTGTTCTTCGACAGGAGCGCGGACTTCGGACTAGATCCGTTCCGACATCGTCACCGCTGAAACAACAAAGTTCATTTTTGCGAAGAAGTTTTCACAATTTCTGGGGTAAAAGCTTCAGCCGGAAATCGAAATTGATTGCCGCGCCCAGTGTGGGATCGAAAATTGGTGGTGGTCGTAGTTCGAGTAGTGGTAGTGATAGGTTCGTGAAGAAGGGAAAGACGAAAACGCGACGGGAGAAAATTGAAAAGAGCGGTGGTGATGATGGTAATGGAGAAGTGTTGTGTTCGAGCGGGGCGGAAAAAGTTAGTGAAAAGTGTGACACGTTGCATGAGGAAAAGGAGAAAGAAGTATTGGAAGAGGGCAGTAGTGATGTTCCGGTGCGGCGAAGTAATAGTACGAGTTCGAGTTCGCAAAGTACAAGGTATTTATGATTTTGTGTTGATTTATTTTTAAGTTTTTAAATGTTTTGAGATATTTTGTTATTGTTAGGCTTTTTTATAACAATTAGAAATTAAGGTATTTGTTGTTCCTTTGTATATTTTTTTTGATAAAAAAATTCTCTTATGCAAACTACTGTCATACAATTTTGCACAATCCACGTAGAGAAAGCCGTCAAAATGCCAGGTGTTTTAAAAATATTAATTTTTAATGATGGCATGAACATATTGGAATAAAAATACTGTAAACTTTGTCAAAAATGCTTATGATGAAATTGATTATTTGTTTATTTATTTATTGACAATTTCAAAAACAAAATGATTCCTGCAGAAAATATGGACATTTATGGAATTATTAAAAACAATTATTTTTTTTTTATTTTATTTTATTAATTCACCAAACAAGGTACAAAATCTTATATAAAATAAAAAAATAAAAAAAATAAAATGGAAAAGTAAAGTGAAGTAAAAAGTAAAAACAAACAAGTTAAATAAGTAACAAACAAATGAAAAAAGTAACAAAAAGATTAATAAATAACAATCAATAAATAAAAACATTGACATATAAGCTATGGCTTAAGGTTTAGGGGTATGGATGGCATGCAAAAGAGAGGATTTGAAGGATGATTTGGAAATCGTAGGGGAATATAAGTGACTTATGCTGTTGAATATTCTGCAGCATCTATTTATAGGCTCATTTGCTGCATATGTCGTCGAATGTGAATATTCTTTTAGGAAACGATTGGACCTGGTGTTCCTCACAGGGATATTTATCGAAATTTTACTATTCAGGAATTCTACATTAATAGCGCCTCTAATGACGTCGAATGTGAAGCAGGCCGATATCATTATTCTTCTGGAGGCTAGTGTCGATAGGTTTAAATGACCCAGTCGAAACTCATAAGGGGGTAAGCTATTAAAATCATAAGGGTTGTACAGTTCTCTCAAGGCGAAAAGTAGAAATTGTTTTTGTATTGACTCGAGTCTGTCACTGTAGGTTTCAAAAGCGGGATTCCAGCTAATGCAAGCGTATTCGAGAATAGGACGTACAAGTGAAGTGTATAAGGATCTTGTGACCCACAGACTACGGAATTCTTTGGCACGTCTTTTGATGAAACCTAGCTGTTTGTTCGCACGAGAAAGCATTTTATCAAAGTGTAAGGTGAAGCGGAGTTTTTCATCTAAGATAACACCGAGATCAGCAATGTTATCAACTCGGGTTAGCATATTATTGCCGAGAAAGTACGTATTGTGTGTGACCGTGCATTTCCTGGAAAAACTAATAACTTGGCATTTGTTGATATTGAGAGAGAGCTTGTTTATATTGCACCACTGATCAAGTGAATTAAGCTTGGATTGGAGAAAGGGGGCATCCGATTTCGATTCAATAGTCTGATAAAGTTTGAGATCGTCTGCATAGAGTAAATGAGGTATGCCTGCTAGGACGTCAGATAAGTCAGAAATAAATATATTAAAAAGAAGTGGGCCGAGGTAGCACTAACGTTTTTCGATAAAAATCCTTGAAATTTTACACATTGTGTGCGATCGCGAAGGTAGGAGGTCAGCCAGCTGAGTAAAGACCCGGCAATACCAAATTTCTGAAGCTTTAGAATCAAGGTAGAATGGTCAACTCTGTCAAACGCCTTACTGAAGTCAGTGTAGACTGCGTCAATTTGGTATCCTTTTTCCATTTTGCATAGAACGTCAGAGATTAGAATTGTCAAATTCGTGGTAGTTGAGCGACCTTTTCTAAAGCCATGTTGTTGCTCGTTCAAACGGGAATCAACAAGCGGAGAAAGTTTATCGTATACCACCTTTTCGAAAAGTTTCGGAATCGAAGACAAAATGGCAATGCCCCTATAATTTCGGATACAGCGTCGATCACCATTTTTGAATATGGGTGTGACATACGAAAGCTTCCAACAGAATGGGAAAATTCCCGACGAAAGTGATCTATTAAAGAAAATATGCAAGGGATCTATAAGCTGCTCTACACACTTGCGCAAGAAGATCGGAGGAAGAAAATCAGGCCCAGGGCCTTTGTTGCAGTCGAGATCCAAAATAGCTTTACGTATTTCATCACGGGAAATTTCTAAATGGTTCACAAAAGCTGTTGAAGCTGAATCAGCGGAAGAAAGGTGTGAGTTTGATGGGTCTGGTGCATTGAAAATTTCTTGGAAACTATCAGCAAATAGGTCACATATCTCTTTAGGAGAGGAAGACGTTATATTATTAAGAAACATGGACGATGGATAGCCAGTCGTTTTTCGCTTCACATTAACAAAATCAAAGAATTTTTTCGGGTCGCGGACTATATTTTCGCCGGTTGTTCTAATGTAAGTGTCATAAGCCTCATGAGACTTTGCTAAAAATTGCTTAGCAACTTCATACTATTCTTCCCGAATAGCAGGAATAACATCGGTATTTTCTTTAATAAGCTTATAAAGTTTGTTCCTACGATTTCGCATATGCCTAAGGTCCCTATCAAGCCATGGCTCAGACAATTTATTCTTTTTTTTATCTTTGGAACATATCTTTCAACGGCGTCAAATATTTTGTTGTAAAAAGAGGAAATGGCTGTCTCGAGATCTTGTGTTGAAAGAGTAGTCGACCAATCAGTAGCATCAAGAACATGTTTAATGCTTTCATAATCAGCATTACGGAAGTCAAATACAATTGAGTTATTGTAAGTTTTCAAGCAAGTGGAATCTGGAGTGGAAAGTTCGACTGACAGTGCTGTATGGTGTAAACTATTGCAAAAAAGATGCTCTGCGTCACTAGTTGGACTAACCACTACTTCGTCATAAGCATTTGTGAAAACAAGATCTAACCAATTACCATTTTGGTTAGGAGTTTGGGAAAAATGCTGCAAATCATTACCATAAAAGGCACTCGCAAGATAGAAATCGTTGGTGTCTACAAGGTTTACGGGGAGAAGGTAAGAGTCATTTTCATCCGGAACAAAGCAAAGATTCGGACGATTGAAGTCACCCAAAACTATTATTTTATCTTTTTCGCTAAGTGATGTTGCTAATGAAGATATTATGTCACAAAAATTGCTGTAGATGGACTCGTCAGATCTAGGGGGGATGTAGACAACAGCGATGTAAATTGAGTTGTTATTAGTGGAGATCCGAACAATTATACATTGGAAGAAAACATTTGGAGTGGTATCTACAAGCTCACTTGAAAGTGTGTTGCTAACAGCAAGTAAGACACCACCTCCTCGCGACTGACCCGTAGAACAATAATCACGGTCGCTTCTGTAAATAGTCCAACTACTATCAAGAATCTCCTCATTCTTATGAGAGGCATTAAGCCAAGTTTCGGTGATGGCGAGTAAATCAAAATGGCACGATTTGGCGTCAAGGTATAATTTACTTAGTTTGCCTCTCATACCACCACAATTGTGGTAATAAAGTTTGAGGCTTTTCTGAGATCGGTTAGGAAAAATGCCTAAAAGGGTTGCCTGATCTTCGAAGAGATTCAGATGTCATATTACTACCATTAGAAGAATAATTTATATTGCTCGTAGAAGGAGCTAAGTTTGCGGCGGCCTGACTGGAAACCTTGGAGGAGTGTTTATTAGCAGCGTTGGTACACCTGCTTGAGGGAGAAAATGCCGTGTTAACTGCTGGGGGTATCAGTGCATTACTATTATTATGAGTAAAAGCATTGGAACAGTCAGATTAGGAAGAATTATCTGTTGTCATTGAAAATTGGGACTGAGTACGTGATGAGCGAGTTTTATGGGTGGAAGGAAATTGGGTAAAGGTGTGACTAGGGATACAATTTTTTCTTACAATTTTTTGTTTTTTCTTATACCTAGTTTTGTCGGTGATGTTTCTCCAGGGGCTGAATGTCACTCCTTTCCAATTGATGGAGCTTTTGTTTCCACTCAAGCAAGTAAAAAGCCAGGCATATTTTGATGGGATGAAGACCTTACACCGTCTTGAGGATATATGTTTACGCTGGGATAAAAATTTCACTTCGTAGTCTTTTATATGAAAATCCGCTTCGAGAATCTTTCCCAACCATTCGTCGTCAGCAGAATAAGGAATCCCTTTCACAAAGAATGCACTTTTGTTTACTGAAGTCGTTAAATTGGAAGACGTGCTCTTATTGTAAGGAATATCGTTCGTTTTTTTTATTTTTTGTATACGATTCTGCCAATCGTTTTGGGACCAAAAAGTACCGAACTTGTAAATTGGTGTTTCACCGTTGAGGTTCGAAAATTTTTGCTGAATAGATGGAGTTGTACCCTCAGCTAGATTCCTTATAGGCGATGTTGCTTTGTCCTGCGTCCTCGTATTCATAGCCGTTGTGTTATTATTTATTTCCAACGTTGTGTTAAGGAGCTCCTGATGGAGTGTTATCTCGTTCGCTAATAACTCTTCGTCTGCATCATTTCTTGAGGTTTTGCAATGACGGTCTAAATCCTCCAACTTTCTGCTGATATCAGCTAATTTTAGTTGTTGCTCAGAAAAAGCGTCTGTGAGTCTGTCAGTTTGCATTTTTAACGTTCGTGAAAATTGTTCAAAATTTACAAGCGTACCTTTGTTGTTTGTTTGGCAAGTATCATTAGCGTTATTGAGAGTGGACAAATTCGATGCAATGGAACCCATTTTATCAATTAGAGTATCCATTTTCTTCCCAAGCGTGTCAAAAGACTTTCCGTGGCTAATACTGTTCGATTTAGAAAAGGTAGACGCCAGACCATCGAAATGACTTGATATTTCCGACAGGAATTCTTCATTTGCTCGCGCTTGTGCAAGTTGCTTGGATATGATATTGTCTTTTTCCGAATTAAGTGTCCCAATATAGCTAATTAAGTTGTCGTACATAATTTTTAAGAGTCTTTCAATATTTTGGCAATCTGTACAGATAAAATGACTCTCGAGATACGGATGGAACCAATCTCTGGGAGCACCCATGCAGGCACCGTGCAACTTCCTATTGCAGAAAGCTTTGCATATCACGAATTTCATCGTGTTGTCGAATGCAAAGCAATTTTCGAGGCTGCACTTGAAGCTCATGATTAATTAATGAATTTGTCGATTCGATGCTCAGAAGAATCCAATATGATAAGTGCCCGAAAGTATGCAATTATATTGACTTGGTATCTTAGACAAAAACCAATTGGTTGGTAGGTAAGTGAAATATATGTATATATTTTATTTTTAATCGGTCGTTTAAGCCGAAACTTGAACATATCAACATTATGATTAAAGTCGGTACATTGTAGAAGCAATTGGCCCAATGTAAAGGTGTGGATACGATATTAATATTTGAGATCATTTTACTTGTAAGTGCCAGTCTTGTTTCTGCCTGGTTACGACTTAGTATATTGATGAAGGCGGAGGAGGTGGAGTCATCCAGGCAGCTCGGAAAGTGAGCATTTACGAGGAATTTAACATTTCTGAGCTGTTACTTGTACATTCTCCATCTGGCTTACGTACCAAGCTTAGCGTGACAAGGTGTTTAGCAAGTACTTACCTAAGTCTCGGCGTTTCTGAGGTGGCTTCAATTCTGCCGCACAGCTCCTTCTAGGAGCTTCACCTGGTTTTCCGTATTCCTGATTTATAGAGTCTTAGAACGACCTTGTATTCGTCCCCGCATTCGCTGTAATCAGCTACTTTGGCTTGAACAGTTTCCGTACTTGTCTTCTGCGAAGTCTCAGATCGCTTTTCCATCAGGGTGGCTTGAGGTTGTACTTAGAGCAGTTCAAAAGCTTTCACGAATTTTCCGGGAGTATATTTAATGCTACCTCCAGGTCCGCTGCAGAATCAATCCTGGGAAATCAATCCATTAACATATTCCTGATTTGAAGGTCTGTCAGTTTTATTATGAAACGAAAAAATTGTAGGTTACGCTGAAATTCAGAGTGAAACTATTGTATCCAGGATTAGAGAATGATGGTGCTCAAAAAAAACCCTCCAGTTCTCTATTGATAGGATGGATTGTACAGAGTGATGTCTAGCACGTTTTTGCTGAGAGGTTCTATTTAGCTAGGGATGTTTCCCCTAATTGCTAAACCTAAGTCATAATTGATAGTAGATAAAAACAAAGACTCAGCTTTTTCGTTAATGTCCTTGCTGATCCATACAGCGGGATGCACATTGGCGTCCGCTCCTATGAGCAGAACTTTCTTTTTCAAGAGCGACTCCGTGACGAGTTTTGTCACCATCTCTGGAGGAGCGGGTCTGTCTTGTGCCCCTCATTCGCCATGATGATTAAAGGATCGGTGCTGAAATCAGATAGTAGATAAGCGCGAATATTCTTCCTCATCATCATAGCTGTTTTGATTTGGGCCTACTACAGTGGAAAAGAAGAAATTGAAATACTGTGACCCTAGTCCAGCTACTCGAACTTCTACAGGGAACCAAGGCTCATGAACTAGTTCCACGTCAAACTTCGTGTGGAGTCAGGAGTAGTTCGGCCGAAGTCAACCTGCTGTTGTGCAGATTAATCAAAATAAGCAGATGTAGTGCAGCAAGATTTGTGACTAATTTTTTTCTGAGTGAAAACTTTGCGTACCCAGGAAAAAATTAGTTCCTAAAGATTAGGATGAGTTGGTCAAAGTTTTACCTCACCTTAAAAAAGTTTGTTTCATGTGACGGCAGTCTTACACATATAAAAATTTACATTTAGATAACCTGGGTATTGAGAATGCCGAAAAATTTCCCGGAAATGGCGTAAGGGTAATTTTAGGGATAAATAGGAATTGTCTGGGAGTAAGCCGCAGTGCCTATCTGGCAGCACTGACTCGGTCTGAAGTTTGATCGCTGGCCTGTGCAAGAGACGACGTCTATATGCCAAAATTGGTTGTAAACGTAGCTATTCTTTAGTCAAAATAATTGTTATGTTGTCGGTTGCGGTGTCGGTCGCCCCAGCACAGGTTAGCCGTTCTATCTCTTACGCGAAGTGAAATAGGTTTTTGCCAAGCCCATTTAAAAATGCGCAGAGCAATCTTTGCTTGACTTAGGCGCAGCTTAAGTACTATATGTATATAGTTCGAAAAGTACGTGATTTGTGATACAATTTGCGATATTTATTTATTTATATATTTGCGATATTATTTAAATAAATAGCAATATCCAAGTCTAAGTTGAAAAAAGACAGAAAGTACCCCGCCAAGCATCGCTCCTACGATCAGATACGTTTCTCATTCCCACTAGGCAATATACATGTGCTTTGCCAAAGAGACTATTTTAACGAATGGCGATTTATGCAGTATTGTTTTTCTTAAAACGTTTTTTGAGTATTATACACAATAACACAATGGGGTCAGCTTCATTGCAGAGCCTCTTCTTCCTAGCAGCAGTAAGCCGCTTAGTCAAGAAACAAACAATTAAAATTATCATCATCCCCCCAAAGGGAATAGGATAGGAAAGGAACCCCAAACCACACTCTCGACACATTAAATTTGAAATTAAATTATATAATAATTAAAAAAAACATAAATAGGATAAATGGATAATAAAGAAAGTAAGATAGAGTTAGTTGATAGTGTTGTGACTGATCGCGCAAAATAAAATGTCAAAATATGAATGATGCTAGCGACGCGGCGAGTAGCGCAACTCGTAATAGCTGTATAGCGACAACAGCAATAATACGACAACAGCATTAAGCATAACTATTAAACATTAAAAACACCCGATCCATATAGAATAAAAATAACTGTAAAAACTTTAGCTATATAAGTAGGAGACTCATGATAACAAAGGCAGTCTGATAACAGGAGCCATACCAGATAGGCACTGCAGACTAATGAGAATAGAAACCAAATGTTTTTATTTCATTCCTTTTAGTAATACCGTGAGTCTGTTGCAAAGCGGCGACTTGTTCGCCAAGCATAAGACAAAAGGTATTACTATTCGCAAACAATATTTTATTCCCATTGCAATAGGAAGTTAGCGGAAAACATGAAAAATAAAAAGCATGCAAAGAAGAAGAAGAAGCTCTTTCATAATATAAATTAAAATTAATTGAAGGATTTTCAAGGAGAAAACAAAACGAGAGAAACTGCCTCCCAGACAGCAACAGAGTGCTGGTATGACATCTTATAACTACTTTCGATACCATTTGACGAGTAAAAAGAATATCTTCGAAACTTTTATGCAATGCAATACACACAATTTTGTTTGTTGCCAGCGAATGTTCGCTGCGCTTACTGTTTCTTGATGGGATTATACGCACGTCAATACATTCTCACCTATCAGCTAACACGGATATATACATTCTCACCTGTCGTTTGAGAGTATGCTTTTCTCACTTTTGCATATGATAAAGTGAACTTACTTTGGTTTTGGTTCTTCTTTGGTCCCAGCTGATGGTAAATCCTTCACTCCCTACCATTCTCTTCCATCAATCAATACCGTTCTTTTCGTGCTATTATTTATTAGTACTTATGATATGGTTTGGGTCCGTCCCTCTTCTAGGGTGCAGTGTCTTTGCCTCGCTCAAGAGATTTAAAAAGCTCTTCCTTACTCTGGCACCTTTGAGCATTCGCTTCGTGCTGCTTGAATGCTACTGTTACTATTAGGGGTGGGAACCTTTGTAGCTTGGAGAGTTAATCCTGAAAGAGTCTAGCATCGGTTCCACCAATTTCTTTTTTTTTTGTGATGAGTCCCCTGTATGAATATCTGCTATGGTCGCCAACTGAATAACTTCATTGCATTGCAGTCGTTAGATATTGACAACCCTGGGCCTGCTCCCTGACGGTATCTAGTATTGGGTATTCGACTATCTTCACCATAACTGTTTCTTCTTGCTTGCCTTTCATGCCTTTCATGCTTGCCTTTCATTATTTCATTCATGGTCGTCTCCGCTCGGTTTGTTCATAGCAAAGCAGTTAAACATCTGACAGGGTTGGTCACTCCCTTGAGCTCTCACAACGACGAGGTGACAGTCCATTGAAGGGGAAACTACTAAACTAGTAGCTGAAATCATTCTCGCTAGAATGTCTGCCATGCGCTGTATATAGGAGATTTTCATTTCTAAGACAAAAATCTCGTTTTTTACTTTACATATTACCTTGTACATTATGCAAATTATGCTAGAACCCATTAATTATTGTCTAAGCTCAGCGATCCAGTCATGTGTCACATTAAATTCACCATCAGAAATGTTAGAGTCATAATCATCAAACGATTGTTTCAGAAAGCATTAAAAATTTTTACACTTCTCAGTCATCATTTCTAACTTATTTAGTCAGCATTTGTTTATTTGTGGCCTACCACTTACACATCAATTAAATTTTAATTTTTTCTTTTGCTGGTCATGTCAACCTGGACTTGCTTGGACACTTAGAGACAGAATATTCTCGAAGTAAACACAAAGCTATTAAAATTTATACTCTGTTATTTTATCTGTTGAAAATAATATCTCTACAACATTGCACTTAAAAACAAGTAGTTAGATGTTAAGATAAAAATTTACAATATTTGCAAATGTATTGCAAATAAACAAAACCATTATAACGGAGCTAATGTTTCATACATACATTAATGGCAAAATCTGCTGCGAAATACATATTATGTGAAATGGTTCAGATAAAGATAAAATATATGAAATCAACACAAGATTTGAACTCAAAACAATTGATAAAAACCGTTTTGGGGGAGGAATAAATTACCAATGTGTAATCTGTATACATGTGATAAAAATGTGAACATATTCCAGAAAAATTTTGACATTGAATGCTATGAACTGGTTTTTTTTTTGTAATGCAAAAGAAACAAAAATAATTTGTGATAAAATTCTGCTTGATATCAGCTTGTAGCTGACGCCGGTTTTTGTTTTCATTTATTTCCTATCCTAATGGACTAAAAATCCCAGAATTTTGCATATTGATGTACACATAACCCTGATTCAGACCTTGAACTTGTTTGTCATTGAAATTTGTCAGGTGGTAGTTATCATCTACTGTTTTTTTTTTTTTTATCATATTTGAGTCACGAAGTGAATCACAAGACTGATAGTACTATGTGCAAATCGTTCACCAGTATGACTGTAATTAAACTTCATAGAGCATTATCGCCTGTAAACTTGCAATTAAATTTTCGCTGAAAAGATTTGAAAATAATTTTGTTGCTATAGCTAAATTTTTCCGATTTGTTTCAAACAAAATCTTTTGTAAAAAAATTGATTGTTTTTTCTGCTAATACGTTTGACGTCAATTCAATTCTATTCCAATAAAAGATTAATGCAGTAAACTAAATACATATAAACTGTCAAATATCATCTCATGCCATTAGCTCAGACGATAATCAAAAACAGATGTAGCTAAAATCATACCAGCTCAGATCAGAAAACCAACAACAAATACTGTAATCAAACAAGCAATTAAATAAAATAGCATGCAACATTGTTATCAAACATATGTGCGTATAGAGACATACATACATTGTGTGCTGGTATCGAATCCACTTAAACACAATGAGATAATTTCGAATCGAGTGTCAATCAAACATTCACCATGTGGCTTATCAAAATAGCGCAATTTGAAAAAAAAAAAAAATTATTTAATTATGATACAAACAGTTAACGATATTTTCGTGAATTATATATGACACCTTTGTTTATAAAAAAACAATAACAAGTGGACCTGAATTTTGTATACATACAAACACATATATATTTACATAAAACAGTCACATGACTTACGTGAGCAATGCAGATAAATGTAGTGTATTTATAATGAAAATTAACGATGACGATTTTGATTACCCTTTACTGATTTAGTGTTAAATAGAGATTATTTATAGAGCTCACGTGAAAATCGAGCGTAAAAGTAAATGTATTCATCAATTTGCTGATGAATGTTGTACAAAATTTAGGAAAACTTTTATAGAGAATCGGAGGTATTAATAGATTTGGCGATAGATTGAATTTAAAATAAAATTAATTAAAAGATTCGTTCGAAAATATAAATTTGCTTTCTGATAAATATAGCAGCCAGGAGATGGTAGTGACGATTGACAATGTTGCTGTGCGCAACTCTAGTCATCAGGCTCAGTTGTTTACATTGACATTCCAATCTCAGTTAATTGCTGAATCGCCTGACGGTTCTGCTTCCAACCGTCAAAGGGTAAGAAAGGAAGTCAATTGCTTCCTCAATACACACCACTGGCCATATTTTCATCCGAAAATCCTTCGGATGGTCCGCAAAATGCAAATGCGCCATATAAATAGTAGGAACTCTTCTGGGCATGGTTAGGTTAGGCGGTACTGGCTGGCACAAGGCCACACATAGACCTACTGGTCCATAGTGATACCAGATAAATGGATCTCGAGAAAGAAAATTTAGTCCAAGCGTCCATCAAAGGCCCCGGACTTTTTCACTAGCTGAAGGATGTCCTTCAGCTTTTGCTATGCCGCGTGCGAATGATCCACCAACCAGGGCTCACCGAAGTATCGCAGTCTGGTTTTCCCCAGTGCCGGGCAGTGACACAGGATATGCTGGATTGTTTCTGAGACTCCCTGCTCTTGACACATCCTACAGATGTCACTCGTTTGGAGTCTCATTTTCATAGCATGTGCTGCTACGAGACAATGGCCAGTTATGATTCCAACGAGTCGTTTGCAGTCAGTCCTTGTTAACTCGAGGAGGTATTAAGTCGCCATTCACGAAAAGTAGCCAAGATTGTGTCCATTCAGAAAAATTGCTAAAGTAAAGAGGTCAGCAATTTCTGTTCAATCTCTCTATTTCCTAATCTGGGGAAGATTTTTGAGAGAATCTGGATGGAAAAAATTAAACATCATTGTGAGCTTACACAGGTAATTCCTGAATACCAGTTTGGCTTTAGGCCCAAGCACGGGACACAGCACGCCATCTCATACTTGTATGATTAAATTGATGTTCATTTGAATGAGCGAACAATTCATCAATGCCGAAAAGCTAAAATTAAATAAATTATGTATTCTTTCCACATTTCCCAAAACACTCGAATCAAACACCCAAAGCAAATCAGTCTAAGTAAGAGTACGCAAATATAGCCTTTTTTCAAGTACAATATCATATCAGCAAGTATTACTTTCTCTCAAATATCAAATACTCACCTGTACGCTAATATTTATAAAATATTCGCACGTATAAAATACTAGCTAGTACGGAAATAATAGGTACGAAAATACAAGGTATGAAAATAGTTGCTAGTATGAAATACTCGTGAGTATGAAAGTTGTGTTTTTTCTCCTAGTACAGATGGCCAAAAAAAATCTGCCTACCAGATCCCCGGGTGACTTATCACCACGGGGTATGTGAGGTGTGACTAACTAAAAAAGGACCATCTACAAGCCCCCGAAGTTTCGTGTCGGGACCCGCCTAAGCACTGGTTCAACACGCTCGTGCTGACTATTCTATCGGTAACCCTCCTCCCGCTTTATGCGCAGCACTTTCTCAACAAATGCTAAGACTGCACGCAGGTTATCCTTGTCTCTTAGCATTGCATCTACCAGGCCGATCGTGGACTCAATGGTGCGCTTCAAAATTACGAAGCAACTGCACATAAAGAATGTGTGCTGAGCATCATCGAGCTCAGTCACACAGTACTGGCAGAGCCTCAGTTCTGCCGAGCTCTGAGCGGAAGAGGTACCATTCCTTGCGTTCTCGCGCTAGTAGGTCGATGGGGATTACTCCCGATATAATCATCACAGCCTCTTCTGAGACTGTGCGGTAGCTACAGGCAATTCGCAGGGCACCCCTGCGCTGGACACTGGCAATGTGCTTTCGGAGCTTCTTAGTTCGGAACGCATCTCCCCAGAATTCGGCTCCATATAGCAAGATGGAATCGGTCGTTACCAGCAACAGCCTCCGTCGCGTCTCACTGGGTCCACCGACGTTGGCCATTAGCCTATTCAGTGAAGTGATGTCTACTAGAGCTCTGTCACATGCCCTGCGTATAGGCCATGTTCAGTCATCTACCGATCCACCCTCGTCATGACTTGGTTAAGTCGAAGTTGAGCGAATTCAACAGATCTAGAAGTGAATACCGCTGCGACGTCTTCAGCGTAACCTACCAGAAACACATCCGCAAGAATTTCCAACCGCAGCAGATCATCTTGCATGATGTTCCAGAGGTCCGGTCCTAAGATTGACTCATGTGCCGCACCTGAGGTGACAGGCCTCCTTTTGACTCCTTCGTCGGTGTCGTAGAGCAACCGGCAGTACCGCCTCAAGTAGCCAGAAAGGGCTCGAATGATGTCCGTTCAACTCGCCGAGTCAAAAGTATTTTGTACGTCCAGCGTTACCAGCAGTACGACCGGTCTGGCTTGATGGCATGCGTCTTCCACTCTTGCTACAGTCCCAACAAACTTTGAGATGGCATTGGTATTTGAATGCCCTTTTTGAAAGCCGTGCTGCCTGCAAGAAAGATCACCAGCAGATCTTACTGCTGACAGCAGCCGCGGTATGAGCAACCCTTCGAGAAGATTCTCCGCAATGTCCAGTATGCACAGTGGGTGGTATGCGGATGGAGCGCCCAGATTACCCATTGTCTACAAGTACCAGCCGTGCTACTTTCCAGCGTGACGGGAAGACCCCCGCGACTAAACATGAACTATACAAATCCAATAATAGACGCAGTTCGCTCTCCACCATGACTTTGCGCCCCGACAGGCACCCCATCAGGTCGCGGAGCCTTCCAATTCTTCATCTTGGGCACTGCACTGTTCAGCTCCTCGTCCGTAAAGGGAGGAAGATCAGCCTGGTTCACAATGATGAGATCATCAGTCCTTGGCGGATGCACCGGGAGCAGGGAACCAACGATACGCCCCATGGATATCGCATCCATGTGAGTGCTGGGCCGCATCCAGCCATGTCTACGAATGACCAATTTGTAGCCATCTCCCCAGGGGTCTGAGTTGATTTCCTCACAAAGAGCCTTCCATTTGGCACGTTTGCTCCTCGTGATAGATAGATACCTCAGCCACTCCCGGCCTTTTCCGCCAAAACGGGCTCTGTGCCCGTTAGCAATCCAAACCGCCGCATACCCCGCAGCATCTGCCAGCCAAACGAATGAGTTCCTCCGGTACATAATATGCACTGAGCCTGCGCAGGGCAATCTGCTGCCTGGTGACCGACCTGTCCACACTTGACCATTGCAGCTACGTCTTGCCCACTTTCGCACTTGGGCGCATATCATCCCCACCCGAACCCGACCAGACTTGAGGATTTTGAATGCTTGGGCCTCATCCAGCTTCACCACAGCCCTCCTTTGTTCCCTAGTGTTAGGGGGGAAAGTGTGGCTTTCACCTCGCCGGCTCCTTCCTCTCCAGTCTCGCGTTTGATAGCGGATTTCACCTCCTCGCTGACTGTAGAGCGATCTAGGAGTCACGAGCTTCACGTCCCCCTGACCATCTACGGCGGCTCGGATCGAGTCCTGCAATTTTGTTCGACTATTCGTTCGCACGATTTCCAGTAGGACCCCTCCTTCGGCAGTCTTTCTTATTGGTCGTACTTTCGCACCAGTTTCATCCGGGGAAACACCCTGGCGGATGACCCCCAGAATCTCCGCGTAAATTTTTCCCGGGGCTTGGCTCACGATGACAGCGTCGATTTTCTTTCTCCGCCTGTTCTTTCCCTTCTTCTTTTTCTTTGCCATCATTTCTGTATTTTCGCTCTTTGGGACCCTGTCTTTCTCAGCATTTTCTGGCCCAGCAAGTACCTCTTGTGCGACGCTCACCTTCTTTCTGTGGGTGACCGTCATCCACCTCCTTAGGTCGGATGCTGGCACCTTCTTCCTGACCCGGACTTCCTGTGTGTCTTCATGACTGAATTCAGCCACGCGCTTATTTTGCCGTGGCCGATTCACTCACGGGACTCATGCAAGAGTGGCCGTCGGGTCTTCCAGCCCCCGTTGGCAGTCCATTTCTGCCTTTTGCCAGTTCGTTCCGAAAGCAATGATAACTTCAAAAGCCTCTTCCAACTCAAGCATACCGTCCTTCGAAATATTTTTTGCGCGTTGGCAGCCTGGAACATTTTCCGGAGGATATGTTGGCGCTTCCTCAACATATCCTCATCGGTCATTCGGTCTCGCTGAAATTACTCCCTCCTAGGACACATTTGTTCTGGTGGGAGTTGTTGCAGTTCTATTTCCTTCATCACACCCGTATCAGCGCTCTCACGCTGGTGACTCCTCGGAGTCTCCAGAGCACTACTACTGGAGTCAATAATTTCGGCTCCTTGTGCATCTGCTGTGTACTCGGAGCTGATCATTCCCTTGCTTCGCGTTTGAGTATTCGACGGGGGAGGTGTCCTCGCAAACGCGAAACGGTCGATAGCAGCGCTTCTTTCGCCCTGCTTTGTCGCTGTCGTCCCTACGTCCTGTTGTCCGTCAGTCTTGTCGGTCAGTTTTGTTGTTGTTGTTTCGTCATTGCTTATGGGTCCCAGCTCAGTCAGAGCCGCTATCTCCGCCCGGGTGTGTAGTCGCCTTAATAACCTCGTGGTAATCTTTGCATTGCAGTGAAGCCGACGCAAGGGTTGATCCCCAGCCTTCATTCGCCTGGTTCTCAGAGCCAGGTCAGCAGTAATCGGGAACAATGTCAATGTCAAAATATGAAATACGAGTATGAAAGCACCCGCAGGTATGAAATACGAGTACATATTAATATAACGATACTATTACGTCCCTGTTTGATTGAAATGAATCAAATGGAAAAAATTTATTTGGAAAATTCTTGATTACATGTATAGTTCACAAAAATACTCGTCCCTAGTATTTTTGAATTTTGTACTAGGTACAGGCTGTTTCACAAAAATAGCTGTTCCATATACTTGTTCCAGTAGATAGATACAGATACACCACTAATCAGTATTTTAAATTGTTACCCTATGGAGATTCGCTATAAAATCATAAATACCTGGTTATTAAAAAAAAAAACAAACACCCAAGAGTTCAAGTAACTGTAAATATGATTAATACAGAAAATGCGTACCTAATGCTGAATAAAAAAAATCAACATATTACGTCGCATTTTGATAGCATGTTTTCATCTTGACTTCGGAAATCACAATATTTAAAAAACTGTAATTAAATATTACCTAGCAAAACTTCCGTATTGAAACAAAAGATTCATCTGAAGTATCTAGTATCGATGCACATGTATGACCAAATGTATCTACCGTAATACATATGTATGTATTTAGTTTGTAAATTTCTTGTAAAACGGCATTAATCTCATATGGTTACTCAGCATGTAATCTGATTTTAATTAGAACACCTATCCGTGCCTTGAATACTACATTCAACCGGCTGTGTCGTAAATCAGGGTGCCGGCAGCAGTCAATTTAGTAATATTGTACGAATTTATTTGTATTTTTAGCTGTGAAATTTTCGTGAGTAAATCACCTGGTGTATTTTTTGCAATTGATTTAGATCGAAAATATTTTATTTTTCCCTCTCGGATCCAAAACTAAGTATATTTATCTATGAATTATCGCCAGTGCACACATGTGTAGATTTTGTTTGCGTGCGCGCGGAATGTGCGTATGAGAACAATATACTTTTCCGGTCTGAAGTTGATTTAATTATGTTGAGTTATGTTGGTGATATCGAGTTGTTTATCTGAATACACTATTCGGTTAGTTCGTGGAGGTATGTTTGATATTGCGATGCATAAAAAATATTGAACCGTAGGAAAACTAATGAAAATAATGTAACCTTGGCATTTCACTGGCAAATTGAATAGGAAATTGTTAGCTCCAAACTTATCCTAGGGCGACTACCTCGCTCCATGGCTGTTTCTTTTGTATCAAACATTTTATGTTCGCTAATTAAAATTGCGAAAATTTACGTCATTCCGCTTTGTAGAATAATAAAACATTAAATTTTTTTTGTTCTTGGTTTGTTTTGAGCAAACTAAAGGACAGATGGTGACTTATGTAGATGAATCGGACTACGCTTCATTCCAAAAATAAAGACGTTAGACTAATATTTGAAGATATGGCTATGCAAAACGAGAGAAAATATGCAAATAGAAAAAAAAACGTTTGTCGTAAATTGCTGGAATTGTCTGTTTGTATCTTGACAGAGTACTCAGTAAATTTCCATAATAGTTTTGAAAATGTGTTTGCACACGTATAAAAAGAACATTTGGTTGAAAAGTGTTGAATATATACCTAGTAGTAGTTATTGTTTTTGTTTTTGCCTGGTTTGAAGGCAAACGTTAACAAAGATAAGTGTAGGTACACTGATTCGCAGTTGAATATTTGTGTGCCTAGCTTTTACAATTTAGCAAGCAGCCCGTATCTAATAATGTAGTTAATATAATTCAAATGCTTGATTTATTTCCAAGAAATATTACATCTCATAGTAGGTAGCTATTCTAAGACGTAATGTAATCCAGCTGG
The DNA here is from genome assembly GCA_963978885.1 of Nemotelus pantherinus. Lineage (NCBI taxonomy): Eukaryota > Metazoa > Arthropoda > Insecta > Diptera > Stratiomyidae > Nemotelus > Nemotelus pantherinus. The sequence goes on from OZ022263.1 coordinate 168,258,266, forward strand.
AAATGACCTTAACCTTGCGAAATAATTTTTTTGGAGCTTCACTTTTAGACACCACACATGCAAAGTGATGAAATAATTATATTCGCTTTGAAATAGCCCTCATGTCTTGTAAAAATTTTTTACATCAAACAACAAAATTTAAAACAAGGATCAATGTCCAAAATTAAGTTTTATGATTCATAACCTCAAACAGCGAAAAGTGATTTGTGTCGTTAGTTATTAATGGCTGGCGATATATTTTAATTGTGATTTTTCGTAATACTTACTCTCATGGTTGATTATTTTCGTGCATTGAGATTGAAGTTAAAATTGTACATATTTTGATTGAAAGTACAAAAAAGTAAATAATTTGGCTAAAATACTTTCTTCTTGAAAAATTAGCAAATATTTTTGATTTGCACGTAAAAAAAAGATTGCGTTGCTTATATTTTGTTGATTTTTGTGAAAATGGCCTACTGGATGTGGGTAGCGAGGAGTTTAAGCTTGTTTGACTATCTTCAGCAAACGCATCTGATTGGCTAAAGTTTCTCGTAATATTTTTCTAAGTTCATTGTTTCTTTGGTAAAAAATTCGGAGACTAAAATCATATGCAAAAAAAAAGGAAATTAACCACCGTCAAAACGGTGAAGTTAGTTGTGTAAATGTAGTGTTAAAGGTGAAAACTCGAAGGAGACCCTTGCATTGTATAAAGTGAGGCAACTTAGTTATTTTTGCTTCAAGATTTCTGCTATGGAACGTGTTCGATAGACAATCAATGAGCGTTTTCAACATTACTCTGAAGTTCTATTCCAGTCTTACCACATGACTCCCATATCAATGAAGAAATCCTTGACAGTACCTGCACAATCTTTAGAAATGACCGAGACTATGTTTCCACTGGTCAAACAAGAGGTGGTGTTGTCTTACTTGCAGTTAAGAACACTCACTCAAGTGAACTTGTAAACTCAGCCTCGCACGAATTGCTCCAGCATATATTTATCCGGGTTTCAATTGACAAAACCTCGGTTTATATTGGTTTATTTTACGTCGCACCGAGATCTGACGATTCAGTGTACAATTATTTATGCGAGCAAATGCCTTCTTTTATGGCTTCTCGTAGTACTGAGGATAAAATTATATTTTTGAGTGATTTTAATCGCCCGAATTTGCGTTTTGTTTCTGTTAAATCTGATGATGGTTTAATACCAGTAAACCTACTTGAGTCTTGTGATTTTAACCAAGTGAGTACGTTGTATGGCCATGATTTGCAGCAGGTTGTTCCGACTCCCAACTAAAATGGTAATTGGTTAGATTTAATCTTTACAAATGTTTATGACGCTGCAGTGGTTAGTCCAACAAATGACGCAGAGAATCTCTTTCCTAATAGTCCTCAGCATTCCGCTCTTACACACTGAAAAAACTCATAGCGCCAGACGCCATAATTTATAGACTTCTGGCGCCATGTACATAGTCGATTTGGTTATTGTGATAAAATATAGCGCCACACGCCATAATACATGGGGAAAAGTACATAGGAGTAGGCGCTATGCTTATAGCCCTCTACACCACGTATTATAGTCCTCCACGCCATGTAACATAGTCCTCCACGCCATGTAGATGGCGTGGAGGGCTATAGTACATGGCGTGGAGGACTATAGTACATGGCGTGGAGGACTATAGTACATGGCGTGGAGGACTATAATACATGGCGTGGAGGACTATAGTATATGGCGTGGAGGGCTATAAGCATAGCGTGTGCTCCTATGTACTATGGCGTGTGGCGCTATATTTTATCACAAATCGACCGAAATCGACTATGTACATGGCGCCAGAAGTCTATAAATTATGGCGTCTGGCGCTATGTGTTTTTTTCAGTGCAATAACATGCTTTTCGAGCGTAATGATTACGATTGATTTGCAGCTTATTTTTGAATTCGATTAAAATTCATTTGCAAAAATTATTTGACACCCGGGTCTCAGTTTTTTCGATTGATTATCGAAATTTTTGCAGCGTGAAGATCGCTTACCAATGTATCACGAAGACTTGATCCATTTTCCTCCCGTTTCTTTGTCCCTTTTTTGGCAAACTAATTGTATTTGGGGTGTTTCTATTAGCTAAACAATCTTATTGCAGTCAACTAATTTACTACAATAAAATCTCTCCTATACTCGAGAAGCTTGCTGACATTTATACATCTCCTCACACAGTATGGCTGCGAGTTATAATTGGAGTGACATGAGCCACATTACATGGCTAATGGCGTTTGGGGCCATAATTTCTGCGCCATGTAATTATGGCGCTGGGAGCCATACTGCATGGCTCAGGGTACTATGTACATAGCGTGTGGGACCAGAAATGCTGCACCATGTTACATAGGACCACGCGCCATGTAGATTCTGACATTATGGCGCGGGGAGCCATATTGCATAGCTCAGAGTACTATGTACATAGCGTATGGGGCCATAAATAATGTGCTATGTTGCATAGCTCTATGCGCCATGTGGATTTTTTTCAGTGCAGTTGAACTTTCCACTACAGATTGGAACATGTTAAGTTTTCCATAATGCTGATTATGATAGCATTCACAATTTCCTTGACAATATCGATTGGACAAATGTGTTTATGTGTCATTCCCTTGATGATGATCTAGCCATGTTTTATAGAATAGTTTTTGACGCGGTCGATAAGTTTGTACCTAAGATAAGGGAAAAGATAAACTCTTTGAACCTTGGCTTGACAAGACTCTTAGACGTCTGAGAAATCACAGAAACAAACTTCACAGACTAATGAAGAATCAAGTCGACCTTAGCCATCGTATTAAAGAAGAATACAATTTAATTGCTCATGAATTCTGTACTAAATCTCACGAAGTGTATGACACATGCATTAAAACTACTGGGGAGAATATAATCCGCGACCCGAGAAATTTTCTTGATTTTGTTAATATGAAGCAGAAAACAAGCGACTACCTCTCTTCAATGTCCACTGAAAATTCGATGTTGTCTTCTTCTCCTCAGCAGACATGCAACTTTTTGCAGTAGATGATTTTTTCAAATAGTTTAGGAATAGCAGACAGAATGGCGATGCCTCTATAATTTTGAATAAAACGTCTATCGCCACTTTTATAAATTGGTGTAATATAACAAGATTTCCAATACGAAGGACTGTTGAGACTGCTCTTCACTTTCTCATTGAGCAAGTTGAGAAATCTCTTGCTCTTAAGGAATATACGCTTGCCGCCTTCTTGGACATCGAAGGGGGCCTTCAACAATGTAAAGTCAGACGCAACTGTTGAGGCACTCTTGGTGCTGCATGTGGATGAGCGGCTGATTGGTTTTATTGCGCAGCATCTCAAAAGTAAAGTGGTAATCTCTTCCCCGGGGAATGCCAGCGTAAGACGAGGTTTCAGTACGTGTACACCTCAGGGTGGTGACCTCTCTCCCCTGCTGTGGAACATCACGGTGAATGAGGCTGGACCGTGCCGGCTGCAATGCACTTTACTGTTGCAAAAGAGCCGTAGGGGTGAATTGGGGATTACAGCCTCGTACTGTTGCTTGGCTTTATACTGCCTTGGTTGAGCCAATTCTATTGTTTGGAGTGGCTTTCTGGTGGCAGGCTGCTGCTAAGGCTACCTGCAAACGACAGCTTGAAATAGTGCGCGGGAAGCGCTTCGCTTCACCACTACTAACGCACTTTTTGTATTGCTTCATTGGCTGCCAACCAATCTACTAATCTCATAGCAAGCTAATCTTGCTGCTGTGAGACTGAATTGTATCTCAGTATGGAACAGAACAGAGTTCGGTCATGCGAGGATTTTGGCCGAGGGAGTTTCCGCTCCGGCGGGTGTTGACTACATCGCTATGGAATGCCTACTGGATTTGGAGTTCACAATTCGCATTCCTGGTAGGAATGAATGGCGTGATGGTGCCACCTTCGAAAGTGGACTTCTCCATGTGTACACCGATGACTCAAAGCTAAACAATAGAGTCGAGAGTACTATATACTCAGATGAGCTGAATCTCAAGCTGTCCCTCCGTCTACCAGACCACTGTAGTGTCTTTCAGGTTGAGGTTGCGGCTATTTTTCAGGCAATCGATTGGCTTCTGTGTAATCGAATATTCGAGGTCAATATTGATATTTATTGAAATAGCCATGTGGCTATTAAGTCCCTTGCTGGTCCTTGTACAGTGTCCATGATTGTTGCTGAATACCGTGCATCTCTTAGGGAGATATCGAGACATTCGGTTGTTCAATTGGTTTGGGTACCTGGATATAGGAGTTTTCAGGGCAAGGCTTGGAACCTTGCTACTGGAGGTCTTTTGCTCCTTCTCAATAAGTATACCGATGACATCGGTCAAATTGGCCATCAGGCAAAAATATCTTGAAGACACTAGGAAGTCCTGGATAGATGAATCATCCTGGGCAATAACAAGGCAGTCCTGGCTATCCATGAATGCGCATCGCACCATGCAGCTTTTAGGCTTAACTCGAAGCACTCTGCGTTGCACTGTGGGCATTCTTACGGGCCTTTGCCTCATAGGGCGGCATGCGCAACGATTGGGCGCAGGGTTTAATGAGATCTGGCGGAGCTGTGGCTCTGAGGACGAGGTGGAATGCGTCCACCATCTCATGTGTCATTGCCTGGCTTTGGCAACGAGAATGTTGGTGACAATTGGTGCACCCTTTTCCTCAAACCTGGCCGAACTGTCCCTTGTCAATTTAAAGAGGATAGTACGGTTTGTCAAAGGATACGGATGGTATCCTGAGTTCAGTGAGGAGGGGAGAGTCACAAATTATTGTGGCATCACGACGGGCCTTTCTTGTGCCTATGAGTGTCGGTCGTCAGGCCTCTGAAGATTGGCAGCCAATTTAACCTGCCTACCTACGTAGGCTTGCTTTGATGTATTTATTGATTTTTATTTGATTCAAAGTTAAGTTGAATAAATTTATGATTTTGATTTTCCTTATTGCTTTATTCGAATTTATTTGGGTATTATTATTGATGTTTTTATTTTTGCTAGATTTTGATAATTATTTCGTTAAGGTAACATGGTGGTTTTGCTTCCCTTCTCTACCAAATGTGTGAACTCCTTGCTTAGGACTTGTCATTATGTGCGTGTCGTAGCACGGACGCCAGGTTCATCCCAAAACTCATGGAATTCGACCAAAGCCGTGTTAATTATCTATTTGACCCACTTCCAGCCCACATACATTAACAACAGGTCACATGAAATCCAGGAAATCGAACGTCGCGTCGGCAAATTATTATCTTGACTACACCATAGTATGTCCTTAAGTTTGTTTTCGTTTCAAGCTAATCGCAATCCGAAATCTGTAAAAACACTGCAACCTACTTATCGACATGTGACTGAACGTCATCCAGTTCACCCAATTTCTTTCATTTTTGTTTGTTTACGTCTTGTGATATTTAATGATTGCTATCAAATAATATTCACATTACTCACAGTCAAACTTCCGACAAGATGCCTGCCTCGAAGTACCAATAAAGAAAAAAACTGTGTACATGCATAAATTAGTGGTTGGCCCCAAAAACTTTACTATCAAGTCTATCCTTCAATTTGATACATGAAAGTTCCTTAACCTAATTTTCTTGAATCTCTATAGAATAATCGATTCAGCGAAAACAACAACGAAAACTGATATGCTTTTTGTTTAGTATCGTTGATGTAAACACGTGGTGGTAGTTGTGATTTTCACACCCTCTGGCACATGATTTTAGATAAACAGCTTCCTGAAAACTCAAAAAAAAGAAGAAGAAATCCTTCTATCGACATTCACAAAGGTTAAAGAACACTAATAATGATTTATCGTCTGATTTTCGAAGCCTACACAAAACAATATACTGGAAAATTCCGATGTATTTTCATCGAGCTATTAAAATGTAGCGAGCACGTGTAAATAAATGAAATTGGGTAGCCATAAAATTGAACTGACCTGATTCGCCCTAAATGAAATTTATTATAATGGGGGGTCAGTCAAAGACAAGCAGAAACAAAAACGAAATGAAAACAACGTGCAGATGAAAATACAAAGCTTAGCGAAAATAATGTAAAGAAATTGCTTGAGGAAAATATTTCTCGTAAAAATAGAAACAGTTGCTGTGAATGAACTACGCAAATGTTATCTACACAAATAAAAGCCTAGTTTCTTAAGCTCAATGTTACGTTTGAACTGACGAACAAACAAGAGTAGAACGTTTAGATGGCTTCACAATTCGAATAAACACTGCTTGCATATTTTCTACGTTTGAGGTTTCTATTCCCGAACCAACAAAAAACAACAACAGTAGGTATAATAAAAGAAAATCGCATCAAGCCGCTGCATTTCTAATACCATGTACTAGACCTGAATGAAGAAAAATCGTCCATGTGAAGTATGCTGTGAGCACACCTGAATGATGTGTTCGATTCATCCACGCAATCTCAGATATGCATTGACAGGTACATCTGTTTCTGGTTGTTTGCATTTATATATGTATGTAGGTAGGCTACAAGAAAAAATAACGAAAGCAAACAACGAGCACATGTTTCTTCGACGATATTGGATGACATGAAAATGTGGAATCTATTTTTAATACAGTGTACATAAGTAGACATATGCTCGCTATTGTCTGGATCGAGTCATACAAACTGTGTATTGTCTATAATTTCATCTACACTATCCTACAGCTGGTGGAATATTGAAGCTATACTGCCCTGCTAAGCATAAACGCTCGAACTGCATTTTTCTCATTTTTGAGTTAACACCGGATTCGGAAACTACATACTCTGGTATATTGTTCTACAAAATTTGAAAAATCTATATTTTGTGGAAGTATGTTAAAATCAATATTGCAAAATGCACGCTCCATATACACTGCAGGCAAAAAGTTTAAGACCACATCGCAGAAATGAAGCACACTTAGATTTATAAAACTGCAAGTACCTTTTTTTACAGTAATTGCCTGTTTTAAGGAAGATTGCTATGAAGGGATTTAAAATGCATATGGGATTTCCAAATTCTCAGTCAGCGTAATAAAACATGTCGGGTTTTTCCCACTTTAAAGACTTTAGGTGTCGCGCGCAGTATTAAGCCGGAAGTTAGAAGTGTGATTATGGCGCTTCATAAACAAGGAAAGTCAGAAAGAGAGATCAGTAATGAAGTAAAAATTTCAAAGACAGCTGTACATAATGCCATCGTTAAATTCAAGGACAGTGAAAGTTATTGTGCATATGTAAGGAGCGCACGACCCAGAGTGACAACAGAAGCAGAGGATAAGACTCTAGTGCTTATGAGCAAAAGGGATCGAAAGTTAACTGCACCGGAAATTCGAGCAGAGTTCAACGCGGGACATTCAAAGTCCATAAGCTTGTCAACTGCAAAAAATCGTCTAAGGGAAGCTGGACTCGTGGGGCGTGTAGCAGCCAGAAAACCTCTGCTTCGAAAAGGTAACAGACAAAAGCGGTTAGAGTGGGCACGAACTCATAGCCAGTGGACAATTGAAGACTGGTCACAGGTGCTTTGGACAGATGAATCAAAGTTTGAAGTTTTTGGCTCCAAACGGAGGGTTTATGACAGGCGATCTGCTGAAGAAATAATGGCCGCGAACTGTATAGTACCAACAGTAAAGCATGGAGGTGGTTCTGTTATGGTTTGGGGTGCTTTTCGCTTGCTGGAGTGGGTGAATTAGTTCGAATTGATGGCACGTTAACTAAAGAACGTTACAAGGAAATCTTGCAAAACACGGCCATACCATCAGGTTTGCGATTAATTGGGCGAAATTTCACTCTTCAACAGGATAATGACCCCGAGCACAGTTCTAAATTATGCAGATTATATTTAGCTGAAATGGAGAATGATGGAATACTATTGAATATGACCTGGCCCCCACAATCACCTCATTGTAACCCAATTGAATTGTTATGGCAAGAATTAGATAGAAGGGTACGTGAACGCTGTCCGACGTCAAAGAGCCACTTGTGGGAGCTTCTTCAAGAAAGGTGGAACAATATCTCCCAAGATACTGTAAGAAAATTAGTTGAAAGAATGCCAAGGATTACTAAAGCAGTAAAAAATGCCAAAGGAGGATATTTTGATGAATGTAGAATTTAAAGTAGAAAAAGATTCGTTTTGTTTATTATAAATTTTGACTTGTAAACTAGAAAAACAATAAGCTGACATTTTCCAATTACATAAAAAGTAATCAATTATATTTTATCTAGAAATAAATAAATTCTAATTACCATGAAAATTTTGTTTATTTTCTCGATTCCTAAGTGGTCTTAAACTTTTTGCCTGTAGTGTACATACACTGGGCAAAAAAAGTCCATGGACACATGTTTTAATGAAGGTATTGAAGCAGTTTGAGAAAACATTTATTGCTTTGAACTTTGATTACTTATGACACATGGCTTAGCGAGATAGAAGGTATGAGTCCTTTCAAAATTTGAATCCATTTTAGTCCTTCGATAGCTCCAAAAATGGAAGTTTCCGAATCGGTTCGAGAATTAATAGTTAACCTACGAAGAGAGGGAAAAATTATCCGCGAAATCGGCAAAATTGTTAGCAAAAATCCTTCTACCGTGCATAAAATTATAAAACGGTTTGAAGAATTAGGATGCGCGGCCAGCAGGCCTCGTACTGGACACCCGCCACAAAACAAACTATCCGTAACCATTTGCGAAAAAGTTGCTTTCACGGTCGCGCCCCAAGGAGGAAGCGATTTATAAATAAACTGAATCGGAAACACCGTCTCGAGTTTGCTAAGGAACACCTATTCAAGCCTCCTTCGTTCTGGGAACGTGTTATTTTTTCGGACAAGAGCAAATTCAATTTATTTGGGACCGACGGACAACAGAAAGTATGGCGGAAATCGAAAGAAGCCCTACAACTCAAAAACCTCAGACCTACGGTAAAGCACGGCGGAGGAAATATAATGGTGTGGGGGTGTATGAGCGCCAGAGATGTGGGTAAACTGCATATAATTGAAGGAATTATGAATCAACATATGTACCTTGATATTCTGAGCGACAATTTATTTGAGAGTGCCAGAAAATTTGGATTAGAGGAAACTTATGTTTTTCAACAATATAACGACCCCAAGCATACTGCCCGAAAGGTTCAAGAATGGTTGCTTTACAGAGTAGGTCGACTTCTCAAAACCCCTCCACAATCGCCAGACCTGAATCCCATTGAGCATTTGTGGGATGAAATTAATAGGAGAATTCGTAAACATCCGCTAAAATCCTTGCAGGATTTGGAAAGAGCCATCAAGGAAGAATTGTCCCAAATTCCGGCAGAAGTTACAACGAAACCAGTTGGACCGATGCAAGCACGTCTCCTGGAAGTAATCAAAAACAAAGGTGGCCCAACATCGTTTTGACTTAAATTTAAACTTTATTTTTTTAGTTTATAAATGACTACTTATATTGTGTTCACAGACTTTTTTTGCAATATTTTTTAACCATTTTTGATTTTCAAATTATTGGGAATTTTTCAAGCATAAAAATATTAATGTTTACTTTTAGAAATATACTTTGTGCTTTTTAAGATACAAACAAAATGTTTTTCTATTGAAAATATTGCTTGTATGACCCTTGTTGTGAATTCAGATCATTTGCTTATGAGTGCTGACGAACTATTTTTGCCCAGTGTATATATGTATGTATCGCCAGTACAAATCAAAACAGGTGCTATCTTTTCACTCTAAGTCTTTAATCTCACCTTGCCAGCATGGTTTTATTAAAAGTAAATCTACCACCACTAACCTTTTAGAACTTGCGAACCTAGTCATCCCTGCGATTGAAGAAGGTAAACAAGTTGACTGCATTTACACCGACCTCACGAAAGCTTTCGATAATCTGGATCATGACATTCTTATATGTAAATTGCATCTTCTTGAGTTCCCTAATAAGTTTATTGACTGGATTAAATCTTATCTCTCTAATCGCAAGCAAAACGTTCGATTTCGTGGCATTCTATCCCTTGATATAACTGCCACATCAGGTGTTCCACAAGGCAGCCACCTTGGTCCCATACTTTTTGCCATTTATATAAATGACCTAATCACTTTTGTTCCAGGATCTTCCATTTTACTCTACGCTGATGACGCAAAGATTTTTAATACAATATCATCACTTAATGACTGTACGATCCTGCAACGTAATGTGTCAAGCTTCGATAATTGGTGCGCTCTAAACCGACTTTCACTTAACGTTGAAAAATGCTCAGTTATCTCATTCTCCCACAAATCATCTCCGATTAATTTCAGCTACACTTTAAACGATGCTCTTTTAACTCGCTCCAATAAAGTTCGTGACTTACGAGTACTATTAAACTCCGCTTTCACTCTTAATGACCACATTGACTCAATAATAATAAAAGCCAACTGTGTACTTGGCTTCTTAAAACGACGATCTAAAGAATTCAATGACATTCTTCTGACTAAAATCCTGTTCTGCTCTCTGGTTCGCCCTACCCTAGAATATGGGTGCTTGATGTGGTCTCCATATTATAAGAAGCACATAGATCACGTTGAGTCTGTCCAAAAGAGATTTCTAATTTTTGTTCTTAGTTCTTTCCGCTGGTCTGATCCTATTCACTTACCTCTTTATGAAAACCGCTTGCAATTATTGACCATGGACACTCTTGAAACTCGACGTCAAAACTTCAAATCTCTATTCGCTGCGAAGTTACGCACTGGAAACGTAAACTCTGAGTTTTTGCTATCAAAACTGAACTTTCGTGTTTGCCACGGTGAACGTAGACATCATAGCGTCTTATCCATCCCGTTTCATAAAACCAATTAAAGATGGAATGAACAAACCTGCGCAATAGCCGGAAGCTTTAACTCAGCGTATCAAATGTTCGACTATAATTAAACTGTTGATATGTTCAAGTGTCGGCTTGTCATTAATAATTTCATATGTAAATATTTTTTTTTATAGTAATCATTCCGTTGATGAAATTGTCAATAAATAAATAAATAAATAAAATAAAACATTGAATATCTCGAAAGTACTAAAATGTAGATAGAAATTTTATGCTTAGTAGGGCAGTATACACAATCTGAAGTCTTCAGGTTGACACGTAAAAATAACTAGGTGTTACTAGTGAGGTAGTTGGCAGCAGCATAAAATTAAGTGCAAACTAGGTAATAGCTTTTCGTGCTGACCCATGACAATATAGTTGAGAAAATTACTAAAATTATTTTGTTTGTCGATGGTATTTGATGAAATGCATCATTAAGCAGTCTTTCAACTAGTAAATGCAAAACATGAGAATATATATTTCATTACTTCAAGTACAATCAAAGATCTTACATCAATATCTTGGTCCTTACATTCATATCTTGATCCTCGACCTAAGTAACTTCATTATAAATTCACAAAAAAAACACCTACTTCGAATCACAGCAGTCTCTCACCCAACTCGAAACCCCATATAGTCGTGCTCCCGTAGTGACATTCGATTGAACGCCAGTCATCCATTAACATTCAACGGCTCCAGCGTCAGCTTCCTCTTGCATCTAACAACGATTATCTATGATACATGATCTATTCACGCTTCGTCAAGCCAAAGCTATCAGAATAATTGCTCTGTGAATATATTATTTAGTTTTCTCCCATGATGAGATAACGTTACGTAGTGGAATCAAAGAGAATCTGCGCTTCCCATCAATTTGTCTACAATTGTACTAACACTATATACATATTTATTGCCAACAGTGCTGCCAATTGTCGCATATAGTCATTTACTTTTCACATTTAAGCTTATTCATTATTTATTTATTATTTTCTAAATCAACAGATACAGATCCAATTAAAGATTAGACAAGAACAAACTTAAAAAACAAGAAATGATTGAATAAAATAAATTAAAAAACTTGAAAAAACTGAAGAATAAAGAAAGAAAAAAAAACACGGACAATCAGACAGAACTCTCCGCCCAGTGTTAACAAAACGAAGAGCTCATCAGACAAAACAAAGAGCTCACAAACAGAATTTTAAACATGACCGACAACACGGAAAAGGCTAAACTGAAACGAAAACTTACAACATCGCCGACACGCTACAAAAATTCATCACGGATAACTGCATAAGCCTGCATCTCCCCGACGAACCCAAATACTGTGGCACAGTTCATAGTCATGCCCTAAATATAGGACTTTCACCAAATTTCCATCATAGCTTGCGACTGACTGTCGTCGATGAACTGTCATCTAACCACAAGCCAGTTTTCCTCATCATAGAAGATGTGTACATTGACGAGCCTCTTCAAATGATGAAAAAAACAAATTGGAACACTTTCCGTGACAGAATGGCGAACGAATATTTCGAAGAAACACTCGAAACCGCCAGCGATATTAACAGAGCTATCAACACGCTGACTGAAAAAATAAAGCAGGCAAAAGAAGACAACATGATTCAAACTCCGACAAAAGGTCATAACCCTTACGAACTCCTGAGAGACATAAAAGATCTCATAAGGAGGTGGAATAGAATTCGGAGAAGAGCTAGGCGTACGGGTAACCCTAGCATAGGAAAGGAAGAAAATCGGCGCACAAACACCATCAGCTGTCAGATCTCGCTCTTCTGCAACGAAAGGTGGGGTGGCTTTTTGCATAGCATGGTACCTGGTGATAATAACTACTGGCGCATGACCAAATATTTTCGGCACAAAAATAAAATAGCGGTCCCCCAATCCATGGGCCAAACTTGACGGCAATGCCAAGGCAGAGGCCTTCGCTGAGGTACTGGAGCTTCAATTTCAGGAAAACTGCTCCCCGGAGGATGATATTGACTAAGAAGAAGAGGCTTCTGAGTCTGTAGACCAAATCCTTGCCTCTGCGACAACAGAAGACTATCATTTCCAGGCCAACAAACTTCAAAGAGGTCAAACAACTCATTAGCGGACTTAATAAGCTGAAATTACCTAGACTAGATTCAATAGTACACAACTCCCTGACAATACATTGACAACAGTCACTGACATTATAAACGCTATCTTTCGAATGAAGAGCTTCCCTGAGGTCTGGAAAACAACGATTATAACAGTTGTGCCTAAACCAGGCAAAGACCTCCACTTCCCACAAAATTCGAGACCAATAAGTCTCCTATCCTCCATAGGAAAAATCGCTAAGCGTCTTCTTCTCGACCGGTTTAATGAAATCATAGAGGAAAAATCCATTATCCCGGAGGTACGATTAGGCTTCAAGCCACTACATTCTACTGAGCTCCAGCTTGCAAGAGTGGTGCAGCATATACGTACAGGGTTCAAACAAAAAAAAATCAACAGGTCAAACCAAAACCATCAACAAAAAAAAAATAAACGTTTGACAAAGTCTGGCATGCAGGACTTGTCTCCAAAATGCATACATTTCAAATTCCACTACCTTTCATACAGTTTATTGCCTCTTTCCTCCAGGGCAGAACTTTCTGTGTCAGAATTGACGACCACCTCTCCAGAATGCGATCAATAGAAGCTGGAGTTCCGCAAGGCTGACCACTCTCCCCGATATTGTATAGCTTATACACAGCAGACATCCCCAACATGCCCAACACAAAAGTAGCCTTGTGCGCAGACGATACATGTATTTTTTATGCCTCGAAGCATGCAGAAGCTATATCTTCAAAGTTGCAAACCTACATAGACATGAAATTTCATTTCCAGAAATCGAAAATTTAAATGGAAAGTAGAGCACAGTCAAGCAGCTCTAATCTTCGTCTCGCTAGAGGGGTTTTACACTCTCTGTCGCTTCTACTCAGCATCTACACTAGTCGTCTTGCTACTTGCCAATTTTGTGAAGCTATTTTTTTGCAATGAAAACAACCTGCTCAAGCAGTAGCTTTTGATCTCTCTTTAAGTACACTTTTTGATTTCACTGTCCGTATCAACCTTCGAAAAGCCCCAACACGGAGAATGACCAATGTAGGGAAATTTAGTCCGTTGTTTGACTTTAGTATCAGCTTCCTCGTTTCCTTCGTGTTCCTGTTAGCCAGCGACCTCTCATCGGAGTGCAAATGAGAAGCAAAAGTGCATTTTGAAATGAGTGCATTTTACACCTAGGACCTACGACCCGGCTCCACAGTCCATCCGTTTATCCCATTTGCGCCCCACAGCAGGGGGATAATACTCCTCCTTCCGGACATCTCCCTAGTCTCCACCCTTAGCTTGGCTGTCCCCAGCTTCGCCAATATATATCGGTATCTTAGTAATTTACTCGCCCATTTGGCTACATCTTGAGGGGCTTCTCTTCTTTGGAGTGGACGGCTATATCTTCAGGGCATTCGATCTTATCCAGGTTATCTAGGTATCTTTGTAGATAATGCTAAGAAAGCGAGGTGCAATGCGTCACTCTATCCCCGCTAGCAGTCTCTCCTCAAGAACCTTCTATACTTCATCGATTTCGACGGTCGTAAGAAGTTCTACTGGAAAATCTTTTGGCTAGATCGTCATTTTTACACTCTTTAAGACCCTCTGGAGAATACCTGACGTTGACATTTTACTGAGTTGAGGTTTCTTAAGATGCTTTGGTGCGTCATCCGTGCCGCTTGTCTTTTTCGGTGGGCTGTCCTTTGGAGTATGATTTTGGGTCTGTGCCTTTTCCTATTGGCTTCTGGAGATTTTTCCCAGGCCTCTTCTTTGGACATACCACTTTTCATCAAGAACCTCATTCGTTCTTAAGCTGCACAGTTTATGCTCTTTGGGTCTGGAGCCCCCATCGGCAGCTTCTCCAAAATCATGTCAAATGCCACCATGCTTCACGAGAGCTCCTCTGCAAGTTTGTGCGAGGATCTTCCTTCAGAGGAAGAAGAGAATGCTTCGGGAGCCTCTGAGACTTTATGCTCTTCCGATGCGCCTTTTACCAGATTAGAACCTTCTTTGCCCTCCATTTCTTCGACATGGCTTCCTCGACATGACTTCCTCGACATGGCTCGAAATAATTAAATTTTTTGATTTACTCTTAAACAGAGGGGGCCCGGTAGCTCTGCTCGCTAAGGCGTCAGGCCTACGGGGCCTGCGGATTCGAATCCCGCCAGTTCCAGTGCCAGGCTGTAAGTGTGAATTCGTGTGACTGTCCATGAGGGTGGCAGATGGGCCCAAACTGGTGGCCTAATGCTGGCCGCGTTCCCGGCAGACCTCCTACTAACCTAACCTAACCTACTCTTAAACAGGCGTTTTACCATATCACATTGTTTCATGAAATATACGAAACAAAATCCACCACATACATGCTTTTCACTGAATTGGCAACACTAATCCGTGACCATGTGTAGTGTACTTTAAACCCTCTCTGTACAATATTAAAGTATCATAAGAGCCAGCCAGTGATTACGTTCAATTGTCGTATCAAAGATCATAAAAGTGATGTGCAATCTGTGAAATTCAAATGTATCTTCCATGTACAAATCTAGGCACACGCAAGTATCATATCCAGTATTGTTCAGTTGTGTTGCTACAAGTACCAAACGATCCGATAACGTTCGGCACCCTCTCCCTCTAATCAATGATTTTAGTGCAAAATATAAATAAAACTATTCTGATTAATTATTCTAAAGATCATCGGGCTACCTACGCATAAAACAGGAATATGTACACATGCAAATGAAATTAATTTTGAAGCTTGTGTTTAGTGTTGAACTGAACATTGTCGTCAGTTCGAATTTTTTACTGTCAAGGGTTAGTTGAATCGATTGTCCGAATGCAGTTGTGCAGTGCAAAAGTGCAATTGATTTATCAATTGAATTCGTTTTGATGAGAATTTTATCGATTTTATGCGATGGAGAAACGAAAAAATAATAATAATAAAGCGTAGCTTATTATCTATGTGAGTTGCCTTGATAGTGATTTAGAATATTTTTTATATGTGTTGGAAACAGTTTTTGCGTTGTGTAAATAAATGTGTTGTGGACGCTATGTTTTCGGTGTTCTACTGTTTACAAAAAAATAGCGGAAATTTGTTTACTGTGTTTTAGGGCAAAATGGTGTTTGGTAGTATAGATGCTGAAGAATCCAGTTCAGACGGTACATGCATAAGGTATTTGATTGTATTTAAGATTATTAGTGTAAAGAAAAATGTCTTGAAAAATGTATTTGAAAAATGTCAAATTTGACATATAATTAACAGGTGTGGTGTTTGTATCTCAGCTGTTCGAAATTGATTATTTCTGCGTGTTTCTTGAATTTGAAAAACATAAACTGTTGTTAAAGTATCTTTTGAGTGCTGTGTTTATGGTGAACTTAAATTTTTTATAATTTGATACACAGTAAGTACTTCTTCGGCTTCCTTAGTGGTACCAACAATTTTTTCCAGAGTCACCGTTATATCGGGCTATTGATTTGTATTATTGGGTCTTTGTTTGATTAAAAATTTCGATACGGCTTGCACACCGAGCAGCTTTTCTGTTCTAAAAATGCCTTCCAACCAGATCGACCACCCAGACGATTGCATGAAATGCAAAGTTAGGGTGGTGGATGGCGATAAAGCAGTACAGTGCGAGGGAGTTTGTGATAGATGGTATCACATTAGATGTGCAAAGGTCCCTGACCAGGAATATGAATTCCTGCATAAAACCAAATCCAAGAGGAATATTTTCTGGTTTTGCGACTCATGTAAAGCGAAATTCGCAAAATTCAAGAAATATGAGTCTCCACTTGTAGAACTAATGGATATGACTTCTCAAATCAGGGATAAGGTTGATAATTTTTCAAAGGTCCAGCCAATTACTAAGGATCTCACTACGGATATCCTTAAAAAATTTGAATTAGAGTTTTCAAAGTTGACCAGCAATCTTCCACAGAATAGGCCATCTTATTCGAGTGTTGTTCAGTCCACCCCCCGTGAGCAGAATAAAATAGATTATAATGTGGGTATAGTAGTAAGGCCCAAAGCTGCTCAGGATAGCTCGCTTACCATAAGTGAGATAAAGCAAGCAATAAGTCCTGCGCAAATAAAAACACCCATTGTTTTCAATAAGCCACTAAAAAACGGGAGTGTTTTGATAAAAACTAATAATGAGGCCAACAATAAAACTCTTATAGACAGCTTAAATAAGAAACTTGGGCAAAAATATACAACTGAAAACACGAAACAGCGACTTCCAATTTTAGTTTTGTTTGGCTTAGAAAAGCAATACTCGGAGGAAGAGCTGAATTATCAGATTTCATCTTTGAATTATGACATGGGTTCAGATCCAAAAATTCGTGTCAAATTCTATAAAAAAAGCTACAAAAACGGCAAGTATATTGCGTTCATTGAGGCCCCGGGGGATACGTATCACAAATTAGTTAACAGGTATGTTAACGTAGACTTTGGCAGTTACTTTTGTAAGGAAGACCTCAACGTCAGAAGGTGTTTCAAATGCCAGAAATACGGTCACCCATCAAAATATTGTACTAGGACAAATGATGTTTGTGCTAAATGCGCTGGTGATCATAAAACCCAGGATTGTACCTCCGAAATACTTAAATGTGTGAATTGTGTCGCTAAGAATCAGAATAACGCTAATCATAGGGCGGATAGTAAAAATTGTCCAGAATATTTAAAAGCTGTACAATTTTTGATTAGAAAAACTAACTACTCCTCATAATTCATATGACATTGCAATCTCTAAAAATATTCTATGCAAATGTTAGAAGTATTAGAAATAAATTTCACGAATTGGAAGTAACAGCTACAGTATTGAATGATTCTGATATCATTATTTTAGGCGAAACCTGGCTTTATGAAAACGAAGCAGTTTTTTATAACATCTCAGGGTACTCTGCAGTGTTCAATTGTCGAGATTCAGTTGGAGGTGGAACAGTTATTTACATAAGGAACAGTATCAATTTCAAAACCCTAGTGAACGAAAAGCAATATAATATGATCGTTGTCGAACTAATAGTTTGTAACACTCCTCTAAGACTTGGCACTCATTACAGAGCTCCTTCTCAAGATAGCTTGGATTACCTCGAGTATATTGATGAAATTTACCATAAATATAAAAATATTATCATGATTGGTGATAATAATATTGATGTACTTAAATGTAATGATAATCTAACCAGAAACTACCTGGAGACGCTAAAAATGAACAATGCGACTTTACATAATGAGAAGCAACCAACTAGAGTTACAAATGAGTCTGCGACGCTTATTGATCATGTTGTCAGTTCGGTTAACCTTCGTAGGTATGAGTTTGGTATTGCTTTTTATGACATGCCTGATTTGGACCACAGGGTTCAAAACATCACTATTACGGGTGTTCTCATTCCTAAATCTCCAATGAAAGTTTCTCAAACACCTGTGCTAAATAAAAATAGGTTTGCAAATTTGGTCCGTGACAGGTTTCATATTTTAATGCTGGAATCACGGGAAATTGAACTTGAAGAAATCATTGACATAGTTTGTAATGCAAAAGCACTTTCAACCACTTATAAAAAGATTCGCTCAAGAAGCAATGATTGGATAAATAGTGATGTCCTTAATATCATAAAGTTAAAAAGAATTGCATACAACACCTACCGGAAGAGTCCAAATAATGAAAATTTCTTAAAATACAAGCGGTTGAAAAACAAGGCTAGTAATATAATAAGTAAAGCCAAAGAAATTGAGTTAAATAAACGAGTAGAGAAAGCCCATGGAAACAACAAAAAATTATGGAATATTCTTGGGAGTGAATTGAATCCTGGAAACAATCAAAATCAAAATAAGGCTAATGTGTCCCTCCTCACAGCAACGCAGCTTAATGACTTCTTTTCACTAATAGGCAGTAGAATAAATGATGAATTTCGCGCAAACTCTGCGGAAAGAATTAGCAACAGAATCAATCACCAGACCCTCTTCTTAAGACCAACTACTATTGAAGAAATAAAGGAGATTATATCAAACCTTAAAAATGTAGCTCCTGGAATAGACTTGATTAGGGCAGATGATTTAAAATGCATCAAGGATCTTCTTGCTCCACTTCTTACTTCTATTGTTAACAAGCACTTGGATGAAGGTACCTTTCCTAATATTCTGAAAAACTCTCTTATCACCCCCATATTTAAGAGTGGTGATATTGATGATCCAAATAACTATAGACCAATTTCATTAACTAGCGCCTTCAGTAAAATTTTTGAGAGAGTTATAAATTCTAGGCTAGTTCACTTTATTAACAACACTATAGGCTTCGATCAAAATCAATATGGTTTCCTTAATGGCAGCAATACAAGTGCAGCCCTCATAGATGCGCAACATTATATTAACAGCCAACTAGACAAGGGTTTATATGTTTCAGCCATATTTGTTGACCTTAAAAAGGCATTCGACACAGTTGATCATACCATTTTAGGCCATATTTTAAACGAACTAGGTGTTCGAGGAAAGGGAAATGACCTAATAAAAAATTACTTATCCAACAGGACCATAAGTACCCAGTTCAAAGGTGAAACTAGTGATAGGAGAGTGATAAATATAGGCATTCCTCAAGGATCCATCTTGGGGCCAACTCTTTATTTGCTTTATGTCCAGAGTCTAAATAATCTTAATTTAGTATCTAAATATGTTATTTATGCAGATGACACCCTTATATTAAACTCAAATAGAGATCCTATTGAACTAGAGCAGATGATCAATGATGATTTAGGTAGATATTTCAATTGGCTAGTTACTAATAAATTAAAAATAAATGTAAATAAAACGCATTACTTGATTTTCAAACAGAAAAATAAGGAAGACATATCACTAAACATCTTGATTAACAACCAACCCATTGAAAGACTAGTAAAAACTAAATATTTAGGAATAGTAATTGATGACAAATTGTCATGGTCGGATCAAATTAGAAAAAGCAGAGCCAAGATTTGTCCCATTGTAGGTTTCTTAAGAAGACGATGCTACTTGAACATTGTTTTAAAAAACATGATTTATCATGCTTTTATTGTTCCATATATTAGTTATGCCATGCTTAACTGGAGCCAATCTTCATCAGCAAACCTGGCCATCCTGAGCAGAACTCTGAATAAGGCAATTAAGGCAGTTCACAATCTGAGTCCACGGACACCGACTAATCAGTTACATCTCATAACTGGGAAGATGACTTTTTTTCAACTATTAGCATTTCAAAAGCTAATAACAATATGGAAAATTGTCCACGGAAAGAATAAATCTTCTATTTCTCTGACAACGACCAGAGAAATACATAACTATGAAACAAGATCCGCGAATTCTTATAGGTTGCCTTCAGTCAGAACCAATAGAGCCCTTAATGACCCGATTCTTTCAGCTATATTGTTGTATAATGATATGCCTGATGATTTAAAAAACAACCTATCGTATTTCGTTACTAAAAGGAAGCTGAAGCAGTATGTTGTAAATCTATTTTAAAAGCGAATGTAAATATTTTTCTTAAATTTTCGTTTTTTTTTTATCTTTTTATTTTTAGTTTCTTATTCTTATTATCTAACTTTAGTTCTTCTCTTATTTATATATTAATTCTAACCAATACATGCTAGTATTTATTTCCTTTTCACACCATAAAAAATCAAATTGAAATAGCAGAAAAGTCAATTAAAACAGTTTTATAAAGAATAGTTTGATTTGTGGATTCTTGTCCTCTCTCATACCAGTGCTTGACACTGCCTGAGGGGAAAGTTTGTGACAAATGAAGTTATTCGATTGCATGCAATATGAAATATTTTGTTATGGGTGTTGGTGAATACAAGTGAGAAACTAACGACCATACCACAACTAATTAGCCATTTATGTCTCGCCTAATGTATCCTCATTTTGTTAAAGAAAGAAAAAAATTGCGATGAGAGTGTGGTTCGGACCCTTCCACAGATCCTTCATTCCCTACTCGGGAATGGTCAATTTATTACTAACAGCGGAATTCAGACTAACCCCATTCTTTGTCTATAGTTAGGAAATACTTTACAGTTGGTGGTGGATAAAAAGTGCATGCATATATATATATTCTTTTCTCAACAGAGCCCTCTTTCAGCATTCATGCATGAGTATGTTGAAATGGTGAAATTTTCTTCAGTTCAGTAAATCCTAGTTTGCTGAGCTGAAGAAGTGTGTCACGAAATCGGATATATATGTGTATACATATATATTACATATATATGTTTGATTGTCGACGACGAATTCGAAAATTAAATTAAAAAAAAAAGTGTTGATTACGATTAGGTGGATGGGTATAATGAATCTGATCAAAAATGGGCAAAAATAATCTGAATAATACTGGACTTTTTTTTTTGCGAAATGTAGAAATTATTTCCACCGCTTTTGGAAAATTTCTTCAATTTAACTGTGAAAATTTTTACAATTTTAATAAATAGCTTGAACTATGTAATTAGTGATGCGACGATTCCTGTTGACTCGATTCTAGAATCGATTCTCCCGAGTACTCGATTCTACTCGAGTACTTATTTTTTCCGACTCGAGTCTGGGTATCAAGTACAGCTTCGAGTACGGGTTCGAGTACTGCTTCAAGTCTGAACTCTAGTACGGCATCGAGTCTGATTTCGAGTACGGCTTCGTTGGTTTCGATTTTTGATTTCGAGTACTTTGGATGCTGTTGTTAATTAAATTTGTTAATCCAGTTAATTCAGTTTGCTGACGAGTCTGGTCTGCACCATGGGGAGTTCATTTGAATGGAATCAGTAGTATTGTGTATAAATGCAACTAAAGTTGATGCGCAATGCGCGATGCCAATGAACAGTAAACTAATCGATAAAGCATTAGTACATATGATCTGTTTAGATTTTCAACTACTTCAAATAGTCGAAAATGAAGGCTTTAGGAACTATACTTTTGCACTAAACCCTATGTAGGAATGAACCCTGAACCTGCACTGAACCCTACGTCAAGAAAAACATTGTTCGAAATGAAATTTGCACGATCGTTATTCTGCAGCACGTGCAGCGATTATGGAAGAACTAAAAAGTGTACAGCATCTAGCTGCTACTACAGACATGTGGGCTTCCGACACCAATCGAAGCTTTATGGCGCTGATATTTCATTTTTTAAATGAAGGAAAACTACAAAGCTTAACGTTGACCACATGTGAGTGTGAAAAAACTCATACCGCTGAAAATATAGCTGCAGCCATAAAAAGTTCCTTTGAGGAGTGGCATCTAACAGGCAAGATAGCTGCAGTGGTTACACATAAGGCAGTGAATGCCCGAAAAGCAATTACGGAGCATTTACGATTAAAAAATCTTCCATGTGTAGCTCATACGCTCAATCTGGTTATTCTAGATAGCTTAAAGCAAAACAAGCAGCTGTCTTAACTATCTGAAAAATGCCGGACTACTGTTGCCTATTTCAAACGAAGCAATATTGCGAGCTATAAATTACGTAAAGTACAAGACCAAATAAACTTTCAAGTTCTTAAATTGAAGCAGGATGAAATTCATTATTTATTATGATGAATCGTTTGGAAAAGGTTAAGATGGATTTGTCTGCTGTATTGTTATCTTTAAAATCTGCTCCTGATAATCTTAGCTCCGTTGAATGACAGGAATTAGGGTGATTGCTTTCTGTTTTGAAACCAGTGAAAGAGCTGACAGCTATAATTTCCAGCGAACAATATCCAACTCTTTCAGGCATAATACCGTTGGTTCGAGATTTACATATTTCACCTTCAAGTTCTTCTCACTTTACTAGGAGAGCAGCGTTACAAAATGACACCCATGAAGAATTCGTCCAATATAAAGAATCGTTGGTTAACCAACCAGTGTGGACGTGCAAATAGAGCACAACCTTTTAGGATATTTGGACGAAAAGGTGTTGAAATATTCCAAAATAAATAAATATTGCAACGCCAATTTCTTCCGCAACAGAAAAGATGAAACAATATATTAATCTGCCTTATTTAAATAGGCACAACAATCCTCTTCAATTTTGGGAGGAGAGGAAATGTATAAGTATATGCTGGTCTATATAAATTGTTTGTGAAATATTTATGTATACCAGCCACTTCTGTGCCATCAGAACAAGTTTTTCCAAAAGCTGGTCAACCAGTAAAAATTAAGCAGATTTTATTTCGAAACAGTTATTTTATCAATAACTTTATATGATCTTATAATTTTGATTATTTTTGCTAATCTACTTATTTGTACTATGTTAATTTATTTTTTAATGATTTTGAATTATGTGATCATTTATGATGATTGTTGAAAAAAAAATATCAAAATATTTCCAATATATCTTATGCTTGTTTATTTGCAATATATCTTATTATAACCATTTTAAAGTCATACTAAATAAAATATTTATTTCTTTTATAGGTAAGTGGATGTGTGTAAGTGGTAATTGTAAGTATAAAGTAAGTGGTAATTGTAAGTAAGTGGTAATTGTAAGTATACACATAGAAATTTATGTCACGCATTCAATGCTTTTATATACATTTCATAAAACCATATAAATTATATTTTTCTAACCTCGATTAGGATTTGAAAGTTCTTATTTTGCAGTTAAATTTTCAGATTACGGTGGCATTTCGTTAAATGACGCTAAAGTTAAGATTGTTCCTTTTGAATATTAGTAATGATTTTATGAAAAAAAAAAGTCTAGCGCATCAGAACCGCTAGAAAACTAATTTTCAAACACGTTATCTTTGAGGGATTTAAAACTGTGTGAAGACGTTATACACTTCTTTGTAGTATCATATCAACCATTTCTTACTCAAAGGAACAAATATCATTTTCTGACAGCATTTCCTATAACACAAATGATGAAAATGTTCAGTGTTGGCAACATTTGTCCAACACAGCAGCAATAAATCTAACATAGCATGCTCGTGCTTAATCAACCTATCCTTTGAATTACGTTTTCATCCAAGGATATCATCGAAAGTTACAGCGATTAAACTATGTCTGGGGCTGCCATCCGAAAAATTTCCAAAACTCGGAAAATTTAAATATTGGTTGCTTATTTTATTGTAAATGCTTTGCTTATGAATACAAAATGGAAACATCTGTTGGTGCAATATTTACGAAATTGTCTGGTGGTGACAATCATGTGCTAGCACCATAGCTGCTTCACGTTGTGTTAAACCTACCTTATGAATTTCGTTTTCACCTTTGAATGGCTGCGCTGTAAGTTATAGGAGTGAATATAATGTTAAGGTTACCACTATAAAACGAAGCTGAAGGCTTTTAAGTATGCCATACGCAAGGCTAAGAGGTCCTCATGGAGATCTTTCTGTGGAAATGTAGAGAGTCTCAGCGAGGCAAATCGCCTTCGTAAGGTCTTAAGCACGACACCAAAGGCTATGGGGCGCATAATGAACCCTGAGGGCATTTGGACTAGTTCGAGTGCAGATACTCTAAACGTTCTTATGGACGCACATTTCCCGGGTAATTATTGCCCTATAGGGACAGTGCACCAAACGAAACTAAATTACGGTAGAGAGCCACCTTTCAGAATATCAAACTCTCAGCTGAGGTGGGCTATTAACTCCTTTGAGCCGTTTAAATCCCCGGGCCCTGATGGCGTGCTTGCGGCTGACGTTCGGTTCAGCAGTCCATAGAAGTATCGCTACCATGGCTCAGGGAGATTTATAACGCTTGCCTATGCTTCTCTTATGTTCCCACCAGCTGGCGGGAAACTAGAGTTGTGTTTATTCCGAAAGCAGGAAAAGTCTCTCATGTTAAGCCAAAGGACTATCGTCCAATAAGTCTTAACTCAGTCCTGCTTAAGATTTTGGAAAGGATCATTGATTACCATATTAAACGATCAATCGATCCTATGTTGATCTCGCAGTCACAGCACGCCTATACCAAAGGCAAGTCTGTGGAGACTGCTCTTCACGTCCTTATTGAGCAAGTTGAGAAATCTCTTGCTCTAAAGGAATATACGCTTGCTGTCTTCCTGGACATCGAGGGGGCCTTCAACAACGTTAATTCTAACGCAATTGTTGAGGCTCTCTCTAGGTGATGCATGTGGATGAACGGCTGATTGCTTTTATTGTGCAGCTTCTCAAAAGTAGAAAGGTAATCTCTACGCTGGGTAATGCCAGCGTAAGACGAGGAGTCAGCACGGGCACACCTCAGGGTGGACTTCTCTCTCCCCTGCTGTGGAATATCACGGTGAATACTCTTCTAAGGAAGCTGGACCGTGCCGGCTGCAAAGTAATTGCTTATGCAGACGACATAGCTGTTTCAGTGTCGGGAAAGTATTTATCTACGCTATCGGAGAGGTTAAATCACTCTCTTGACATAATTTCGCGTTGGAGTCGTGAGTGCGGCTTGAATGTGAATCCTAATAAAACGGAACTAGTGCTGTTTACAAGGAGGTACAAAGTTCCTGATTTTGAGTTACCCAAATTGAATGGGGTCTCCATTAACTTGAGCCAGAAGGTCATATACTTAGGGCTGATCCTTGACTCGAAGTTACTATGGACGTATAATGTGGCAGAAAGAGCTCGGAAGGCTTTCAACGCACTTTACTGCTGCAAAAGGGCCATAGGGGCGAGTTGGGGATTGCAGCCTCGTACTGTTGCTTGGCTTTACACTGCTGTGGTGGAACCAATTCTTTTGTTTGGGGTGGCGTTCTGGTGGCAGGCTGCTCTTAAGGCTACCTACAAACGGCAGCTTGAAAAAGTGCGGAGAATGGCTACACTACTGGTAAGTGGAGCGCTCCGCTCCACCCCTACTAAGGCACTCTTTGTGCAGCTACATTGGCTGCCAACCAACCTACTGATCTCACAGCAAGCTAATCTTGCAGCTGTGAGACTAAATTGTATCTCAGCATGGAATAGGACAGAGTTCGGTCATGCGAGGATCTTGGCCGAGGGAGTACCCGCACCAGCGGTTGTTGACTACATCGCCCCACAATGCATACTGGATTTGGAGTTTACAACTCGCATTCCATGCAGGGAGGAATGGTGTGATGGTATCACCCTTGGTAATGGGCTTATCCATGTATACACTGACGGCTCAAAGCTAAACAATAGAGTTGGGAGTGGTGTATACTCAGATGAGCTGAATCTCAAGCTGTCCCTCCGTCTACCAGACCACTGTAGTGTCTTTCAGGCGGAGGTAGTGGCTATTTATCAGGCAGTCGACTGGCTTCTGTGTAATCGAATATTCGGGGTCAATATTGGTATTTTCACAGATAGCCAAGCGGCTATTATGTCTCTTGCTGGTCCTTGTACAATATCCAAGATTGTTGCTGAATGCCGTGCAACTCTTAGGGAGATGTCGAGACATTCGGTTGTTCAATTGATTTGGGTACCTGGACATAGGGGTTTTCAGGGCAACTGTGAGGCCGATGAGCTAGCAAGGCTTGGAACTTTGCTACCCGAGGTCTCTTGCTCCTTTTCAATAGGTATACCGATGACATCGGTCAAACTGGCCATAAGGCAAAAATATCTTGAGGACGCTAAGAAGTCCTGGGCAGATGAATCTTCCTGTGTGATAACAAGGCAGTCCTGGGTATCCATGGATCGCACCAGGCAGCTTTTAGGCTTAACTCGAAACGCCCTTCGTTGCACTGTGGGCGTTCTAACGGGCCACTGCCTTATAGGACGGCATAGAGTTTAATGACTTCTGTCGGAGCTGTGGCTCTGAGGATGAGGAGGAAACCGTCCTTCACCTCATGTGCCAGTGTCCGGCTTTGGCAAGGAGAAGACTGGCGGCACTTGGTGCACCCTTTCTCTCAAACCTGACGGAACTGTCCTCGGTCAATTTAAAGGCGATAGTCCGGTTTCTCAAAGGAAGCAAATGGTTTCCGGACTTTAGTGAGTAGAAGAGAGTCACTAAAATATTGTGGTATCACAACGGGCCTCTCCTGTGCCTATGTGTGCTGGTCGTCAGGCCTCTGAAGATCGGCAGCCACGTTAACCTAACCTAGGGTTACCACCGTCCAAACTTTTTAAATTTTCGAAACGCAAATATTAGTTGCTAATTGTCATTGCAGGATCATTCCCATTCGAAATTTTATGAAAACATTGCTCGATAAAGAAATGTCAATAAATTACAAAATTCATCATATCTGGCAACCCTTTCACGATTTTTCAACGAAATTCCCACAGAATTAGAAATGCAACAAGATCCACTTATCACATGAATTTCGTTTTGATTTCGTAACGACATCGGAAGTTATAGGAAAAAAACCTTTATTTTCCCGAGCAAATTTGCAATACTTAGGAGACAAAAATTGGCATAGCTCTATACTAATTTTTCAACCAAATTTCTATGAAATCTATCTTAGAGTAAATCTTGTGGCTAAATCGGAAGCTATAGGCCAAAAAGCAGTTTTTTTTTCTCAGCGATTTTTCAAAATGGCACCAGTGTTGCCCATATTTCAAAATCACTTCTATAAGACCTGGTCCTAGCTAATTCCAACATGTCCTGTAAATTTCATATTGATGACATTATCCGATCGTCAGTTCTCGTGAACAGAAGTTTTGAGTGCTGAAAATAGAGGTAATTTGATCATGGGTTGCCGTTCTTGTTTACCGCGGGAATGTGAAAATTTTTATTTGATGGACAAAAGTCAAAATTTATCAAAAATTTGAATCTATTTTCAAAAATCAAAAAATTTTCAGGAAGGTCGATGATTTGAAGGATTTTTTTTCAGGAGCCTGCTGTAGCTACAGATACGCCCGCACAGTCTTAAATTCTAGTCTTCATCAATACGCTCTGAAAATTTCACGATGATCCATTGTGAAAAATAGTCCTTGCCTACTTTTAGGCACTCACCGCCTACACAAGGCTCAAAATTTCCAATTCTTTATCATAAACAAACTAGAAACATAATAAGTTTTCATTCCTTATACTTTTTTTCAACAAAAATTTACACTGCTTGGAAATATAGGAGTACCTGAAAATTCACTAATATGCCCGCCGCCGCCAAGAAGTTTAAGATATCTGAATTCTACCAAGTCATGGACCTACCTACTATATACATCTATGTCCTCCAAAAATCTCAGCTCAATCGGATCGGCCACTCCAGAGATTATCTCCCTAAATCATTTTGCTGATATATACATATATAGATATATATATATATATATATATATATATATATATATATATATATATATATATATATACATACATATATATATACATATATATATATATATATATATATATATATATATATATATATATATATATATATATATATATATATATATATCACGAATTTTCGGCGAAGCAAGTTTAATACTAATTTTCTTCGAAAAAAAAAACGCTAGAGCAAAAGAACCGCTAGAAACACAAATGCAGATGTTTAGTGCATATTTTTTTCACACGTGCTCCAACGTGTTTCGAGGGCAAGATATCGCTTTGATCTAACCAATGCATATAGGACGAAAAGGTTCCCAGCGTTGCCACTTGTATGAATTTCAAAATTTAGGAAAGTCAAACACTACAAAACTTTGAAAGCAGCATCTCCTGTAAAATAAATAAGGAAAATACTCAGTGTTTGCAACACTTTACCAGTACTGCAACTAAAAGTCTCCAACAACCGCCTCACGTCAATACCCTATCGATCTTAATTTTATCCGATAACCTCATCGAAAGTTACAGGGATAGAAAGATGTTTGAAATCACTATCCAAGAAATTTTCCGAACTTCGAAAATTTAGACATAGACATACTTATTTTCGTTTAAATGGTCGGGATATGAATACTTAATGTATGCATAATGTATGTATATGAATACTTAAGCATTGATTGATACGAAAAAATTTGCTAGCATCAAATCCAAAAATATATCACACCTGCCTCACATTGTAATCAACCTACCCTATGAATTCCGTGCCGATTCGCTGACTGCATTGGAAGTTATAGGGGCACAAAGAAATTTAGGGCTACCACCCGCAAAAAAATCCAATTCTCGAAACGTTAATTTTTGTTTTTGATTGTCACTACAAGATCATGACCGTTTGAAAATTTTACGATAAAACCGTTTAATATAGATATGACAAACAAATTCTAATTTTCTTCTAAAATCAGTAAAAAAATAGAATATCAATTTCTGAAAATAGGAAAAAATTATTGAAATCATAAAATACAGGACCAACAAACCAAGCTAATAACACAGCAGTCTCTATAAAAAAGAAATGAATGTATTACTCGGCCATATTTCATTAAAGGTACATACTTGTTGCCTCCATCACTAACATTGAAAACATTCAACCAGTTTCGAAATCGATTGATTTATCGAAAATACTACATTATTGAAATGTAGAAAACTACAAATAGCACATATGTGAAAACTCCCATTGATCAGAACAGTAGTGCACATAAATCGGCGCATTATGCAACAATATATTTTTTATATTCTTAATCGGAACATGCATAACAAATAAACAGGTATTCAAAAATCGATATTTGATAGCTTCAATATTTCCTGTTCAGCGATTGAAATTCTAAATGCGTAGAATAGTTTATGTGTAGACTGTTGCATCTGATTAGTATTTATTTTAATATCTTGAAAAATACACCATGGTTGAAACTATTCTTGTTTCTTGTGGAACTGGATAAAAAAAGTAAAATATGTAATTTCTTTGATAGTTTTTTGCAAAATATTGAAACTTATTAACCAAACATTTGTGAGTCAGGGAAAGATACATTTCTCGCACAAAGAATATAGTTACTACCACTTGCTTTTTTCTTTTTTTGTTATCTTCTCAAGTTTAAATCGAAATTATATATACTTCATCTTGGTCAATTTTCACTCCATCATACCTACACCTTCTCATCTGCCCTCAACACCAAAACAATTTCCACAATTCTTTCAAAAAAAAAAAAAAAAAAAAACCCTTCATCCAAATCACAAGTGACAATAATCGACGAAACGTATAACATTTATGTCCTGCTCTACTTCCTGACCCGGTTCCTCTGGCACTTAAAATAATAATCGATATGGCATCTGAAAATGGTTCAGTTAAGTTAAATCTGCCCCAACGGGAATATACTCCACATACCTATGTATGTTATGTCGATGATAACGATTTAAAAGCTAGGTCAGCACTGTCGTCGTCGTCGTCAGATAAGTATCTATCCGTTTTAATTACATAAGTGAAACAGCTTCCATTCAATCCTTTTTTTTCTTCCTTCTTCAAAATCCTTTTCGACCGAGTTTTTTGTATTTGGGTCGACATACGCGCACCACCCACGCATTGTCAACCATAAGCAAAAACATACTTATGTACATATGTATGTATGTAAAAAAAATATGAATTCGAGCAATACTTTGGTAGTATATATAATATTGGAAAATCTGTAACGGTAAGGAGGTGTTATATGTGCTTTTTGCATAATTGGATTAAATATTGAACAACGAGTGGTTGTCGTACATATTACGAATGACACACTAGTTTTAGGTTCAATATCGGTAAAGAAATTCAAAAGAAAAGATACGTTGAAGGTAAATCGAATTTTCAGTCTTTTGGTGCGACTCTGCGGACAAACTGTTTTTTTGGGGAAATGTTCCTGGCGTAGACAGAAGAAATTTTGGTGATATATCCTTTATGTGATGATGTGCAAACACATAGTGAATTTAATTAATTAATGAAGTATAAAAAAAAAATATGTGAACAAGAGACGCACTTATAAGCAAAGAAGAATCTAATATTGCTCGTGAGTGTTGTGGAGATGTAGTTCCCTTAGGATCAATTACATTTCTAAGTTTAGTTAAACCGCCGATTAGTCACCCAGGTTCTATAACTAAAGATACAACCAAATCGATTTTTTTGCTGTATCTGAAGCTCTGATTTCACGTGTATTTGGCAGAAGCCAGTGATTAGACAATCAAAAGTGATTATAAGTGAATACAATTGCTCTCAAGTGCCATGCAAAGCTAGGTTTGAACAGTACACTTCCTCGGCGAGGAAGTGTTACATGCCTAGAAAAAATTTGGAATATACAACGAAAAATCCGGAAACAATTCATAAAACTGAAGCATCAAATAGTAATTGATCATCTTAAAAGGTGAGATAGATATTTATACACGTAACTAAATCATAAACTGTTCGAAAGATATATCTCAGGGGACTTGTTGCATTAAAAAAAGGTTCGGTTTGGCTTAATCTAAGCTTAAAATAATTTTGTGACGTTTTGTACTGGTAAATTGAATTAATGCATTGTACATCAAGTAGCACAGAAAAAGCTATAGTGCATAAAAACAATTGACAAGAGGAACAATTTCGTTTGATTAAGCCGAAACTTTCAGGGTACATTTGTGTGGATGCAGAATAGGTCCAGGTCTCACCAAATGTTAATTATCTTTGATCCTTTGGCGCCGGCGGCCGTTTTAGTGATATTTTATGTAGAAAATACATTTTGGCCCAAGTAAGACCAAAAGAAGCTATGGCCAATATGTGTACACCCCCTTGGTGCGAGCTCGGCTGATGTTAGGCTCACTCCCAGC
This sequence comes from Nemotelus pantherinus, assembly GCA_963978885.1. Classification (NCBI taxonomy): domain Eukaryota; kingdom Metazoa; phylum Arthropoda; class Insecta; order Diptera; family Stratiomyidae; genus Nemotelus; species Nemotelus pantherinus. Next base: position 168,289,608 of record OZ022263.1, read on the forward strand.
CTGAGTGAATTTTTGGCCAATATGTTGGGCCAACATGTTGCCATTTATTCCATCAAAAAATAGTTTCCGAAAAAACTAAGTTTACGAAATGAATTTCGAACGTGTTCTTAAAAAAGATTTGATAAGGAAATTTTTAACCCATTGTGTGCGCTAAATGTCTAATGTATGCTTGTGTAGTTTTGTATGAACGTGTTGGCAACCCTGTAGCTACGGTAGGCGCTGAGAGTGAAAACCTTCAAACCATCGACTCTCCTGAAATATTTTCGCTTTTTGAAAAAAAGCAACTCATATACAAATCTTATGCTTTGTCTACACAGTCAAAGTAAAACTTCGGAAATTCCATGTCGGAAAAAACGGCAACCCTTCCCCAATTTACCTATATTTTTAGCATCAAAAACTTCTGTTTGGTCATGACCAATAATTAGATACGGTTGAAATTTCCAGAATTTATTGATTTTAAGTAGGACCAGGTCTGCTAGAAGCGATTTTGATATGTGGGCGATTATGTGCCAGTGGTGCCATCTTGAAAAATCACTAAGGAAAATAACTACTTTTGGCCCTATAAATTCTGATTCAGTCAACAGATTTTTACTAAATTCACACAATAGCTGAACCTTTCTCTAGACCACTTTTGGTAGAAATTTGGATATAAAATTGGGTTGGAGCTGGCAGCTATGGTAATTTTGGTGTTTTAAATTTTGCAAATTAAAATAATGCGGTTTTTAAATCCTTTTTATTCGAATTTTTGTTCAAGATCATCCCATAGGTGTTCAATGGGGTTAATGACCAGTGATTGGGGTGGTGTTTCGATCCACTTTGGCGTATTATAAAGCAGCCACAGTCTTGTGTTGAGAGCTGAATGCTTGGGATCGTTATCCTGGGTGGCTATAAAATTGTCCTTAAGGCAGTATTCTGGTCTAGAGGCTCAATTTTGATGCGATTTTACGGCAAAAAACCACAAAAATTTTTGGTATATATTTTTGGTATATATTATATTATTATATACAGGCTGGCGAAGTGAAGGCTCAAAAAAAAAACTTGTCTCATGGTTGACATAATTCCAACCTTCCTGGTGGTCTGAAACAAATTTTTGGTGAATTCTGTAAAAAGCTAAATGTGAAATTCGTCTGTCGTCGATTTTTTCTTTTTTCTTTTTACAAAATGCAAACTTTTTTTTTACAAAATGGCGTCCATGTAAAAAAAGGTCGTTTTTTGCCTAATTTTTTCAACCTTGAATTTTTCATAAATAGTAGAAAAAACATTTCCAAAAATCCCTACGTCTGACCAAAACTAATAGTGTTAAGAGAGTTTGTGCAAAATTTCGCGTAAATCAATCCATTACAACTAGAGATATCATGTCAACCGTATCGAAAAAAGTTGTTTCGAGAAAAACGCGTTTAAGAGGGTAGTACCGGTTAGAATTCTTAAAAATCAGCCTAATTTTCAATATTTTTTTTCACCTCCTTTATTATGTATAAACTTTAAAATTTGCATGGGTAAAATACATATTTTGAAGATTACAAAAAAAATACTTTTTAATTTTTTTCATTTTCCAACTTATTTATAAAGGGCGCCAAAGTTCATGTCTCGAAAAAAAACCCTTGTCATACTGCGGACAGATAATCTCAGGAATGAAGAATCTGAAACAAACAAACAAAACCGCATGTTAAAGAGGATTGTTTCTTCTAATCTACCACAATATTTTTAAAAAATGATAAAAAAAAATGACGGTTGTTTGACAATATTTTCCGAAAAATGGTTTTTTTTCACTTTGTTTCGCTTGCCAAATTTTTTTGGGTTAACTTTTGGCCTATATTGTGGTAGACTACCACACAAAATACTTGAATCAAGTAGTGCACCAAATTTGACTTAAGGGGGCAGGATGGTTTCCGACTTAAACAAAAAAAAATTTTCAATTATTTTTTTATATGAAAGTACAACATCTCAGGAATATCCTTTGAAAATTTCGAAGCGATCGGGCTTAAACTCGCAGAGATACCGGTTATTTTATGATCGTGTTCCCAGGTATATTTCCACGAGAAGCCGAAATAGTCTAGCTCGAAACTCCGAACTACATTTTTGAAGTCGGTGCGTAACATAACTCAAAAAGTAATGCACCGATCTCAATGAACTTTGCCGGACATCTTTAATATGATAAATACTTGCGGATGAACGATCGTTTTTTTTCAAAAAAACTTTTTACTATTTTTTACAGGCAATCAAAGGCTGATTTTTTATGTGAAAATGGTACCTCCAAATTAAAAACCGCACCAAAAATCGGAAATCGCATATTTTTCAATATAGTTTCGTTCATCCGCGAAAAAAACTAATATATTAAGTAAATCACTTCGATTTTTTGATTTCAGATAACACTGTCAAGCCAGGTTTTACGCACCGCACGACGCCTTTTTTCGAAGCGCCTTTGATCTACTGCCACCACGGGATAACTAATTCATATTTTTTTATACAATAATTCCTACATACTCTCAAAATATAGTTCTTTAATGTGTTATAAAAAATTAGTAATTATTTTCGCTCAAAGCTGAGAAAAAAAATCGCAAAAATCGGCTTTTCTTCGGCCTCGGAAACCATCTTGCCCCCTTAAATCGGTTCGGCCGATCCGGAGAATAAGTGGCCGCAGTTTGAAAAACCGTCATTTCGAGAAAAAAGCGTTTAAAGTTTTTTTTCTATTTATTTATTGAATATTATTTAAAAAAATATGTTTTTATCACCTACAATTGCTCAGTCTGCAATCGCTGGACCATACATAAGTATTCTTGAGTCCACATAAGCCAGTTGCTCTTGCAGTTGGGCCAAAGGCGCTTTCTTTGCCGCTTTTTCTGCCTGACTTATGCGCTCTTCATCTTTTTTTTCGCAGTAATTAAAAGCAGTGGTTTGCGGTAAATTGCCGTAACTTCTTTATTTTTGGGAATATCTTAATTAAATTTTGAGACGTGATTTCCGATGGTATAATACATTGAAAAATGCAAAAAACAAAAAAAAATGATTTTTTTTCAACATTGTAACCGGTACTACCCCCTTAAAGCTTGGAGTCTCGTTTCGAGCAGTTTGAGTCGTTTAATGGTATGTTATACTTAGATTTTTTTTGATCAGAGATCCTCGTTTCATATAATGTTCCTTCTTTAACTACAAAAGCGAGATTTTCGAGAGCTTTCAGCCATACGAGCAGTTCGAACTTCTTTAGAAGCTTGAGAAGCTCGTAACTGGGAGCGGTTAATTCGTTGTTGATCGCGTTTGTTGGTTTAGTTGGCGTGTCACAAAAATAGCTGTAACTCCATAAATAATTCGAATTCCCGAAAATCCTTTTAAAAGCTTATCCTTAACGGTCTAAACTTTGAAAATATGCAAACAAAAAAAAATCGATTTGTTAAATTTTCTAGACCAGAATACCCCCTTAATACCCATGTTTTCAGCACTTTAGTGAAGATATTTTTTCAAAATGTTTATATACATTTTGTGGTCCATTGTACCATCAATAATATGTAAGTTGCCCACCCCATTGGCGCTCATGCAGCCTCGAACAAGCACGGACTCTCTCCATGTTTCACTGTGGGTTGAATATTTTTCTCATCCAATTCGGTACTGGGCTTCCTCCATTCAATAGCCTTTCCATCAGACCCAGATATATTATATTTGCTCTCATCGCTGAATATAACTCTGTTCCGGAAATCGGTGGCACAATTTTTATATTGTTTAAAATTGTTATATGTTAAGATTAGACGCTGCTTTTTATTCACTTTGTCGATAAACGGTTTTCTTTGGGGTTTTCTTCCATGAAATCCTGCTTCATAGAGAACATTTCTTATTGCATTTGGCGAACCCTTTTTACACATTCCTCCTTCTACTGGGTCAACGATTTTTGGAGGACTTATCATAGGATTTTTCTTAATTTTTTAATTTTTCCTTTCTTGGTCGACCGGTCTTTGCAGCATTTTTGATGGCTTTTCTCTCAGCGTTTCTATCGATCACTCCCTTGACAGGTGACCACACCCGATTTACCAAAGATCCAATTTTTCGCAGCGATTTACCTTGCTTATTCATATTTATTATTATTATTGTTTACGAGCCATTGCGATAACACTGATTTTTGAAACAAAGTTGAAACAAAATTTTTCGTGGAAACATAAGAGTGTGCGAAAACAGTGGATCACAAAACACAAAACAGTGTTTTATTTTTGTTTAATTATTATTTATAGGTATCAAATGATACGTTTTTCTTAGAATATTTGCATAATACTGTAGTAAATAAATTTGTGATGCAATACTTCCAATTGCAAATTTAATAATGTGAATTTTTTACGCTCTTTTCGGAAACTAGCAGGTGTGTGAATACTTTTTGGAGTAACTGTACATCAACTTCGCACTTTCAATCATTCAAAGGCAAAACCTGGCAATAATCTTTCATATGGAACTAAGAAAAATTATTAGTAATCCCTAAAATAAAACACTTGCGTTGAGCTAGGCAATAAAATATCCAACCATGTTCCTGCTTGCAACAAAATTTCGAGAAATAACAGCTTCCGTTAGAAATTTATTTATTTATTTATTGTCTAAATCAACAGATACAAATCCAATTAAAGATTAGACAAGGAATAAACTTATGTATAAAAAGAAAAAAAAAGAGACTATAAATTAAAACTAAACAAAATATAATGAGTCGGTGAAATTTAATCATAATTAAACACAGATATGACATCACAAATTCAAAGAGTTACTTTATTTCATACGATAAAACGCATCCTCTTAACATATTTTTAAAAATGCGTAACGAAGGCGGAAGAGGACCAATATTCAAAGAATTATGTTGCCTAGGCAAGCGTAAAAGAGGAGAGTAAAAATATGTATGAGTACGAGCAAATGGTACGTTGAGGATAAATGAAGACCTGGTAGAATGTACCGGGTCACGAACAGAAAACTGCGCTCTGGGGATATAAGTAATAGATCCAGTAATCATTTTATACAGGAGACATTCGTCGAAATACACTCTGCGTGAAATTAGGGTAGGGATTTCAAGGATAGAAAGACGCATACTATACTCACAGTAGGGAATACGGAACTTGAGGAATAGTGAGCGAGTAAATTTACGTTGTACAGACTCAACAGCATCAATTAAGAAACGATAATGAGGACACCAAATTTGACAACAATATTCGAGGACACTACGCACGAAGGAGATGTACAGGTGTACACACGAGAAAATATCGCTCTTAGAATGAAGCCGCACAAGCGCGAGGCCTTAGATGTGACACGCAAAATATGGACATCAAATTTTAACTTAGTGTCAAACACAACACCAAGGTCCATGAAATTATCAATTGGATGGAGGGAAAGAGCCAAGGATAGAATAGGGAAACGTGATGTGGGATAATTTACATGTGAAGGACATCTGGAAACATTTAGCAACATTAAGGGAAATACAGTTGACAAAACAAGCACGATCACGAAGGTATGAGGAAAACCAGCAACGGATCTGACCCGAAATATTGAAACCATCTAGCTTTGAAAAGAGGATTTCGTGGTTCACGGAGTCAAAAGCCTTGGCAAAGTCTGTATATAATACATCCACTTGCTTTTGCTGGTCGATAGCGGAGGCCACAGTATTGGTGAACGAAAGAAGGTTGGAAACTGTTGACCTACCTTTGACGAAACCATGTTGCTCAGAAGCGAGAAGAGGTTCAATTAGAGGGTAAACCCTATTGTAAACAACTTTTTCGAGAAGCTTACTGAACCATGATAGAAGTGATATGGAACGATAATTGGAGACGCAGGATGAATTTCCGGTTTTAAGGATAGGATAAATATTTGCTGACTTCCAGGAAGAAGGAAACGTACAGGAAGCAATACTAAGGTTAAATAGGACAGATATAGGAACACACAAGGATGATGACAATTACTTTGCAAATATGTTAGGTAAGCCATCGGGTCCGCAGCTGGTGCTACTATCTAGGTTAGCAAGCAAACCTTCGACCTCCAACGGGTTCGTTAAAAACAAACAACAACTATTAACATCTGTAGAGGGAATATTAGCAGAGAAAGATGGACTAGATTGAGAGGTAGCAGAAGAAAAGAAATGAGCAAACAGCTCACATATTTCTTTAGGCGAGGAAGCAGGCAAATCATTTAGGTGCATCAGAGAAGGGATAGAGAGAGACTTTTTAAGGACCAGAAAGGTTTCTGTTGACAGGATGATATGGAGACTTCAATGTGAGCATGATAAGCACTCATCGCATCTTTAACCATCTTTTTAACATACGAGCGTAAATTTCTGTATCTCAGTAAGTCAGCCTCTAAGCCGGAACTTCGAAATCTACGAGCACGTTAAGAGCACGTATCACGTCAACTGTTAACCAAGGCGGATCAATACTTCTGCGAACACGAAAAGTGGGAGTGTGACAGAAAACAATATGAGACAAGAAATCATAGAGCGCATGAAGGCCATCATCAACATTTAGGCCTCTGAAAAAAGCAAACCAGTTAACAGCATTAATAACATTGGACATGGAAGCTTTAGCAAAGTTATAACGGAGATATTTTTATTCTTAGGGAATGAGGTGAAGGAAAGTTCTGTAGCAAGAGGTGGATGGTGAGGATAAGGACTGACATAAGGTGACAGAGCAGCACATAAACGAACAGACGACAGAGGAGAGTTAGCAAGAACAAAATCAAGTATTCTGTTATTAACATTAGGCACTTTATTCAATTGTGAAAAAGAGCAAAGAGAGAAAAAGGAAGATGTAGCTAAAGAAATATTGCTCCTCGATGAAATTTCAGTGAAGGTTGTATCCCAGACTAAGCTGGGAATATTAAAATGAAATCTCGATGCGTATACAGGAATACGAAGCTTCGGATTTATAAAACTATTATTAGACCTGTGCTATGCTACGGAAGCGAAACCTGGACAATGACCCAGGCGTCTGAAAAAGCCTTGAACACGTTCGAGAGAAGGGTACTGCGAAGGATCCTCGGTCCAATACGGGAAGAAGATGGATGGCGAATCCGGTACAACAACGAGCTGTATACCATATATGACGAGCCGGAAGTCTCTACCGTCATACGACTACAACAATTACAATGGGCTGGCCACGTCGAACGAATGAGCGATAATCGAATCCCCAAACGGTCTCTCAAGGGGCGAGCGAGCGGAGCCAGGCCAGTCGGTAAGTGCTGGGAGGATTCAATCGATGCCGACAGCAGGTCACTTCTGGGAGCACCAAACTGGAGGACGCGGTCACTGAACCGAGACGAATGGAGGCGACGTATTAAGGAGGCTAGGGCTCGATTCGGGCTGTAGTGCCCCGATGATGATGACATAAAAAAACGAATGAAAAGGGTGCGGCTAAATCAATTTCGCTGACTGTATCAGCAGATAACAAATAAGCAGCTTTTCCTCTAATCAAATCAAATCAAATAATACATTCATACAGTTCAATAATTCAACTAAATTAATTTAAACGACTTCATCTGCCCACATTGACTCCTTCTAATCAAAACAAACTAATTCAATTGACATTCGAACTATCAACATATCCAAAAGATATCAATCAATTTTATTTGCTTGTTATTTCATTTCTCATCTACTCGGTTCACTTTATTCAACTCTAAGCTTTCGAAATCCAATCAAAAACGTTATTCATTCAGTCCATCATGAACTCTCAGTGTCATGCAAATCGAATGCGAAAAACTCGGAGCGGCAGTAAATAAAAAATCGATTGTGATTCAATCTACATAATACATACATATAGTGGGCAGACACAAAAATATTGTGCAAAAGTCATTCATATGAATTCGAATCGAATGGCCAAGCTCAAATCGTTCTTAAAATTAACTGATCAAAACTGCCTTGATTGAGTTAACTGAATTGCATGATACAATCATGATTTTTTCTTTCGGAGATCAATATGTCACCGGTGTTTCGTAAACAGCAGGACGACTAGGATATCGGGCTGCTATACGAATGCGCATATCACAAACATGATTAGGTCCGTCGATTAGTTTGAGATACGATGGTAGTTTTGGCTGAACGAATGGACTGATTCGATTTCGGGCATAATTGAGTCATTCATTGCCTGTGCTGTCCAGATCGAATGCGATTAAAGCGGCGGAGGTTGGATGGGAAATGGATAGGATATTCTGATTTCATTTCTTGGACACGATATACGTTTGATTGTCATTTTCATTTATTCGTTTCCTAGTTGCCTTGAACTAGTGTATGACGTGCTAGGGAGTAGGCCCTTGCGATTATGACGGTATGGTTCGATTGTAGATAGCAGATCCTTGACGATATCGATTCTAGTATAATCCGTGCATTGTGGTTTTCAATCAATATACAGATGTATGTACGTCTTCATGCCAGTATTAGGTACACATTGTGGTTTGAATACAATGATGCATATTTACGTAATTCCGATAGGAAAGAGGAAATTGATTCAATAAAGGTTATGGGGAATAAATGGCAGGGAAGTCGGATTGGATCGACTAGTCGGATTGATTATCAGTCGTCGAATTGGTTAATAACTTTCAAGAACAGGTTTTGACGAAAAATGTCGGACGAAGACGGAATAGTGGATGTTGACTTTGAGGAGGGCTCGGAAGAAAGCGAAGGAGAAGATGAACAAGACAAATCCGAGGCGGACAGTGATGAATAGGACGTAGACGAAGAAGAGACTATCTCTGAGAAAGACAGACGATCTCAGATTTAATGACGCAAATTAAGCAAACATACGATACCATGAATAAAATCATGAAACAACTGACTGACACCTAGATGGAATTCCAGCTGAACAACTGGTAAAACAAAACAAGGAACTGACAGACGGGATTCTTGGCAAGATTATTAAAAATAGCAAAAAAAAAAATGAAAAAAACTAACTACAAAAACGAGGAAAAGAAGACAAAAAACTACACTGACACACCTGTGTCGTCAGCAGGAGAAGGCTCGGAAAATGAGCGACAAAGAAGTATTGAAATGAATATGGAGGTTCAGGATGCTCTTTCCTCGCCCAGTGAAAGACAGGCTGAAAAAGAGTACCCTCCACTTCCCCCGCCTAAATCAATAACGCAAATGCAACCTCTGACAAAGCAGTCTCATCTCCAACTACACAAGTAACCTCAAAAACTAAAACTACCGACAACGGACACGACAAAAAACAACAGCTCGCACAAAACAAAACAGAAACGAACAACTGTCCCAGTCATAATTAGGGAGCCACAAAAGTGGACTCAGATATCAAGAGCCCTTAAGGACTTAAAAATAAATTTTAACTCGGCCAAAAGAATAAACCTGGGTACACAGGTGATTCCCGCTTCTAGGTCACAAACATCTAACGAAGTACCTCACTGGCGAGTACTGTACCAAACGTATTTTCTTCCAGAGGAGAAAAACTTAAATGTGGTGATTCGAGGTCTCTATGGCCTTACCAAAGAGGAAATTAGGAAAGATCGCCAGGTACAGGGCTTCCACACTTTAGAAGTCTTCTTTCTCAAACTGAGGAATGGGACCTCAAAATTAGTCAAGGTCCTCCTTTCGAGAAGTGATACCAACATCTATAATCTAACAGCAGTATGCCACCTCGTTTGCAAAGTTGAGACACAGAGACTCTGGAGAGGGCAATCCCAGTGCCACAACTGCGCAGGCAAAGTGCGTCAAATGCGAAGGAAAACATCACTTCTCACATTGCATAAAATAGCGAGAAGCGGCTGCCAAGTGTGTTAACTGTGGTGATTATCATCTGACTAGCTACGATAGATGCCTAAGGAATCCCAAAAAGTTAAGCGCAGATGGCGAAAGCGAACTCTCATACAACATCCTCAACTCCAACACAACTTCCCGCGACCCTACTCGCAAAAACTAATATTTACCATATAGCAGAGCTGACCCTGCCCAGTATCGCTCAGCCGGCTATCATAGCTCAATTGTTCTGCAATATGCAGGAACACTTCCAGAGCATGACGAAGGAAATGATGGAGAAAATGGTAAAAGGGATGCTAGCAACATTCCCAGCTCCCAAAAACAACAATAACAAACATTAATGCCCATTCTCGAACACATGTCGATTCTCACTTGGAATGCTAGCGACCGTCGTCAAAGTGCATGCGGATCCCTTTGAGTTCGTGGTGATTTCTGCGTACATCTCACCCGGAAAAAACAGCTTCAATCCGGAATTGAGAAAGCTTTTTGAGCACGAAGGTCCTGTTTTTTTCGCAGGAGACCTTTGGCACAATTCATAGTCATATCCTTGACGTAGGATCTGCGACTGACTATCCTCGATGAGCTACCATCTGACCACAAGCCGGTACTCTTCATCATAGAAGATGTCTTCATTGACGAGCCCCTTCGAAGGATGAAGAGAACAAACTGGAATGCTTTCCAAGACGCAATGGCGAATCAAAATTTCGAAGAAACACTTGAAACCGCCAACGACATAGACAGAGCAATCAGCACTATGACAGCCAAAATCAAGCAGGCAAAAGAGGACAACACAATTTATACTACGTCAAAAAGAAGCCACCCTTATGAACTCCCATAAGATACAAAAGATCCCATAAGGAGGAGGAGCAGAACACGGAAAAGAGCTAGGTGCACGAGTGACCCTAGTACTGGAAAGGAAGCAAATCGGCTTACAAATACCATCAGCTATCGAATCTCGCAATTTCGCGATGAGAAGTGAGGTGATTTTCTGGAGAGCACGGAATCTGGGGATAACAATTACTGGCGCATGACAAAATACTTTCGCCACAAAAATAAAACTGTCGTGCCCCCATACATGGGCCACATGGACTAAAGTTTTACAGCGCTGTCAAGGCGGAAGCCTTCGCCGAGGTATTCGACCTTCAATTCCAAGAAAACCGTTCTCTGGAGGATGACCTTAGCGTGAAAGAGAAAGTTTCTGAGTCTGTTGATTGGCTCCTTGCCTCTGTGCCAATCAGAGGCTCTCGAACCAGAGCAACTGACTTTGGACAGATCAAGCAAATTGTAAATTGGTTAGATAATCGGAAATCACCTGGACCAGACTCTATTGGCAACGAATTACTAAAACATCTCCCCAACAACACACTGGAGGTCTTGGCGGACATAATCAACGCTATATTCTATACGCATATTCTATACACGTAATCTTCCCAGAGGTCTGGAAGACAGCGATTATTACTGTGATGGCTAAGCCAGGCAAAGACCTTCAATTACCACAAAACTGGAGATCAATAAGTCTCCCGTCCTCCGTAGGAAAAATCGCTGAGCGTCTTCTTCTAAACCGGCCAAATGAAATGATTGCGGAAAAATTAACAATCCCGGAGGTACAATTTGGCTTTAAGCCACTATATTCCACTGAAATCCAGCTTGCAAGAGTGGTACAACACATACAGGGTTCAACCAAAAAAAAATCAACGGACGTGGTCATGTTTGATGTGGCTAAGGCTTTTGATAAAGTCTGGCATGCAGGATTAATTTTCAAACTGCAGGCACTCCAAATCCAACTACCTTTCATACAACTCATTGCATCATTTCTCCAGGGCAGAACTTTCTGTGTTAGAATTAATAACCACCTTTCGACAATGCGGACAATAGAAGCTGGAGTCCCGTAAGGTTCACCACTCTCCCCAATTTTGTACAGTTTGTACACATCAGACATCCTCGATACGCCCAATACAAAAAGAGCCTTGCACGCCGATGATACATGCATATTCTATTCCTCAAAGCACGCAAAAGCCATATCGTCAAACCTGCGAACCTACATAGATAAGTTACTGGATTATTTCCAGAAATTGAAAATCCAAATAAACGCCGAAATGAGGCAAGCCATCTTCGTAACGAGAACAACAACCCTCATAACTAACAGTCGATAACTAGACGATGGACTGGCAACGCACAGCCAAATACTTGGGACTTACTTTTGACGATAGACTTTCATGTACCACACACATAAAGAACAAGAGACAAATAATTAATAGAATATTGAGTAGCCTACAACCATTGACCAGACCAGATAAACTGAGCATGACTAATAAGACGCGACTCTATATACAAATAATAAGACCAATGTTGACTTACGGGAGCACTGCGTACTATCAGACTTGCAAAAGAAACAGACACTAACTACAGATCTATCAAAACCTCGCTCTGAGAAAAATATTTAGAATTCCATGGTATGTTAGAAATACGGACATACATAGAGAACTGCAAGTCGACCCGGTTGACATCTACCTACGTGACAAAACACTAAAACTGTTTGACAGACTAGACGGACACCCTAACGGTACCATGGAGGAACAGACATCTATCATCAATCGACGTACTGATCGATACTCTAGCCTACGACAGCTAACGGCAGCATAGTGCGGATCATCTGCACTAAGGGATGATTTTGTGTTAAGGTGGGGAGTGAGATGGGCTGAAAAAGATGCTCACCCAGAGAAGGGGTGCTCCAAAATAAGACAGTTCCGTGAGGTACATTCATTTGAATACGAATTGTCGAAGAGAGAAAATCAAAATAGAGAAAAATGAAATTAAAGCTGTCATTAAGTACCTTGATTTGAAAAAAATGTCTACCAAAGACATACACAGCGACTTGGTGGAAACATTATAGGACTCTGCTCCTCCGTATTCTACCGTTGCACGCTGGGCCAAGGAGTTTACGCTGGGAAAACATCCTCTGAAGGTGAACACCGCGAAGGGCGTCCATCCACGTCCCTCACTGAAGACAACGTGAAAAAAGTCGAAGATGTCGTACTGGCAGATCGCAGAGTGACCATCATGCATGTAGCTGAGAACACAGGGATCTCGTATGGTAGTGTTTGAAAAATCTTTGTCAACAAATTACATATGAAGAAGGTCTGTGCGCGTTGGGTACCGAGAATGTTAACGGACGAGCGTAAGAAGAAACGGGTCGGCATTTCACGGATGAATCTCGAAAACTTCCAGACAGATCAGGAGAATTTTTTGTCACGTTTCGTGACCATGGACGAGACCTGGATCCACCATTTTAGTCCAGAAGCCAAAATGCAATCAATGACCTGGAAGCGACCCGCTTCACTAACGCCGAAGAAATTCAAATTGTCGAGTTCGGCAGGGAATGTTATGATATCAGTTCTTTGGAACACTGAAGGAATTATTATGGTGGAATATTTGAAATAGTAAGCCATTATATCAGGCTCTTACTGCGCAGACTAAATAAGAAGATTGCGAGAGGCAATGGAGGAAAAAAGACGCGGTAAACTGCGGGGCGGAGTTCTGTTTCATCAAAATAACGCATTGGCTCACAAGGCTGCAGTTGCGATGGATGCAATTAAAGAAACATGATTCGAACTGCTTGAACACCCACCCTATTTGCCAGATCTAGCTCCCAGTGACTTCTACCTCTTTCCTCGGCTCAAACAACACCGTCGGGGTAAGAAATTTGTAGATGATAGCGAAGTGATGGCCACTGTTGAAGCATTTTGGGAGAGTCAAGATAAAGAATTTTTTTCTAAGGGTATCCTGGGTTTGGAAAAAAGATGGACTAAATGTACTAACTTGCTAGGAGACTATGTTGAAAAATAAATATTTTTGATTTTCGTTTAATCACTTTGGTTCATTTTGATTATCATAGCTTTTGGATCAACCCTCGTATACGTATCACCATTTTATGTCCGAACGGCTCACCATAAATGTTTTCAGTGAAGTTTTCTAAGGGGTAGCTGGCAAATATTGAGTATTTTAAATAATAGTTTACTCTTTTGACAATAGGTTCGTTCATTTTGAAAAACAAACAAAAAAATTTTGACAAACATTTAAAAAAAAATGTGTTGAAGACCAACTTATCGCCATATTTGTTTGTCGTGCTTTGCGGTGGCCATTATAAAGTTTGACTGGTTCATCTAAAATCGAAAAAAATCATCAGGTGAATAGTTAATCTAGTGCAGCTATACTCAACCCAAGGCCCGCGAAACTCCCAAGTGTGGCCCGAAAGTGAAAGTTATTGATTTCCAGTTAAATTTTTCATGTTCATAAATATGCTTGTGCACAAAAGTACATATCCAAACATAGTTTCATATTCAAACATACAAGAAATCTGAGAGACCAAGGCTACCATTGCAAGAGACACTCGGGGTACGGCCACTGCAACCCTTGTTGGGGCATAAAATTGAATGAGAGCTTACACACAGAGCCACAATGTCTGGGGCCACTGGTTTTCGAATAATCTCTAATGCAGTAAAAATGAAAGAAAAGAGTAAAAGGTTCAAATTAATAGGAATACATATATTTAAAAAACTGAATTAAAGGAAAATTTACATTCACTTTAATGAAAAAAGTATTCAGCTTCTGAAACGATTTGCCACGTATTTGAATATTTTAATATAACTAACTTATCGTTTTTATATCAATTTTTTTTTTAATGTGTGCACATAGCTAAATTAAAAGTTCGATAAGTTTTGCGTCTATCAATGTAATTTACTACTAATATAATTAGATTGAATATATTGTTCGAATCTTATACCAAAAAGTATTAATAGTGAATGCAGCTGAATGCTTTCAAAATTTAAAATTAAGTCAGCGTTTATAGAGGGGGAAGGATTCAAAGCGAGCTAAAGGAAAATAATATAAAAAATAGACGAAAAGATAGATAAAAATAGGGGGCCCGGTAGCTCTGCTCGCTAAGGCGTCAGGCCGAAAAGCGGCGTGCTTCGGGGCCTACGGGTTCGAATCCCGCCAGTGCCATGGCTGTAAGTGTGAATACGTGTGATTGTCCATGAGGGTGGCAAATGGGCCCAAACTAGTGGCCTAATGCTGGCCGCGTTCCCGACAGCCCTCTTCACTAACCTAACCTAACCTAGATAAAAATAGGTAAATACAAATAATAGAACATTTAAATTGATTGACTTTGACTCTGATAAAAATAATAGAACATTTGAATTGATTGACATTGTGGTTGTTTTGGTGTAGGCAAGCCAATTACAATAATTCTCTTCTTTGAAGCAGTGGAAAAATTAATATGAATCCATTTGCTGTGTATGAACGGAAAAGATTTATCTCGTATCGACCAGTTTATAAAATAATACCAGATTTAGTTGCTGTGGTAGTAAATTTTTTGGCTGGACAATAGTAGTAAATCTACTACTATAGTAGCAAAGGGTGAGTGCTGCTGCCATACTTTCAAGCCCTCCATCCAGACATTACCCTGTGGCTCGACCACTTGTTAAACATTCAATTGTATGTTAGCGTTCAGACAATAGATTTGTGGCTCATAGCTCCCATTGTTATCAACTAAATTTGAACTATACAGAAAATTCAGAAATCGAATCCGCCTTTCGGTACTGAACATTTCATAGAGCTGACGTAAGAGACACCGAACGGCTCTTGAGTGTGCAGTGCCGGTCGCTGATAGCTGAAGTTTCAGGCCACATTTACATATTCGAACGATCAGCCAATCAGATTGCTGGCCTCTGGCGGAAGATGTGCTGAAGATGAACCAAGCCCACTTAAACTTGTGTGGAACAAACGAAGGACTGCGGCCCACGTAGCTTAGTACACATTTCTTGGTGGCCCTGAAATAAAAAAGGTTGAGTATGGCTGATCTAGTGCCTAGTCGAAGTTTTTTTTTGAAAATAAATTTCCATTCGTTCATGCGATTTCCTGTGGCTTATTGTATCCAACGTGCTTCTAACTTGTCCCAGGACATTTTAAAACTGAGGCGTTACGATTTACACTAACATTTTCCGCAATTTCGGCACAAAACTGTTTCTCGTAACACGTTAAATATTAAGAAAAAATACAAATAAATGAATCATGTTTAAATTTCATTCAATACTGATGAGCAAAGACGAATAGAGTACCAAATTTGAAAATCTAAAAATTCCATCCCGTTATGATCATTCGCATAGCAATATCGAAAAGTTTCATAGATTGCTTCTGTTTGCATTAAACGTTGCGAGCATTTCAAGAAAACAGTGTTGGTGGCGCATTCTTAAAAAATAAATTTGTTTTTTTTTATTTTTGAGCCCCCCTCTCTGTGCCTCAAAATCCCCGCCCCAACTTAAAACACTTTTATAGTGTTGGGCAAGGACATTTTTTTACATTTTTTTACCATCCTCCAATCGACGATTCCATCATCTAGACATACACTGGCGGAAAAAAGTATTCGCGGTTTAGATATAAATCTAAAATATGACATTTTTGTTCCTTGTATTACTCAAAACAATTTAATATGTTTAACTAAATTTGTTCTTAAGCTCACACATATATTAAATAAACAATTAAACCTACAAAACAAAATGTATATCTAAAGCAAAAACAAATTAACATGAAATTCATGAAACAATTGAGTGGAAAAAAATATTCGCGAATAGTTTAATTTGGGAATTGTATTTCATTTAGTATTTAGTGTGAAGATCCTTGGCCTTAATAACAGCATTCAGACGATTAGGCATCAAATGAACAAACTTTTTTGTGTAATCAGTGGAAGTGTTTTCCCTTTTCACCTGTAAAACTTCTTTAAGTTGTGTCCTGTTTGTGATAGTATGCTGTCAAATCCTTTTTTTCCAGATCAGAGGTGCTCAATGGGGCTGAAGTCCGGCGATTGCGGTGGCGTATTGAACACATGCCGAACATTATACGCGATCCATTGACGCACACAATAACCCGTGTGCTTGGGATCGTTATCCTGTTCAAAGTAATAACTGCTACCAAGACCCAAGTTATTGCTGCTGATTTTCAAAAAATCTTTCAGGATATTTAAATAAACGTTCTTGTCCATGATGCTGTCGATAAATACAAGTTTCCCAACCCCCGATGATGCCATACACCCTCACACTAAAACTACACCGCCCCCATGTTTAACAGTCTGCCTTAGGTTTTTTATTTGCAGTTCTGTGCATGATTTTTTCCATACTAAGCGCCTGCCATCAGAATTAAACAAGTTGAATTTACTTTCATCTGAAAACAGTACTGTATCCCAGAATGTTAAATGTTTCATGTCATGTTCTTTTGCAAATGTTAGTCGCTTCTTTTGGTTTATTTTTGAGGTTAAGGTTTTTTTTCGTGGTACTCTCGCATTATAACCAGCGCCAGTGGCGGCTCGTGATGCTTTCGAATGGGTCGGCAATTAATAAAAGAAGAATACGTTACCACAAAAATATGCATAAAATAGCATACTCAACAATAATTTCTCGAATTTAGCAAACCAACAACAAAGTCTCAACACGCATAAGACATACTTCAAATATTGGTACATTAACGGTATTTACCTTTTCACAAAACTATAAGTTTTTTTTAATTTTACCAAGCAAAATTCTTGTATGCATGAATCAAAAACTCACACCTGAAAAGTGCATATCTATTAAATCGACGAGACGTGAAATGTAATAAATAGCATCATCGTAAATTGTTAATTTTAATTTATTTTTTTAAAAAGTACTTTTCCTATTAAAGTCAATATAAGATTGAAATTTTAATAAATATAAGTGAGAAAAAATATATATTTATAACAAACATATATACACTAGGCGACATAATTCATCGTACGGCATATCAAAACATACTAGATAAGAAAAATAGTCCATTTATAAAAAATTTTTTTACATAAATTTTACATTAAGACAAACAACAAAAAGAAAATTCAAACCAAACATTTATTCATTTAAATCTTTTCAAAGATTGGTAAATATCAATTGATTATTTCTAAAAATTAAAATTTCTAAGCGACAAAAGTCATCGTACGATTACTTTTACATGAGGATATTTATTTACAATAAGGCATCAGTATCTGCTTGGTCCTCCTTTAGCTTCCAGGACCGCTTGCATACGCGATGGCATGGATTCCACAAGTTTCTGTGTAATATTTTGAGGAATACTATTCCATTCATCTTGCAAAGCCTTCTTTAGAGAAGACTTTGAAGAAATGTGGTGTTTATTTAACTGTTTTTCGAGGTAGTCCCACAAATGCTCGATAGGGTTTACGTCTGGGCTCTGCGGTGGAGAATGCAATTGGCTAGGGGTATTATATAGTAGCCACTCACGTACAATACGAGCTGTATGCTTGGGGTCGTTATCTTGTTGGAAAATATAGTTGGGACCCAAATTCATTTTATTCATAGATTCGCGTAGGTTGTTTTTTAAAATGTTTAGGTATACATGCTGGCCCATTTTCCCATCAATAAAAACCAAATTTCCGACTCCTGACCAACTCATGCACCCCCAAACAAGCACGTTACCTCCACCATGTTTCACGGTGCTCCGCAAGTTTTTAACATCTAGCGCAGTGCCTCTCTTCCGCCAAACTTTTGCTGGACCATCGTGACCAAATATATTAAACTTGCTTTCATCAGAAAAAATAACTCGTTTCCAGAATAAAAGGTCGCCAGTTTTGTGGAGGAGAGCAAATTCTTTTCTTTTAAGCTTATTAGCTTCACTAATAAATGGTTTCTTCCTTGCTACTCTCGAAGAATACCCGTTTCTTCTCAAAGTGCTTTGTAGTGTTCTAGCACTTACCTCTACATTGAACTTTTCTGACAACTCTTCTTTTATTTTTACACCACTACTTCTAGGATTTTTGCGCACTGCACTCACTATTACCCTTTCGCTTCTTTGAGACAACTTACGTGAACGACCTTGCCTTTTCTTGTATTCCACTGTTCCGGTTTTTTTATAATTTTCAATGATGTGATGAATTGTTGATTTAGATTTCCTGGTGATTTTTCCTATTTCACTTAAAGATTTCTTTTCACAAGCCCACAAATTCATAACTACTTCTCTGAAATCACTTGATGTCTCCTCTCGTTTATTTTTTGTTGGCGACATAGTGCAAATAAACTTGAAACTACTTGCTAGTATTTTGTCACGACTACTGCGTTGAGACTGACCCAATTTCCATGCAGTACACCCCTAATGTTGGGTACGGAAAACGATTAAAATAGCAGTACGATGAAATTTGTCACAGGTAATAAACTGTGTTCTAGCCTTTTTTTGCTATTAAGAGAAAAGAATGTCAGGTAGAAATTGTAATCAAGCATGGTAGTAACACCTGTAATCAAATAAATAAGATATGGTTAAAACGAGAATGATTTGAAATTTCATTAATTGTTTATGCTTGAAAATGTCATCGTACGATGAATTATGTCGCCTAGTGTATGTCAAACAAATTTCTTCTAAAACAACTAAAAATCACAAATAATTAAAATAAAAATGATCTACATACATGCAGGTGTATCACGCGAAAACATTTTAACAGTATACTAAAGCACTGAAAATGTACATATATGATGTCAGGCACGGCACGCCGACCTACAAATTATCCTATGCATCGGCCCAAAGAAAACTCTACTTAGCCGACACATGAAAAAACGGTTCAGCGTTTCCGAGTGGAAAAAAATGCGAACCGAACAATGATATGAAATAAAACTATCATATTTCATAGTTCAATTCGGCCCGCTCGTGTTCATGGTTGCTAACGCTGATGTACACAACAAAGTCTCAAGCATCGATCGCGACGGCAGCGAATATGATTTGAGTACGGCTTGCCGACCCACAATAGGGCTTGCAGTGTGTTTAACCATGAGTGGCAAGGTCACTCACCGGCCGCCAGCAAATTTGGATTTTGCAAGGCAATTTGGATGTCATTTCATCGGCTTGCCGACCCGGAATAAATAAAAAGCCTAAATGTATGTTATCAAAGAGAATTGGTAGGAATTCAATATTACAACAGAGTAGATGAACAGGCGCAATGTATAATAATCAACAAATGTTTGAAAAGTAATATAGATAATGCACACAAAGGTTTTTTTTTTATAAAATAATAATATAAAAGAAATATTTTATAAAATTAACGATTCCACTCTGCATGCACTGGACAGGAGTTTTGGGTCGGCACTGCGGACCTTGCCGTCCCTGACGAGCCGCCACTGACCAGCGCTTTTCAGTACATTGCGCACTGTCCGGGCACTCACTGTCTTACCATAAGTTTTGCTAATATTAGCTACGATTTCAGAAGAAGTTGTTGGATTTCTTGAAGTATCACTAACAATTTTCCGACATTCGCGTTGAGTTAATACTGGAGGACGGCCACCGCGATGTTTACTTTTGATATCATCCGTTGATCCATGTCGTTTGCAAATACTCCGCACTGTGGATTCACTTCTATTTAGAGCATTTGATATGTCAACAAACCTTTTTCCTTCCTTCCTCAAGTTTATAATAATTCTCCTTTCCTCTGGAGTAGTTTCCGAACCTTTACTGCCCATTTTTGAAATAAAAAGTTTTATCACTACTGAACCTTTCTCCACGCGAATACTTCACTGTGCTAGCTTTATTGGCGTTTTTAATATCCACCGGCTTCATGTTGGCATTTTTAGAATGTGATTCCCCGAAAAATATAATTCAAATTATTCATGCTATGATTTCGTTGCATACATACAGCCAACCGCGAATACTTTTTTCCAGGTATAATTAGGAGTCAACAGATTCTTCCTTCTTCTGTAGCTCATACGAAAAATATTCTGAAAAATTGTTTTTACATTTCAAAAGACAGTAAAAACGAGTAATTTAAGCAAATCATTTAGCTTATTTCGCTAATCTATTGCCAAAAAAATTGAATTAATTTCTTTTATTCGCCATCCGCGAATACTTTTTTCCACCACTGTATGTATGTATACCAGAAAGCTATTTTGTGGAAAAATGAGGTATTGACTCATTTTAATGTTTTCTTTAATGTGCCCTGTTCACAAAATTCAGCCTCAATTTATTTTTCGTAAATTTACTAGCACGAGCTAGCTTTGCAAAGTTTCATTGCAGTGACCTACAGATCTCAAATTTGATTTAGAATTTGATTTGCTTAGCCATTATTACAGAATTCAAATTCACCTCCAGTATCATTCCAATTATTTCTGCATTGATCTTGCCAAACTAACTCGAGGCAATATCGACAACCGAAAAAAAACCAGTTCTTCCTGCAGAACACATCATAGGATATTTCAACATTAAATTCTTATGTAAACACATTTCCTCCGCGGAAACCATACACACACACACACACACACACAACACAACAAAAGACTTTTGACGACCGGTTGTTTGAAGTCATAGCAATTGGGTGGCCTAACCAGATTTTATTGAAATCATCCAAACATAATAGATCACCTTCGAAATGACTCGATTCTACCTACATGCATTAACATAAAAGCAAGGCCGCGTTAATTTGCGTTCAGTAGAATGATTTAAAGTTCATTAAACATGAGGTAGATTTTCCGCAACGGGAACATAATGCGGTGTCTATTAAAAATTTAAATGTAAATAAATGAACTTGAAGAAATCTAATAATTCAATCAGATTTCAGTTTCCCTCACCTTGCTCCATTTCAACAGAATAAGTCAAAACAATTTTCATGAACCTGTTGTCGAGACTATATGTCTAGTCTATCGAAATCTTTTTATTTTAATAAAATTAAGAGAAAAGATAAATATGTTTTTGGGGGAAAAGCTCAGGGCTCTATATTAGTCTATTTATCTGTTTTGAGCCATCTTTAATTCTGCAGATAATTGCAAGCCATCGAAAATGATTAATTGAAATCTGTATGAAATTAATGGTTTCAATAAACAATTGCGCGAATTGAATGTTTTCAATAATCAGAAAATCATTTTTTTATTTCGAATTTGATTAAAATTTACAGCATATACAATTTTCAAGCAGAATAATACAGTAAATTATAAAATAAATATAATGCTAGTCTATCGTTAGAAAGAATCTGTAAATAAAAGCAACGATGCTACGATCTTTCTCTGTTTTTTCTCGTTATATTTATTCGAGCATTCTAAACCGACAACAAATCCCCTGTGCGCTGTGTATTTAATTAGAAAAAGAAAAAAAAAACATATAATTGCTCATCTGCTCTCTAATGCGTTTTATAATTAATTTATTCAAGATCATGAATAAATCTGCATTGCATTAATAATCATAATTGGCTTAGAATACTGTACAGTATTGCGTTTCTAACTGTTTCAATTGTTCAAGCACAATGCACAAAACTTTCTTGTCTGCTTTGTTGGCCGTTTAATTCGTTTGGATGATTAGCAGAATGACAGAGAGCACCATTGTACAGTGTCCGAGCGGAGAAGGGCTAAAAATTTGCTACACCTGTTGACATATTCGTCGCAGTCCTCTATCTGTCATGGTTTGTCCTTGTCCTAATCTTTTCACAACTAAACAGGTAAGCTTATTGCTTTGGGGGAAAAGGGTAAAGCATTTCAACTGCACTTTAGATACAATAAGAGACAATCTAACACTTGGTCCGATTATCTATCGTCCTTTGCATTTTGTTTTTCCTTATATCGCGTGCATTATCATGGAGATATATTATTGGTGTCATGCAACATTATTCGGGGATTGAAGAACTCATAGACAATAGTCCTCAGTGCCGCTTGAGTGGTTAACGGGGGATGAATTTTAAAAACAATTGTTTTCTAAGTGTACGATTTGGATGCATGCCTACTGAAGGGGGATGTTAGCAACTGAGCTATTAGTATTCTAATGAGAGTTTTAGTCTAAGCTTGAACACATAAAAGTCCATTGGAACATGAACTCGTGTTGGAGGTTCTCTATTTCTAAAAGAACGGTTTTGCTTTAGGCTCTTGGTTCCATCATTCACAGCCGTTCATTGTTCGGTGCTATGCTACGAAGATGAAGTGGAAGAAAAAAGTGAAAATAATGAATGCGTACTTTGAAGCGTCACATCACTTAATGGTTCTGCTGGTTTAAAGCGGCAATGAA
Source organism: Nemotelus pantherinus (assembly GCA_963978885.1). Taxonomy (NCBI): domain Eukaryota; kingdom Metazoa; phylum Arthropoda; class Insecta; order Diptera; family Stratiomyidae; genus Nemotelus; species Nemotelus pantherinus. The sequence continues at coordinate 168,312,358 of OZ022263.1, forward strand.
GGTATATGACACGTTGATATATGGTTTATTCAGTGATATCGTTAGAGTGGGTGTGTGAACATGTGACTTGCGAACGGTTTTGTGACCGGAAATGGAAATCGACATTGATTGAATTTGGGGAAAAAAGGGAAATTTAGATAGAAATTATACCAGCTGATAGTTTTTTAAAGAAAGCTATATTTCGACATAAAAACGGCCAAAGAATTCTTATGTCACTCCATTTTGAATTTTATGAAATATATTAAAAAGGGCCAAAAAAAAAAAAATTATAAAATAAAAAAAAATATAATAAAAATTTATAAATTATTTCATGGTCTAAATATCTGCTCAATTGAATTTGAACTAATCAAATCATACATTTTGTTCCTGGGAATCGCTTTGGTTATAATATGTGTGTGAATTGGGAGAAAGGTGCCTGAAAATTCTAAGTACTCAGGCCAGAAAGTCGCATTGTATTCACAAAATACCCCCAGCCTACCATTGTTTCCCAGATTTTTTAACTAAATCCAGGGTGAACAATACGGAAAAAAGCTATCCTCTGCATACGCGCCATATCCAAGCTGAAGTATTGGAACGTGACACGCGCATATGCTGGACATTCGCCAAGGAAATGCTTCACCGAGATTCTAAAACGGCGCCTAGACGGTCAATATTAGGTGCGTTTTTTTGCTCCGATGCAGAGCAGAGTACAACTATGCCGCAAAAAGAACGATCTAGTATAAAACAGCAGTGCTTTCGCTAAGACTGACATAGGTTGCTATATTCGCTGTAGTACCACTAAACAGCTGAAAATAAAGGGAGAAAATAACGAGTATAAACTATTACAATCGATAGAAAATAGAAAAATAACTAACAGAAAATTACTTCTTCTAACTTTCTACACATTTTGAGGGCCTTTTCTAATTTCCTAACTGCCAAAACATTCAACATAACCATGAAAACCGAAAGCCACCTCACGGAAAAAAATATAACTTCTCATGAGCTTTTCTTTTTTCCATCAGCACATTCTACACTTCAACACGTGAACTACAAATGAGGCATAGAATTTCTGTACTAGTGAATTCACTGGTGTAGGAGTGTTGTTGTTTTCAATGCGTCTACTCTACTCTCCGCTGGATAGAGGAGCAAAAAAACGCGCCTATTATTGTGATAATATGTATATTCAACAATATTATTGCAGGGCGCTTCAGACGATGCAATATTCTTGAGCAACATTTAGTTTTCGTTCGATTTTTCAGTAGCTTCTGAAATTTTTGGCTCTATTACTCCAAATGTTGTTTATGCTACTAGCGACGCTAAACAGCTGAGCCAATATTGCGCAATACTGACCACAGACAATGCAATATATTCTATATTGCACAGTAAAAATCAAAACCTTTTTGATTCACTCAATATATTGCACAATCCTTCAATATGATCCATAGACGATCAATATTATTGTACAATGCTACATATTGTGCAATAATATTGATCGTCTAGGGGCCGCTTAGGCAGGGTGGGCAAACGTCATCCTGCGCAGCACATGCATTTGTCCTCCCAAGCGATTGTGTCCAGTCAGTATGCAATGGGTCCGCAACAGTGGCGGCTCGTGGTTTTGAGACTAAGAGAAGCACAATAAAATATATAAGCATAATAATAAAGCGCGTAGTAAACTATACATGTGATTTTTTTTTTAATACCGAGTCAAAAATTAATTAGGTATTTCAATAGTGACCATATTTGCACTAAAAGCTAGTGATTGGCATAGCTTATTCCAGTTTTATTCCTACTCACTAATATCAAAAATCTCACAAAAGTTCAAATCATGTATAGTATTTGAAAGCAAAAAAAAATTAGATACTAATTTCTTTAATTTTTTTAAATTATAAAAAAAAAGTTAAATTTAAAACATATTACAGGCTAAATAAATGGTGAAAGTTTTTTAAAAGGATGTAATGCATCTTTTAGCAAATTAAATTAGAGAGCTAATGCCACAATAAAATTAAATTCCTCATATAATTTGCAATAAAAGTGCCTAATATAGTTACCTTTTGCAAACAGTTGACAGAACGAAATTAGTGGTCTTGGTTGCCAAGACTCAATAAGATCCTCAATGAAAAAGACTACCGCAGTAAATAATCTACGGCACAATCACATCAACATTCCACATTAAAATCCACATTAAACGGGTAAATATTAACTTTTCGAAACATAATCTACTCAATTCGCTCCCACTTTAACGCGCTTTATGTTATAATTTGCTTTGAAACTATCCTTTTATCCATCTTTAACCGACCGTATTATAAAAAAAAAATCAAGTCAAAAGATTTATAATAGGCGCGTTTTTTTAAAAAAAGAAACGCACCTAATGTAAACTATAAACGCTAAAGAAAGCACTCCAGAATTTTAACATAGAAATAACGTCAACATAAGCTTCCAAACTAATCAAGTGGTCATATCACCCAAAGCACCTGAACCGAGAAATTCATTTTGCAGAAGTAAACCCAAAGCAGATACAAAAAAACACCGATCTGGAGAAAATTACACTCGAATCAATTTAACTCCTACAACTTGCACCGTATATACACCATGCAAACAAAACATAAAAGGCATCAAACCAGAAGGGGCAACCCTCGTAAGAAGAGGAGCAGAAGATAATCTACAAATTCTGTAACGTAGATCATGACGGGAAACAGAAACATAATAGAGACGCGGATGACTTTTCAGCGTCAACATAGACGTTCAAAGCCATCGAGTGATCATTTCACCAAAGCACCAGAACCGAAAAACTACGTCTTTTGGGAAAGCAAACCCAAAGCAGACACGAAAAACCGTTCTGGGGAACATTGCACACGAAAAAATGTAACTCCTACGCCGTACATGTGTACATGTGAACAATGCAGAAAATGCATCAGTTTCTAAGGGGAACGGCTCGTAAGAAGAGGAGCAGAAAAGAATCTACAGAATCATGAGGGGAAACAGTAACATAACAGGAGACGCGGATAACTTTGCAGCGTATTAAGTTCATTCATTAGCAAAGATTTCCCGGTCGTTCAGCGGGTGAATCGGGCAAGGATTTTTTGAATTTCTCTATCCACCAAGATGCTGCGAACTGAATCCGGGATACTATTTGAGTACACTGATTGTAAAATTTTTGTGGGCATCATTTAAGCAAAGCGTCCAAGTAGATCTATGCGAAAACCACGAGTTTGAGCATTGAAACTAGATTACTTCAGTGTTCTGTGTAGTATATCTCAATGAACTGCATGTTTTTAGTTGAATGATATGCAGTGCTTGTAGTTTGTAGTAAAACGTTTGAGTTTTCGTTGCGTCGATGTAAATTTAACGTGGAAGCTCTGTAGTTTGACTGTTATAAAATAAAACCATTTGATTCATAGTAGCGATGGAGTTTTGACTTTTGTAAGAAAATAAATGTTATTCCATTGATTTTTAAATATTGATTGTAAATCTTTTATTGTTAAATATTGATTATTTAATAAATTTAGTGGTTTAGCAAGGGAAGCACTGCTTCCTTTGGGTACATCGACGAGCCGCCCCTGGTCCGCAAGCTTCCCTACTCTTGCTGAGGAGGAATCTTGTAGTCCCATATAGTCTTCATGTGCCTGACCATATTAGCAGATAACTATCTCTATTTATAGGAATCAGCTGCCCATTTCCGAAAAATGGTATATGTAGATGCTGTCTGTACACCTAAGGTGCGTTGATGGTCCTTTAGCAATCTTATTTCCTTTGATACCACAGTTATCCGGTACTCGGAGCAGATGCACCTTATTGAACCTGTTGACAGATGAACCTTATTGAACCTACATTCCTGGGACAGTTTTCGAAGTAGTTAGAAACCTGTCAGCAGCGATCCGTTCACACCTCCACCTTTCATCAATCGCCCAGAATATTTCTACTTGTAAACGAAAACATGCTCTCCGAGAGAAAAAAAAGCCCATATGTGCTTCAGTGAATGCACATCTCAGAATAGAGAAATATAAGGAAATGAAAACAGCAGTGAGAATTCAAGCAATTTGCCTAAATTTGAGCGTTGGTAGTAGTGAAAGAAAACTATGGAACTATGGGCAAATTTGACAGTCTTTCCTCCTCCGCGAACAGAAATATAAAGATAGACACAGTAGGCAATGCGTACGCAAATTTGACAAGTTAAAAAAAAATATATTTGAGGTAGTGATTCTCTCAATTTGTTCTATTTGTAGATTTTATCTTTGCAGTAAAATTGCGTCACTAAATTTCGTATATGTATACGCTTATTTCATGTCCTTAAATCTCTCTGTTCTAATATTCAGATAAACATCAGCTTTAGAACTTACATTTGTCATCTAGCCGTCCGCGAAGTAAATCTGGACATATTCTACCGTACAGACATTTTAATGTTCCTAGTAAATTTTGCTCAAGAAAATTGTTTCATATCTTTTCCCGAAGTCAAATAGGGGCACTCGAGCGTCCGAAGGTATCGCGAGAACCGTAGAGATTTCATGCATCAAACCTTTAATAGAACAGTATCCCTCGCACTCAAAGGCTCCTTCAATGTCTAAAAGAACTTATCGCACACTCACCATTATAATTTTCTCCCTCAAATCTGAAAACGATGTTAAGCTGATCAGTCTAAAGTTCCTGAAATTGAAATAGCCATTTCTCACAGATTTTGGTATATAGACCACCTTAATCTGTCGCCAAGGTGAAGAAAAGTACCGCTAGGTGTGTCCAAAAAATTTCCTTTAGATCTGCCTCTAGGTATTCGAATCCTTCCTTCAGCATTGCCGGAGGGATATCATTTAGGTTCGCCGATTTGAAATTTTCAATGGGCACAATTACATCACTGACGTTTTTGCTGGTGACTGCAGATCTACCTGTGTACCAGCATTGCCTATAGTTGTAAAGAACAGGAGATTTGTCCGAAGGCACAGAAACTTTCTGCGTTTCAATCAACGAAGCGCCACAAAAGTGATTCTCAAACCTCTTTTTCAATTTAGAAAAATCACCATCTGGGCGTTTTAAGGAGATCAGCTTAGCTGATTGTTCCTTATTCAGGACTTTGCACAGTATCGAAGACTCTTGACAATTTTTCAGTACCTCACAGAATCATCTTCCACCAAGGAACCGTTTTGGTGTATTTCCTCTTGCTGATTAGGCAGACCTAGTCAGAGTGCTCAATCAAGGTTTTTTGGACTTGGGCAGCTTTTTCGTACCATCATCATCGCCCTGTCTAATACAAGTTGATTGAACTAAATCCAATCAGTGTTCCTTGGGTTCCTTTTCTGCACTACAAGTATTGAATATGTAACTAGAAAGAACACCAAGTATTGATGATCAGAGAGTGAAACCTCAGTTATTGATCTCACTATTCTAGATGAGCATAGTGATATATATTTAACTGCTTACTATTTGCGATGCCAAAGTTAGGGGAAGTTTAAAGTCATTAGCTGTGCAGAAGTTATAAAATCAAAGAGTCTGTCTCTCCTGGTGTTGCATTTGTTGCCACTTGTATAGATACGATGGGAGGTATATCGGCCAAGGCCAGACCAACTGCGTTTGAGCTTGTGAGCCAGCATGTGGACGGCATTTGATGGCTCGTCATGAAATCGCTTTAACTGTTCTGTCCTGTCAAAGTCGCTTGTCTGGTCCGTCCACACGCTCGGGCTTGCTAGCTTTGGTCTGGGCTCGGCCAGTACATATTTGCTACTTTAGATTTAACCGCACACAATTGAAATGCCAAAACGCGTGGCTGTAAGCCCTAAATTGATAATATGGCTCCTTTGAAAGCATAGTACGCCAAAACCCGTCTACGCACTTTCTTCTGTTTTCGTTCCAGACCAAGACTAATCGCAAATAGTTGATCGTTTGGCTCAATAGAGTGCAGAAGCAACCACTTTGCAGCCAGCGCGATCTAGCTTCCTCAGGAGAGTACTCTCCGCAATGTCCCACAGCAGGAAAAAAAGAACTCCACCTTTAAATATACCCGTGATGACCCTTCGTCACAAGCGAGCATTCCTGAGATGCTACTCCATTCAGGATATATGCCGCATATCAACATTCATCGCTGCAAGTGCTTCCATTATTGCATCAGGCTCAATGTTGTGAAAGTTACCCTCAATGCCCCGAAACGCAACAATCATATATTCTTTAAGCGAGGAAGTCATTGACCAGTGAGGACGTGAAGAGCAGTTTCAACCGACTCCTATTGGTATAAGCATGCTGTGCTTGCGAGAATATCGTAGGATCTTTTCGGTATAGTATCCAATGATCATTTCTAGGATTTTAAGCAAGACAGAGCTAAGACATATTGGACGATAGTTCTTTGGTTTAACGTGCAAAACCTTCCCTGCTTTAAGAATAAACATAACTTTTGTTTCCTGTTAAATGACAGAGCCATACAAGAAGCACAGGCACGCATAATTTTTTTCTCTTCAGCAATGGTATCATTTTCTAAGACTGGGACTTTCTTTTCGAAGGCTCAATCGGGAGCTGGAAATCCTAAAAGGCAGTGATGAGCTGATGGTGTGCTTTGCTTTATGGGCTACGTGTGAGGGGGGAATATGTATCTGCATCAGTATCTGCATGCAGTATCTGCTCCTAAGCACCGATATATTTCTCTGGCCAAGCATCAGGCTCAAACCACCTTGACCCGTTGAGGACTCATGTACTTGACGGTCCAGAGTGTGGCGTTGATGCCTGGATTCCGTTTACCGAACATGGGAGTGATGTCACCCGCACACTTGCTAGGACTAGTGGTGTTAAAGGATTCAAATTTTTCGTAAATTTTTGCTGAGCTATTTTCGCAGGTTTTCATTTTTATTCGTCAATCCTTGATTTCGACGGCGTTGCTCAGCCAGTTCTTCCTGTATTTGTGCAACTGTGCTAGTAGCTTGCTTAGTTTTTCGTTGATTTCACCAGTTAAGTTTCCTTTTTCCAATTCCCGGTCGTACAGCGCACCCCTTTCTACTGATTTTTTCTCTTTTGAGTCACTAATTGTGCCGCAGAGTTCAGTCTCTTCTAAACCTTACGGCACTATCCTACTCACGCCTTTGACAAGTCCCAAAGTGGGTACTTGTATTAAAAATGATTTGCTAATATAACTCAATAAATTTAATGATGATACATATACAGTATGGGTTAGGTTAGTAAAGCGAGGTGACGAGTACACGGCTAGCATTAGGCCGCCAGTTTGCATTAGGTCCAGTAACCGCTTCGCCAAACGGAATCAGCTGACTCAACGTGACGGTACTATCCACCTCTGCTAACTCTTGAAAGTGCTAAGATCAAAAAATCTTGGGGCGTTTATTATTTAGGGCCGGGCAATCGCAGAGAGTATGCTCGATGGTGTCCTCTTCCATCTCGCACCTCTTGCATAAATTGCTGGATGTCGGTCGCATTTTGTTCGCATGAGATGCGGTAAGGCAGTTCCCTGTGAGCGAGCCGACCGTTGCTCTCAAGCAGTTTCCTGCTTTTGCTTGGATCAGGTGATGGCCATAATGTCCTGGCCACCCTGCAGTCCAACCTCTTAGACTTTAGTTTGGCCCATATGGCGGCATCCAGTTTGCTTATGGGGTCACCAATTAACCATGATACAGTTATGCACGGGCTATTACTAGCTTCTGAACCTTTCCTCGCCAATTCATCGGCTTATTCGTTACCTTTGATCCCACTATGCCCTGGCACCCACATTATCCGGATAAGAATATGCCTTGCCTTTTCATTGAGAGCCACTCTATAAGCGTTAACAGGTTTTGAAGAACATCTGTAAGACAAGAGCGAGAATGGCTGACCTGCTGTCGATGCAAGTCATCGTTCTTTTGGTTGATGTTCCGCTAATGGAGTCAACTGCCATACGTATAGCATATACTTCAGTCTGAAAGATAGTAGTATGGTCCAACAGTCTACACCATAGATTTAGGCTCAAATCCGTAGAAAACACGCCCGAGTCGAATTCTGTGTCCCTCTATGATCCGTCCGTGTAAATCCAGACGCTACCATCGGCGGTAGCTCCTTTTTTCTTTCATATACAGTAAAACTAAGGCAAGAGAGCTGAATACTGCTTCTCTGAAGCGATGAGATATCCTCTGGCTTCTGCAAACCGTTTTCGGATCGGAAAGATCCTCTCTCACGTGCAATCACGTTCTGCGATGCTAATCAGAATAGCCACGAAGGATTCTACTGGTAATTAATCTCGCTTTTAATTACGCCCCGTCACTAGTTTCAGTCTCCGCATGCATATCCGGTTTCGCTTGTAATTATCGCTTGTTGGTAATAAAATGCTCTGCTGCTTAACCGTGTGTCTTCTATGTTCAAGTGCTGGGCTCGAACGAATCAAATAAAACTGTGATTGCACACGCTATATATTTGCCATTAAGCACATTAAGAACAAGATAATTATTTAAGAGAATTTTCAGGATTATTTTACACAACTTGGTGTTTATTTCAGCGTTGAAAGGTGTGAAGCTTGATCAATGATAAAGCTAGTTCAAGTTTTTTTGGCATCATATGTTAAAATCAAAACACTTGGTCTACAAAAACATTCGGAAACCCTCCAAACTATAATTTATTTCGAGAATTCTGCGTAATATAAAATGGCGCTCAGCGTGGGTGTTGATTTCTGTCTCCAAACAATTTTCTCGCTAAAACCTACTAAATAATTAAAGTATATATATCAGTCTGTCTTATGTTTAAGGGGGGAAATACATGTAAAATCGAAAAAAAATTTCTAATTTCAGATTGATTTAAAATATATATATTTTTCATTCAGAAAATGTTTAATATTAAATCCTTAAAATAAATGTCTCACAGTAAATGAAAATATTTTTTTAGTAATTTTTCAACACAAAATGGCGGCGATGCGAGCGAATGAAAAAAACACATTAAAAACTGCCTCGTACAACTTAACGCCTTTTCCGGGGAACTTGCAACATTCAGAGAAAAAAAAATATGCTAATGAAATATGTAATTCATAGGTGAACCAATAAAATTTATAAAAATATTTTAAATTTTTACATTAATTTTAGATTAAACATAAAAATCGATTATTTTTCAAAAAAATCACACTTTAAGCATTAATAAACAAATGATTTTTCTGAAATTACAATAACATTTAGGTTCAACGAGGAGATAATACTCTTTTGTAGATGTGGTATAAATTTGAGCCGGATCGATTCAATACTTTTTGAGATATCTTGTACGGCAGTTGAAAAAGTACTACTTTGAGAAAAACGCGTTTAAAGTTTTAAAGCTCCACCGACCTGGGGAACGCCGCGCTGCCTTTAACTGACTATAACTCGAGAACTAATACGAATATTGCTTCAAAACTTTTTTTGGTATATTTTAAGAGCATTTCAAACATTTTGATGTAATAACAAAAATCGATTTTTTTTTTAGCAGTTACATGTATTTTCCCCCTTAATTGATCAATTGGAAGTAAATCCCACAGTGATCCATGCTAGTGCCTCATTTTTTTTTAAAACTTAGCATTCCGAAAATTTGTGATCCATTGAAAAATCACTAACGTCCGAACAATAAAATTTATTTAGCATGATTTTTACTTTTGAAACGATAAACATAAATCTTTTAACAGCCATCATAAAATATTTAATTGTTCAACGAACAAATAAATTTGAAAAAATAATTAGTTCGCAACATTGCAAGCCTAACATCCACTGACAGCAAAACACACATGTATCTTTAGCGTTCATATATCCAGTATATTGCCGGTCTATTACCGATGATATCAGCTTGATTGTCACTGAATCAAAAGAAAGAAGTCGTAGTCAGCAAGTATATGGCACGAAGGAGTTCAGCTGGTCAATTCTAGACATAGACTTGGCCAGCTAGTCGGCCGGTCTGGCATTTAAAATCAGCCTCGTTCAACAAGCTGGCACTCGAAACTATTCGCTAGCCATCTAGTAGATTGCTGAGCACACACGACATAGATATATTTCCCATAAAACAGCTGAATAAATAAATATCAAGTTGGCTATGTGGAGGCTTCTTTGCAATGTTAGGGCCGGCTAGCCAGCCACGAATCTTCAAGTCGTTGGCTATTTCTTGTTTCTTTGGAAAACTTGAAGGCAATAGTTGAGTCGACTACTGGTCAAGTCAACCAGTCGTGTTGGTTTCTTCTACGCGGCGAAACGTGCAAATCCGATTTCGAATCGAAACGACTTTGCTGCGGCCGAGCTGTTGGCTAATTTCAGCAGTGCTCGTTAGTGTTAGCACGTTAGTACGCGGAAAGGAAGAAAGTCAATCAGATTCGCACCGAGATTGTGATGGACACGGTGAATCCGAGCATAGATTCGACTGGATTACGCGTTACGAATCTTAACAGACGGATAATTTCGGACTTAGTATCTTTCGGTAGTTCCACAGTGAAAGATATCTCAAGTCGTGAAGAGATTCGAAAGAAAAATATGAACCTAAGAGTGCTTACAACTAGATCAAGCTTAGACTGATGAATGTCCAAAAAAAATAATAATAAGTAACTGGCGCTGACCTCAGTAAATCTTGTAGCTCTCATTTTTTTCTTGACAGCAGCGGTGAATTGGAAAAGTGATTGTGTTTCTGTATCTCTAATTGTGTATCTGTTTGCGATCCCGTTTCGAATCAATTAAGAACGAAAGTTGTGCGCTATTTGAGCGATAGATACAATTGCATAGTTGTTGAGGATTAGGTGACAGTGTCATCCGTTTACTAATCCTGTGAGATTAAGAAGTGAAAACGTATTAATCGTGCATTTCCGTGGATTCCGAAATCGATGAGCTTTGGAAATTCTCTACAGTTCTTCGGCTATTAGAAGCTGAAAGTGCATCTATGGAAAGTGTGAATGTCAGTAGTGCAAGTGGTGATATTATGTTGTGTTTTGTGCAAGGTATAACTGGAAATCGGCCAGCAGAAAGATGTAATAGCTACGAAGAACCAAAAACAGCAACGACAAAACGAAAATATGTGTTGCTGAAGTCGAGGTAATTATCGAGTTTGGTCCGCAATAGTGTTTTGTATGTGCTAATTCGCACGGTAAATTTAATTGCTAAGAGATACTGTGACTTTCCAATCGAGTTGTTTTTTTTTTGGAAAGTATGCAGAGGTTTAATTTGAGTGGGCAGGCGAGTGTTTTTTGAAATGAGTACCTACAAAAATTGCCAGAAGATTTTTTGAAAATTATTACTTAGAAATGCAGAAGTGAATACGTCTTTGGTTCTCTGTTCAAATAATATAACATTTTTTCCAAAAATTAATAATAATACAGCAGGCTCGAGAAATGCTGACCCAATAGTTAAAAGGACTGGGTGACGGTTTCGAAAAGCTCACAATATTGAATGTGATTGATAATTTTTTTTTTAGTATGAGCTGTGTCCAAAAAAAATAATAAAGCAATTTTTTAATTCATTTATTTATTTTCAACCAAACAAGGCGTACAAAAAACACAATTATTATTTAACAATTTATATAAATTTGTACAATAAACAATAATGCACGAATTTTAAAAATATAACCATCTTTCGTAGGGAATTGGATAGGGTATTCATGACGTGAGCACCTTAATCAGAGCAGTTTTAAACCTAGGTCGGGAAATGGTTGGGGAATAGTATTTTGCGAAGCTATTGAATATTTTGCAACATCTATTGATTGGCTCGTTGTTGGCGTAAACTGTGTGGTGTCGGTATTCATTGAGCGAACGTGTGTGCCTCGTCTGCCTTACTGATTCGTTGAAGGTGGTCTTATTGGACAAGGACAGAACATTGATCAAGCCCCTAATAACATCAAAAGTAAAGCAGGAGCATATGACTATCCTCCGCGAAGATAGACTTGATAGATTTAAGAGACTTAGCCTGTATCTGTATGAAGGTAGATTATCAAATTCGTAAGGATTATACAGATCTCTCAACGCAAATAGCAAGAACTGCTTCTGCACCGATTCGAGCCTATAGCTATGGACATCAAAGGTAGAGTGCCAGACAATACATGCATATTCAAGCAATGGCCGAACTAGAGCCATGTATAAAGACTTCGGGACCCATAGGTTTTTGAATCCCTTCGCACGTCTTTTGGTGAATCCAAGCTGCTTATTAGCCTTGCTTAAGACTTTGTCATAGTGTAAATTAAAACGCAGCTTTTTATCCAAAGTAACCCCGAGGTCGATGACATTGTCAACATTATTGAGGCGGTAATCAAAATTTATATTACTGGTTTTGCGGGAAAACTAATGACTTGACATTTACTGACATTAATGTCGAGATTATTTTATTTGCACCACTGCTCAGCCGCGTGTATGGCCGGGTGTTATACTCTATAGTATAGCAGAGGTTTGGGTCGGCCTCGCATTTATCAGTATGGTGTCTGGGCCCGCCCTCCAGCACACACTGACAGACACGAGTAGCACGGATTGCCTTGTTTGCTTAGTCGATGTTGACTGTCGTACAGTCCCTGCCCTAATGGTAGGCCGTCTGATTAAGCTTAACTGCAGGTGCGGACGTTAAATAACAAAACGGGCTTTAACTGCACCACTGCTCAAGAGAAAGCAGTTTCGATTGAAGGAAAATTGAGCCTAATTTCGATTTAATTGTGTGGTACATTTTCAGATCATCTGCATAAAAAAAATGAGGGATGTCTGATACAACTTCTGAAAGATCCGATACGAAAATATTGAATAAAAGAGGCCCCAAGTGACTACCTTGTGGTACACCTGATAAAGCTTAGATTTTTTACGGTGCAAAACTGATAATGCACTAAAAAAATCCACTTTCTTGCAGAGCAAGAAAGGCATTGCTCCACTTAACGTACTGCGTCCTATTTCGAAGATAAGAGTCTAACCAGTTTGATAAAAGACCCGAGATACCAAATTTCTGTAGTTTGATTCGTAGAATATCATGATCAACACGATAAAAGGCCTTGCTGAAGTCTGTGTAGATGGTATCAATTTGATGCCCTTTTTCCATGCCACAGAGAACATCTGAAACGAGAATCACGAGGCTGGTAGAAGTTGACCTGCCTTTTCTAAAACCATGTTTTTGTTCGTTCAAAAGGGGTTCTATTAGAGTAGTGAGCTTATCACAGACAATTTTTTCAAATAGTTTAGGCAATGCTGATAGTATTGCAATACCTTTGTAATTATCAACTGAGCGCTTATGACCACATTTAAAAATCGGGGTCAGATGGGATGATTTCCAGAAGGAGGGGAAAACCACACAAGAAGGTGATTTATTGAAAATTAAATACACGGGTAAGATAAGCGACTCCATGCATTCGAGTATGAAACTAGGAGGTAGCAAGTTAGGACCAGGACTCTTGTTGACGTTAAGATCTTTGATGACCTTTGCAATCTCATCTCTAGTTAAATACATTTCACAGATGATAGTTGTTGGAAATGTTTGATAGAACTGAATGTTAGATATGGTTGTACATGAACAAAATACTTCCTGGAAATGGTCAGCGAACAGGTCACAGACTTCATGAGGGCTTGATGAACAAAAGTTATTTTTGTACATAGAAGTAGGGTAGCCCGAAGTTTTCGGTTTGGTGTTCACGAAATCAAAAATCTTTTTAGGATCATGAATTATATTTTCGCCCATGATATTAATTCAGGAATTCTTGAGCTAATTCATTATATTTATCCTTGATATCATCTCTGACATCAGTGCTGGTTGTAATTACTTTTTAAAGTTTATTTCTTTGATTCCGCAAATACCTTAAACTGCTATCAAGCCATGGTTCAGATATTTTGTCTTTTCTCTTGATCTTTGGGGTGAACTTTTCAACGGCGCACATAGGGGTATTTGGTCGATCTACGCGGTCAAAATTATTTCTTATGGATTTATTATCATAAATAGCGTTCTTAAATTTTTTATTGCATTATAGATTATATAGGATGAAAGAGTATAAATCTAGATCATTTTGGCTGATTTTTATTATAAGTGATACTATGATACACACAAACTTAATAAAATTTTAAACAAATCAAAACGGTTTTGATGATGAGTGCTATGAATCTTCGTCAGAAGACTCTTCCTCGTCTTCTATAGATGTCTCGTCTTCTGTTAACTCCTTCGTTGAGTCCGAGTCATCATTAATTGGATTTGGTTCAGCTGGTATAAACATTTCTATGGCTTCTTTTGAAAATGGATTCGTCAGTTTTTTTCGTATTGGCCTCATGCTGCTCACCAAGGGATCAGAGCAAAGAAGAAATCTATTTAAGACATCACGATTGCATGATTCCCTGGAAACTTTACGTGCAAAGTTTTGTCGGTACTGCCTGAAATGTTTGTTTCGTGCTTCAGCAGCTTCCTCAGATAGTAGGCCGATAGGTAGCAATGCGTGTTGTATCACAGTTGCACTATGCACCAGGATCTTATGAAATGTTGGGGTCATCGGAAGCCATGGGTACAATTTGACGTAAAGCCTTGCAGTTTGTATTCCATACTCGCCAAACTTATGTAAGTCGATCTTGTGACCACTCGAAATGACTTCGAAAATAACTTTCAGTCTGTAAATCAAGTTAAAGTCAACACCAGTTATTCCAGCTGCTAGCTTAGGATTGGCAAAAAAACGTCTGCTGGTGTTACCATCATTCGTGTTACCGAAGGCTGATTTCGGAATATCTACTATCAAACCTGTTTCAAGTCTAAACTTTTTTTGTATCTCTGCCTTTCTTTGCTTTGCTATGGCTTTGTCATTCTCTGATCTTAGCTGCCATTTTTGTACTGGAAGTTTATATGATAGATGCAATATGCTTTCGAAGAATCGGATTCTAGCGTGCAACACAGAAAGACCAAAGGATAATGCATCGGTATTAATATCACATTTGATGGTTAAGTCATTGAACTGCTTTGAAGTAGCCCCACAAATATAACATTTCATTGTAGAAGATGTTCCTGTTGCAGCATTGCACACTTTAGCATCTACCATAGTTAGCATCATTGTATGTTTCACTGAAAATGTTTTTTCTCCCCGAATGAATTCGGTATTTTTTGATAACTTTATGGTATTTTCGAAGTAGTTAATTTCTGCGTTTGTAACGTCAACAGATTCTTTCACAAACCTGATTCGCATAGGACGACAGTATCTAGGTGAAGATGGAGTCGGATTAAGCCAGACTACTTTGTTTCCTTTTGTGCCACACACTAATTTCAAAGGAACGAAGCAACTTTGAAAAACGGTAGCATCAGAAGCATCAGTTTGCATGTTTTGCTTGTATTATGCTTGTTGGGAGCCATCGCAACCCCACTTGCTAATCAACTCTAAAGTGCTCCGTTCTTTTAGACTTAAACCCTGTAAAATATCTTCTAAATATGTTAGTAATCTTGTCACCGTATGATTCATCAAGTCTTGTAATTTAGTTTCGGCGCAAATTTCAGACACTTGGAAAGATTGTTCGGGTGAATAACAGTCTTGCTTTGCTCTTTGAAGCACACTGTAGCTTGGATACCTCTTTTTCATTGTACTTCTAATTATTTGGTATTGTCTTCTTGAAAGATCGGCTTCAACAAACATAGAAAGAGCTTGTAATGATGTTAATTTAGTTTCGTATACCTTCATAAACTCAGAATATACTGTTTTGTATCGTGTAGCTAGCTTCGGAGACTTGGATATTTTTTTAAGTATATTGAAGCATCTCTGTTACCAGAAGTTCGTAATGTTGACTGAGCAGCATGCATCAATACATCGTCATTTATTGCACTTCGGAGCTCTTCCGTTTTTCGTCTTTTAGTTCTCTCACTCGATTCTTTAAATGACCTTTGTGGTCGACCTGCTGAAAGTTTTATCTGTACTTTCGGTACAGCGAATGTTCCTTATAACCAACTAGAGTTCTTTTTTATAAAAACATCTTTTTTTTTAAAATACCTACTTAAAACCTTAAAATACCTACTGCAACAAAAAAAAAGCCGGGACGTACCCTGAAGTACAACTTATACCTTTGTAATTGCAAAATATTGCTTAAAAATTTGTTCAATGGAACACAATTCTCACATGTACTAAGCTATCATTAAATTTACATGGAAATAATTCCAAATTACAAAAACTCTACGCATCCTTACCTTTAGTATCTAAATCCATAGTACTTTTTTTGAGAAAATCACCCAACGAACTATATGACACTGAGAAACTGAGTTATTGTTCAAACTCCTGGAAAAATTACGTGCAACAAAGAGAATGATCACGTTTAGATAGAGACGCTGACGCTGAACCGGGTGTCGAGAGGGGTGGGGACCGGCGGCATAATACTCCTCGACTCATAAACTTGGTCGGGTAGCAATTGTAGGATACTAGAGCTACTTTTACAAAATTGACTTTTGATCGCGTAGATCGACTAAATACCCCTACGTGCGGCGTCAAAAACCAACTCATAGAATAATGATACAGCATCATCCAATTCTAGCGTTGAAAAATTACTAGCCCAGTCAATTCTGAGAAGACAATCCGTAATGCTCTTATAATCAGCATTGCGTAAGTCATATACAATAGATAGGGAAGTGAACTATCAGATTTAGATAACAACTCAACTGTAAACGTAGAGTGGTGAAGAGTGTTGCCAAAAAAATTTTCTGCATCAACAGTTGAGTTAGCCACTACATCGTCGTAGCTATTAGTAAATATGAGATCTAACCAATTTCCATTTTGGTTAGGTGTCGGAGCTATTTGCTGCAAATCATTGCCATAAATTGTACTAACTAGATTGAAATCGCTGGAGTCAAGAAGATTAAAAGGAATGAGATTATTATCAGTTTCATCAGCCGTAAATTTTAAATTTGGGCG
This sequence comes from Nemotelus pantherinus, assembly GCA_963978885.1. NCBI lineage: Eukaryota > Metazoa > Arthropoda > Insecta > Diptera > Stratiomyidae > Nemotelus > Nemotelus pantherinus. Next base: position 168,329,101 of record OZ022263.1, read on the forward strand.
ATTGAAATCACCGAGAATTATTATTTTATCCTCCTCATTAAGAGATGAAACTAGGGTAGAAATCACTACGCATACATCATTTGGCGTGTTAATTTGCTCCTCCTCTATCCAGCAGAGAACAGAGTATACGCATTGAAAACAACAACACTCCTGCACCTGTGAATTCACAAGTACAGAAATTCTATTCCTCATTTGTAGTTCACGTGCTGAACTATAGAATGTGCTGATAGAAAAAAGAAAAGCTGATGAGAAGTTGTCTTTTTTGCTGTGAGGTGGCTTTGGGTTTTTGATGGTTATGTTGAATGTTTTGGTAATTAGGAAATTAGAAAAAGCCTGCATAATGTGTAGAAAGTTAAAAGAAGTAATTTTCTGTTAGTTCTTTTTCTATTTTCTATCGATTGTGGTAGAGTATATTCGTTATTTTCTCCTTTTATTTTCAGCTGTTGTGTGCTTCCATAGCAAATACAGCAACCTATGTCAATCTTAGCGAATGCACTGCTGTTTTACACTAGATCGTTGTTTTTGCGGCATAGTTATATTATGTTCTGTATCGGAGCAAAAAAACACGCCTATTATAAACGGCTTCGTCTGAACCGGGTGGGATGCAGAATATTCCGATGTAAATGAAACCTTTGGACCAGGAAATGCGAATAATCTTGTGATCGAAGAGATTATATGAGCTGCTTTCGACTAGTTCGCTTGATAGCGAGTTACGAACTGCTACCAAAACACCACCACCTCGAGTTTGGCCAGTAGAAAGATAGTTTCGGTTCTTCCTGTAAATAGTCCAGCTACCATCTAATACTTCTGCGTTTGTGTACGAACTGTTTAACCAGGTTTCCGTGAACGTCAGTACATTAAATTGGCAAGATTTTGAGTCAAGAAAGAGTCTGTTCAGCTTGCCTCTCATACCACCACAGTTGTGGTAAAAAAGTTTGAGGCTGATTGACGAAAACTTCTTGCTAGGAATGATAGTTTTTAAAATCATTCCTTCATTTTTGAAGGGAGGAAATATACTTAGCTGAAACATGTGAGGCAAAGGTGCTTAGCTCTTTTTTCACTTGGTCAGCTGTTATTAAAAAAATTATTTTTGAATTAATGAATTGCTAAAAATATCTTATATCGTATATCGTTTCTGGATCTTGTTTATAAAACTAATTTGTTTCCAGTGCATATGCAATACTGACGGAAATTTGTTTTCAAATTTATTTCTGCACATATTCAACATCTGCTCTTATGCTTAAGTCTAATTAATCAAATACTATTTTGGTCTGTAAATGAAGGCACATTCGGCAGCAATATAAATGAAACGTGTAAATACACGCAATGCTAATCAAGCAACTGCCGTCACTATTCAGTTTTTTTTTTGCGAATCGATGACTATTTAATCATAATTTTCATAATTTTGTTGGTCCCTATTTCATGAGTCTACTGTACATGTGTATCTCCTATTTCTGATGCATGGGTAAAATATAGAACCCCCCTAATTACCACATCAAAAGTAGGGATTGTAAGCATACTCCGTAAAATAAAAGAGCAACCATACTAATCAAAACCGCCCACTATATATGTTATGTTGTCATGAAATTACACCAAAACGTGGCTCAGGTTTTCCAATGATAAACAATTAATCAGACAGCTGATTTCCTATCATTGGAAATCATTACATTTTAATAATTTAAATCATTTCGAATCTTTTTTTATGTTCAAATTAACGTTGCATAGTTAATTGTACACGCATGTACATATGTGGCGCCAGCTATTATAATTAATGTTTCTAAAAACGAATAGGAAAGTAACAGAAATGTATTCTGAAGAGGAGAATAGGTTTTGTGTCACGCAAAGTACGAAAAGAAATGAATTAGGAATTTTGAATGGTAAAGGAGGGAAACAGTTTTCGTGTTGGTTTTTGTGTTAGATTTAAATCTGTTTGTATGTTGAATTATATTTACAATATGACTTTTTAAGAAGTTTGAGTTTCCCTGCTGTTACTAACTTATGATATCTCATTCGATAACGAAAATCAGCAATCGAATAAAAAATCATTGCAAAAATACCATTGCAAAATACCTGGTCCTTCAGTTGACTAATATTTTATTATTATTCTGTATTAAACCCTCGTGTCAAATTCTGTGATTCTCGTGTCAAAATGTATTTCCAGTTCTAGCCAACAATACTAATTACATCATCTTTTTATTGAAGTAATTATGGGTTGTGATTTCCACTTACTACCCTATGCTATGACATTAAACAACTATGACTGTACTACTATGACTTAATAATCACGCTACTTCGACTCCTTCAAATACAGTTTGAGATGAAAACTATACGACTCCAGAAACATTGCAAAAATCTCCTATCACTTTCAACAAAATATTCACTATAAAGTGCCTCAAAATTTTTTAGCGGGGTTGTAGTGATATGCGGGGAGAACTCTACCTTAACGTCAAATTATGCTATTTCGACGCACTTGTTTCTACTGAAAAATTGTTAAATAACTCTCATATTATATATATAGTAGCTGGACAATCTTAGAAATGACTATGATTACTGACTTTGTTACTTCTACTTTAGACCAACGGAAACACATACAGCGACTTTTTTTTTTAAAAAAAAAAAGCTTTTGATTATTTAAAAAAGCTTTTGATTATTTGGTTTTCATCGTTCTAGTCGTACATGTGCTGTAACTGTGCATTCCACCACCTCTTCACCATTCTAGTCGCTTTCCGGAGTTCCTCAGGGCTCCATTCCTGGTCCATTATTATTCAGAGTCTTTATCAATGCTCTTTTGTACTAGTAAAATAGATTATTGATAAGTAAATAAATTATGCTTTCACTGGCCAGATAAGAAAAAGTGGTGTCTTATTTGCTGTTAGCAGCAATCTCTCGAGTAAGCTTGATGACTAAACCCCGCATAAATTGTTTCAGCATAAAATTATCCGATAGTGCATTGGTATATATCGATTTATTTTACATCCCACAACGATTGGACAAACCCGTTTGCAATTAAAAATGCCAACAGATGTCTCTCTTCATGGTGTCTTATATCGCTGAAAATGAAATTATACACCCAGGTGATTTACTCTTCAATCCTAAACTCTTGATCATGCTGTAACCTCATTTTATGCTGTGAGAAGATGTGTTCCAAAAATTATGAGAAAGAATAAACTTTTGGAGCCTTGGCTTGAAAAGACTCTTGGACTTGTCCACAGAAATAAGCTTTATAAATCAATAAAAGATAATGTCGAATCTAGCCATTGTATCAAAGAAGAATACACCGTTGTGGCCCAAAAATTCAATGCAAAGTCTCACAAAGACTATGACCGATTCCTTAAAACAGCTGGCGAGAATATAATCCATAGCGCCGAACAGCTTTTTGATTTGAAAAACATGAACTGGAAAAACTCAATATCTTCTTCTTCTTCTCAAGAAACCTGCATCCTTTTCGCTGATTACTTTCAAGAGGTCTTAAGTCGACTCAGTATTTGATCATACATAGTGTTATTTCCAAAGGGAAACTCGAATTAATTTTGCTGATAATATAATCATTTCTAAAAATATATTAGCCCTTTGCATGCGTTAGGCGCCGCCACGGCGGCACACAAAATATAAATTTCACTCTTAAGGCACCGCAGCGGCGCCATGAGGGTGTAAAGGAGTTGGCAAACAATTTGAAGTCATCCGCATAGGAAAGGCAAGATGAATTTATCAATGGAGGAAGGTCATTTGTAAAAGGCAAAAACAACAAGGTATCAAAAATCAATCCTTAAGGGGTTAGGTACACTTGGGACGTCCAAAAAAAGCTCTTTTTCAGGATTTTTTTTAAGACACACATTAAAGTAATTAATAAAAAATGTTTTTTTACTTGAAAGAAATATATTTGAAGAAGCTATTGTAATTTTTTTAAGGCAAAAGGTTGAAAATTAGTCGAAATAGAGTAAATTTTCGAGGGGTCAAAAAAAACTGTTTTGCCGTGATCACTGTAGCTTGTCACTGGATCATCCGAAATAAAACAAAATTGGGGATTATTAGTTAATGACATAGTGCTCCGGATGAACGAAGGACTTTGGCAGACATTGATTTTTCGAAAAATGGCGGTTGTTGAAATTCAAAATTGTATTTTCGACCGAAATTTCACCCACATTTTCGGCTATTGAAAAAAATATCGTCCAATCAAAAAATCCTTTGTTCATCCGGAGGATAATTACATATAAAATAAGTGAGGAAAATTTCATGCTGATCGATAGTGCCGTTTTCAAGTTACAGTGATCACCGACTTCGAAAACATAGTTTCGAGAAAAATGCTTTTAAAGCATACGAAAAACGCTTTATGTATGCAATAGAGACGACTTCATTCAAAGTTATTTATCCCCATAAAAAATTGTCCAAATCGTCTGAAATTTGCAGAGAATGCTCTTGAAATATGCTACTTTTAGAAAATGCAAGGAAAACAAAATCGATTTTCTCAAAATTCTAAGTGTACCTGCCCCCTTAAGGAACTCCAGATATGGGACGAAATATATAGAAGACCAAGAAGGAAACGAATTCCGAGAATTTATAGCCTTCCAATTTTAAAGCAAGTAGCGTGTTATTAACGGAATCAAATGCTTTGAAAATGTCAGTATATATGACACCTATTTGTCCCTGGCTGATCGAAAGTAGTTGCAACTAGTGATGGGCTCAAAAACGCCAAACAGTTTGCAAAAAACGTTTGCCTGCAAAAAACGAACGAACAATTTTTCCAAATAGCGACAAACAGTTTTTCTAAAACGAAATTTTTTTTCTAAAACGAACAGCATTTCTAAAACAAACCGTTTTTCTACCGAATAGTTTTTCTAAAACCAATAGTTTTTCTAAAACGAATCGTTTTTCATTTTTCTCAAACGAATCGTTTTTTAAAACGAACTGGTTTTTTTTAAACGAATCGTTTTTCGTTTTTCTCAAACGAACCGTGATTTTAAAACGAACCGTTTTATAAAAACGAACTGTTTTTTTAAATCGAGTCGTTTTTCGTTTTTTAAAAACGAACTGTTTTTTTAAAACGAATCGTTTTTCATCGTTTTTCGTTTTTTTTTAAACGAACCGTTTTTCGTTTGTTAAAACGAACTGTTTGGCAGTGGAAAACTGTTTAGCTGCGGAAAACAGTATTTTCGTACTTGCAAGTATTTTATTCAAATATTCAAAAAAATTTTAGGGCAAAAGGAGCTGAAATCGGACAAAATCGGCCAATTTTGGGTTAGAGTGGTTTGGGACATAACGGGCCAAGACCTATTGCTGTGATACAAAAATTTCGGTTTTGTAGGGGAGTAAGGGGTTTTTTGGCCATAGTTTGGCAAAAGCTGCCTTTACCGGGGGAGTATATTAGTGATATTTTAAGGGCAAACATTTTTGATAGGGGGAACGTAAAGTTTTTCCAAAAATTTTTTTTTATCCAGCATGAATTCGGGGACCTTTCTGAGTTGTTTCGGGCGAAAGTTCCTTACAAGCCTGGAAAAAAGCGACCTAGCTTCGAAGATACGGCGAAATGAAATCCGCCGGAAAAACTAAAAGTAGCACTAAAACTGACAAGGAGGAACAGGTTGAGATCCTTTTTGGCTCATCAGTTGGCGTCTCCGGGTGTGCTGAGGCCCTCCTCCTGACTGCAGGTTGCCACGAGGGTGTCTCCATACCTACCGGGGTTGTAAAATTTACGAGACCATGGGAGGTAAGGTGCCCCTGGACTCATGCCCAGCCTTACGAAAGAGGTTTAATAAACGAAACATTTTTTTTATTGCTTAATAACAACTTCATGCTTCAGTGAGGCGAAGGGGAAATCCGACTGTTTTAGGTTAGCCAGGAAAAGTTTGGTATCAGAGATCGCTCGATGAAAAGTCAACAGGATTAGTTGGTCAACAGGATTAGTTGGTCCTATCTTAGTAATTTTTTTACTTTTGTCATTTGAACGAATACAGGAGGTGTTTTTTGCATATAATAAAATGGAAAACAAATTAAATTGGTTGGATTTGATCGTTTTCCTTTAGATGGCCCCTAGATTGGAGAAAGACTTGCCAAATAAATGACCGACCATTGGAAAGTTACGGACAAGCTGCACTAATGACTCGGTATTCTTTGAAGGTAATCTTGCACCATCACCAGTCTAGCTTGGAACGTTGTGTCTGGAGGGCATATTAGTCCATTTCATTACATTATTGCAAATCGTATGCATTGTATGTATACATGTATGGTACATACTTCAAATAGGTATTTGGAACAGGTATTTTTTCGTACTGTACTAGTTATACCTAGCATGTGAAAATCCTAGTACGACCCAACTCTAATTGTCGTACAGCATAACATTTGTTTCTCTCGTTAATTCAAACTGTTTTTTTTTTCAAACAGTTTTAAAAAACAGTTCTTTTTGAAAAAAAACAGTTCGGTTTCGTTTTTTGAAAACAACAGAAACGCCCATCACGAGTTGCAACAGTATTTGTGAAAGACAAACGGTTTGTGAAAGGTGACTTTTCTTTAACAAAACCATGTTCTTGTGCAATAACGGGCTGAATAAAGGGTTGCTACACACAATGCGCTCGAGAAGTTTGCTGAAGCATGGAAGAAGGGAAACGAGACGGTAATTGGAAATGTTACCGCGATCACCAGACTTTTGTATTGGGAAAAAATTTTCATTTTTCCAATGCGGCATTCATTTCTCAGCGGCTAGACTACATTAAAATGTATGGGCAGAGGACCACAGAAAGAAGAAAGAAAGGTAAAAAGTTAAGGTATATGAAGTTAATATGGAGGCCTGGGTACGGAAGGAATAGAAATAGTTCTCAATGAGCTCACTAGCACCGAGAACATTAGAAGCGGAAACTTCATTAAGATGCATATTTTTCGGAATGCTATATGAATTTTTAAGGAAGTTTTCGAAACGCCAAAAATGTTTTACTTATGTGAATTTTTCGATAAAAACGGGACTTAACTATTAACTGCTATTCGCTTTTTAGGAGTAATTTTAATGCAACCCTCAAAAACAAGAAAAATGTAAATAATATGCAGATCTACATACATACAATGACCGACAAAAGTCTACATACGACCCCTATTTTCGCTACTTGAAGAGCCCCATGGTGCTAATTAAAAAAGTAATGATGCAGTTATATTCTAAGTCTATTTTAATTGATGTTTAACAAAAAAAATTTTTTTTTGCAATAACAAGTTTACAAGTTATTCATACGTAACTCAAAAAATGCATTGACAAAAGTCTACATACGGCTAGGTAAATCATTCTTTATGCTACAATGCGGTTCTGTTTTATAATGGCAAGTATCAAGTTTTGGTATTTGCGCTTCGTGTTAGGCTGCATTTAGTGCAGTTTTGATAAGGTCGCAACTGTGACGATGACTTCTCGGAACGAAATCTTATCAGAAATACGGAACTTGGTGGTAAAATATCGAAACAAAAGAAAATCTTTCGGAGAAATAGCCAAATTGTTGATTTCAAGTAAATTAATTTTAAGTAAATGTTGATTTTAAGTAATTCAACAACTAAAAAAGCAGGATCTCTGTTGAAAACAAGCAGCGCAGTGGTCAACCAAAGAAGCTGGTTCGCAGAGATGACTTCTTTATTTTGAAAGAAGTGAACCGAAACCCAAAGGCGCATGCCACCAAATTGGCAGAGGACATAGCAAAACAAAGAGGAATCACGGTGCATCCAAGAACATTTCAAAGAACATTAAATAATAAAGGCTACCACAGCAGAACACCACGAAAAAAACCCCTTATAAGCGAAAAAAATCGCTAACTTCGCTTAGAATTTCCCAAAAATCATCTACACAAAGGACTTGATTTTTGGAAGAAGGTTTTATTCACCGATGAATCGAAGTATATCATATTTGGGAGTGACGGTAGAGCTAAAGTTTGGAGAAAGAAAAACAGGGAAATGGACACGAAACACTTAATTCCTACAGTCAAACATGGCGGTGGCAATGTGATGGTTTGGGGTGCTGTCGCAATATTTTGTGTAGGAAATTTGGTGTTCATTGATGATGTAATGGATCGCCATCTCTACAAAACTATCTTGCAACACAATTTAAGGGGATCGGTCGCTAAGTTGGACCTTGGTGAGAGCTGGATATTCCAACAAGTCAATGATCCCAAGCACACCGCTCAAATCGTGAAGGATTATTCGCTCCAAGACAGCTCAATACACCCCCCACAAAGTCCGGACTTGAATGTCATCGAGCACGTTTGGGAGCTTATGGATCGAAATACAAATCCTCCTTAAAGCACGACATTAGAAGTGCTACAATGCTAAAAGTGAAGCTCATTGAGGAATTGGATCAAATAACGCCTAACGAGTTAGAAAATTTGATCGCATCAATGCCAAGACGCTTGGTGGGCCAACAAAATATTAATATAAAGTTTTTTAAATGAAATGTAAATTCCTTAATGAAAACTTTGGTGGATCTCATGATCGTACGTATACTTTTGTCAATGCTATTTTTTTAGTTTTTTTATGAATAGATTGTTAAGTTTATATTGGAGAAAAGGTTTTTTTGTTACATGTCAATAAAAATAGATTATAAACAAGACTACATCATTACTTATTCAATTACTGCCATTGGGCTCGTCAGGCAGCGAATATAGGGGCCGTATTTAGACTTTTGTCACCCGCTGTATGTATATACATATATGTGATGCAACTAGATCATTGCGATCTCGAGCCAAAACAAAAGTGTATGCTACTGTTATTCATTGGTATAGGAAAATTTTCATTGTCACATTCTGACTCATAAATCCTGAATATATACGTTTTCTCGCAAACTTTTCACAATGAAATAGTTGAAAGTCTTTTTCGACATACCAAAAATTGCAAATATCAACTCTAACACTCAATGAAACCTTGACTACCACACACACACATGCTGAATGCATAACATAACAACCTACACAAAAACGGCTTTGATTTTTAACTGTGCCGCCGACTTGCAAATATTGTGAAGCAAGCCAACATGCTCATATATGTACAGATATCCTGTCTTCATATAGCCTGAAATATTGCAGAAAGCCAAGTGCTATTAAATGCAGACATTTTGTCGTCTGTCTGGTGGTTGGTACCATGATGTACTTCTATACAATATTTCAGTCTTTTGGCTCAGAATATATATATATGTAAGTACATTTGTGTAGACAACATCGCCTTGATTACTATATGGTGTTGTACAAGTACTAGCACATTTGTTAAAAATTGTTCTTTGCACGCACAGTTATATTGAACCTGTCATGTTTTTTTTTGTAGTTCGCAAAGGAATTCAAAAAGTTTTCCGTTTTGCATGAAATTCTGTAATCAAGAGACGACATTCTGATCTTATGTTAAAGGTTAGCTTTTAGAGTTTTTATGAAATAATTTTTATCAATTGTAGTAGAAAAACAAAAAAATCTAGCGCATCAGACCCGCCAGAAAACTGATTTTTAAAACTTAAAAATGTGTGAAGACGTAATACACTTCTCTGTAGTATCATATCAACCATTTCTTACTCAAAGGAACAAACATCATTTTTTGACAGCATTTCCTATAACACAAGTGATGAAAATGTTCAATGCTGGCAACATTTGTCCAACACAGCAGCAATAAGTCTACCATAGCATGCTCGTGCTTCATCAACCTATCCTTTGAATTTCATTTTCATCCAAGGATATCATCGAAAGTTTCAGCGATTAAACTATGTCTGGGGTTGCCATCCGAAAAATTTCCAAAACTCGAAAAATTTAAATATTGATTGCTTATATTATTGTAAATGCTTTGCTTATGAATACAAAATGGAAGCATCTGTTGGTGCAATATTTACGAAATTGTCTGGTGCTGGCAATCATGCGTTAGCACCATAGCTGCACCCTGTGAATTTCGTTTCGATTGGATGGCTCCGCTGGAAGTTATAGGAGTGAATAGAATTTTATGGTAACCATCCTCAATACTATTCAAATTTTCGAAACCTAAATATTTGTTGTTAACTGTGATTGCAGAATCATTCCCATTTGGAAATTTTATGACAACATGGCTCGATAAAGAAATGTCAATCAATTACGAAATTCATCATAGCTGGCAACCCTCTCACGATTTTTCAACGAAATTCCTACAGAATTATAAATGCAGCAAAATTTACTTATCAGATGAATTTCGTTTTGGTTTCGTTACTGCATCGGAAGTTATAGGGAAAAAGCCTTTATTTTCGTGAGCAAATTTACAATATTTAGGAGATAAAAATTGTCATAGCTGGCAGCCCTATTCTAATTTTTCAACCAAATTTCTATGAAATCTATCTTAGAGTAAGGTTCATCTACTGCGTGAATTCTGTTAAAATCTGGTGGCTAAATCGGAAGCTATAGGCCAAAAGCCAGTTTTTCTCGGCGATTTTTCAAAATGGCACCACTGCCGCAGTATTGCCCGTATTTCAAAATTACTTCTATCAGACCTGGTCCTAGTCAGTTCCATTATGCCTTGTAAATTTCGTAATGATCGCATTATCCAATCGTCAGTTCTCGTGAACAGAAGTTTTGAGTGCTGAAAATAGAGGTAATTTGATCATGGGCTGCCGCTCTTGTTTGCCGCGGAATTTTGAAAACTTTTATTTGACTTGGTGGGCAAAAGTCAAAGTTTATCAACAATTTGAATTTATTTTCACAAATCAAAAATTTTGCAGGAGGGTCGATGATTTGAAGGATTTTTTTTCAGGAGCCTGCTGTTGCTACAGAGTTCAAATCCATGTGTGTTAAATTTATCATCCCCAGGTTCCCCTACAACATTTTAGTCTACCCCCTTCTGCGAGAGAAGTGAACTATTCGCCGATTTGTTTCTTGATGGGATTGTGACTTTGAGCCTTTTCTGGAAGTTTGCCCTAGACTTTATTTGATCGCTCATGTTCAGCATAATGGGGCTGATGTCCTCCAGGATGCTGAGATGGCCTTTAGGTGTTCTGATTTGTACCTGCAGTCCTGTTGTAATTTTAGCGTCTATTTCGCCGCTTCCTCTTGGATTGTGAGTTATTGGTTTAAAGTATAGAAGGGCTCCATCCATGTGCGTTGGGGTGGAGCTCATAGGTCCTGTAATAAGCAAGCAAGCTTGTTGAGTCTGTTAACAACAGTTTCCTGTGTAGTTTTCTTCCACCACACTACATCCATATGGGGTGATAGGCCTCATCATTTTTGTTTATTTGCTTTAGAGCAGTCTCCGATTGGGTTCAAGCAGTTGGTTTGTCGCCCAAAGTATCTTGGTGGCCTTCATAGTCGTTTTATTAAGATGACGCTCCGAAGTGAGTTTCCTATTCAGATGAATTACCTGCTCCTGTAGATGCATCTCTGTGACCTTAATTTGTAGGGTTAGTATCTCGATTTTAATTTTCCTTATAAATAGAACTATGCTCTTGAGCATTTATAGATATATCCTCGTCATCACACCATTGTGCGAGTTTGCGTCATTATTATTATTGTTAGGATATTTTATTTAAGACATCATAACTGCACTAAGATCTGACAGAATAAGACTAATCTGCATTGATATTTGCCAACACCAACAAGTACCAGCAATTCGGATATATGCAACAAAGATGTGCTTTCAAATTTAAATTAAAACCCCTATTGAATAATGAGTATTGAGAAAATTTTCGTGAGCACCAAAAAAAAGATACAATTTCCAATCCTGATTAATTTCACGTACATCATCCTTGCGAAATCTAAAAATTCGATTTTATTTTCGGAGCATACTTTACGATTGCACACATCGTCCAAACAGTCATCTGGCTTTCGAAAATTGAATTTTGCAACTGGTTCGACGTTCTAAATATAAATTTTCAAATCGATTTCCACAAGTTCGGCAAGTTATAATATAGCAACAACATCAAAGAATGTGTTGTAATGATTATTTAGCGTCAAGTTGAAAATTCCTTACTTAAATATACACAAGAAATTTCAATGTCGAAGTAAGGTAAAAAAAAAGAAATGGTTTTGATCGAAATCTGCAGACAAGACTATTCATCCGTCTATATAGATATATACACTCCGCGACAACTGTTTGAGTTTAGAGATGAATGTGTTCTGCATTTACTCGTTTAATTACTTTTAAATAATCGTAACCACTCTTCGTAACGATGCAAACTGTCGCTTGCCAGTCGCTTCCCTTAAGTACTTAGGAATTCCCGCTTTGCTTTTATGTAGGTACGACAACTGATTGAGACAGGGCTGGGATTTTTTGTGAAAAAAAATTTCTTTTTTCTCATTAAATTTTTTATTTGCTAATAATGCGTACTCCCACCATTTTGGTTCACAACTGTAGTGGTACAGCTGTAAACAACCGCCACCACAACAGACATTTTTAACCTGACCTGCTGCCTTCCCGTGACTTTGGGGCCGGCTAGTCACCGGCTTCGTGGATAGAGTGAGGGGCAGGTTAAGCCCTAGCTGCGTCACGCAATTTAATGATTTTTACAACATATGGAAAGATAAACTGTGGGAAGGGAAGAAGGGAGCCCACTTCATCCATGGCTCCACTGAACCTATTTGTTTGGGTTTAGCAAGTCATTGGTATTTCAATGCTCATTTCAAAATATCCAAAACTCCAACTCAAGTTTTATCAACGTAACAACAAATATATTCAAACCAAAAATAAAATACATGTGAAAAAAAATTCAACCAGAAATAAAATGCAAACAATATTTAAAAATTAAATATTATTAAATAACAAAAAAAAAATTAATAAATATAGAAATAGATAAAAAAAACGGACCATGTATCCAACCATACTGTTGCTCAAGGATGGCAACGGGAATGAAAAACACATTCACTTCATTAAAACATTATAATTTTATTTTAGCATTTAATTTAATTACTTTGTATGCACAACGCTAGGACGCACACGCTCTTCTATATTTCGCTCTGGTAACAAGGAATCACACACGCTCCTTTCGCTACTACCGATGCTGGTCGACTCATCATCTCGCTGCTTCCTCGTATCGTTGAAGCCTCTGTGTCTGCCGTGTGGTCATGATACCAACACGTGTTACACCGAGCTGCTAATAGTTGGCAGTTCGGTACACATACAATAAATTAAGTATAAAAATTCAATAAAAATATAAAACAAAAGTATTCCACTTACCAGTGAGATCCGGAAGACGGTACCGTGCTCTGGAACCACTGTAAATCCTTTAAGCAATTCAATTAATTCGAATTAATTATGTACACCAAATCATTGAAATGAAAAACACTGGAATTGAAAAAAAAAACAATTGAAAACATTAAATTTGCTATAGCTTTGTCGTTTTATCACTTTCAATGTAAGTATGTTTAGATGATAAGCTGTGCAAAGAACAGCATCAATATGTCCTTGAAGTCGCGGACATGATTCACTTCCTTTAAGTTACCTAACAAGAGGTCGAAAAACAAATGTAATATTTCTCATTCAGATGTTCACTGTACGTCTTCACACATTTTCCTTTATAATAGTTTTTAAAATTCCTGTTCTTTGTTCAACGTCGCTGCCAAAATGTACTTTTCATGCGGTAGAAATTTCAACAACAAAAAGAACTCTCGGGTGAATTGTCAGTATCGATCAGTGTCTTCAAGCACTGTCTCCTTGCTGTGTTTCATATACAATCGATCACGATTACTATGAACCGAAATTGTTCATTAACACTTCTCAGTTTTGAACATCCCAAATGGGAACACTTTCGTCAAAATTCCTAGATTTAGTTACACTGGCACTAATTATTTTTGTTTCCAAAGTTTACTCGAAAACCCAGTTATCTGCTTCAGTTCTACAGCACTAGAACTATCAAATTTCACACTCAAATCGAATCAAAATACACTCAATGATGAATAACGTCTTCTCAACTATTTTTTTCATAATCAAGATGCCTTTATCAGTGCCAAAAATTCCTAAATTCCAATATCCGTGCCTTGCGCTAAATTCAGCTCCATCCACCAATGACCAAAATCAAGTTCGTGGCACTTCAAGTCAAATCTTAAACCTAACTGCCGAGCAGTTAGCATCTACAAGGCTTGCTGAGCGATCTGCCACGCACCGAACATTTCCCCCACGCAGCCAGCACCCAACATTTCCAGTTTAGCTGGCCTGATAACGCATCTGATACAAGTATTGTTGCAAATCAGCTGCGCTCAGGCCAGTGAACCCAATGTAATGCAATATGCGTCAATCAAATGCATATACATAGCCTGTTTTCGGATGGCCATGCAATGCAGTTGACCGTCGCATGCAGCGTTGCATTCGCAATGTTTGTGGGTGTGTTGACGACGAAGCTGTTCCGTAACACAACCCAACACAACCTCTAACATTCTTGAAGGAAGAGATTTGTACAAAATTCTCAAAAGTTTCCTTGGAACTTTATCCCAACCAATCTTTATCGCATTCTTAAGGTCTTCCTTCCATTTTATCAAATTGTTGCCCTGCTTGGTAAACTGTCCCCAAACATTTTCAATAATGTCTAAATCCGGGAAAACTGCTGGCCACTGAAGAATACGGACATTATTCCGCTCTAGATGATCTTTAACCTTTTTTGCCGTGTTGTAAAATGTTCGAAAATTCTGGTCCGAATCGATGATCCGAAAAGTTGACACTTTCTTCGTCCAGGATCTTTATGTACTCGTTGCTGTTCATTCTTCTACTGACAAAGTGTATGTTCATCTTTTTTTCGTCGCATGTTCCTCTTCAAACCATGCCTCAACCTCCTCCTTGCTGACGTCTTCTTGAAAACAATTCTTCCTTCCTCAGATCATGAAAATAATGACGAAAGCCATCAGGACCGTCCAGACAGAACCTCGTTTTATCAGTAAAGACAACGTTTCTCCAACGCTTTTTCCGACTTAAATGGTCTGTTGCAAACGCCAAGCGGACATCCCAGTATCTTTGTTGCACGACTGGTTTTTTCCTCAATCTCTTCCGCTGTAAGTGCTCTGCTGAGGGAAGTACACGCTGGCAAGTCCTTCGTTTTTGTCAACGTTATAAATTCGCGCTGCTGTTGAATTCGATGTTTCTCTAGCCCGTCCAGACTACACATACTTTTGTATGCGCATACGTATGCACAAACATAAAGTATGTGCAAACGATGGTCCACACTGCAACGACATCGATGCATATATTTTACCCTTGCCACAGAGTAGGCATCAAAGCAAGAAAAAGTATGTGTTAACGATATGTGTGCACACACTTTTTCGAGCAATAGCGCATACAATTGTATGCGCGTACATTATATGTGCAAACAATGGTCCACACTTCAAATTAGCACATACTTTTGTATGCGCATACGTACGCAGATACAAAACTATGTGAAAACTACTAGTGTGGACCGTTGTTTCCACATATTTATGTATGCGCATACAATTGTATGGCCTGTTGGAAAATGTATGTGCATATTTATTATTTGCTCATACTTCTTCGATTGAGCGATGAATGATTCTGAAACATTTGGCTGAAACACATAACTGCGAAATGTTGGAAGGGGAGGCGCGCTTCTATGTGGAATTTCGCAGTTGAATTTGGTGCACCACAATGCAGCGAAAGTATCGCTGTCAATGCAACCAAGGCATCAACCTAATTCAATTTTTTTTTTGTATTGTTAAATCCTGTTGTACGAAGATTAGGTTGGCTTATCACAATACATATCAGCCATCGCTTGTCTATTCCACCAAACCATTCAACCTAAATCAAGCAGACTTAATTGAACCTAGTGGTGATGCCAACCTGCGGTAGGTATCACCGCAAGCGAAACGAAAAAATTAGAAATTTGGCAAATTCTGACGCTTCGAAAATTTTGGCCGCCGGCATTGTTGGCATTACCATACAAAACAGTGCATTCTAATTTTTTGACAGCGGCTTTTCTGCGCCCAGTCCGAAAAATCGTTGTATTGTGGTTATGACTATATTTTGCTCAAAACCATAAACGCTCTATCTATTTATATTTTAGTAACTTCGGAGATATTCAATGATTTGTATTTTTCCGCTGCAAGCAGATAAGTATGTGGTAAAGGCTTTAATTCACTATTGATTTTAACATACTTCCACAAAAAATAAGTATTTCATATTTTGTAGAAATATGTAATTGAGTATGCAGTTTTCGAAACTCAACTCAAAAATGAAGCTCTAAAATGAAATGAACCTCTAATTGCTAACTAAAATAGCGGTTTCTCCATTTTACTGGAATTTAGCAATGAAATCTCCTTTAAGACTGTTTCGTTGGGCGTAAATACAAAGTTTACCTTGTCCAAACACTAAAATCTATAGTTTTAGTGGTCGGACAGGTGGTATATTTTATTTTAAAGAGTGTAAATAGCTAGTATGCCAGCATAATTTGCTTTTAGAGTTTATAAGAGCTAATGTTAATCTCATCAAGCAACCAATGGGCCTTTCCACACTTGTATTCCTGATACACTCCTCAAACCGGTTTGACAACAATCACCATTTCCACACTTGTATTCTTCAGCAACGGAACCGTTCATATACCGATTATGCATATGAATGTGTGCGTGCTGTTGTTTTCTCATTTCGACTTGAGTGTTTCATTAAAAATTCCCGACCCATGAACTATGTTTATAGTTGCGTTAGTGAGTTGCCGCTCGATCAATCAGTTTCAAATGTGATGCAAAATTCTCTCCACGTTCATCACTTTTTGTAGAGATTTCCCCTTGATTCTTCTGCCTCTTGTCCAGAAAACCGGTTTGAGGAGTGCATCAAGAATACAAGTGTAGAAAAGGCCCAAAATGTGCAATAGCATATTTCACTGGTTTCTTAAGAACTCGGACGCACTTGTCCGGATAGTGGAAAACTGCTCAAAAACGGTTCTATTCTTCGGACATTAAACATTTCCAATAATGTTTCCATAAAATATGCTTTCGAAGATAGAAAACTTTACACACAATGGTCTTTATGCATGCAGAGTAAAGAATTCCAGAAATTTAACTACGGAAGGGAAATAACTTACATTTACAAATTATATAGAAATTCACTGAAACACGAAACCACTTTTTATACATAGGTTATGATAATTACAAAATAATATATGATATAGGTACAAGATACCGACCTGTGTGATTTTTAATGACTGTCCAGGTTACCCTGAACCTGAAATTACCCTGAAATAGCTAACAAAAAGCGAATAATATTGGTTCCACGTAGGGCATTTATCCCGAGATTGAAATGGAGGTCCCGAAAATTTGGGATTAGAACTTTTGGGATCCCGATATAATCCCGAGATTTCGGGATTTTTAAAAAAAAAAAAACTATATTAAGGGAATTTAAACAGATATATTGGCTTATTCGTACTCAATTAAAACTTTATTTCAAATATATATATACAAAACATTGGAAGCTAAGTTCATTATAATATTAAATTTATGCACATATGTACATGGGTACCAGCAAGTAAGACGTTAATCTATAATTGCATCTAAATTAATCTTATGATCTAATTTCTTCTTATCTTCTTGTCCAATAAAGCTCTTCATTTGGTCATGATAGTTAATTATAAAATTAGTTAAAAACGAATTGAAATTAAATCAGCATAGCGGATGTTACGATAATATAATAAAAATACATTATTCTTTTTAGTTTTTTACATATCAATTACAAAATAATATTGCTTTTCAATGAAACAAGTGATAAGTAATAATATCGATTGGTTCAAACTGCTGATCCGTTTTGAAAGTATGCTCTTAATAAACATAATTCGTCAAGAGTTTCAAAATTTAAACTAGACCTGATGTTGGTGCACATATGTCCCGATAAAAAATTCGGGATCCCAAAAATGTCCAAAATGTGTCGGGATCCCGAAATTTCGGGATTGCATGCCCTAGTTCCAAGAACCACTTTTTACTTTAAGTAAATGAAAGGGAACCTTCCAGCATGTCAAAGTATCGCCAAAAGCGAATATTGTCATATTCACTTTAACTGAATCTCAAGTGAAGACAAGCGAACAAAAAAGCTTATTTCCGTATTCCCAAGCCCTCACTTTCACTTCACTAGAAGTAAAGAAAAAAGGGTCGCTTGCATTCGTTTTTGGCAATACCTTCGCTACATGGTATGCTGGGCTATTTTTTCCGTTATGCTGTAGATGTAAAGCAATCTTTTTTCAGATGTTTGCGCATACAATTGTATGTGCGGTCTGGACTGGCTTATATGTTTGCACATACTTATACGTATGTGTAGTGTGGACGGGCTCTTAGTAGCGCACGCCGGTCAGCTGCTGTTGTCCCGGTATCTATGTACGACTACGTCCCAATAGCTGGGCAATTTTTCTGATGGAAATTTTCCTGATGGCATTTCCATCGTATAAAGGTGCTTTCCCGATCCCATAAATCGAAATTCTTTGAGTTTTTATAACCTGTCTCAACCAGTTGTACCTATGTACATAAAGGTCAAGCGGGAATTCCCAAGTGCTTAATGGAGGCGAAAGTTTGCATCCCCACAAAAAGTGATTAGGATTATTTAAGAGTCATTAAACGAGTACATGCAGAACAAAATCATCTAAAAACTTAATTTTCCAAGAGGTGTCTCAACCAGTTGTCGCGGAGTGTATATATAATATCCAGCTGGAAGAAACATAGTTTTAAGATATCCATCATATGGAGTAGGTACAAAATATTCATGTTCATGAATTCAGTTTAGAGGTCTGAATAAATTTTTGGACATATGCCACGCAAAAAAAACATCTGCAAATATTCATTGGTAGGTGTGTGTAAATAGGTATGCATGTCGGTTTGCAGGATGTAAATCGAATCGATAAAGACGTTTTCACGGCCATTTACATGCGAAATTGCGATATCTATTCTATTCACGATGTAGTTGTGCTGTACATGATACTTTATATTTCATTTTTCATGGAAATTTTACTAAACAACATTGGCCTTGTAAGGTCATGTGTAGCTATTTATACAAAAGTTTGTAGTAACACGGTATAATGTACTGTAGCACACTTCACCTCGACTGTTGGATAAATTAGTTCCGAATGAATGATTCCATTTGCAGTCTAGTATGATCCACATGTTATCAGAAATTCAGATTTGCACCGGAAGGAAATCATGAAGTTAGCTTTAAAGAAAGGTATGAAGGATTATTCGAGGTTGCAGAGAGGATTAATATTTCTTACTACTACAAACGGAAATCGCCAGGTAGCACAAGTGCGGGGTGAAACTAAATTTTGATGGTATGATTTAATTTTTATATTATATTTTTATATTATATTTTTATATTAGTTACCCAAGGCTACCTGTCTACAGTGAACGATAATCGATACAAATTATCCTGTGCCGTCTAGAAAGACATATCATGGGAACTGTGTAGAAATTTTCTCCAAAGATTCGCCATGGCCAAAACTAAAAGTCATTTCCAGCTATGATTTATCAAAGGGATCTTCCCTCTTGAGTTTCGTGTCCTTCAATTTATTTTTACTCGTACTTACCACCAGTTTGGAGTATATGCAGACCATGTAAAGACTGATATCATCTAATTATATTTTTCATTTGAAAAGCGATGGAAGATTTTGAAAAGTATTCTGACAAAAAAATTAAATTTTTTTGTCTGAAAAACTGTAGGGCTATGAGGAGCAAAAAAAAAAACGTTTTCTTGATGTCAAATTTCGGCAACTTAATCTACTAACTTCGAAACCAAATAAATTTCACACGCAAGCGTTACTTTAACAACTGAAAGCTCTTAAAATCAATATCATTCAGCATACCAGATGTCTTCTAAGAAAATATTAACAAGTATTCTTAATATTTATTTTATTCAATTTTCCAGTATCAAATCTCGATTCGAATTCACATAATAGTCAAATCACTATAATCAGATGATAATTAATGCCATAATTACAATTTTAAATCGCATTGATAAATCCATCAACCTCAAAAATATCATCAATACGTGAATTTTTTCAACAAACATTAACCGAAAATCATCATTCCATCATCACAAGAATTATTGAGATCGTGAAAATACATTTATGTGCTTACATACCTGCATCACGTTTCAATTGAAAATCAGTATATAACAATGATAATGAAAAAGAAGCGTGAAAAATTAATTAGAATCAAATTCGAAAACTGCGCATATTCTTGCCGTAAACGTCGATATAATTATTAGATTATTGTTGTTTTTCATCATTTTTTGATGACTTTATGTGATGTTTTTTTTTTTGATTTGGCTGTAGAGTTCATAAAAAAGAATAATAAATCAATAAAAAATAATAATTTATAAAAAACATTTTCCAAATCCGAAGTACATAAATGTGCGAAATAAATTGATCAACATTACATATATTTTTCATCGCTATCCAAAATTACTCGAAATAAATACCTTGAATGCGAAAAACTGAATCATATGTAACCACGATATTCACCAAAAAAAAAAACGTGAAGAAATAAAATCTGAAATAAAACTAGTGCACACTAGTGGTGTTCAAAAAGTAATGAACGACTTAAAAGTAATGGTTACTCAAAGTAACGAAAAGTAATCATTACCGGAAAACGAAAGTAACCATTACTTTTCTCACAATCGTTCCTTCGTCGTTCTAAGGCCAAACGACACACAAAATGCATTTCGTTACCGAGTCAACGGGCAGCAATGATATCCAAGCTTGGGGTGATCTAGAGACCGGTCTCTAGTCTCTACGTGTGCAAAGTAATGGTTACTTTTCGTTCCTTTGAGGAATGAAATGAGTAACGAGTAACGAGTAACGATAATGAATTCCGACCATTTCATTACTTTTGAATTCGTGATCGAAAGTAAGGAATGAAATGAGTAACGAGTAACGAGTAACGATAATGAATTCTGACCATTTCGTTACTTTTGAATTCGTGATCGAAAGTAAGGAATGAAATGAGTAACGAGTAACGATAATGAATTCTGACCATTTCGTTACTTTTGAATTCGTGATTGAAAGTAAGGAATGAAATGAGTAACGATAATGAATGATACCATTTCGTTACTTTTGAATTCGTGATCGATTCACAAAGTAAGGAATGAGATGAGTAACGATTTCGATTGCTGGATGTTTGATGGCTTTTGAATTCGTTATCACGAGTATTTCGTACTTGCAAGTGTTTTCGTATCGCGTATTTTTGTATCGAGTATTTTCGTACTGTCAAGTATTTTCGTACTTGGAAGTATTTTATTCAAATATTCAAAAAGTTTTTAGGGTAAAAGTAGCTGAAATCGGACCAAATCGGCCAATTTTGGGTTAGAGTGGTTTGGGACATAACGGGCCAAGACCTATTGCTGTGATACAAAAATTTCAGTTTTGTAGGGGAGTAAGGGGTTTTTTGACCATAGTTTGGCAAAAAATGTCTTTGCGGCGCTTTCGATGATTGAAAGTGGTCGGGGAGTACAATAGTAATATTTTAAAGGCGAAAAAAATGTTGATAGAATGAAATTGGGCAAAAACGTCAATTTTTTCAAAATCTTTTTTTTTTGTCTAGGGTAAATTCGGGAACCTTTCTCAGTTGTTTCTGGCAAAATTTTCATACAAGTCTGGGAAAAAGCGGCCTAGTTTCGAAGATTCGGCAAAATAAAATCCGCCGGAAAACCGTCCGGGAAAACTGAAAGTAGCACTTAAATTGCTAAGGATTAACAGGTCGAGATCCTTTTTGGGTCGTCAGTTGGCTTCTCTGGCTGTGCTGAGGCCATCCTCGTGACTGCAGGTTGCCACGAGGGTATCTC
This sequence comes from Nemotelus pantherinus, assembly GCA_963978885.1. Taxonomy (NCBI): domain Eukaryota; kingdom Metazoa; phylum Arthropoda; class Insecta; order Diptera; family Stratiomyidae; genus Nemotelus; species Nemotelus pantherinus. The sequence continues at coordinate 168,350,794 of OZ022263.1, forward strand.
CAACCCCACCGGGGTTGTAAAATTTTCGAGACCGCGGGAGGTAAGATGCCCCTGGACTCATGTCCAGCCTTACCGAGGATGTTGGCGCCCTAGTGGGTGCATGTTTAATAAGCGAAACATTTTTTGTAACACTTCTTAATAAAATTTTCCGCAAACTTCTTGCTTCAGTGAGGCAAAGTGGAGAATCGACTGTTTAAGATTATTCAGGAAAAGTTTGGTATCCATGAAAAGTCATAAAGATGACAACAGGGTTAGTTGGTCCCATCTTACCAAAGCAACATACTTAAACCCGCGTTTCAAAAAGTATGAGTTCGGCGATGAATCAGCTTTGACTGTAGTGAAAGAGAAGGACGAACTGAAGGAAGAAGCTGAACAAACTAACATGCAAGCTTCAATTGATGTCATTCAAACTTCAAGTAATGATCTTGGGGCTGAAGAATCTACAGCCAGTTCAATCCCAAGCACAACAACTAGACCTGATGATTAGATTAGATTGTGGTCTGTATTAGAAACAATAGTTGCATGTGCCAGATCAACCCCAACATTCGGAAGACCCTCATTTAAATATGACAATTCAGTGAAGAGCCCAACAATCGGAGGAATCAAAATCCTCTTAAATAGTGGGAAACAACGTCACAAACTTATCCAAGATTAGGAAAGTTCGCGAAAAAATATTTAGGAGTACCAGCAACTTCTGTGTGAGAGAATATTTCCAAAAGCAGGCCACATAATATCGGACAGGCGAAGTAGACGAAGACCAAAAAATTTGCGGATGATGGTTTATTTTAATTTCGAATAAAAAATTTTTAAATTTTCATTAAGCTTGGTATAAAGTTCCTTCTCTATTGGTATTTGTCAAGAGCAATTTTTTTATATTCTTAAAAATAAAACTGTTTCTTTACTAATTAATCTTTTTTAAATTTTTTGAGAATGTCATGTTCATAAGAGTACATATTTTCCGTTGTTGTCGTAAGAGTACACATTTTTTTGATATGTCCTCGCAGATAGTAGTAATAGTAATGAGTAACGATATAAAAGTAATGATTACTACGATTGAAAGTAATGATTCGTTATCATTACTCAAAAGTAACGAAATTTCCCATCACTAGTGCACACTCATGCGCACACATGTACATACTTACATCTATTAGATCAATGCCAAAGTTAATAGTTTCATGGCTTGATGACCTTGTAATATATTTTACACGATTTATTTTATGCACATATTGTATTGTTGATTCGTGAAAGTATGGGCTCGTTTGGGTCTACTATCGTTCACCTGAATTCAAAATGATTTTGCACTTTCGACTGAATGCGAAAATTTGAATCAATATGTAGTAAAAATTTGCTGAACAACATTTTGGGTTCATTCAACTATGTATATATTTGAGTGAGTGAAAAACGCAGCGTAATAATTGTGATGAATGTGTGCAGTTGCTCAAAAAGCGAAATATGAGCTTAAGTGCACAAAACATCTTATTATTATTGAATTTTGTTGATTTTGCAATGATGTGAATTTTCGTTAGTTGATTTGCGGTGATTTTAACCGGATAGTTTTTTTTTATGAAAGCATTAAATATAGTAAATGGTGATGAAAGATGATCATTGCAATTATGTAGACTGGGTAAAAAAAGTCCGTGAACACCAATCGAAGCTGACGGGTATCTGCAACTGTAAATTCAGCTGCATTCATTTATAGATTTGGAAAGGTATTTTTACTCAATAAAACAATAAAATTTTGTTTGGTACAGAAGGTCATTAGGATTTTCCATTTAAGGGGGAAAATACATGTAACTGCTAAAATAAAAATCGATTTTTTTTATTACATCAAAATGTTTGAAATGCTCTTAAAATATACCAAAAAAAGTTTTGAAGCGATATTCGTATTAGTAATCGAGTTATAGTCAGTTAAAGGCAGCGCGGCGTTCCCCAGGTCGGTGGAGCTTTAAAACTTTAAACGCGTTTTTCTCAAAGTAGTACTTTTTCAACTGCCGTACTATATATCTCCAAAAATATTGAATCGATCCGGCTCAAATTTATACCACATCTACAAAAGAGTATTATCTCCTCGTTGAACCTAAATGTTATTGTAATTTCAGAAAAATAATTTGTTTATTAATGTTTAAAGTGTGATTTTTTTGAAAAATAATCGATTTTTATGTTTAATCTAAAATTAATGTAAAAATTTAAAGTATTTTTATAAATTTTATTGGTTCACCTATGAATTACATATTTCATTAGCATATTTTTTTTTCTCTGAATGTTTCAAGTTCCCCGGAAAAGGCGTTAAGTTGTACGAAGCAGTTTTTGATGTGTTTTTTTCATTCGCTCGCATCGCCGCCATGTTGTGTTGAAAAATTATTAAAAAAAGATTTTCATTTACTGTGAAACATGTATTTTAAGGATTTTATATTTAAAAAATTTTCTGAATGAACAATATATATATTTTAATTCAATCTGAAATTAGCAATTTTTTTTCGATTTTACATGTATTTCCCCCCTTAAACTTTGATTACTTATGATACATGGCTTAGAAAGATAGAAGGTATGAGTCCTTTCAAAATTTGAATCCATTTTAGTCCTTCGATAGCTAGATTAATAATTAACCTACGAAGAGAGGGAAAAAATATCCGCAAAATCGGCAAAATTGTTAGCAAAAATTCTTCTACCGTACATAAAATTATAAAACAGTTTGAAGAATTAGGATCCGCGGCAAGCAGGCCTCGTACTGGACGCCCGCCAAAATTGAATTCCGCCCATAAACGAGAGATTTTATAAGTGATTCGTGAGAAACCGAGTACAAGTGCATTGATAATCACGCAAAACATGACGCAGGATTATGGAGTGACAGTTACACCACAAACTATCCGCAACCATTTGCACAAAAGTGGCTTTCACGGTCCCAAGGAGGAAGCCATTTATAAATAAACTTAATCGGAAACGCCGTCTCGAGTTTGCTAAGAAACACCTATTCAAGCCTCCTTCGTTCTGGGAACGTGTTATTTTTTCGGACGAGAGCAAATTCAATTTATTTGGGTCCGACGGACGACAGAAAGTATGGCGGGAAACGAAGGAAGCACTGCAACTCAAAAACCTCAGACCTACGGTGAAGCACGGGGGGAATATAATGGTGTGGGGGTGTATGAGTGTTGGAGGAGTGGGTAAACTGCCCATAATTGAAGGTATTATGAATCAGCATATGTACCTTGATATTCTGAGCGACAATTTATTTGAGAGTGCCAGAAAATTTGAATTAGATTAAACTTATGTTTTTCAACAAGATAACGACCCCAAGCATACTGCCCGAAAGGTTCAAGAGTTTTTGCTTTACAGAGTAGGTCGACTTCTCAAAACCCCTCCACGATCGCCAGACCTGAATCCCATTGAGCATTTTTGGGATGAAATCAATAGGAGAATTCGTAAACGTCCACTAAAGTCGCTGCAGGATTTGTAAGGAGTCATCAAGGAAGAATGGGATCAAATTCCGGCAGAAATTACAACGAAACTAGTTGGATCGATGCAAGCCCGTCTCCTGGAAGTAATCAAAACCAAAGATGGCCCAACATCGTTTTGACTTAAATTTAAACTATTTTAAAAAAACCGATTTTTCCTTTCGAAGCTAGATATATTTAGATTTTTGTGACAAATTTCGATATTTCGAGGGTAATCTACCCTCTTCTTCAGTGTCTCTTCTTCAGTGTCTGAAGAAGAGGGCAGATTACCCTCGAAATATCGATATTTGTCACAAAAAACTAAATATATCTAGCTTCGAAAGGAAAAATCGGTTTTTTTGAAATAGTTTTTACAAGCTAGAAAAAAATTGATACACATCAAAAACAATTAAATTTCAACTTCATTTTTTTTAGTTTATAAATTATTACTTATATTGTGTTCAAAGACTTTTTTTTGGCAATATTTTTTAACCCTTTTTGTTTTTCAAATTCTTGGGAATTTTTCAAGCATAAAAATATCAATATTTAACTTTAGAAATATACTTTATGCTTTTTAAGATACCAACAAAATGTTTTTCATTTGAAAATATTGCTTGTATGACCCTTGTTGTGAATTCAAATCATTTGCTTATGAGTGTTCACGAACTTTTTTTACCCAATGTATGTCAAATTGGTTTTAGCCAAGTTTATCATACTCGTATGATATATAATCTTATAATCGTTATCGTAGAACTAAATCCCGCTCGGGCCTCGGCTTCTTGCAGATGATGCCTTAAATTGTTTAAATCCAACGACCGCGACCTGCAACTACCAAAATCCTAACAGTGATACAAAATCTTCGTCTACAGAGTAGGACCAGCGTTTCCTTGGTTTTCCCGCTGGACTTCGACCCCCAGCATTTCCTTCAAATACCGTTTTAGGCACTCGATGCTCGTCCATTCGCTGCATGTGACCATCCCATTGCAGCTTCCGCAGTCTGATGATTGTGATGGTGTCTGAATTGTCAAATATTTCGTATAGTTCGTGGTTGTACCCTATTCGCCATTGATCGCTCTCTTATTCGCTCTCTTATTCACTCTCTTGCACACTCAAATGCTATTGAACAGCCGAGAATCCAGCCCATCGCCAGTGAGGTAGTAAAAGTGGAGTTAACATTGACGGTATAACTTTCCACCATTAGCCCCTTTGATCCTCTCGCGCACAAAGCATGTTAAAGCTGCCTTTCCGCCATTTCTCGCTAAATGTCAAATTGGAGGGGAACTATTTGGATTTGACCAGCTTTGACCAGATTTGACATTTAGCGGATAAAAAATTACTACCATCTCCTTCAATGTAAATCTTATGGGCATGTCCACTCCATTTCTACTACCAAACTGCCCATCGCCTTACTTTAGTCCGACATTTGTGTCAAATGATATCGTTACCCGATCTACGATCAAGGGAGTCATTTCAAAAGAATAAGTCGACTATTCAATCGCAAATCATCCTTCGCATGTTCAGGCAATATCCTCATTATAATAATAGATCTATTTCGCTGGCATGTGGCGGTCGGAATCTGGAACCGTTTTCTGCCTGAGAACAGTGGCGACCAATGAATGTCCTTAAGAGAGTGTCGTATCACCGCTCCTGTAGAGAATCCTAGTCGAGTCCTTGCTAAACGAACTGCAACAAGATGTTTTGTTTTTTAGGTAAACGGGTTACTGTGAGGCTAATAGTGACCGTCAGATGCGATCATAAAACAGAGCTTTATATCATTTGTTTTGATGACGGTTCAAGTGTTGTTCCTTCTAAATGTTCTGAGTCGAAGATTTTAGTTTTTTTCGAATTCCTGAAGAAAAACTGAGGGCAGAAATTTCTCTTCAGTAGGTCCGTAAAACCAGTGGTAATAGTAAGTCAGAAAGAAAATGTTTATTGCTGATCCAGCTTGTCCTCAGTGCTGCCATTTAATTTTTTCCAATAATGCTAGATTCAATTTAATTTAATGCTTAATAATGTCAGATCCTGTAAAAGTAGAATGCTAAATAATGCTTCTTATTTGATTAAAATAAGCACGATTCGATATGAAAACAATATATGTATATATTTATGTAAATAAAAACAAACTAGGAGCTTCAAATTTACATCTCAACATTATTCTATATCTATTACAGACATGTCAGTTACATCTAAATCTTCTTCTCTTGTGTAAAGCTCATTTCTTCTAATATTTTCAAAACATATTTGGAATCTCACAATCGAAAAAGCAACAATTATTTAAATGACGAAGATTTTTCTCCATCGTTATCCGTGCGATTGCTTGCAATTGAAGCCCTAAAAAACAATTGATTCATATTATTCAGAAAAAAATACATAATTAGAATGCACATACTTTAGTAAACTTGAACTTTTAGATGTCCGAGGAACGAGAAACCTAAATTTATTTAATTTAATGGAACGAGAAACCTAAATTTATCATATTTAATGCAATCCGAAATTGTCTTAATATTGGAATATCAACCTTTTCATTTCATTTCACTTTTTTTGCAACGGTAATAGCACTTGCCACTAGCACTGGAATTTCCTGGAAATCGTAGACAAAGAATAGAAGATCGACTATATATCATTTGTTCCCTTGAAAGCACAAAGGTGTAGCACTAGTTCTAATGTACTTTTGACTATGATCGGTCTGCAGCGAATCCATCGGCAGCGGGAAAATTTGCAGCAAGAATTGGTCGGTCGATAACGGTTTCGTTCCCTGGGGTTAGGTTTACAGTTGCAATTTTCAGAATACTCTACTCTACTCTATCTATCTCTATCTATCTACTCTATCAGATCGAAATGGCGGAAAGGCAGCTTTAAAATGCTTTGTGCGCGAGAGGATCGAAGGGGCTAATGGTGGAAAGTTATACCGTCCGTTTCCACTCCGTTTCTACTATCTCACTGTGAATACGTATTTTCAAAGAGACAATTTATTACTGCCTAAAATGACTTTATAATCACTATCATCATTTCAAAACCAGACATGTGTCACTTCTAAGGAAATGCCATGAGAGCATTTTTCGTATTTTTCATGAATTTCCCCCAACACATGATTCAGGAAGTTTCAGTCCATGAACGCAACTGAAAGTATACTAACAGAGCTATTATTGGATATAATTTAAAAGCTGGTCCGCGGCTCTTATAAGAAATTCGCGGAACATTCACTTTGAACGGTGTACCATAACTTCCTTGTGGAGAATTATAGAAGCAGGAAGATTGCAGTAAGATCCAGGCAGAGAAGAAGTTTGTATGTTTATGTGTTGGTGGGAAGAGAGAATAGGCTCTTTATCTTCTGCATATGCTCCACATCACAGTCGAAGCATTCATATTTGAGACGCGCAAATACTGGGCATTCGAAGATGGAACGCTCCGTTTTAATCTAACGAAATTGTAATTTAATTAATTTTTTCAATTTATTCTTTACTTTTTAGGTTTTTTTCTTATTCACTTTGTTTCAGGAAAAAATGTAAGCGAAAAAAATAATTTGATTTCATTTCCACTAGCTATTTCATTGAATTTTTTAGCCAAATCATGGCCATCCGGTTTTTCAGTTGAATTCTTTCCCATAAAAAAGCACATGCACTTGCAAACACACCCATAAAAAACAATTCAAAGTTAAACGAAATTATATAATTTATCTTTAAGATCATTACTCTTCACTTGACTACAATAAAAAAAAAACAAAATACGTAAATCTACAACCCATAATTAAACTCATCAATTCTCAACAGTTTCATGACTATTGCATCTATATTTATGCATTTCACCACTGACTTTCCGGAAAATCTTCATACATTTTCCATTTAATTGCTACTAATAGTTAGGCTCTGGCGGCACGGGGTTACAATAGTCTCTGATCTCAACCTGTGATTTGATTCTGATTGGTAGATTGATTGATGTTTTACGAGACTGTGTGTGTGTTTTTTTATAGTTTGCGTTGTTTTGGATAAGTTTTATGTGCCGCGTAAATAACTTAAATAGGACATTAAAATAGTATATATTTGCGAGGATGAATCTACACGCATGTAAAGAAAATGTTATTTATATATGTATAGGGAGAATAAACGGGAGAAAACATGACTTAGAAGTTTTCCATTACGTTTTTACGTACATCTTATAAACAATCATAAAACTAAAAATTAAATGTATTTATATAATAGTTCAAATTACTTTGAGTTTATATATTTTTTTGCACGATTTGTTTAGAAGCAGATGTATGGTTGTTGCAATAAATTTTCGAATTGATGCTATGATTTTTCAGTTGCAAAAAGAATAATGACTTTTTCATCATTATTATGGGAGTAGCTACTTTTCTAGTTTTTCAACTAAATTAGAAACGAAAAGAAACAATTAATTACTTTCTAAGTTCGGAAAAGTCCAAAGACAATTTTCCTTTCGAAAAACGCGAGATTGTTTTATTTCAGGGCTATTATTTTTTCTACTCCTTGAAAACAAGAATAACTGAGGACAGTATTTGTTGTTGTTTTCAATGTTACTATTCGTTATTTTTCTCAATAGAAGCGCAAAAAAACGCACCTAATGTTTCTTTATAATAGCATGAGGAAGATTAAATTATTAAACTATTAAACTAAATTTCAACTTTTCTAATAGTTTGACCTTTTCATTTAAAAAAACTCAAAAACATAAGAAACACTGGTATGGTTTTTGTACACAAAACCAAAAAATTTAATATTTTTTGACCGAAATAAGGAAAAAACAAAAACAATTACAGGCATATTTTAAATGCAACTTTTTCTTTACAAACAGATACATTGCACTGTCATACAACTAGTGATGGGCTCAAAAACGTCAAACAGTTTGAAAAAAACGTTTGGCTGCAAAAAACGTACGAACAGTTTTTCCAAATAGCGACAAACAGTTTTTCTAAAACCAATTTTTTTTTCTAAAACGAACAGCATTTCTAAAACGAACCGTTTTTCTACAACGAATAGTTTTTTTTACAACCAATTATTCCAACCATTTTACAACGAATAGTTTTTCTAAAGCCAATCGTTTTTTTTTTAAACGAATCGTTCTTCGTTTTTCTCATACGAATCGTTTTTTCTAAAATGAACTGTTTTTTTAAAACGAATTGTTTTTCATCGTTTTTCGTTTTTTTTTTAAACGAACCGTTTTTCGTTTGTGAAAACGAACTGTTTGGCAGTGAAAAACTGTTTAGCTGCGGAAAACAGTATTTTCGTATTTTAATAAAAAAACCGATTTTTCCTATCGAAGCTAGATATATTGAATTTTGTGACAAATATCGATAGTTTGAGGGTAATCTGCCCTCTTCTTCAGTGTCTATCGGTAGATAGACACTGAAGAAGAGGGCAGATTACCCTCGAAACATCGATATTTGTCACATAATTCAATATATCTAGCTTCGAAAGGAAAAATCGGTTTTATTTTTTATTAAAATATTTTTTTGAGCTTGGAAAAAATTGGTACACATGAAATACAATTAAGTATTTTCGTACTTGCGAGCAATTTCGTACTTGCAAGTATTTTATTCAAATATTCAAAAAGTTTTTAGGGCAAAAGGAGCTGAAATCGGACAAAATCGGCCAATTTTGGGTTAGAGTGGTTTGAGACATAACGGGCCAAGACCTATTGCTGTGATCAGGGGCGGATTTACCACTAGGCCCAGTAGGTCCGAGGCCTAGGGCGGCAAATTTCGTGGGCGGTAAATTTTCGATTTTTTTTTTTGGGGTGGCCCCTCTTCGATTTTCTTTTTGGGCGGCAGTTGTTTTTCTGTCGTATATGTACATATATCTGAGTCGAATGAGCCTAACACCTCAAGTCAACCGAATTCTCTAAAAAATCAATGCACGCGAAAATTCACCTCTAATGATTTTTTTCGGACATTAAAAAGTTTGACTTATAATAAATATCGAAATACGATCACGGTAAAAGACCAAAGAAACTCAAAAATACCTAATAAGTACCTAGAAAGTATCTGAAAATACATAAAAAAAAAGCTTAAAAAGACATAAAAAGATCCTAAAAAGAACCCAAATAATACCTCTTCAATTTAGGAAAAGCTTATCAGAAGTAAATATTTGCGTGCATTGATTTTTCAGAGAATTTTTTATCTATTTTTATGGTACAAGGTATATCAACTGCATGCAAATCTCTATATTTTTGACGTGTTTTTAAATTGTACTTCATTGCTGAAATTAATTTCTGTAAAAAAGTTTCTATAAAATGAAATCTAGAACATAGGTCAAAATATTTCGGGTTCATCTTTAACTAATAACATATCGAACATTAATTTACAATAGTCGAGTTCATAGTTGATCTCCAGTCAAGTGCGAAAGCAAACTTTGAACGGAATAGTAAACATACTTATAAAATTTTTAGCGAAAACGTTGGAATTATATGCGATCCAAAGGTGTAATACGGTTTTGGACTGTTAAAAATTGGTATTTTTGGATTCTTTTTTTTTAGGTACTTTTAGGTTCCTTACCTTGTTTGTATTTTAATAATTAATTGTGTGGCAAGGGCGCAATAATAGGGAATTTTTACGAACGAACCGGTGCCGGTTTTGCTCTGATATTCCTTTTTTGTGAGCTCGGGCGCAACGAAAAACAGCGAAGTATTTTAGGGAATCGAAAAAAAATCGCGCATTGTTACATATGATATAATTCACGAAAAGGGCGGCAAATATTTCTGAGGCCCAGGGCGGCGAAATGGCCAAATCCACCCCTGGCTGTGATAAAAAATTTCGATTTTGTGGGGGAGTAAGGGTTTTTTTTGCCATAGTTCGACAAAAACTGCCTTTACGGCGCTTTCGATGATTGAAAGTGGTCGGGGAGTACAATAGTAATATTTTAAGGGCAAAACATTTTCTTATAGGGGAAATTGGGCAAAAACGTCCTTTTTTCCATCACCTTTCTGAGTTGTTTCGGTCGAATTTTCCATACAAGTCTGGGAAAAAGCGGCATAGTTTCGAAGGTACGGCCAAATGAAATCCGGCGGAAAAACTAAAAGTAGCACTAAAAGTTCCAAGGAGGAAAAGTTTGAGATCCTTTTTGGCTCACCAGTTGGCGTCTCCGGGTGTGCTGAGGCCCTCGTGACTGCAGTATTCTTTGAAGGTCATCTTGCACCATCACCATTCTAGCTTGTATATGTACATACTTCAAACAGGTATTTGGAACAGGTGTTTTTTCGTACCTAGTACCTAGTATGTGAAAATCCTAGTACGACCCAACTTTAATTGTCGTACAGCATTAAATTTGTTTCTTTTCGTTAATTCAAACTGCTTTTTTCAAACAGTTTTAAAAAGCAGTTGTTTTTTTTCAAAAAACAGTTTGTTTTCGTTTTTCGAAAATAACAGAAACGCCCATCACTACATACAACCAATTACTTACAAAAAAAAGCCGCATTCATCACCTTATGAGGTTCAAACAACTCCGATTTACATATTTTTGCTGCTCGCTCATATTCCATTCAAATTTTTATCGCTTACTAGTCGAAATTAAATATGTACAGGTTTTGTTCGTACCGATAAGTTCATTGAACTAATGAAACAACAATTTTCTTTCATGAACAAATGAACAAATGAAAATTTACAAGGCAAAGAAGTTTGTATTTTCTCAGTCAACGAAATCATTTTTGTATATTATAAAATCTACAACGAACTTTAAACTGTGCATATTTAAATAACTGTGACAACTGTAGGTAACTTAGTTTTCCGATAATGCACTTATTCGTTACAAATTAAAATATTCCAGGTACATACATACGTTCGATGAGAAATAGTTGCTACACATATATGAAAGTACAGTTCGTTCGTGAATAATAAATATGACATTGTTATCGATGAAAAGCCCTTTCGATTAAAATTCAATAAGTTTACCTTGAACTGGGAATTTTCCATTTGTCATGGAAAGCCATGACTTCCAGTTTTTTAAAACTTACTTGTAAAGTCATAATGAAATTATGAAGTTTATTTTTAATGAATGTGCAGTCTTGAAATATTTTTCATCGCTGCTGGGATTTTTACGTGCACTGAAAGAAAAACTCTTGGTTGGTTCAACTATTTTTGGTAGTATTGCAACGATTCATTCAAAATCGTTAAACGAACTAAGGAAAATAGTTATTTTTACTATGTTAATATAGTTAATTTAACGATATTAAAGTAGTTGGCTCTGGTTATACAAAAAATATCGCAACGTTCATGAAATCAACTGTTTTAATTGTTTCATAACCACGAAAAATAGTTCAAACTTCAACGTTTCGAATTATCAACAGTTTTTATGGTACTTAAACTACTTTGCAATAGTTGATTTCAACAAACGTAATTCAGTGAGCAACGTCTTTGGAATTATTCTACGCAAAGTAGAATGGTTTCAACATTTGGACGCTTTTCATGCTCCGAATGAGTCAATTGTTCAATTGTTTATCAACCACGCTTCATGGTGCATAAAAGTAATCAACGATTTTCTTATGGTTGTTTTAACTATAGCCCTAGTTGATGCAAAAACAACTAAGGAAAACTGTTGATTTTTCATACTCCTCATACTCATGCTCCTATTCTATCATAGAAGTTTCATATGATACATGGCAAAATTGTATTCGGTTTGTTGTCGATATAATTCATATTCATGTTATGCAGTGAAGCCTTTATATTACGTTGTATGACGCTATTTTATTCACGGTACAGCGTTTGCCGCTGTTGCAAAGCAGTGGGCTGCGGCAAAGCGCAGTCAAAAAATTAGAATGCACTGTTTTGTGTGGTAACGCGCACAATGGCTGCGGCTGAATTTGCGGCAGCGGCAGAATTTGCGGCAGCGGCAGAATTTGCCAAATTTCTCATTTTGCCGCACCGCTAGCGGTGATACCTACCATAGGATGGCATCACCACTAGGTTGAATTAAATCTATTTGAATTAGGTTGAATTGTCTGGTGGAATAGACAAGCGATGGCTGATGAGTATTGTGATAAGCCAACCTAATCCTCGTACAACAGGATTTAGCAATAAGAAAGAAAAAAAAATTAATTTTGGTAGGTGCCTTAGTTGCATTGACAGCGACATTGTCGCTGCATTGTGATTCACCAAATTCAACTGCGGCATTCACGCCTCCCCTGCCTATATTTCGTACTATGTATATGGTTAGAATACCATTGTTTGTGGTTGCTTACTTTTTTTGCACCACGGACGTTGTTTATCAACCACGCGTCATGGTGCATAAAAGTAATCAACTATTTTTTTATGGTTGTTTTAACTATAGCCCGTAGTTGACGCAAAAACAACTAAGGAAAATTGTTGATTTTACCAAGATTTTTCTTTCAGTGTGGGAAAATTCAAAATTAAGATTACAGAATATTTCTGATTTTCGAAGAAAATTATTACTAGAATCATTTTTCCAAAAAAATCATATTTCTTTACATTATCAGCGAAAAAAAATCGATCATATTTATCTCTGGAATAGTCATGTATGATTTTTGATAAATGTGTTGGCGATCATGTAGCTACAGCCGGGACATGAAAAAATCCTTCAAATAATCGACGCTCCTGGAAGATTTCCGATTCTTGTGATAAAAATGGAAACGTTTGAGATATCCTATTCTTTGTGCACCCTGTCAAATTTAAGAACCCATCACCAAATGATCTATTTTCTAAACACTCGAAAATTCTATTCGAGAGGTCTCTCGACTGAATCATCACATCTATATGAAATTCACAAGCTGCATTGCTCTTGAGTAAACGCAGGTCTGATAAAAACTATTCGCAATTGTGAGCAACCCTGCGATAGGCGTGCTTTCTTGAAAAATCGTTCAAAGAAATAAATTCTTTATACACTATGGGCCTTATTCTGAGAGTCACCTCACGTGAGATCTCTCGTCACTTGGAAAGTCACGTCACCTACGAATCGGTATTCTGAGAGTCACGTGAAGTGACTCTAGGTGAGGTGACTATGAATTTGTGTTTGAATGGCAACGCCTGCCATGTCATTGAAACTTTTCAACGCTTGAAATTTACCACGTCCATAGCACACTGACATCGTCCGGTTCCTGTTCGATCACCGAAGTTAAGCAGTGTTGGTCGTGGTCAGTACTTAGATGGGGGACGGCTTGGGAACACCGCATGTCGTTGGCGTGCACAAACTTTCCATCCCTTAATATCACAAGTGCGGCTTACTTTGAAGAGGGAGTAGAATAAAAAAAAATTAAAGTTCAAATGGAAAGTAAGGAAAATCGAACGCAAACAGGAAATTTCCAGGGATAAGCAAATAAGTAGTGAAATAAAAAAGGAGGTCGGTATTTACAAGTGTACCAGGTATACTTAAACTTGCTGTACAAGATTATAAATATAGTAATTAGGAAAAAGTATTGGTGAATATTAGAAGTGGTTTTTATGTGTTCGCTGTGCTGTTTCAGGCTTTGTGGATGACTCTCCATCAGTCCAATAAGGCAATCAAATTATCGTTTGTTTTTCCAATAAGAAAATTGATTGAAAATTGAAATCCTTGACATTTTATCCGTCACACTGAAAAAAATCCACATGGCACCCAGAGCTATGTAACATAGCGCATAATTTATGGCCCCATATGCTATGTACATAGTACCCTGAGCTATGCAGTTTGGCTCCCAGCGCCATAATTACATGGCACAGAAATTATGGCCCCACACGCTATATTACATAGTGCCATGAGCCATGTAATATGGCTCATGACACTCCAATTATAGCTCGCAGCCATACTGTGTGAGGAGATGTATAAATGTCAGCAAGCTTCTTGAGTATACGGGAGGTGTTATTGTAGTAGATTAGTTGACTGACAATATCTGCAATAAGATTGTTTAGCTAATAGAAACACCCCAAATACAATTAGTCTGCCAAAAAAGGAGGAAAATTGATCAAGTCTTCGTGATACATTGGCAAGCGATCTTCACGCTGCGAAAATTTCGATAATCAATCGAACAAACTGAGACCAGGGTGTCAAATAATTTTTGCAAACGAATTTTAATCGAATAAAACTTCAATTCAAAAATAAACTGCAAATCAATCGTAATCATTACGCTCGAAAAGCATGTTATTGCACTGAAAAAACACATAGCGCCAGACGCCATAATTGATAGACTTCTGGCGCCATGTACATAGTCGATTTCGGTCGATTTGTGATAAAATCTAGCGCCACACGCCATAGTACATCGGAGCAGACGCTATGCTTATAGTCCTCCACGCCATGTACTATAGCCCTCCACGCCATCTGCATGGTGTGAAGGGCTTTAAGCATAGCGCTTGCTCTATGTACTTTTCGCCATCTATTAAAGCGCGTAGCGCTATATTTTATCACAATCCCGAAATTGACTATGTACATGGCGCCAGAAGTCTATAAGTTATGGCGTCTGGGGCTATGTGTTTCTTCAGTGCAGGCATAAGCTTTGTAACTGTTTTTCTCCATTACTAAAATTTGCACTCGAAAGAATGACGAGATAATGGAGACTATGTAAAAATTTACCTTCACGACTAACTCAGTACCAGCCTTTACTTTTTAAGGCTGGTACTTTGCTGGTCAATTTTCGATCGGTTTTCTTATTGGAAAGACATTTGCACAATTCAAATCAAATGTCACTTTTTAGCTCGAAAGAATGAGCTGCACATACTAAATTGGCGTGAAATGATTGTAGACATATGTCAATGCCATCTGCGTTTTCAAAGCGAAAGCAACAAAAACAACCAATCAAACATAAAACACCCTAAAAATTAACACAACAACAAAATCACAAACATACGAGCCAAAAATTTATCAGAAAACGGCTAACGGCTATGGCGAACACGTAGTCGAGTTAAACCGCATCATTCAAATAAAAATACATATATGAATTATCTTCAAAATAATTTTTTTCACTTTTTTCATGATTCACGATCCAAACGTCGTCAAAATCCTTCTTTTTTTTCAAAATAACAATTTATATCACTTCTGACCACAGTCACTTGATATTATCATGTGACTAAAAATCTCATTTCACGTGACGCTCGTCACTTCATGTGACTCTCAGAATAGCCAACAGATCGAAAATGTCACTTGAGATGAGATGAAGTCACCTCACGTGACTCTCAGAATACGAAATCAAAAGAGTCACTTCATTCGTCACGTGAGGTGACTCTCAGAACAGGGCCCTATAACTTTCCATGCAGTCAGGTTGAAACAAAAATTAACACACATTAAAATTATTTTAATGTGAACCAATTTTTTTTCTCCAGTTTGTAAAGATATCTTAAATTAAAACCGACTTTTTCCTTTTGAAGCTAGATATATTTGAAATTTTTTGACATATATCGATATTTCGAGGGTAATCTGCCCTCTTCTTCAGTGTTTATCGGTCTAATCTTAATATCAGATATGTATCTTATTCACAGTGCGCTTATTTTCAGTTTTCGTATATTTATTTATGCTTAACCTATCGTACACTTACTTATTCACACTAAAATGTCATATTTAAAACAGATTAAATTCACTTTTTACAAAATGAAATTCAAATCTTTTCAAAAAATAGAACATCAAGCATAGACCAAGATCAAAGTCGTTCTCAGAAATCGACAATTATTTTAAAGTTCAACTTCATCCAAATCCGGTATCTTAACATAACCGAATACATTTAAATACTTAAAAGCACCGGCGAAAATTCATTTTCTAAAACACTATCAGCCCACAATGTCCAATAGAATAGAACGAAAAATTTCGTAATATGAATTTATAACTGATGATTACGTAGCTTCATCTATACCTATTCTTTGTCCATGCTTCGATAAAATTCTAATGATATACCCGAAAATATTCAGATGAATTTAACAATTAAATTTTTTCTGCCTTCTTCTTATCATCGTCTACGAAATTTTTCATTCTGTTTTAGAAGAAAATTAAATTATCAAAAATATGGAAATTCAGTCGATTTTAAGTATAAACGTTGTATCCAGTTGGCAGTGTAGGAAAAAAAACGGAAGAAGAACATCAATTTGGATTTCATTTACGAACGGAAAAAAGAAAAATAGCAAAAACCAATTTGCATTCGAAATGAATCGAAATGACGAATAAAAGTAAAAATGTGATAATCAAATGTAAATTCGGTGTGCATGCGTAAAATAAATACTTTTAATTCTTATCGCATTCGTATCTAATCGAGAATTTCGATAATCACCGAGTTTTGACATTCTATTCGAAAGCATACATTTCTGCACTACCTGAAAGCTCGATAGTGTGGGCCCGAACCAATGTCAGAACATGTAACAACTTTGATCCATACAAACATCTCAAATAGATTATCTCGCAGTACATACTTTTTATCTGACAGACGCCGATATTTAATTGTGATTAAATTGAAATATAATCGAAAGGCGCACTTGGACTACGTAGTATAATCATATTGCCGCATGAATTTAATTAAATAACTGAATTGGTCCTTTTATCGGGTCGTATGAGTAATTATTATGTAGAAACGGTTGCAGCTCTTAAAGACCTGGAATTATAATAGAAATAACCTCCTGAATATGTGAATACATTCCGCACGGGTAGTTTGTTGGAAAATCGAAATTAGTGAATTCAATTATATTAGGACAATTCAATGTCGACGAATAACGGATTAATGAATAGATAATGAAAATAGCCAATCAATCGAAATTTATTTTTCACGTCTTTCTTTTAGTGCTTAAGTGCTAGAGTTGTTAGTTAAATTGTTTAAATTGAAAGTTTAGTATAGATAATCTCTAGAGTGGCCGGTCCGATTGAGCTGAAATTTTCAGAGTATATAGATGAGGACCATTTCAGTTGCTAGTTAGAGTCATGATATCTATAACCATTTGACGGCGGCGGGCATTTTAACGAATTTTTAGGTACCCCAATATTTTCATGCAGAGTACATTTTTGTTAAAAACAAGTAATGGAAATACAAATTTAGTATGTTTCCCTTGATGAAAAATTGGGTATAATGAATTCTATGTGGGCGTCGAGTGCCTAAAAGTAGGCAAAGATATTTTTCAAATTTCGATCTGTCATAACTTTTTACAGAAATTTTGAATAATCGTGAAATTTCCAGAGTATATCTATGCTATGTGCACATGGGTTTTCAAGGCTGTGCGGACAACCTTATAGCTACGGCAGGCACGTGGAAAAAAATCCTTCACATCATCGACCCTCCTGAAAAATGTTTTCACCAAAAATTAAAATTATTGATAAATTTGAACCTTTGTCCACCATATCAATATAAAGTTTTCAAAATTCCGAGTTGCACAAGCACGACAACCCATGACCAAATTACCTCTATTTTCAGCACTCGAAACTTCTGTTCACAAGAACTGACGACCTGATAATCAGATCATTATGGAATTGACAGGACATGTTGGTATTAACTAGAACCCATACTGTTAGAAGTGATTTTGAAATGCGGGCTACCCTGTGGCAGTGGTGCCATCTTGAAAAATCACTGAGAAAAAAAACCTGTTTTTGGCCTATAACTTTCGATTCACAGTACTTGGATCTTACTTTAGATAACGTTTGGTGAAAATTTGGCTGAAAAATTAGAATAGAGTTGCCAGCTATGATGATTTTTGTCCCCTTAAATCTTGCAAATTTGCTCAGCAAAATACAGCTTTTTCCCCTATAACTTCCGGTCCAGTGTAGTATGGTAAATGGACCTTAATGTGAATTTAATGGGCCTTAATGTGAACCAAATGTCGTAGAAATTTCGTACAAAAATCATGAAAGGGCTGCCAGCTATGAGCATTTTTGTAATTTTGTGGAATTTCTTTACTGAGCGATTATGTCATTAGATTTGCAAATGGGAATGATCCTGCAATGAAAATTAACAACAAATATTAACGCTTTAAAAATTTGAAAAGTTTTGAGGGTGGTAACCCTAATATTCTTTTCACCCGTATAACTTCCAGCGCAGGGATTCAATCGAAACGAAATTTACTGGTTGGGTTTAACTTAACGTGAAGTAGATGTGGTATATATTTTGCTTTGCTGCTGACACAGGGTAACGAGCATTAGCCATTTTCGTAAATATTGCACCAACAGATACTTCAAATTAAGTACTCATATGAAAAGCATTTGCAATAAAAATAAAAAAAACCAATTTTAAATTTTCTGTGTTTTGAAAATTTTTCTGATGGCAGCTTCAAACATTGTTATATTGCTGAAACTTTCGATGAAATTCTCGGATGAAAATGAAATTCAAAAGATAGGTTCATTGAGCATGAGTATGTAATGGTAAACGTTATAAAAGTGCTGCCAGCACTGAACATTTTCATCATTTATGTTGAAAGAGATGCTGTTGGGAAATGATTTTATTTGCTTTGGGTAAAAAATACTTGATATCAAACTAAAAAAAAGCGTATTATGTCTTTCCACACTTTCTGGTCAATCAAGGACAATTTCTTCGAAAATCAGTTTTCTAGCTATTCTGCTGCGCTAGAGTTTTTTTAATTAATTTTAATTATGAAATAAACGTAAATACTCAAAACAATACCATAAACTTTTTTGAAGTCCCAACATTTTTTCCCCATTTTAAAATATTTATTTTTTCAATGATTTATACCAAATTGAAATTGTTTTTTTGCGGGATGATTAAAATTGAAAAAAAATTTATATTGAAAATTTCATTTTGACAAAGTGGTTTCGAAAGTAAGCACTGATTCTCGTCAGACACCAGCACACAGTGCATACTTGACTGATGTGACCACTTGCAGTTGGAAATAATTATTCATTCTCTGCTTTGATAAGCTTTAGAGACGATATACGTTGTTTATGCTGATTTATAGACAAGAAGGGAACCATGATCACAATTAAATGATTTATACCAATTTGAATCGAACATAAAAAATTTCAAAACGTCCAAGCATATGCTATCACAAAAATTTCCTTGAAATGAAATCAAAGCAATCAATCAATTACTCAACCACATAAACAATTTTCTGATCCTCAGTTTTTCGGAAAAAAACACAGGTGAATTGAATCCCCGAAAAAAATTAACAATTTTTTCTAGAAAGCACTTTCCTGTCACAAGATTGATTCCTTTTTTTTACGAGAAACACGTGTTAAATACTAGAACTACCTATGTATCTCTACCTAGAAATATGAAAAATACAAAATCTAAAAATAAGTAAACAACACCTACAAAAATAATGTTTTCTCATTATGTTTCTGTTAAGTTTTTTTCAAAAAAGCTGAATGAGTCGTTTTCTTTTACACATACGCATTATACATACGTACGTGCGCAAAACCTACAATTTTCATCATTTCCCAATGTTCTATTTTTTTCTGACAACAACAAAAAATCCCCCTGTAGGCGTAGAAATTCTGTAGGAAAATATCAATACAATTATGTTAAGGAGCTTTTGTTTGTTATAGAATACGAGATTGTTGCTTTCCCTTTGACATTATATTGTTTCCGTTGGGATGAACTTAATTAGTTGACATAAATATGTCGAAGGCACAATTTTAGTGTCTGACAGATTTGTCGTGGGGGTTGAACACGGACAGAATATATTTTCATGCTGAAACTGTTCAGAAACACTTACACTTTTTCATATTCTTTGTTTGTGAGTGCTTACGACAGATTAATTCAATTGAAATTGGGTTGGTGTAGTGACATCAATACGAGAAACTTCAATAACTATGACGAATCAGATGACAATCATGATGATGATAGCATGCCAAGCAAAATGATGTGATGCTGTGTGCTTCGGTTGGTATCTTATGCTCGTCATTTTTCGCAAAAGTCCTAATTTATTTCGAGTGGTCATCGAGCTCTCGGCGAAAATAAATAAGTCAGTTTGGCGCGGCAAAATAGCTTTTAGTTTTGAAAACGTCGTGTTTTCGGTGAGTTTGGCGCATCGTTGTGAAGTGAAATTAAATAATATTTTGGTGATAAACGGTTGCTTAATTTTCGAAGTGCGTCATGAATATTTTATTAAATGGTACTTTTGTGATAATTGAAAAAAGCAGGTAGGACAATGTGGGAAAATAAGTGATATGTTTCTGTAATATGAGACACAGTGTATATTTAGTTTTCCTTGAATTGCGAAAAAATCAGACCGGAAGTAGTTTCGTCAAAATATTGAAGTTCATGCGTAATTGGAAAGTGTGATGTGAAATTCGGACATAAATCGAATGTGTGTTGACACAGATTCAAGGCTGATTTCATGTAAATATTAGTAGACAATCCTTGGTAACTCTCCAGTATATATTCTAACTCCAAATAGGATTTCAAAGTTCGTAAATATCAGGGTCAAAAGTGGAAAATTCGGTAAAAACCATGTAGAGCCCCGCTTGGGCTTATACTCATACAATTTTGACTTCACAACAAAATCTGAACTAATTTGTATATTTTTTTGTATCTCCATCCTTCCACACTATCCATCACTCAATCAATGTGGACGGTCCATATGCATCTCATTTTATCGTGATATATTATTATTATATCCTTCGAATTTCAAAGACAATTTAAAAATTGGTATAATGGGGGAAACCAGATTAGTAGGAGGAAACTTTGGGGTTTTTCGTGAATTCTTTTAACAGGGAAGGAATAATCAGAATTTGTTTAAATTTGAAGGATACTTTATAAATGTTTTGAAGTACACTTTGTAATTTTCCGTAATCTTTGTAATCCGCCGGAAATTTGAGACGTAGTAGGTGCTGCCCATGAACGATCGCCACCCGAGTTTTTTGCTGTCTGTAATCATTATAATTTTTTTTTCGTTAACAGCATATTTCTTAAGAATATGAACCTAATTGTATTTAAAAAAAAAAGCAGAAAATTGCATGTTTTTTATGTGTTTGAACACAATATCATGTTTTTATACCATGTTTTTTCACCTCTTTTGCATTAAAAAATATTTTTAATAATAATATCATCCCAGAGCTAAGTTTATACAAATTGTAATTGAATAGAAAATATTCACACAATTTTTCAAAACGATTGGTCAATAACTTTTTGAGCTAGAATGCTCACCAGTGGAAAAAAAGCGTTTCGAGGAAAATGCGTTTAACAAAAATGTAGCGAAAACGAGAAATACAAGGCAGCAATTAATTATATAAACTGCTCACCGGTTCGGATTCCAGCACCAAATAGAAACCCCTCTTCTTCTTCAAACACAGCATTTTGGGCTTGCATCTTCTCTTGACGAGCTTTCCGAGCTTCCTTGGTCTCCAACGAGCTGCCTCTTTTCACGCGCTGCTCATCCATGTTCCCGGCAAAGCTTTTCGAAGAAATTGTGTTTGTATGACCAAAAAGTGTTCAAAGACGTACTCGTAATAGCCCAGTGAAATCCTACACAAAAAAGGCGAAACTTCGGAAAAATTAGAGGAAAGCTGAATTTTGGTGTGAACCTTGGTACTGGTGTGTTGAACAAAATGTCAAAAGTCCCCATCGATCCGAGCGCTGCGTCACTTTTTATACGGGGTCAAAGGTCACCAAAAGTGACCTTTCCAAAATATCTCAGTAACGGTTACGTCTTCAGAAAAACAATGTATGACAAACTTGTAGCTTAAAAAATTTCCAACAAAAAAGATTATATAGCTTTTTCCTGTAACCATAACCGTTTTTGAGATATTTTGATCTAAACATTTGATACTAACAGCATCCTCTTTCTCAGGGCATGTAAATATTATCCGATTTTGATTACGACTTGGCATGTTTGTGAGTTTGTTTTTCTATGTTTAAGAGGCGCATAAAAAAACAAGTAAACAAACTTATCTACCATACTCCAGGGTAGGTGGAAAAGGGTGCTCCGAAAAGTTACCACCACCCCCCGCCCCCCTGTGCCATATAACTTGTAGGGACTTCTGCTCGCTACTCTCTTTTCGGAAATAAACTGTATTGCTGCATCATTGGTATGGGATTTTCCACGAAGAAGCAGAACAAGACAACAATATTGCAGGTGAAAATAGGTTTTGTAACATATCATGGCGGTAGGAGTATGAAAAAGCAAGATAAAAACATGGCATAATTCTGTAAACGCTCATTCTTGACATTATAGGGGCTCAACCCGCTGCAGACTATCCCCTAATAATCAGTTTTTTACCAATCCTGTGATGACTACGTTGCGCCAAAGGGACATGACACGTCTCGAAACCAATTTGCACCTGAAATTAAGTGACCTTGATCTTTCATGGGATAAGACGGTATGGAAAAAAAACTAAAAAACCGGCTATTTCGGAATGGTTCGTTTGCGGGGGTGGGTAGGGTGGTGGTAGGGTTTGGGTGTAGGGCTAGTCTCACGATGTCAATAATAGACAATTTACAGGATAAAAAGTGATCCTATCTTGTTTAACAGTGCGCAAAGAGTAGGCAACGAGCCCATTTCTGGAGATTTGAGATGGATGCTCAGGGATACCATTTTATGGCAAAGGGGGAGGGGGGAACTTTTCGGAGCACACTTTTCCACCTACCCTGGAGTCTGGTAGACAAGTTTATTTATATGTTTTTTCCATGCGCCTCTTAAACATAGAAAAACAAACTCACAAACATGCCAAGTCGTAATCAAAATCGGATAATATTTACATGCCCTGAGAAAGAGGATGCTGTTAGTTACAAATGTTTAGATCAATATATCTCAAAAACGGTTATGGTTACAGGAAAAAGCTATAGAATCTTTTTTGTTGGAAATTTTGTAAGCTACAAATTTGTCATACATTGTTTTTCTGAAGACGTAACCGTTACTGAGATATTTTGGAAAGGTCACTTTTGGTGACCTTTGACCCCGTATAAAAAGTGACGCAGCGTTCGGATCGATGGGGACTTTTGAAATTTTGTTCAACACGCCAGTACCAAGGTTCACACCAAAATTCAGCTTTCCCCTAATTTTTCCGAAGCACCATGTTAGATTTCCCCGGGCTATAATACCCTCTTTGTAGTATCATATGAACCATATCTTACCCAAACCAGTAAAAATAATTTCTCGACAGCATCTTCCATAACAAAAATGAAGAAATTGTTCAGTGCTGTCAACCCTGTTGCAACGAAGCAGTAATAAGTCTACCATAACAAGCTCAGGCTTAAGGTACTAGTGCACTTTAGAAGGCAAAAATATTACCATTTTTCAAGAAATTTTTTCTCAGACATTTTCTTAAATATTAACATGAATCTTTTTTTATAATATTATTTGATATTTGAAAAATACAAAAACAATTTTCGTTTTATTTGATTATTTATTTTTCCCTTTTATAAAGGGCGCTGAAATCATGTTCTGCATAAAATCGTTACTCCACGGCGGACAGATAATCTATGAATTGGTAGGTTTGAAACAAAAAATTTCAACAGGGTTTTAAAAACTAAGGTCTCTTACATCGTAATTTACCACGGTTTTTAAAAACCAAAAATCAAAAAAGAAATGGCGGACTTGTGAAAAAAAAATGTTAAAAATCGAACCTTTTTTTCCTAGTTTCTTTAACGGCAAAAATTTGTTTTTGACTTTCTTTGTCATATTGTGGTATATTACAATGTAAGATACTCTAACAAAGAAAACGCCATAAAGTTTTTCAAAATTGGTTCGGTGAATCCGGAGATTATCTGTCCGCCGTTTTAAAAAACCTTCTTTCGAGAAAAACGTGTTTAAAGTTTTTGTTTTTCATTTTCTTTATTAGAAGTTGCATGCGCTCAAAGTTAATATTTATATATTAAAGTTTCGAATTTGGAAAAAATATTTCAGGAGGTCATTTTTGAAGTTATATTGAGTCGAAAAATGCATTAACAAAAAAATCGATTTTTTTAAATCTATAAAGTGTGCTAGTACCTTAAATCAATCTATCCTTTGAATGTCGTTTTCATCCGAAGATTTCATCGAAATTTTCAGCGAATAAACGTTGGCTGAAGCTACCATCCGAAAAATTTTCAAAACTCGGAAACTTTAAACATTGCTTCCTTATTTTTATTGTAAATGCTTTGCATCTGAATATACAATGGAAGCATTTGTTGGTGCAATATTTACGAAAATGTCTGGTGCGGGAAATCCTGTATTAGCAGCATAGCCAAATATATACAAAATCTGCTCCACGTTAAGTTACACCACCCTGTGAATTTCATTTCGATTGAATGACTGCGCTGGAAGTTCTAAGGGTGAAAAGTATTTTAGGGTTACCATCCCCAAAACTATTCAAATTTTCTAAACATTAAATGTGAATGGTCATTGTAGAATAATGCCCATTTGAAAATTTAATAATCAATTCGCTTAGTAAAGAAATATCGAAAAATTGTAAAAATGGCCATAACTCGCAGCCCTTTCACGATAAGGTCTATTTACTGCATGAATTTTGTTTTAATTTAGTGACTGGATCGGAAGCTATGGGGGAAAAGGCTTAATTTTGCTGAGCAAATTCACAAGACTTAGGTGACAAAAACTACCATATCTCTCATCTCTATTCTAATTTTGAAACCAAATTTGAGCCGAATATGCCTTGAGGTTCAAATACTGTGTGAATTTCATTAAAATTTGTTGGCTGAATCCGATGTTATAGGCTAAAAGACAGTTTATTTTCGCAGTGAAATTTCAAGATGGCACAACTGCTACAGGGTTGCCCGCATTTCAAAATCACTTCTATCAGACTTGGTCCTAGTTAGTACCAACATGTGCTGTAAATTTCATAATGATCTGATTGTCCGATCGTCAGTTCTCGTGAACAAAAGTTTCGGGTGCTGAAAATAGAGGTAATTTGGTGAATCGTTGCTGTTCTTGTGCAAATCGGAATTTCGAAAATTTCAAATTGAAATGGTGGATAATGGTTAAAATTTATCAACAATTTGAATTTTTTGTCAAAAAGCAAAAAAATTTCAGGAGGGTCGATGATGATTTGAAGAATTTTTCTTCACGTGCCTGCCTGGACAGTCTTGAATACCACCAGCAAATAGAAAACATCAATACGCTCTGTAAATTTCACGATGATCCAATGTTTCTGTCAGAAGTTATGAGACAAATCAAAATTTTAAACAAAATACTGGCCTGTTTTTAGGCACTCAGCGCCCACATAGGACTCACAATTTTCAATTTTTTATCAATGACAAGCATAAAACATAATTAAAACGACGAGGACCAGCTTAAGGTGACCAACAGCAATGTTCCTAAAGGACCGAGCTAGTGTCACTATCGTGGCCTCTTCGGTGACTTACCTCTTGGCTAGATTTGCTCCTCTGAGCGTTGACGTTTGCTGGCAGCCGCAACAGCAGGTTTCACTTGGGTATCCTCGGATTTGTCTTTGAATTCCAGCGTCACCGGGCTCATGGCTGCTCACTTTCCCTCTCTCCTCCTGAAGGGTTGGGCATTCCGCTTCCTCCCTTTAGTGCGATCAGCAGCCGCCACCTTTCCAGTGGAATGCAGATTCTTGGAGCCACCACCTCCAGTCTCGGTTACAGCCCTGCTAAGTGGCTTAGCTGCTGCTTCCTTTCTGAGCCTTTCTGAGCTGAACCTTTCAGCTTACCGTTCCCGTTCTTGGTCCCAGCTCTACTAGAAGCCGACTCAACCGCCGCTTCCGTTGAACTGGCCAGCGATTAGTTAAATCTGCCGCCAGACTGCTGGGTAGCTGCTCTGCTGAGGGTACCGTTACATCCATCGGACTCACAGTAGCTCCTGGAGAAGGTTCTCCATCCAGTTTCAACGCCCGCAATCTCTCGGTCACCTGACCCTATGCTTTTTCGCCTCCCGTCGTTTGGTGATCGCATCACCTTTGATTTCATTGACTTCCCTCCAGTAATATTGGCGGGAAGTTCGGTTTTGTTTTCGTTGTCTTTTTCTAAATCCATAGATATAATGTCATGAATGTTTCAGGTTTGGGTTTCACGTTCTCGGACCACAGCCGAGGCAATCGCCAGCCCCCATAGGAACAACATATTGGTCCGCCTGTCCTTCCCCCTCTTGGGATCTCGAGGCAAACTCCTCCACGACCTTCCGAGGGTTCCATAGGCTTTCCCAGTACCCTGATCCTGCTAACCTTGATGCCGAGGCAACCGAGATTTCTCCCCTAGTCAAACAGTTCGCTACTCTGTAGACCGCGGTTCGCCAGGTTCCAGAGCCGGGCAAAGTGAAGTGTTGGATCCAATACCCCGCAGATGAACTTTCACCTCAGTTACTAGCCCAGGCCCGTCCCAAGACCTCCGTGTCACCGCTGCAGAAAGAAACAAGGACGCCTCTCTGCCGGTTACGGGCGAGGTCTCCGTTTACACAAGCCATACAACTGGTGGCTGTACGAGCGTGCGGCAGAACCAAAAACTTTTTAGGGGAGAGGGACTTCTTACCATCCTTGCTTAGAAGAGAATAGCCTGATCCAATTAGCCAGTCCTCCCTTCCGGGGGGATTGCTACCAGCGGCCACCGCGAGGAGGTTAAAAATCACAGTTTTACCAATTCGAATAGTTACGGCACGTGTATATTTGCGTATACTACTGTTCTCCCCCTATTCGGCTGACAACTGACAGTCATGTGCACCATAAATTGGGATCTTTAGTTTTATATCCCAAGGTAAAAACAATTTTGAATATATTCAGAAATTTTACCTTAACTTGGCCCGAAAATATATTTAAGTATCTGGAATTTTAAATAAATGTCAGGAAAATATAAGAAGTCATTCCTCCAAATCTATCATAAACAATTTTGATTGTCAAAGTGCTAAATGCAACACATCCTTTACTATACTCCAACGTAATCAGTAATGATAGGTGCACATGCATATTTTATTATACATTGAGCGCATAGATGTTATTAACTATATTAATTTTTAGCGCTGACGCTCGATTTCCTTTTGATATTTTATGTGCTTATTTTTATGCCGACTATTTTATATGCCGATAAAACATTTTCAAATGTGCGTCTAAGCACTATTTCCAATTGTATCGACATTTTCAAAATCGCAGCTAATGATCTCAACCAATCAAATTAGTATATACACTTCATTCATACGTATACATTTCGCACATATTTCAACACCCTCAAACAGGTCATAAGGCTCGTGCACATTTGCATACGCACTTGCATATATGATTAAACCAGAATTTTTCAATGCCCTTTACATATATTACCCTATCGAGCTGGATAAATCGTCATTCGAACATCGCACGCACTAGCATTGTTCTTACAAAAAGCTCTAAATGATTCGTTGTAGTGAGTTAATTTCATATATTTTACGGAAAAAAAAAGTTATTGAGTTTTTCATCACTGTGCTTTGTATAATAGTTTTTCTCCGTGATTTTCAAGGACATTTAAAGGCACAGATCGATCCTTCAAACCCGATCTTCAAAATGGCAATATCACTCCATTAACACTCCAAAGGCCCTCCTTGAAGTTGCCCAATTTTACGTTGGCTTAAAGGTAAATCAGTTAATTTCATATATTTTACGGAAAAAAAAAGTTATTGAGTTTTTCATCACTGTGCTTTGTATAATAGTTTTTCTCCGTGATTTTCAAGGACATTTAAAGGCACAGATCGATCCTTCAAACCCGATCTTCAAAATGGCAATATCACTCCATTAACACTCCAAAGGCCCTCCTTGAAGTTGCCCAATTTTACGTTGGCTTAAAGGTAAATCACTCATAGAGAGTGTTTACAGCAGACGCTTAGTCCGCGAGCTATGCACCAAATTCCACCTAAATGATTTAGTCCACCTGCTGTAAACACTCAATACCAGGTCAGTCCATGATTTCAAGCGACCTGACCTAAATTAGGTCGTGGACTATATCGCTGTAAACACACCCGACCTAAGCATTGCTTTTCGCGCGACCATTAATAATATATGTAGGTTGAATTTAAGCTCGCAACCCTCTCGTTTGACTCAAAATCAATTAAATAAACATGTTTGAGAGACAAATGAAAAGATAATGACAGTATATGAACTAAATTTGAACTAAATGACAGTTGTCACGTACAAACGAGGACTAAATTCGACCTGACCAAAACTTTAGGTCAGGTCGATGTAAATACCTTAGGACTAAATTCACTTAGTCCGCGCTATAGGTCAGGTCTCATTTGGTCCAACCGCTGTAAACCCTACCATAGTTGTCACCATCGCAGAACGAACTCATTTTGGTAGTCGGAATAGACATCAAACTTGTAACAGACTAAAAATCCATTCTAATATAAAAAACATTGAAATTGAATATGTCTACCTGAATTCTGAAATATATATGAAAATATTTAAGAATAAAAAACAATTCGGGACTATAAAAACTAATAGCTGCTCACAATAAATTACTCGGAAATAAGATCATGTAGAAAAATCATGTAAAAAACTCAACGATAAAACAGCTTTAATTCAAAAGCACTCCCGATTTCATCGAATTAACATCACATTAACTTCCTATTTAAGTAATCACTTACAAAAGAAAAATCTCATCCCCATCTCAATTCAAGGGCCATTGTTTCTTTTTTAATAACTCCACAGTTTTGCAACAAATCTAATTACATCAACAAAAAATCTGAAAAAAAGCTTAACTAAATTGGAAAAATGAAACAACCGATTCATGAAAGCGAAAGCGAGAGAAAAACACAAATGCCAAAATGCTTAGTTGATTAAATTAAGACCAATTAAACTAATTAGACATTGGAATCATCATTATCGACATCATAATGACCATTGTGGTGTGTCTGTCTACCTACATACATACATGCTTATGTAGCTTTCGTGGCGCTAATGAACGCGTTTTATCAGATAGTTTTGCAAGTTTTATCACATTTAGCAATCGATTTTTTTTAGGCAAAGTGTGAAGAAATTACATTAGCTATGTAGGACGATTGCAATTACAAGACTGGAGCTATGGTTGCTTTTATCAGCAGATAGTTGTCAATAAAGCTGATTTTGGTCATTTTTTCCTCTCGATACATTTCATAATAATGTTCCTGACTTTTCCTATTGAACTAAATAATCGATGTCTAGACCGAAATATGCTTCGCTTCATATTTCCACATCATCAAACTATTATTGTGTTGAATGTATCTTAAAACTATATATGTAGTCATATGAACAGTAAACCACTATCCAAAAACTACGTCATTCAACTGCAACAACATCAAAATGATTGTTTTATTTTTCCACACAGAGACCGCAACAAACTCAATTTCCATCAATAGCTCGCTCACGTTTTAATAGTTTGTTTCCCGTTCGACCTAGAAAAACTAACGTCCAGTTCAAGCTATCTGATTACTCGATTACTCGTTGTTATTAGTATGTATTGCGAAAATGTACGTTCTAAAAATTTCAATAATTTAAAACGTACGAATTTCGGCGGCTTTTTGTCCATACCTACTTCCGGTAAAGACACACACCACCAGTCAGTCACTGACATTGTGCGGTATTGGCAGTGATATATGTATGTAGGTCCATTGTGTCGCATGGAAAAAAACAAAATGTTTAGTGTCTGATTTTAGTTTAGGCTAAAGAATGAATTGAGGACACTTTGAAATGGAGGAAAACAATATGATGCTGTGGAGGAAGTGGAAGAAAATAATCATAAATATTCGCACTCTACAGAGAAAATAAACTTAATTTGCGATGGACTCGATTTTGCCGCAAGAAGTCTAAATAGCTTTTTATTTGGTGCAGGTTCAATAGAAATGGGCGGAATAGTCATTACGACAGAAGATCTGACCTAAAATTGTGTATGCTAGGTTTCGGGTAATGCTTCCTCATGTCAAACGCTCAGTATTGGCTGTGTTCCAACATTTGAAATAACACATCAGAGCTGCCAGTGTATTTTAGAGTTGAGATGGCAATAACGAGTATCGATGATGATATTATGTGTGTAAGTACTTTAAAAGTCTGGAGAGAAATTTCAAATTTAAGGGGGGTGATACATGTAAAATTTTCAAAAAAAAACATTTTTTTTCTTGTCTTCATAAAATGCTAGAATAACACCTTCAAAATATGTCACCAAACTTTTAAAACTTAATTCAAATTATTTCTCACGTTAAAACTTATAAACGTGATCCTCTTGTACTTTTCGTTCGAGTGCCGTCAGAAGTATAGTTGAGCGGCCGACTTTGACTATCTGTTTTTAAATGCCCTTACCTTCTAACTTTTCTATTGCTAAAAATTTGGGTGAGCAGATGACTTCAAGAAATGAACAGTTTTAGAGCTATTACAAGGTACATTAGTGAAGGTCAGAGCTGGGCATGAATCACAACCGATGATAGACGATATCGTCTGTCGAAATTTTCGAGATTTGAAATCACGATAATCAAAAAACGACAGCGACTATCGAAATCTCTGGCGATAGTCAAACGACTATCGATATGTCATCGATATCCATCTTCAGCTTGTGACATAATAGGTCTGTTCGCGTACTACGATTAATTGCAATTAATTGGAATGAAGCCGTTTTTGTACTCCGTTTTACTGAAAACTGAAAATTTTGCCTCTTTCAGTAAATTTCAGTAGGAACTGAGCTACTGAAAAATACTGAAAACTGTCAAACGGTTTTCGGCGTAATGTTATTATGAAGAACGAATATTTTTGTGGCGGTAATTTATCACCGCTTAGGATGACATTATAATCACTATTGTTCTCCGAAAAACCTAAAACTGACACTTTTGTTTGTAAATTTTTAGGAAATACAATGAGAGCGTTTTCGTTCTTTTCATGAATTTCCCCCACCAAATGATTCAGGAAAATCCAGTAAAATTCAGTAACTGAATTTTAACTAAATTTTACTGAATTTTCCTGAATTATGTGGTGGGGAAAATTCATGAAAAGTACGAAAACACTCTCATTGGATTTCCTGAAAATTGACCAACAAAAGTGTCAGTTGTCAGTTTTTGTATATTTAAACGCTTCCTTCGTTACACGAAAACGTTTAATGAACCTACAAAATACATTTGAATTACAAGATATTTTAATATCTTTATTTCTTACTTCTGTTCCGGTAACTCCAATGGGTTACTAGAATTTCTCAAATTCCTTCGCAACGCTTTCTCATTATCATCTTCAGATGAAGAATCAAAAAGTATGAATTCTTCTATTGATTTTCGCTGTGAATTTAATTACCGACAAACGTATCCCTTGTTGGCGGCTCACTATTTGAATTTTCAAATCTCATTACCACTCATCAGATGCTGTCAAATGTCACGAAAATCGACCATGGAGTTATATTTCAAAAAAAAATTTCGATACATCATATCGTTGAGGCTGTGATGCCGACATTCCTAAGTCGATAATCGCTATCGTTTTTATTTGACGATAGGCGATATCGCCTATCGAAATCTCGTGATTCATGCCCTGGTGTTGCTGTTAATTCTGTTCACTTTAGTTTTGGAACTTATTCTGTACGGAACGATTTCGAAAATGAAAATATAAAAATGAGCTCATGTCCTAAAGGAAATAAAAATAAATCAACTTGGACAGCATACCTCCGTAAACGAAAATTTTGTGGAAATCAGTACTCCAAAAACAAAGATAAATCGAACAACTGAGTGTAAGTGCGAAAAAACTTTCTTGTGCTAGTAGTGAGGACATTCGTTACAATTCTTTGCACGGCTATTAGTCCAGTGAAATCCGAGATAAAAAAGGCGAAACTTCGGAAAAATTAGGGGAAAGCTGAATTTTGGTGTGAACCTTGGTACTGGCGTGTTGTACAAAATGTCAAAAGTTCCCATCGATCCGAGTGCTGCGTTATTTTTTATACGGGGTCAAAGGTCACCAAAACTGACCTTTCCGAAACATCTCAGTAGCGGTCACGTCT
This sequence comes from Nemotelus pantherinus, assembly GCA_963978885.1. Classification (NCBI taxonomy): domain Eukaryota; kingdom Metazoa; phylum Arthropoda; class Insecta; order Diptera; family Stratiomyidae; genus Nemotelus; species Nemotelus pantherinus. The sequence continues at coordinate 168,382,926 of OZ022263.1, forward strand.
TCAGAAAAACAATGTATGACGAATTTGTAGTTTCGGAAAGTCTCGGAAAGTCATAAGAGTGTGACGTAATTTCGGCACTGTGCTGCCGTTGTGAATGCAAATTTTATGAGACTTGCATTATTTGTGTAGAACAAGAAAAAGTACAACTAAACAACGCCCAGTGGGGGTAGATCTTTAGGAATAATCGTGAATTGAGATGTCATCATGGCGGCAGACGGTAGTGTGAGGACGGTGCGAGAGATTGAGAGATAGAGAAAGAGTGAGAAGGAAGAGAGGCGCAAAGTGGGGAATTCACAGTTCGCAGCATCTATACGCTTTAACGTTTATTGATGGTTTTAGCTAAATCGCTCCATGAAAACCGTCAGATTATATGTTTTTCGTAATCATAATAGGATTTCCTTCAAAATAAAAAAAATTCTATCGTGCTCGAGTATTTCGAGGTGTGGTTTTTTTTTATAACTTTGTAACTCGCCCATTTCCTTATGTCACGCTCAAATTGTCAGATTATTGAAATATACTCTTTTCTGGATGTACTTAACTTGTCTTAATCTGACGCGTTCGAGTTTTTCTGAGGATCAATTTTTTTTTTACTAATCTGACGGGCTGCTCTCAACGCACCCCACTATATTAAGGGTTTATATATGGTACGGTACATAACAGGGTGCAAGGCTTCTCCCCATATGATTTTCTGACGCGCACGAGTAACGCGCAAAATCTCCGCTTGGGCTCCCCTACTATAGGTATGGCTGTGATACATTTGACGAAAATAGAATGGAGCTGCATAGACGATCACATTAAGCCGCCTTGCTTTTTAATTTTGACGAGATATGCAGCTTCAAAAGCGGCAGCTCTGATCTGAGCTACGATTGACGCTAACCATGAATGAACTTTCCGGTCATGTGTAGGACTGACGAGAGAAATATTATCGGAAAATATTTCAGAAAGGTTTCTGTAAATGTTTCGGAAATGTTTCCGGAAATATTTCTGGTTATGTGTGGCACGGGGCTAAGAGACACCGAGTGCCTCTTGAGTGGCAGTGCCGAATCCCGGTCGTTCGTAGCTGGATTTACAGGCCACATTAAATTTACATATCCGATCCATCAGCTGTTGCGCACAAGTTTGACAGCCGACCAACCAATTAGATTGCCAGCCTCCGGCACAGGATGTGCCGACGATGAACCAAGTCCACTTCAAACTTGTGTGGAACAAACGAAAGCCCGGATATGTAAATGCGGGCTCAATGGCCGTACACTGGTATCTCGTGTGAAACGATCACGCCGTGAACTTTCGCAACTCAATTCTCAGCTCTTCTTTCTCCAATATTAGCCGCGTTTTTTTTACACCTTTGTAGAGCAGATTAACTTTAGGTTGCGAAAAAACGATCCCGATCAGAAAGGTTGCTGTATTCGATAATGTTGCTGGCATTCGCTGAGCTTTCGGTTTGGTTGTTTATTAAACTTGAATGACACATAGAAAACCCTTGAATGAAATTTTATCTAGTTTTTAATCGAGATTAGACATAAAACTTGACATGAAATAGACATGAAATAATCTAATATATAATGAACATTGAAACACTCAAAAACACTACACTAAAAGATTTGATGTAATTGACAACTACGGAGTGCTATGCGAATTCATTCAATTCAAACTACCGGTTTCACAATATTCAACACATTGATATAAAAGTATAGAGGATATGGTGATAGAGTAATTATTGTTGCCATTTTTTGGATTCTTTATATGTGGTTGTAAAAAACCGCACAAAACTGAAAAACACAAAGGCGTCGTAATTATTGTATTTACGAGTTGGAGGGTGATAGTTAGGTTGCAAAAGTAACATGCCGATGTATTTCCAAATTGAAATCATAAATATATCCTTAAAACTATATCTAAAAGATTGTTTTCCAAATTCAATTTATGCATACAAATGGCAGCGCGAAGTACACTAAATATTTGATGTTACTACTTTTGAAGATGCATTTTTTTTTAGTGCGGATGAATATTTCGCGGTTTCAGTGATGTATCCACGACCGTAAAAGATTTTAAAATGATGCAATTGCGGAATCCAAGACAGTTAAGGCTACGATTTTGAAATTAACCTACAGATTTTGCACACAACAATTGCAAAACATTCATACATATATATATATATATATATATATATATATATATATATATATATATATATATATATATATATATATTTATATATATATATATTTGTACACATTTGCGATAGAGGCGCTAAAACTCAACGATGGTCACAGCTTCGCACCTCCCTCCTCTTTTCTCAACCGGGCTTGGGACCGGCTATGGCAGATTTACAGTGCACGTTACATAATTAACTGTAATTTTTTTTTGTTACCATTTTACTTTTTCATTTTTATATACCTGGACATATGCTGAAAATGCCCCCTTTCAATACTAAGTTTAGTACCCGCTTTGACCTACTTAAAAATTCAAAATGTCACACTGCCTAAAATGTAAACAAACCGGGTGATGTTTTCGTTCTCGCGACGATTGTCAAGCTACTATTCACGCAAACGAAATAAACAGGCGTATTTGGAATTTAAACACTTCACGCATTCTCTAACAATAGCTATATTTTAACAATGTTAAACTGTTCACTCATAAACTATATTTTCTTTCACCACAACCAAACCGCACAACTTAAAACCTGCTCTATCTAATTATGTATGCACATTTACTTAATGAAACAATCACTCGACACTGCCACTCATACGCAAAAGGCACTAAATGCAAAAATTCTTTGAACGCAGCTCCCGATTACGAATTATAAACCGTTTTCTGAATGCGCGGCTTGAAGACGCTCGATTTTATGAAACTCAAATTGACAGTCCCAGTTACTGGAACGATGTTGGAACAACTGGGAATGCCAGAACACTGCGTTCTCACCCATATTAATACATTTGTTTCTGGCAACAGTCACGTACAGTATACGTATATGCTATTCGCATATCCTCTATACTTTTATATCAATGATTCAACAGCAGTGATACGAACGGTTGCGAGCACTCTTACTTTACACAGCACATTCGACATTAAAGCTCCGGAGCAAAATTCTGCTTCAGTGACGTGACATGTGCAGCAATATTTTTTTGGTATATTTAACGGAATTTGATCTGCTCGGGAGTGCAAAAAACGCACCTTTTGTGAGCTCGATTCGATTTCGACGTCAACACGTTGGAATAGAATTCCAGTTTACCGTTTTAGTTACACATTACAAAAGGCGTAGTTTAGTCTTAAGCATAGTACTGAGTTCGATTCCACGTGAAATTTTCATACAAAATTTCACGCGAAATCTGTTTCGGCGAAAATTTAGCTTGAAAATAAGCAAGAGTTGTACTAAGTTCTTAGCATGAAAAGTTGCTTTGAAGTTGCTTTTGCGTTGAAAACATAGATGGCACTGAAATATGTTTCCAATCATTTCACGCCAATTTAGTTTGTGCAGTTCATTCTTTCGAGCGAAAAAGTGACATTTGGTGTTTCAATTTGAAAATGGAGCAGTGCAAATGTCTTTCCAATAAGAAAATCGATCGAAAAGTGAAATTCTTGAAATTTTATCCGTCAGAAATGAGCAGTGTCTCTGCTTTTCTCCATAGCCAAAATTTTCGCTCAGAAGAATGACCAGATAATGGAGACATATCAAAATTTAGCTTCACGATTAACTCAGTACCAGCATTTACATAAAAATTAGTAAAAGGTAGATATTACACGTTTTCGGATACATATTACTATTATATGACGTTTGCATATTATTTAACAGAGAAACAACTAAATTGGCGGAAGGTTCTTCCAAAAATAAACGACGAAAACTAATTTTCAGATTTCAATTAACGCCGTACAAAAACGACTTCATAGCGATTCATTGCGATTAATCGGAATTAATTGGAGTACGCGAATAGACCTAATATCTGTAGGTCTGTTCGTGTACCTGAATCTATAGTAATATATTAAAATAGATTGTACCTGAATCTATTGTAATATATGTACTATAATAGAATAGCAGCAAATCGTTCTTGTACTCTTGTTGCAAGCCAAATTTTACCACAAAAAGAAGCCAGCTGCAAAAATCTGTTGCTGCTGCAGTACGCGAACAGACCTTGTATCTCATTGCTAATGGAAACCGTACATGCGCAGACTTTTAAAGTTTTTGCTTAGATCTAGTAAACAGAAGAACCAGAATAAATGTTCTGTTCATAAAGTGCATTGTACTGGTCGAACAACAGAGCTTAAAAAGCGCGCGTTGAATTTGAATTCTTCGTGCTGTTTTTTTCAAACTGACTTTAGACACGCTATTTAATTATCGGCCGGTTTTTAGTGGCTACAGATGGCGACAATATGGTAAAATTATTATGTGATGATAGTTGTTTTGTAAACATGGCTGGTGAGACTTCATGGGGACCAGAAAAGTGACAGTTTATTTCTTTGAAGCTTATTTTTGTTACTATGGTTTGTTGAATTAAAACATAAAACAGTAGGTCATCGAACTTGACTCTTGTGTGCTGCATGCATTAATGCACTAATAAAGTGTGCATGGCGAGCATATTGCCCGAAAAAAAAGAACGTGTTCATATTTAATGGTTTTTGCATACTAACTAATTAAAAGCCACGATTAAAATTAGCTTAGTGGAATTGAAATTGTTGCCGCAACATAAAGTGCAGTTGCAATTGGTTACATGTGCGGGTTTGTTGTCAAGTATTCATTTGTGCATCTCATTTTGATATAGTGTGTCAGACGATGCGATTGTTTGTTGATTAGTGGCCTCGGGTTTCGGTTTACTATACATATGCATATATGTAAGTTGTTGTTGATTTGTTTGTGGTTTGAGACTGTAGGTTCAGAGAGATCAAATTTATTACCAAGTTTATGGTAAATAAGTAGAATGGGTGCGTAGTTTGATGTCGAGATTTGTTTGGTAAATATATCGTTTGTTTTACTATTTGATGGTTACCTTGACTTGTATGTCATCTAAGTTTCATTGAGGAATTTTCTGGTAGGTTTTTTGCAGCCTGCTCTCAACTAGTGTTTAATTTACAGATGCAGTACCGAGAAAAGTGATTTTTTTCTATGCTGTCTGCGTATATTAATTTTCTCTCATCTAGAAATGGTGACGTTATTCAATCACTATCTTTATGTAATACAGTAAACTTCACTCAAGTGCATTTAACTAGTGAAACAATTTCAGGGAACTTATCAAAAATCGGTACTTCAGCAAGTTTGCTATTTGTTTGTTGTTTTGTTTGTCCTTCATATAGGGAACACTTTGCCGAGGTGCATTTATCCTTATTAAATTAGGACTACCTAAAAAAAATTGTATACACGAAAATTCAGTTCAGTTTTATCTATTGAAATTTATGAAAATAAACCCATTTTCTATGTAACTAAAAATAAAAACCACAACTAAACTAAATCTTTTTCATTAAGCATAGCAAAAAACTTGACACAAATATACACGAGCATTAATAATTAAAATTAAATTGTTGTTATCGTTTCTTAATAATATCGGCAAAATCTCACATGACTTAATGAGGCGAATAGGGCTACTTTGAGCAATTTTTTATTAAGGATTGATAACACAAGCTTATTAGCTTGTCGTTTCAGGTTTTATAATGAGTTTTTCAGGTTTCATGTTATTTGGGTTGAAAGTATGAACTTAAAAACATTAGTTCCTTCTTCATTCAAATAAGTTTTTTTGATTGCATTGAAATACATAGCAAAAAATATTTTCCCCTCAAATATTTTTGCAAGTATTATTTAAAATAAGTAAGGCACCACTGAATTTTTAGTGTTATTGTATTGTTTGGCCTAAAGTGAGTGATTAATTTCACTGAATTAAACTGCGAATTGAATTGTAAAATAGAAAAAAAAAATTAAAATTTTTTTTTATAGTGATAACTTTTTTGAAGAAGTACAACTGAACAGCGCCCAGTGTGGGTAGGTCTTGAGAAATAATCGTGAATTGATAAAAACGAACAAACAAGATTCCGTGAAATTATCTCAAAAGTGGTTGACCTGATTGAGCTGAAATTTTCAGGAATTATTGATACGTGTAAGGAGTAGGTCTCTGCCTAAAATTGAGATATATTTAACCCTTTGTCGGTGCTGAGAGTTTTAGTGAATTTGCGGATACTTTCATATGTATGTCTCTGGAATATTTTGTTTTGTTTTGGGAAAACAGGTATGCGAAATGATAACTGTTAATATTTAACTCTTAGTAATGATAACAATTTGGAAATTTTAAACCCTATTCGAGAACTGAGTGCCTGAATGTAGGCAAACAAAAGTTTTTTTTCGAATTTCGATTTGTCATAGCTTCTGACAGAAAGATCGAATCATCACGAGCTTTGTAGAACCTATTTGTGTTTATAAAAAAAAGTCATGCTTGATTTTCAATGAAAGTGCGAAGAACGACAACCCTTCACCAAACTACATAATATTGCAGTACATGAAGTTTGTGTTTGTGAGGACTCAGAATTGGATCATCAAATCAAACTGAAATTCAAAGAATGTATTGGTCTGAAGGAAGAACAGGTCTATTAGAAGTTATTTGAAAATATAGGCAACCCTGTCGCTATTACGGCATCTTAAAATACCAAAATTAAATTTCAAATTCTTTGTTTATGTGCAGAATATATTCACGAAACGTAGGATTATGGACTACTTGCTTATACTAATTTGAGTTCATACTTGCATATTTTCATGCTTAATTTCCTTACCAGATGGAAAACAATGATGAAAACGTTTGACTTAAATATTTATACTCTAGTTTTGTCGTGGTGGGGGCAAAAATTTGCACAATTGAAAAGCCCTTAGTTTATTTTAATATGAATAAAACTTACATTAGTCTTAATTGAACCAAGGTGATGCTGGCAATTACAGTTTCAAGAAGGTTTTCAGTGCTGTCAAGACGCGTCATAAATTCGCGATATTGATCGTTAAGGAGAATATTTATGGTCTTAGTGCTACTGATTTTGTGAACGAGGCGGATTGACGCGTGTAATGGCTTGTTAAGCAGTAGCTTGAGCTATTTATTTTACACCCTTTACAATTTAAATTTATGGGCATTTGCACATTTGTTCGGAACTGTTGCCGCATACGTCATAACTAGTAAAACTACGGGTTTGTAAGGAATTCATTTACTACCCTGAGGCAAAGCTGAATTTTTCCTCACCAAGGAATCGAGATGTCTTATAAACTTCAAGCGTTTTCCTTCTAGACATCTGGTATGGTAATTCAACGTTATCTTTGAATTGAGATTGGCTCCTAGATATTGCATGGAATTGGACCAACTTGTTTGGTATACGAGTGGATTTACAGATTGTGGAGGTGAAAATCTGGCTGCTCTACATCTAGTGAAAAATATAGCCTGCGTGTTGTTTCCATAAATTTTTATTTTCCCTTTCGAATAAAATCTATTGACGGATTTACACTCTCCCCGAGATATGGTGGAAAAAAGGGTCTATCGCTTAAATAAACAGTTTTGAGTGAAAACTTTGAATACTCGTCAAATGTTTTGGGAAGTAATTTCCCAAGTTCCTCGATGAAACGTTCGCCATATGTGTAAGCGAGGCATATGAATTTCGTTTAATTAGATGATAAGGTCGTGTATAACTTCAACAAGAGCTCCCAGAGGTGTAAATAACCGTGTCAGCTATGTGGCAGCCTAGTACTAAAAGTAGATTTGCGACATGCAAGTTGAATTAAGAAGGAGGAACACCTGCTTTGATAAGCTTTTCTTCGAACAGTTCTGTTTTTATTTCAGCCTTGAAAGATTTTTTCAGATACCAATTTGGTTGCTGATTTTTAAAGGTGGCATTTCTTGGGAGCCTCTTTTAAAGAGTTTGTTCAAATATCATAATTTAGATGAACCTTTATTGAGATTAGCCAGCATTAGTCTCCAGTTTTTGTTCCGAACCTCGTGCATTTTGGTGCGAACTTGTTTAATTGGTTAATATGCTTTTTCCTTGTTGAGTGTCTGATTCTTAATCATTCCCGCCTTGCTTGATATCTTGTTTGTATCATAGCTATTCTTGCCGCAGTCATAGGGATATAATTTTTTAGGGACGAAGTTGAGGGGACAGAAAGGTGAAGTACTTTATGTATTTTTGATTGCATGAGTTCAATCAATTCAAGCGTAATTGGCTAGTTGTGGTGGCCCTAAGCTTAGGTGATTCAGTTATTAGACACTCATAGTGACCTTTTTAGTTTCTGGTTCGGCTTCATGCAGTTCTGATATAAAATAGATACAATTACATGAAGAATTGAAAATGTTAGTTACTCTGGTTGCTCCTGAATCTTGAGTACTAGACGTACTTAGCTATGTACGTAAAAATAACTTGGAAGCATTATTACTCGAATCTGTCATTTGAAAAGAGCCTACTTGAAACATTAAACTATAATATTTTAATGAAAAGATTTGCAAAACTGAAAGCTAGACGAACAGTTTTCAATTTTTGAATAGGTTATTAGCTAGCAAGCTTCTATAATTCTATCATATTTAAGATACTTATCACGCACATCCTCGGCCAGCTCATCGAGTATGTTCTGGAACTGGTTGAGGAGTGGGCGAGCACCGTAGGCCTCGGCATCAACTCCAATAAAACTGACCTTATACTTTTCACAAGGAAGTACAAAATTCCTGAATGAGCCCCAATCAGGTTGAGCGGCGCCAAGTTAAGTCTCAGGTCACAAACTAAGTACTTGGGTCTCATCCTGGACAGGTGATTTACGCCAGCAAGAGAGGGCTGGGTAAAACGAGGGGTATAAGCCCTGCTCTAACGCACTGGATCTATAAGGTGATAGCCAGGCCTATCCTCGCTTGCGGATACTTGGTCTGGTGACCAGCAGTGAATAAGACTACCTTTGCTAGCATGACGAACAGAGTTCAGCGGCTGGCAGCTCTCTGTACCACAGGTGCGTTAGCCTCGACACCGTCGTCTGCTCTGAACGTCCTGCTTCATCTCCCTCCGCTTGACCTCTTCGTTAGAGGCACTGCCGGGGGGCCCGGTAGCTCTGCTCGCTAAGGCGTCAGGCCGAAAAGTGGCGTGCTACGGGGCCTGCGGGTTTGAATCGCGCTAGTGCCATGGCTGTAAGTGTGATTGCGTGTGATTGTCTATGAGGGTGGCAAATGGGTCCAAACTGGTGGGCTAATGCTGGCCGCGTTCCCGGCAGACCTCTTCACTAACCTAACCTAGGAGCACTGCCGCAAAAGTTGCTGTCAGGCTTAGAGAATCAGGACACTACGAGTCACGATCATTCGGCCACAGCAGAATTGAGCGGGGGTATGCAGGTACCACCGACTACTTGGTCCCCACTCTATGCTTCGAGCAGTGATATCAAGTGACTGTGGGGGATGGGCAGGAGTGGAATCAGCAAATGAGCGAAGCAGTTGTTAGCATCTACACTGACGGCTCTAAAACAACTGCCGGAGTGGGAGCTGCAGCATTTTCTGCAGACGCAACTACAGAAGCAGCTTTCACGCTTCCTAATAACTGTAGTAATTTTCAGGCGGAGGCTTTTGCGATACGTAAGGCCGCAGATCTAGCACACCCCAGAGATACCACAAGTGAGAAAATCAACATCTTTACACACTGAGAAAACACATGGCGCCAGACGCCATAATTTATAGAGTTCTGGCGCCATGTACATAGTCGATTTAGGGATTGTGATAAAATATGGCGCCACACGCCATAATACATGGCGAAAAGTACATAGGCCTCCACGCCATGTACATGGCGTGGCAGACTATACTGTATGGCGTGGAGGACTATACTGTATGGCGTGGAGGACTATACTGTATGGCGTGGAGGACTATAGTACATGGCGTGGAGGACTATAGTACATGGCGTGGAGGACTATAGTACATGGCGTGGAGGACTATAGTACATGGCGTGGAGGACTATAGTACATGGCGTGGAGGACTATAGTATATGGCGTGGAGGACTATAGTACATGGCGTGGAGGACTATAGTACATAGCGTCTGCTCTTATGCACTATGGCGTGTGGAACTATGTGAAATCGATTATGTACATGGCGCCAGAAGTCTATAAATTATGACTTCTGGCGCTATGTGTTTTTTCAGTGCATCTGAAGATGCTCCAGTTCACATCGAACAAAACGCCACGAGTCTTCTCAGTTCGATGCTCCGAACTGAAAATTCCCGAGGGATAAATAACTTCAAGAAGCTTGCTGACATTTATACATCTCCTCACACAGCATGGCTGCGAGTTATAATTGTAGTGCCATGAGCCATATTACATGGTTCATGGCACCATGTAATATGGCGTGTGGGGCCATAATTTCTGCGCCATGTAATTATGGCGCTGGGAGCTATACTGCATGGCTCAGGGTACTATGTGCATGGCGTGTGGCACCATAAATGCTGCGCCATGTAACATGGCACCACGCGCTATGTAGATTCTGACATTATGGCGCTGGGAGCCATATTGCATGGCTCAGAGTACTATGTACATGGCGTATGGGGCCATAAATAATGCGCTATGTTACATGGCTCTGGGCGCTATGTGGATTTTTTTCAGTGCAGACGGTCAAGTGGCGGTTAAAACTCTGATGTCTTACACATACAAATCGAAGTGTGTACTTAACTGCATTCAGGTCCTGAATAGACTGGGCAACGACAAAAGGGTCAGAATTTTCTGGGTTCCTGGTTACAAGGTCATTCAAGGAAACGAAAGGCCGGACGCGTTAGCCCAGCACGGGGCTAGCCTTCCCGTGTCAGGATCGGTTGACATCCCAAATCCAATCCAAAAAATTAAATGCTCAAACGACTTCAATATGATGCAAGGTGCGATTTGCAGATGGCGTGCAACTCAGACCTGCAAGGTAACCAAAATCATGTAGGGGCCATACAATCTCGTAGCAACTAAGTACCTGCAAGAATTAACGCGGACTGACTGCAAGCGGCTGGGGCTATGTATGGCCCTGAGCCAGTCAGTTAAACCTAACCTAAGATACTTATCGCTATCAATTCCTCTCTGGGTAGTACGCTTTCGCTATAATAAAGTTTGGAGTTTGGAGTCTCTGACGCACTACAGGCAGAGTCCTTATTTTTAAAACTAGGTGACATATGAAAGGCCAAGTTGAAGAAATCATAGTATCTTGTATTGATTCAACTAAAAGTGATAAGCTGCTTTGAGAATTACATGAAAATACTAACATACTCACAACAGTATATTTTCTTTCTTGAATTATTTCATTGAAATTACACATTTGTATAGTTTGAATATTATGTAAAATCTGGAAAATTATATGCGCTGCAATGGCTCTAAAGATTTAAAGCGAAATATATCACGAATTGTTAATCTTAACCATATTCTGGCTGCTTCCTTTGAAATTGGTTTTAACATATTTTTTCATAGTATACCACCGAATATTGAAACCGACAATAAAGCAATATATTTTTTGAATTACTCCAAATACGTTTATTGCTTCCGGGCATGATGAGGCAGAATGGAAGCAGTGAGCGAAGTACGGTTCGATGTAATCCTGGCTTGCACTTCGTTATAAGTGCCAGTCATATTGGACCCATTATCATAAGATTGGCCACGACATTGTCTAATATCTAAACCATCTACTGTCAATTTTTCCATAATCTGTTGACCAATGTACTTTCCTGTCTTTCCAGCAGCTTCTATGAAATCCATGAATTTTTTTTTATTTCACACACATCGCCAGTTTTTTCTTACATAGCGAAAGACCTGGCTCATTTGTTCTGTATGCAAGATACAATATAGCATCCATAACATTACGCAGAATATGTCTAAATATAGCTGCATCCCTTTCGCAAGGAGGCTAACAGTCCTCAAATGTGGTGGCGTTCCACTTACACACTGCAACTGAACCAGCCGCCGCGCGGCTGTTTCAGTCCAGGGCACCGGGCGATCGCGATTGTTGTCCTATCTATGCCTACATGCCCCGAAGGGAATAATTTATGTGCTTAAAGTACTATAGGGCATATCGGCGATGCTTATATTGAAAGGAAGCGCAAGCCTTTGGCAGTCAGAAGTAATATGTTGTACTAAGCAAGTTAAGGTAACGTTTTTACAGGGATATTGCCAGAGCTTGTACACGAGGAACCTGTGTGTCGGATATGCCAAAAGATCACTGGACACTTTGCGCGACCAATATAATATCTTCAGGATGATGATGGGATTGGCCCGCTTCTGTAGTGCGTCAGGGAAGTTTGTGGAGTTCTTTTGCAAACTGTATCTCTGATCCATAGAATACGGGCCAGTCCCAACAGCATCCTAATGACTATAGCTGATAGGTTTACTTAACCACTATGAAAGTGCGTTTTACGGAAACCAGCTCGTTTTATTAATCGGCCTCGGCGCAGCGAAGTGGACTTATATATGTCTTTTATGTTTATATTTAAAGTGCTTTGTGTTTTTATTGATAATAACCAACTATAAGCCTTACTAACACACTGTGGATCCTTTAGTTGTCCGAAATAAACAATATTTACTTTTAATTATTTATTATTTTACTAGTGTATTCATCTGCCAAGCTTGAATTTGCCGCCCGGGGCACGGGCTCCGGCTTGTCCCCCCTAGATCCGGGGCTGTGATCAACCCTGCGCTATTTATAAGCATATTGAGAAAAAGTAACCAATTACTGGTCAACTCGTCTTATCTTTCTATGTACCAGGTGTTTTACTTTGCTTTCTCCATTGATAAAATAAAAATAAAATTAATTAATTGACTTACCGTCACTTGTAAAAATTCTGGCCATTCTGCAATATCATACAACACTGCATGAAATCGAAATTATACACGCCTACTCCGGCGTAACTTTTCGACTGATTAATCAGCGCTATTATGATAGTACAGTTACACACAAAAAATCTTATCAGAAGCATCTCAATATGAGTCATTAACAATATAATGTTTGCAATCAATATCGTAATAAAAGCAGTCCAGGTGTTCAATTCAACTAGGGATGATTATCGAATATCATCAGTCTTGTCGGCTGGATGACGGTAAAAGTTTTCATATCGGTAATGATATGCCAAAATTGAATAAGCTATCGGGAAAAATGAATAGTTTTTTTTTTCAGAGGGATGGTCTGACTCATTGCGACTCATTTCGATAATAACTTAGAAATGGCAAAGGTTAAAATAACAACTGCGAAGTAATGAAAGAATTAAATATCTATGAGTGTATGACCAATAATTTAATGATTCATAAAAATCAATAAAAGTCAGTATTAGTATTTAGACCTTATTTCACGTGTTTCCAATAGTTCGATTTAATTACATAGAATTCTAAATCATATAATCATCGAAATTCATCTTAAAGTTCATATTGATAACTTGCGAAATGGCTTTTCAATTTCTATATTATTATAATTTATGTTGTATTTTCAGATCGACAAACAGTGTTGGATTCGGTATTAGATCAGCACCTAGCTCGCCTATGGCACCACTACAAGGCCAATCAGAAACAAATGAACAAAGCTTAATCGGTTTAAATGCAGTAATACAATCTCCTAGTCATCCAGCAATAGGAAGCAAATTAGATTCGAAGTAAGTAACTGTAATCTTATTTTCATTTTGTATTAATCTTATATTTACTTTAAATTCTCGGAATTAAATTCGTTCAGATGATGGATGTTTTGAAAAGTTTTCAGCCTACGTTTTATGAACAAAGTGACATTTTACTTGACTAACCTAATAAAATTATTATTTAGAAACTTTCTTAGCAAAAACATACTCATCAATTAGATGGTTCGTTCGAAAAAGAATCAATCAAATTTTAACTGAATTTACTTACATAGCTAACTTCTTCTTCATCTTGGAAACTTTTCTTCATTTTTACTTGCTACTCGCACCATCATTCAAAATATGACGTTCAAGTAGCTAATTATGTTATCAGATTCGGTTGTAACAAGCTTGGAAAGATAATATTAGATAGACTTGATGAATTGATATTAACAATTTACGTCAATATGAAGTGTAATCGCAAGTTTAGATACGTCCAGCCGGGACTTAACATACTCGCAAAAAGTATGTCTGTTTGTGGTAACAAAAGCTCGTTTGCGTCTTCGAAAAAACGGAAGTTCCATATTAAGGTTGTTTTATCAATTTATTGACGAGAATAACGATCGAATTACATATCTACTGTACACGTATGATCATAATTAACGTATACATTGGGAACAAGATGTAATTGAAATAATTTTGTATGCATCACCTGTTGCTGACAGTTGATATTGAAATGAATCGAAAGTAAAATCAATTTTTGGTAAAGACTAAGATGATTTAACGTTCTAACTATTTGACTCTCTTTTGGACTAAATAAGATTGAGAACTAGATAAAAAATTTAGCGCATCAGAACCGCTAGAAAACTGATTTTCGAAGAAATTATCTTTGAGTGACTTAAAAATGTATAAAGACGTAATACACTTCTTTGTATTATCATATCCACCATTTCTTAGTCAAAGTTACAAATATCATTTTCTGACAGCATCTCCTATAACATATATGATGAAAATGTTCAGTTCTGGTAACATTTTTCCAATGCAGCAACAATAATTTCACCATAACATGATTGTGCTTAATCAACCTATCCTCTGAATTTCGTTTTCATCCAAGGCTATCATATCAGCTAGTAAACTATGTCCGAGAAATTTCCAAAACTCGGAAAATTTGAACATCGGTTGCTTATTTTATTGTAAATGCTTTGCTGTTTTCCGTAAAGCTTATAGTACGGACTTTGCAAACTCCAGACACTTTTCACCCTACTTGACGAACTCAATAGTTTCTTCTTTGGAGATGGTGGATTTAAAAATTAACGAGGACACTATTATCACATTTGTTAATAAACTTGACAATAATATAGCACCTAGCCCAGGTAGCATACCTAATTTGGTGTTGAAATATTGTGTGTCATCACTACTACCTGTGCTGTCTTATACAGTGCGCGAAATAATTATATCGGACAAAGAGAATATCGCGAAAATTATTTTCTAGATACTGATTCAAAAAATACAAATTTAGTTTTATGTTTCATGCAATGATAAAAAAGCAGCAGCGGATTATATATTCAACTATTTAATTTTTTGTAGCCAGGAAGATACAATATTTCAAATTCATGAACGAAATAATTATAACGGACAAATCACATAAAAATGTTTATAAGTATTTTATTTCAAAATTTAAAAACAATAATTAACACCAAAAAAAATCTTAATAATCTATAGGGCTTCCCTTATTTTGTATCACTTTGCATAAACGACGGGGCATCGAATTAACAAGGGATTGAAGAACAGATGTTCCAATTTGATTCCATTCCTTTATAATGGCCGTTTTTAGCTCTAATATGGTTTCAAACTGACGACCTTGTGAATAGACTTGTTGTGATAAGATACGCCATAGATTTTCCATGGGGTTCAAATCAGGGCTTACAGCAGGCCACTTTAATAGCGGTATATTCCGGGTCTCAAAAAAAAGTTTCGTGAACGTCGCAGAGTGTATAGTTGCGTTGTCTTGCTGAAACAGCCAGTCGTCTCTCCATAAATCCTCTGCAAAAGTGATAAGCACGTCGTCCAAGAGTTCAACATACTTAGCTGAGTTCATTTTATGTGAAATAAAACAAATTTCAGACTTTCCCCGAGAGCCGAATGCAGCCCATATCATAAGGGAACCTCCTTGGAAGTTCCTTCTATGACACGTTTCCCGTTCTTTACGGACATCTATCCAATATCCATGGCAGCCATCAGGCCCGTCTAAATTGAATTTTTTTCATCACTAAGTATGACAGAATCCCATTCATTTGTCCAAAATTTATGCCGTTCAGCAAATTCTAAACGTGCAGATTTATGACGTGGCAGAAGCCTTGGTATTTGCAAGCGTTTTCCATATTTAACAGTTTCATTATTCTTCAGAATCTGCTAAACCCTTCGCGTAGTGATGGGAAGATTCAATTGAAACCGTATTTGTGAGGGACTTCGCTTTTTATTAACCGCCAGCCGTTTTATCTCTCTTTTAGACCGCTCATTGACTTGATACGGACGACCTGATCTCTTGATTTTAACATAATTTTCGGGATTTTTCAAGAAATTATTCACCGTACTTTTGTCCCTGTTCAACATTTCAGCTATTCTTCTGATTGTTGTCCCGCAATCACTGTAAGCTAAAATTTTAGCCCGCTCTTCAGCAGTCAATGTTTTTTCCCCCCTTGGCATTTTTATTGATTCGAACTGTAATTTTAAAAATTGCGAATTAAAAACTGCACGTGTAAATGCTAATCTAGTCTTATAAATCTAGACGAATTATCAATTTTACACCCAGAAAATATACTTCACGTACAACTGTCCGCTATATTTATTTGGCACCAGTAATTTGGGCTTCTGAACAAAATTAAACACCAGCTGCCTACGACGAAAAATTAACAACTAGCCTAAAAGGACGTTACATTGCGTTTGCTTGCACAAATGATATGACGTCATCACAAATAGTGTGAGACGATTCATTTTCTCAGAACTACCTAGTGATAGTTTGTATGTTGTAATTATTTCGCGCGCTGTATTTTCAATGCATCCTTAAAACAGGCATCTTTCCTCATTTGTGGAAATACTCCAGTGTCACTCCTATATTCAAGAAAGGGACTCGTAATGACACTTGCAACTATAGTCCTATTGCAAAACTTCCCTGCGTCGCAAAACTTTTTGAAG
Organism: Nemotelus pantherinus; assembly: GCA_963978885.1. Lineage (NCBI taxonomy): Eukaryota > Metazoa > Arthropoda > Insecta > Diptera > Stratiomyidae > Nemotelus > Nemotelus pantherinus. Next base: position 168,399,648 of record OZ022263.1, read on the forward strand.
CCATAGCCACGAATGTTGTAGCCTTTCATTGAAAATCCATTATGGCTCCGTATCAGCACGGTTTCATGAAAGGTCGTTCAACCACAACCAACTTGCTTGAATTTTCTCATCAAATAACCAACTCAATTGAAGCTGGCCTCCAAACTGACTGCGCCTACACAGACTTGACGAAAGCCTTCGATAAGCTTGATCACTTTATACTTTTAGCTAAGCTTCATTCCTTACAATTCCCTTACTTGTTTTTAAATTGGGTTGACTCTTATTTGACGAATCGAACCCAACGTGTATCCTTTCGCGGTGCCTTGTCATTTGAAATTAAAACTACGTCTGGTGTTCCACAAGGCAGTCATCTAAGTCCTTTACTGTTCGCCTTATTTATTAATGACGTAGGTTCCATTCTGCAGTCATCTTCTGCTCTTCTTTATGCCGATGACGCTAGAATTTTCAAAGTTGTAAGAAACCTTAACGATTGCAATGATTTGCAGCAGGATCTAAATAGATTTGCCAGATTTTTCTTAAAATAATCCTGTAATCTATGAATACTCACTTTTGAGCACATCTTTAAATAGATCAGCGAAAGTACTCGATTTAGGAGTATTGCTGAATCAATCCTTCACCTTCGTTGTGAAAGCTAGCAATGTCTTAGGTTTTGTCAGAAGACGTTCAAGGGAATTCAACGACATTTTTCTAACTAAGAGGGTCTTAGTTAGAAAAATGCAGCTTAGTCAAACCTATTGTCGAATATGCAAGTATTGTATGGGCACCATATCAAAAAGTCTACATAGACCAAATTGATTCCATTCAAAAGAGGTTCTTACGTTTCTGCCTTCGCTTTCTTCCGTAGTATGACCCTTTACATCTACTGCCTTATCGAGACCGCTTAAATTTTTTACGAATGGATATCTTAAACTCTCGACATCAAAATTCCAAAATCTTATTTGCCGCGAAAATTTTGGAAGGCAACGTTGACTCAAACTACTTATTAAGCCAACTTAATTTTAACACTAATAATAAACGTGTCAGGCGGGTTAACTTTTTGTTGATCCCTCAACATCGTACCAATTATGGTTGCAATGAACCAGTCACTGCAATAAGTAGATGCTTTGACAAAGCTTATTATAAGTTTAATTTTCATTTATCGACAGCATCACTGAAACGATTTCTGCATAAGAATAATTAATTTTTATTCTATGTGTATAGTCTGGATTAGACGAATTTAATAAATGAATGAATGAATGAATACAGAATGGAAGCATCTGTTGGTGCGATATTCACGATAATCTGGTGACAATGCTGATAATCATGTATTAGCACCGAAGTTAAAAATTTACCAAATCTGCTTCACGTTGACGTGAACCCATCCTGTGAATTCCGTTTCGATTGAATGACTGCGCAGGAAAATATAGGAGTGAAAAGAATTTTAGGGCTACCACCCGCAAAACTTTTCAAATTTTCGAAAGCTAAATATTTGTTATGAAGATTCATTGCAGGATGATTCCTATTTGAAAATTTTATGACATGTTATAGCTTAGTAAAGAAATCTGAAAAATTACTAAAATTATCATAGCTGGCAGCTTTTTCTTTATCTTTGCACGAAATTATAACATTCTACTAAATAAGGTCTATTTTCAACATGAGTTTGGTTTTGAATTCTTGGCCAAATTGGAAATTATAGGGGAAAAAGCTTGATTTTGCAGAGCAAATTTATAAGACTTAGGTGACAAAAATTACCATAACTGGCAACCCTATCCTAACTTTTCAACCAAATTTCTATCACATGTGGCCTAAAGTAAGGTTAAAATACTGTGTGAATTTTGTTAAAATCTAACGGCTAAATCGGAAGCTATGAGCCAAAAAGCAGTTTTTTTTCTGAGTGATTTTTCAAGATGGCACCACTGCTACAGGGTTGCCCGCATTTCAAAATCACTTCTCTCAGACCCTGGTCCTAGTTAATACCAGCATGCCCTGTAAATTTCATAATGACCGGATTACCCGGTCGTCAGTTCTCGCGAACAGAAGTTTTGAGTGCTGAAAATAGAGATAGTTTGGTGAAGGTTTGCCGTTCTTGTGAAACTCGGAATTTCGAAAATTTTAAACCGACATGATGGACAAAGGTTAAAATTTATCAATAATATGAATTTTTTTATCAAAAAACAAAAAATTTTCTGGAAGGTTGATGATTTGAAAGATTTTTTTCCACGTTCCTGCCGTAGCTACAGGGTTGCCAACAATGACTTGAAATACCATTTGTGTGTAGTCTTGATCAATATTAATACGCTCTGAAAATTTGACGATGGTTAAATGTTCCCGTAAAAAATCCTTGCGTACTTTTAGGCACTCAGCGCCCACACAGGGCTCAAAATTACCAACTTTTTATCATTGACAAACATAAAACATAACAAGTTTTCATTTACAATACTTTTCTCTAGAGAAATTGTGCTCTGCTCAGAAATATAGGGGTACCTGAAAATTTACTAAAGTGCCCGCCGTCCCCAAACGGTGAAAAATATCTTAAATATAATAAATCATGGACCTACTCTTTATATACATCTATGTCCTCCGAAAATTTTATCCTAATCGGATCGGCCACTTCTGAGATTATCTCCCTTAATCTATTTGCTGATATATATATATATATATATATATATATATATATATATATATATATATATATATATATATATATATATATATATATATAACGTCATCAAAAAAATTCAGTGAGTACTTCTCGGGAACGCGCCATTTGATAAAGCTGAAACTTTCAGGATACAAATGTCAATTATCTTTGACCCTTTGGCGCCGGCGGCCATTTAAGTGATATTTTAGATATGCCTATTATTGTATCAAAAAATAGTTTTCAAAAAAACTAAGTTTCCGAAATCAATTTCGAACGTGTTCTTAAAAAAGATTTGATAAGGTTTTGGAAATTTTTAACACCGTGTGTTCGCTAGGGGCCTAAAATGAGATCGGGAAAATTTGAAATTTTTTGAATTGCCATAACTTTCGACAGAGCTGTTAAATCATTACCGTATTTACAGAGTATATTATTTTTACTAAGTTGCATGCTTATATAGCATGAGCGTGCTGGCAACTCTATAGCTACGGCAGACGCTGAAAGTGAAAACCTCCAAACCTTCGATTCTCGTGAAATATTTTCGCTTTTTAGAAAAAAAAAGCAACTCATATACAAGTCTTTTGCTTTTTCTACACAGTCAAAGTAAAACTTTGGAAATTCCATGTCGGCCAAGAACGTTAAACCTTCCCCAATCCAACTATATTTTTTGCACCAAAAACTTTTGGTCACGAACCAATAATCAGATACAGCTGAAATTTACAGAATGTATTAGTCTTAACTAGGGCCAGGTTTAATAGAGACGATTTTGAAATTTGGGCAATTCTGTGCTAGTGGTACCATCTCAAAAAATCACTGAGGAAAATAACTGCTGTTGGCCCTATAAATTCTGATTCAGTCACCAAATTTTGACGAATTTCACACAGTAGCTGAATCTTACTCTAAGGCACGTTTTTACTAGGTTGGAGTTGCCAGCTATGCTTTTGATGTCTTAAATTTTGAAAATTCAGGAAGCAAACATTCTTTGTAATTTAAATGTAATCTGCTTGTAAGGGCTTTTCCAAAAGTTCATGACTGGCCAATGAACATCACTCGCAAAAATAAGGGGAAAAGAGCTTGCGAGCATACATCGGCTATGGGTAGTGTGCTATAAAAAACGGAAAGATGAAAATTTCGGAGCGTTTCAAATCATAAAATGTTTAATACAAAAGCACCAATTCCCCCTAGTAGCTGCGAGAATACGGTATTGGAATTTCCAATGAGCGTCACAATCACTCAGCATGCAATATTCACACATTCCGGGTCATGCGGAGGTACGATCGGCCGCCGGCCAAGAATACGATGTCGGGCTTTCCAAAGAGTAATTTTTATAAAGCTATAAAGCTGAAAGCTTAAACTTCCCCTTTTCTATGCCTTACCAGCCTGGGACATGCAATATTAAAAATAAATTAACAAACTATGGATCGGTAATGGTTTTATGTATTACGCGAAAAACTTACCGAATATATTCCGACGCATTACTTTTCCCGTTGGGTGGCTAAGAGTAGAATACACACTCAAAATCTGCACAAATTCCCTACTGTTCTTCGAATATTAGTGTTTCTAGCGGTTCTGATGCACTAGGGGTTTTTTTTCTTTAATCTTCATTCGCCGACATTTCTTCCCGCTTGCAGAGCAACTGCTTCATGGTTTTTTTACCTCTTGCCCCGTATACATTTACATTAATATGAATGAAAACCAAGAACTTAACGTAAATTCTCATCACACAAAAAAAAACCGAAAAAATTGACTAATTTTTTTTTAACATTAATATCGCATCCAAAATGCTACCATATTACCTACTGCAATTGCTGGCAGGTTTATTTGTGATTTCTCGGTTTTCAAAATTATTACTCACTCAAGTTGTAAACTAAAGTAAATTACCACATGTTACGCTTGTGCCGGTAATATGTCATATACCTACTAGGTAAGTAACCTATAATATTCTCAAGGCTTATCACACCAACCATCAGATTATATCTTATCAGTTTTTTTTCGTTCTTCAGTTTACTCTCGATTTTTTTCGATTCTATTTTAGTCGCAAGTCTGTGCATCTGACTCAAGTGAGAATGAAGAGAAAAAATCAGCTGTATTTAATTTGAAAATATTTTAAAGTTTTCACTAGTTTAGCTTCATCACACACAAAAACAATATTTTGAAAATCATATAAAACGATAAAGCGTGCTAGTAACAGCAACTGCAGAGTGAAGGTGCTGCGCCAGCTGCTGCTAAGTGGGCCTAACAGAATACTTTTATGCATTATTGTTATCTAGTAGGTATTTTACTTATCGCTCGTGAGAAGTTGAGAATTGATATTAAGGTACAGCAGGGTCATATTGGACCATGATTCATTGCTGTTTTGTTAGATGAAACTTCTATGGCAATTTCGAGGTCTTTGTGAGGAAAACTAGCAGTTTTCATGGAAAAATGGACTAATTCCTATGGCCGCTCTACTCCTACAGACATTTTTTTCAGACTTTGTCTCGCATAATGATTTATTCAGCATGTATAAGGCAATAATAGCCTGATTTTGTACAATTCAATCAAATTTTCTTAGAAAGTAGCAGCATACCATATTAAGGAAAAATGTAATATTAGCACTCTTTGAAAAAATATCTTATCATATGCTGACAATTTAAGTTCAATAGATGGATTGAAAAGACAAATAATTTCAGACGATATTCGTAACACATTGAAAACTGCGAAGCTTAGAAGACTTCAAGCGGGAGTCGTATCCCTTTAAACTTTTAAAGTAAGCTCCATTGAATGTAATTGATAAAATGTGTCGCGATTTGACAAGTAAAGGATTACTTCAGCTAAAATGACACAATCGAATTTCATCACATATGGACCGTATAGTTTTCAAGCCGTCGTTTTTGCTACTTTCTCCTTTTCCCAGGATCGATCTGGAATTGTCTGCACCTTATATGTTCTCAGGGTGTAACGTTTCTTCATTCGATCGTCCGTTGACTTCGACATACCAGCAACTACTGCCATATCTCAAATGGAATTGTTGGGTTTGTTCACCAACTTCCAGACAATTTTATTCGCTAAGTCCTTGTCTGTACTTCTATATTTTCTGCCTGATCCTTTTTTCCTTGCAACGGCAAGATTCTTCTTATAATTTGCTTTTACTCTTTTGAATATTGAAAGTGACGTTTTAAGGTCCTTGGCAATCTTTGAAAACTTAATCTCGGCATTTTCCACCTATTTGAAAATAATTTGGAGTCGTAATTTTTCTTGTTTCGATTACATGTTGCTAGTAAAAGAGCTCCTGGATGAATGAATACTAATATAGTTTTCTGTTTTTCATATAGAAGTTACGATATGGCTTAAATATCTGCAGTAAATATACACACGGAAATATTCACAAAGATAAAAGGGGTGTAGTTCACCACCGGGTCAGCTCTCAAGAGTGTGTCCAAAATAATTCCCAGAAACGGTTAAAAAAAAATACTTCCATTACCAATTTGACAATATAGGTGAAACCACTGTCCAAGCCCATTGTCATTTTTCGAATTAAAGCTCCTTAGTCAAAATGATTGCTGCATACGTGGCTCGTTATGTTCCACATAGCAGCAAAATATAAGTAATTCGTATCAAGATGGGCCGGGAGATAATTGGAGGTTAAAAACGTCCACTACTTTGCAGAACGTAGATCAAAGGATCAAAGGTCTCTCTGAAAAAGTGATTGTTAACTTATTTTCAAAAAATCCCAGTTCAACTCTTGGTGGAGGAGTCAAAAAACTAAGCAAAAAGAGTAGAGTGCGCTTTCTCATACTAGCATGAAATATCGCAGTATTTTTTTCGCGGTAAACCGTTGTCGGGTTACAACCACATAAAAATATATCGCATTACGATTGAGGCAACATAATATCTACATACGATACAACACGAGCCCCGCCAACACGTGACAACAAATTGCTACAACGCACTGTTAAACACACAGTAAAGGTTGCATGTCAGCATATCTCAAAAGCGGGATTTAACAGCTCGTCCATGTTCATCGATAATTTAAACACTGAAAAAATGAACCTTTTTTAAAAAAGGATTTATTGTTGAGTGCCCAACTTTGGCTCATCAAGAATAATGAATATTGGATCCTTCAAGAGATGGGATCCTAAATTATCATCACCAGATTTTCTATTCTTTCATAAAAAAAAAGTTATACGACCTGATTTACCTAGCGAAATCTTTAGTCCTATTCATAGTTTTTTTAAAAAAAATCAAGTTTTTCCATCGATTTAACTGATAGGGCTAACAAAAATACCTTCTCTTATTTTGCATCGAATATATATTTATATTTGCCCACATAAATAATTAAATCAATCATTTTACCTAATTTAATAGGAATTGGGGACAGAAGAATTTTAAAAGAATCAACTTTTACTTCTTTTACTATCTAATTCAGTGGTAAATCTTTTTTGGTCCCATATTGTGTCCCTATTTCTACTAACCCTAATCACACAAAAAAAGGAACCGATCTAGATGAAAAAGACTACCGCAGTGAATTCCCTATGGCACTATCACAGCAAACTTGGTTTTCTAATATGAATCTCTCGAAACAGAATCTATTCAATATGCTTTTCACTTTAACGAATTTGATTTTATAATTTACTTTAAAAACTATCCTTTTATTTATAATTATAACAGGTGATTATAACAGGTGCGTTTTTTTGCGAAGAAGACGTGAAATAACTCACATAACATAAACTATAAATGCTGAAGAAAGCACACCAGAAATTCAACATAGAAATAACATCAACATAAGCGCCCAAAGCAATCAAGTATCAGCCAAAGCACCTGAGCCGAGAAATTCATTTTGTGAAAGTCAAAAAAAAAACCGAACTGGGGAAAATTGCACACCAAACAATATAACTCCTACATATTATATTCTCCACATGAACATCACAATAGCTTGTACATACACCATACGAACAAAGCAGAAAATGCATCAAATCAGCAGGAGAACAACTCCTAAGCCGAGGAGCGGAAGAGATTCTGTAGCGTAAATCATGAGGGGAAACAGAAGCGTAACAGAGACGCTGATGACTTTCCAGCGTTTTAATTTCATTCATTCACAAAGATTTGCGGGCTGTTTAGCTGTTGGATGGGCCAATGCCTCCTAGAAGTACTGGCCATCAGGCTACGTAATCGTTTTAGCTATGACGTCAATTTAGCCGTGCATTTTGACATTGCCATCTGGCAGTGCCGATATACACGGAGATTTTACGTGCGGATTTTCAGCTATAATATAAATAAAACGTTAGTTTTTTGTGCGTGGACGCGTTTTAATAATAATGTTTAGTCATAAATTGCATTTTGTGTCAATCAATTGTATCGACAGTGAATCGACACAAAACGTCACATAACCTAACACCAACCGATAAACATTTCGTAGCGAATTTTTCCAATTATACCGCAAGCACCGCATTAATTTGTGTTTTACCTGTTCACTAGCATTGTTCCGTACATCTCACTTTATTCACACTCACTTTAACACAACCGGTACAATTAACATTTTGCCGCGGAAGTCCCATAAGACTGCATGTGTTTTTCGCGACACTTTGACAGTCTAGTGTGACGTCATTATTCTACATTACGGCTCGTACTTCTAAGAGGCATTGGATGGGCGAAGGTTTTCTGAATTTCTCTATCTACCAAGACGCTGTGAACTAAGCAGCATCCCCAATACTTTTTGTGTACATTAATTGCAGAATTTTTTGTGCATCATGTAGGTAAAGCGTCTAAGTAGATCTATGCGAAAATTAACGAGTTTGAGCATTGAAGCAAGATCACTTCAGTGTTCTGTATAGTATATCTCAATGCGCTGCAATGAACTGTATATTCGGAATTTTGAGTAAAACGATTGACCTTTCGTTGCATCGCTGTAAATCTACCTTCAAGGCTCTGTAGTTGGTCTGCTATAAAATAAAGTCCAGCCATAATTCGAATAGTTTGCAAGTAACAAAATTGGGCTCTCGTCCTTATTACATATTGGTAATGTAATTAATATTATAAGAGCAGTTAACTAAACAAAGATGTGTTTGCCACTCAGGCAATAAAGATAGATAAATATTTTCACAGCAACTCTACCGTCAACAAAATATTAATAACATGGAAATTCGAAGATAGCTCTATGTAGTAATAATAGAAAAATTGGAGAAAAAACTTTCAGAAGTTGACGCTGGAAATTGTTTTACATTTTTCTCAATAAAAAATACTATCTAGCAAAATTACTGTTTTATAAAAAGGGAAAACCACTATATGCCTGGTTTCCATTCCAAAGTATTCAAATCAAAATACAACAATTATAATTTCTCCCGCTTTATGATCGAATTTACCCGTTTCTCCCTCATCTCCACATACACATACATGCTCTCCAGCTCCAACAACAGTAAAACCATTTCAACCAACAATATCAACGAGCCTAGCCATCCAATCTACTTATCAAAACCACCGGGCTCCATATACAGTCCTCCGTACCGAGTAATTAAAATCAGTTTTCGATGCGATTTCGTTCGACGGACACAAACAGTTAACCAGAGTTCGTACGCTCGAAACCAAACAGATAGAAACGCGCCAGAGTCCCGGTTACGGGGACGACGAAACGATTTGTGTGCAAAATTTAAAATTATTATTATTATGATTATTGCTTGCCCTATTTGCGTTTCGATTTTAATTGCTCTGTTTACTTTCGGGCACACCACATTCGATTTTGGATACATACTTGGAGTCAAGTTCTTTGCGCAACGCAAAGTTCTGCATAAGTGGAGACTTAGCTGACTCTAACCAGACAGTGAATGTGTGAAAATTTCTGTGAATGAAATGTTCAAATAGAGCATGGGGGCATCAATCTAAAATTCCTAATTAAATTACAATATCGTGATTATCGTGTGAAACTCTAGTGTTAGCAGGTTATCACTTAATCAGTCGAACCGAAGAGTCAAATCGGAGACTATGTTTCAGGCGACTGGTCGCTGGACCACATAGTCGGAGCTTAAATGTTGTAAATATTTTTTTGGGGGAAAGAGTGAAAATTGCGTAAATCAGTGCAATGAGTGTTATTGTGAATAGTGTTCGTCAGATTTATGTGAAGGCAGTTGATCCTGATGATCCAAATAGTTATGATGGAGATGATAGCTGTGTAAAGCGGGACTTGAAAGAGTTATCTGTTAGTGAGACCAGCTCAGATGAGTAAGTTTTTAATAAATTTCTAGAAATATTCTATCGATAGCCTCTTAGACATGGACCAATCTCTTCTTTTTCAGTCCACAATGTTTTTTTGGAAGCCAAAATTAAATATTTTGCTTCTGTTTTCCGCATTGCTGCATTTTTGTCTAAACTAATATTAACAAACAATTCCAAATAGAATTCATATAGGACTTTACGGCTCGACAAACAAAGCCTGCTTCCTCAAATACATACAATCACATAGATCTCAAACAGTCAATACTGACTTCAAAATCACTTTCATCTTTCTAGCCGCTAAGTCTTATCTCGCGTAAAAGAAAAGACGTCGTTGTGCCGACCGACAGACAGAAGATTTTCAATTTTGAGAAATCTTTGAAGAAGATGCTGCCTAAGAAGATAATTACGCTGTTTGATTACATTGCTTTCCCGTCCGTCTATTTATAAATCTCTTTTTTATTTTTTATTAAGTATGTTTAACGAACTGTTCTGCATGTAAAGTGCGAAAAAAATTCCTGATAAACCCTAGCTATGATGTCTTTGCTAGCGATGGTGTATGATAATTATTGTATATAGTTATGAATATGATGGGAAAGTTTTCTTATGGAAAATTCCTATCGATTGATTATTATTTTTGAATGATATTACTCTTGTTTCACTTGGGCATGGAGGGTAATTATTAGTGGAGCAATTATAATGAATCGACGTAGAAAATGATTTTCTTTTGTTGATGGGTTTAAAAGAAGAAAAAAGTTCTGGTGACACAAGCAAGTGTCGTATTAGAATTAATGGATTTAGCTGCATTTAAAATTTAAAACGCAGTTTTTATAGAAAAAATTCTTTTATCTAAATTTTATAAGTATAAAAAATTAATCCCTTGAAAGTTTCTAATTTATACTATAAAATAAAACTAATATTTCGATATCTTCCAATGGGATCATAGAGCCAGAAAAAGAGAGTCTTCTCGAACGCATTATTTCTGTAAAATATAACAGATATATTTCCTCTCAACCTTCACTAATTTAGTCACTTCCACCTTAGTCCAACAGAAACAAATTGATGTGGTATACACAGATGTTGCAAAACCTTTTGAGTCAATTGACCACAAGTTTCTTCTTGTAAAGCTCGAAGGTTATGAGGTACCTGACCTTCTCATGTCTTGGTTTTCATTCTACGTTCCATGTCGTAGCTGTGTAGCTTTGTTTTGTCAGCATCTTCCCCTATCCTGGTGTTTCTCAAGATTTGATTCTAAGTTCCTTGTTATTTGTGCTATATTTCAATGATATACCTTCCTTTATCCATTTTCTCAGCTTCCTTTTTGCTGATGACTTTAAAACAGCATTTTTTTTAAATGGAGCATAATCATTCGTCTTTTTATTTATTTATTTATTTAACAATGCTCCAATACAACAAACTTACGTCCAATTACAGATTAGAAAAATAAAATTATCAGGTAGTTTCATACCAAATGTCGGATTTCCTGACAGTCTTAAAAGCGATCCCATGGTGAACAGAGTTGTTTGGTAAAATTCAAAATAAGTTTTGTGTTTGAAAATAGAGGTAAATACCTTTCTTTTAGTGTCTAATTTATTACCCGTGTGGTTTCCTATATCTGTCCTTTTCGTTCTTATAGACATGTTTACAGTAAGAGATATTCGAGTCCTTTACCTGTTTATGTTTAAAAAAGGACAAAATGCAGCTGCAGCCACGAAAGAAATTAATCAGGTGTTAGGACCAGATACCTGCAACGAACGCACAGTGTAACGATGGTTTGCCAATTTCCGAGAAGGAAATTTCGGCTTGGACAACGAACCACGTGGTCAACAAGGTAGCAGTGTTAATGATGACGAACTGCGAGCAGAAGTTGAGAGGAATAAATCGACAACTTTACAGTACCTTGCTGAGACCTTCAATGTATCGAAATCAACCATTAGTCGCTGTCTCAAAAATATTGGAAAAGTGAAAAAACTCAATCAATGGGTCCCACACGAATTGTCTGAAAGGAACAAAATGCTGAGAGTTGAAGTAGCCTCTTCACTGCTGATGGACATAAAAAAGGACAATTTTTGAAAAGGATTGTGACTTTCGATAAAAAATGGATTCTCTATGATAATAGGAAGCGTTCAGGACAATGGTTGGATAGCGGAGAAGCACCTAGCCACCAAGCAAGAGTGGGACTGCACCCTAAGAAGGTCATGGTTACTGTTTGGTGGACTTCAGAAGGCGTCGTTCACTATTCGTTCTTGAATCCTGGTGAAACGATAACTGCAGACACCCACTGTGCACAATTGGACGAAATGTACGCAAAATTGCGTTTAAAACAGCCTTCTCTGGTGAATAGGCATGGACCAATTCTGTTACACGATAACGCACGACCGCATGTATCCCGTTTGACCATGCAACTACAGGAATTGCAGTACGAAGTTTTAGCTCACCCTCCATATTCTCCAGACCTGTCACCAACAGACTATCATCTTTTCCGGAGCCTGGGAAACTATTTACAAGAAAAGCGCTACTCCAACCAAAACGCTGTAATTGCGTCCTTTGAAGAGTTTTTGGGGAAAATAAAATTTTATTTTTTTCAAAAAAGGAATTTTTGATATGCCAACACGTTGGCAACAAACTATAGACTCCAACGGTGAATATTTTGAGGAATAAGATCATTTCATTTGAAAATAATCGAGTTTTTCTTAACCCTTCAAATCCGACATTTGGTATGAAACTACCGATAATATAAAACAGGAAAAAAAATAAACCGAGAAGAAAAAAGAAGGTAATCTAAAAAAAGAAAAAAGAAATGTACAAAAATAAATAAAAATAAAAAAAAGTCTAGCGCATCAGAGCCGCTAAAAAACTGGATTTCGAAGAAATTGTCTTTGAGTGACCAACAAATTTGGAAAGACGTTATACACTTTTTTGTCGTATCACCTCAACCATTCCTTATCCAAGGCAACAAAACCCAACTATAACATAGATGATGAAAATGTTCAGTGCTGGCAACACTTTTCCGACGAAGCAGCAATAAGTTTACCTTAAGAAGCTCATACTTAAATTAACTTATCCTTTGAATTTCGTTCTCATCGGAGGATTTCATCGAAAGTTTCAGCGGTTAAACGTTGTTTAAGGCTGCCATCCGAAAAATTTTCAAAACTCGGAAAATTAAAAAATTGGTTTCTTATTTTTATTGCAAATGCTTTGCATATGAGTATGTAATTTGAAGCATCTGTTGGTGCAATATTTACGAAAATGGCTAATGCTGGTTACCCTGTGTCAGCAGCAAAGCGAAATATATACCAAATCTGCTTCACGTTAAGTTAAACCCAACCAGTAAATTTCGTTTCGATTGAATCACTGCACTGGAAGCTATACGGGTGAAAAGAATTTTAGGGCTACCACCCTCAACAGTTTTCAAATTTTCAAAACGTTCATATTTTTTGTTAATTTTCATTGCAGGATCATAACCCCTTTTGCAAATCTAATGGCATAATCGCTTGGTAAAGAGATTCCAAAAAATTACAAAAATGGCCATAGCTGGCAGCCCTTTCATGATTTTCTTACGAAATTCCTACGACATTTGGTTTACATTAAGGTCCATTTACTGCATGAACTTCGTTTTGATTTCATGACTGGACCTGAAGCTGTAGGGAAAAAAGCTATATTTTGCTGAGCAAATTTGCGATATCTAGGAGACAAAAATCACCATAGCTGGCAACTCTATTCTAATTTTTCAAATGTTGCCTGGGGTAAGGTCCAAATATTGTGTGAATTCTGTTAAAATCTGACAGCTGAATCGGAAGTTATAGGCCAAAAGCTGTTTTTTTTTCTCAGTGATTTTCCCACAGTGTTGCCTGCATTTCAAAATCACTTCTATCAGACCTGGTCCTAGCTAATACCAATATGTCCTGTGAATTTCATTATGATTGGATAAGCCAATCGTCAGTTCTTGTGAACAGAAATTTCGAGTGCTGAAAATAGAGGTAATTTGGTGATGGGTTGCCGTTCTTGTGCAAACCGGAATTTTGAAAATGCTAATTTGATATGATGGACAAAGATAAAAATTTATCAATGATTTGAAGTTTTTGTCAAAAAGCAAAAAATTTTCAGGAGAGTCGTTGATTTGAAAGATTTTTTTTCAAGAGCCTGCCGTACCTACATAGTTACCCGCACTGTTTTGAAATTCCACATGTGTTAAGTTTTAGTTAACTTTAATACGCTCTGCAATTTTCACGATGATCCAATGTTTTTGTCAGAAGTAATGACAAATCAAAATTTGAAAAAAAATCCTTGCCTACTTTTAGGCACTCAGCACAAACACACGGCTCAAAATTTCCAATTCTTTATCATAAGCAAGCTTAAAACATATTAAGTTTTCATTCCCAATACTTGTTTTTAACAAAAAATTACACTACTTGTAAATAAAGGAGTATTTGAAAATGCACTAAAACGCCCGCCACCACCAAAGGGTTAAAGATATCTGAATTCTAGTGAGTCATGGACCTACCCATTATATACATCTATGTCCTCCGAAAATTTCAGCTCAATCGGATCGGCCAATCCAGAGATTATCTCCCTTAATCATTTTGCTGATATATATATATATATATATATATATATATATATATATATATATATATATATATATATATATATATATATATATATATATATATATATATATATATATATATATATATATATATTCTAAATTTCAAGTTTTAGTTAAAACTTTTAATTTTAATGTCTACCTAAATCTCCTTAAGAACTGTTCATTTGTAAGGACGCATTCCTTGATATATTTTGAGCAAAAAATCGTTCTCAGGGTGGTCCGGTTTTCAAAATTTGCGGAGTTACAGGGTGGCCAAGAAAAGTTGTTCGGACCTGTACCCTGACTCACTTAAATCTTTATATCTTGAAAATTAATAATCATAACGCAAAGTTTTGTAGCTTGTTTTTTATGGAATCAAATTACCTTTAATTTGATGTAACGTCCTAAATTGTAACTGTAACAGATATTGAGATATTTACTTCAAAACACAAAATTTTGGCACTTCTACCCCGAAAATTCTGTGTTCAGTGTCGTTTTTCTCAGAAAACCTCATTGAAATATGCCATTTTAATTTTATATTTTTATAGGCCATATTGTTGGCTACAAAAAGTGCATACATGTTTATGACTTAGGTTTTACCATTTCGCAAGTAGTAAGCGAAAATACGTATCGCTTAAAAAGTAAATATGCCGTAAAGTGGCCCTCGATTAAAAGAAAAGTTTAAATTGTTATTTGTACTTAAGTACTTTTACTGCCCATTAATTACTTTTTAAACTATCAATAAAATAAACTAAATTAAAATTAATTTCAACATAAATAATGCATCTGCCTGGATGTGACAGGTAAAATTGTGTACAGTTCTTCGCCTTTACTAATGGGATACGTTAAAATTTTAAGATCCCATAAAAACAGAACCACTTTCAAATGTTTGTTAGTTTCAGTACATTACTCGAACCACATGATATTACCAAAAATTTGAAAAATAAATTCAAAATGTTTCACTACACTAATGAAGAATATGCAGATATTATGTACGTATATGGAGAGTGCCGGGGAAGTTCACAAGCGGTGCAATCTTTGTATCAACAGAGATATCATCATCGACGGATTCCTGGCCGGAGAGTGTTTCAACAACTATACACAAAGATTCGGAAAACTGGCAGCGTTAGGACGAGCCGAGTAAACGCAAATCCTGCGCCTGCAATCGCTGTACGGACCGATGAAGAAAACCTGCATGCAGTGCAAACTGGCCCATCAATCAGTATTCAACGCTTGGCGTTGCAGTTTAACGTGTCTACGTGGAAAGTTTTGAGTGTTTTAAAAGCAGCCCGTTTACATCCCTACCATCACACACCAGTGCAGGAGCTGCTACTGATCGATTTGCCCAAAAGGATGGAATTCTGCAAGTGGCTCCTTGAGAAACAATTAGACAACGAAAATTGTTTGAACACCATTCTCTGGACGGATGAGTCCTGATTTACCAGGGACGGTATCACAAACTTTCACAATTTACATACGTGGGCTGGGAGCAATCCACACACGAGAAGGACTTCATCGTTTCAGCATAGGTTCAGCGTAAATTTATGGGCAGGAGTGATTGGTAGCGATTTAATTGGACCTATTAGGCTCTCGCCTACTTTAAATGCAGGACTTATTGGAGGATGTTCGGCTGCAGCGATTGGCTTCCATGTTTTACCAGCACGATGGTGCTCCAGCTCACTATGGCCGACCAGTCAGAGATTGGTTGAATTCCAATTATACCAATCGCTGGATTGGTAGAAATGGACCAATACACTGGCCTGCGAGATCTCCTGATCTAATAGTTATGCATTTTTTTGCATGGAGACGGATGAAGCAACTTGTCTACATAACGGAAGTATCAACATTGGAAGACCTAAATACCAGGATCGAAGCGGCTGCGACAGAAGTGAGGCAGCAGCTGAGAAGTATGAATATGAAAAGAACGCCTGCGAAACGAGCTTTAGCGTGTATTCAAAATGAAGGTGGCCATTTTGGAAATTTTCTGTAGCTCAAAAATTTTGAAATAAAGCATAAAAACCATTATTAAATTCTTTCAGTTCAAGCAAAGAGTGTGGATCGAAATACGAGGGCCACTTTATGGCATATTCAGTTTTTAAGCGATATGTATTTTCGCTTACTACTTGCAAAATTATAAAACCTAGGTCAGAAATATGTATACAACTTTTGTAGCCAATTATATCGCCTATAAATATATATATATATATATATATATATATATATATATATATATATATATATATATATATATATATATATATATATATACAGTACTGCTCAAAAATCCTTGAACACCATAAAAAATACAGTTTTTTCAATTTTATTCTATTATATTTGCCCAAATATATATTTATTCGCTTTAATATTGTAAATTAAATGTATTTTTATTAATTAGAAACTGTTATCATTGCATTTTACTGAGAAAAAATGATTTTATTGCCACGAATTCGAGTTAAAAAATATTGGCCAAAAACGGCCAAAATAACCATTATCGATTCTAATTATTCTTTACATTTAAATCAAACTTGCCGCGATTTATATTGCTAATTATCAATCATTTGAATAAAGTATGATGCAAACGTCATGATTGATGCACTGATTTGTCATAAAATAACGGTAAATTTGGTCATTTGACACTTGTCATGATGTTGTACAGTGTGGAACACTTGAAACTAACTACGGAGAAAGCGCATAAGCAGTGTTCGTAGGCGTAAGTGTTTGTTGTGTGTGCACAGTGTTTTCGTAAAATTTGTTCATTAAAAAACGTTCAAAATGGTCAAACGAAAGGAAATATCCGTGGAAAAACGCGCCCAAATCGTAATTTTACAAAAAACCGGCAAATCATATCGAGAAATATCCAAAATATTGAAGATTTCAGTGGGTTCAGTGTCTACGGCGTTGAAGAGATATCGTGAAACCGGTCAAAATGCTGACAGAAAAAGATCTGGTCGGCCAAGAAAAACAAACCAACGGATTGACAACAAAATATACGCTATAAGTAAAGCCGACCGATTCAAAACTGCATCACAAATTCGTGCTGAAATCAACAAAGATTTGACTACGCCAATATCGCGCCAGACAGTGTCACGTCGGCTCATAGAAAAAGGTATGACTGGACGCATTGCCGTCAGAAAACCACTTCTCCGACCCGCAAATAAACAAAAAAGACTAAATTTTGCCAAAAGCCATGTCAACTGGACGATTGATCAGTGGAAATCAGTCTTATGGACAGACGAATCGAAATTTGAACTCTTCGGCTCTCAACGGCGTCAATACGTTCGCAGAAAAGTCAATGAAAGATTAAAAAAAGAATGTATTTTGCCAACTGTGAAACATGGTGGTGGCTCAGTTATGGTTTGGGGCTGTTTTAGTCACGCTGGCAAACTTGTGAAAGTTGATGGAATTTTGGAACAAAAGCAATATCACAGCATACTGCAGCGCCATGCGATTCCATCAGGCGTCAGTTTAATTGGCCGTGGTTTCATTTTCCAGCAGGATAATGATCCAAAACATACATCCAAACTTTGTGCTCGCTATTTGAATGGAAAAAAAGAAGCGGGAGAACTCGATATTATGGAATGGCCATCACAATCGCCGGACTTGAATCCCATCGAGCTGTTATGGGATGAATTGGATCGGCGCGTCCGACACTTAAAGCCAACGAGCCTACCGACCCTCTGGAATTGTTTACAAGAAGCGTGGAACAATATTCAACCACAAACACTACAAAAACTTGTCGAAAGAATGCCAAAATTGTGCGCCGCTGTCATCAAAGCAAAAGGTGGACATATTCAAGAAAATCGATTGAAATGATATATTTAATATTTTCTTTAGAAATTCCAAAAAAAATGATCAAAATGTAAATAAAACAGTCTCTTAACTCTGTAACTACGTAGTACGTACAAAATCAAAGCGAATAAATATATATTTGGGCAAATATAATAGAATAAAGTTGAAAAAACTGTATTTTTTATGGTGTTCAAGGATTTTTGAGCAGTACTGTATATATATATATAAATATATATATATATATATATATATATATATATATATATATATATATATATATATATATATATATATATATATATATATATATATATATATATATATATATATATAGACTACCGTCTCCCCAGGACCGGTCTCTTCCATTTTCTAACATCCAGCTGTTTCTCGTTAGCATCCAGCCGCCAGATGGCCCAATCCAACTCTCAGTCGACTCCAGCCGCCTACGAAGACGGTTGATGAAAAAGCCAACTATAAGAACCGTTTTCGCAGACGGTTGGATGTCAACTCCTCTCTATCGTCAACAATCAGCCATTTTGACCAAGTACGTTGTTTATCCAAAAGGGGGTGGAATTATATTTATACACCTAATATATTTATCAAGATAAACAAGTATGAAAAATCTCGAATGTATTGCGACTTAAAATATATATTTATTTGAGTTTTATTCGATATTGAAAGTACTAAACTGATAAATATTACCATCAAAATTTACTTTTACTGTTTTATGATTTCTTTTTTTCCTATTCTTCTTCTTCAACGTTTATTACATATCAACCCGCATAATTTTCATTAACTTCAACAATATTTCTAGACATTTTTTATTACGTATTTACCGTACTATATTTTTCTCGAATTTGATTAAATTAAAAGCCCACCTAAATCTCCTTAAGAACTGTAATATTTCTAAAGCTATTTGAATTAAGATTCTAAGCATGGAAGAAATCATTGATGCTTATTATTGATACTTGTCATAAGAAATAACTAATTCACTTAGAAAGCTTGAGCTAATATCATTTTAATTTTTGTTTCGAATATTCTCAAAGAAACTTATTGAATGATATCTTATCGATGTCGGATAATTATGAGTAAATATGAAAAATAAAAGCAGTGATAATAATAGTATAAATTGAAAAATTCATATCCTATAGATTAATTGATTATTTTCAATAAAAAGCGGTTAGCGGTTAGAATTTCGAGCGATTGGCGGTTGGGTTTGAACTTTGCTTCGAATATATTTGATAGTATTTAATTTATTTTTAACTTTCACGTAGATATTGCTTACGATGGTTTAAATGTGCTAAAAATATTTTTGATTGAAGTCATGTTATAGAATACACAAAATGAAGTTTAATATATATAATATAATGTATAATACTGTTTATAATCCTTTAGTGGAAAAAAGCCAAGAATTCTCAGAAAACTACTAACAATCTTAATTGATCGCTAAAGCATTATCCGATAATCATATAAAAGTTTACTAATGTAATTTAGACTGTCCAAAAAAAAATGATAACTTATCAAATACGAAATCCAATATCCATAATGTCGGTCGTAAAAACTTCACGCTCACATGATTTCAAAGCAACTTTGTTTACTCTTACAAATTGATATAAGGATTCAAAGTTATTTACTGCGGCAGGCGGTCAACGGTCTACTTCGATAACGTACCCAAACATAGGTGAATGATAATGCAAAATTAATGCACGCGTAGTTTTATAACTCTAACTAATCGATTGGTAGGTAACCAAGTTCTTGCAATTAAGGGTAACCTAAGTTGACAAAGTGCTTATCAACCTTAGCTACCCTTTGATGAAGCAAGAAATTCATTTTTCGCTTACCCTTCAATGAATCGTTATGATTATTAGAAACATCTGTATACATCTACATATATATTTATATTATTATTCATTTTAATTTCCTTTTTTTCTGAAATTTCATTTTTATTTTACATCGTGTATTTATCTATAATACAAATTCTACTTAATTATAATTAAGATAATTTATATGAAAACACTGTTTGCATACAAAATATATCCCGAAAATTACATACTAAGACATTTCTCGAATTGCAATCACCAATGAATTTTATGATCAAGACCTATGCATGTTGAAAATCGTTGTCTAATAGCGTTATTTAAAACTGAAAACATAACTAGAAAACTATAATTTTGTGGCGCCCAGTGTGGGCTAATCTCAATAATCAAAATAAAAAATAATTGATTACGTCGTTTATAAAATGTTATAGTTGTTAATTTCTAGTTCTGTACAAGCTGAGTTACACTTTGAATGTATAATAATTTGAATGAGAAAAAGTAAATACTAAAAAGTGCAGAAAAATATAATTGAGGCGTATTCTGATAGAGGACGGGCATATATCCAGTGCTAGTCGACGTGGTCTTAAAACTATTGGAGAGTGATTGTATTTTTGACGATGGACATGTATCCGTAGATAGATGGATAGCTCAATCAAACCACTGGCTTTTGGAAGATTGTACGTACCTTGAGTGAGGAAAGAAGTAAGTGGATTCACCAGGATAGCATTTGCCAAATCGGTAATTAACCCACCGTGGCAGATGAAGTTTATGCTTAAAAAAAAGTCTAGAGGCATCGGCAATGAGAAATGTCCATGAGAACTCACGACAGAGTCCTAGCTCAGTCTGTATAGATGCTAATGGTCAGCTAGTTTGTCGCGGCAACCCGAAGATCTGAAGGGCATCCTTCCATTTGTCGCTGCATTGCGGATGAGACGCCGCAACTGGAAAACATCATCAAATTTAAAGCTGGGCAGTTGATGTGTTTGAGCCGAGAATTGAAAGACAAATGGTTGCGGTACAACGAGAGAGCACGATAAAATGATTTTGCAGCATCTCAATGTTCGACTCCATGTTGCAAAGCTTATTTGGAACGTGGAAATGTGAAGTTCTACATCACCCGCCGTCTTCTTCAGACGTTGCTCACTCTGACTATCGCTTGTTTCGATCAATGGCACACGGCCTGACTGACCAACACTTACGTTCTTATGGAGAAGTCAAAAATTTGACCGATTCGTTGATCGCCTAAAAATTCGGGAAATTCGTATGGTAACCGAAGAAGTGGATAAAACTTTGAATCGTAAAATGTATAACAATTTTTTTTACAAATAAACCCCGAATTTTAACGAAAAACGACATAAGCAAAGTTTTACAAGTTTATTTCATGTTTCTAATTATCTTACGGTCGATATCCTTTACTTAGAGCTCAGTGGCGTGGCGTTCATGGAAGCAAGGGAAGCATTACTTCCCTTAAATTTGGCTGATATACATATATTTTAAATTCATTTATTTAAAATTCGCGAAAAAAAAATCGTGTTTAAGAACTTTCTAAATAAATTTTCCCAAAACGAATAGTGAACATCTCACGCGGCTAAGGTGGTAACACCACCGAATGAAAATAATGACGCATGGAAGCAACGAAAAAAAATGCATCTACGAGCGTTAATTTCACTCCATATAGACTGTATTGTGACGTCATTCAAAAAAATGTGTTTGTACTAGCTATTTGGAAGCAATGAAGAAATTGCTTCTTAGGGGAAATTCTCGTCACAAGAGAGAAACTAAGAGAGAAGCCTCGTACGTATGATTGCGGTGAAACTTATTGCCTCGTTCCCCATGCGCGTATCATTGCAATCAGTAATTTGCCTGTGCGTATTTTTTTTTTGAATGAGAATGTTTGGTGTAGTACGTATACTCTATGTGAATTTTTGAATGAATTTGAACTACGAAATGTGGCAAGAGCTGCCAGAGACTGCTAATTCGATGGTAGTGAAATTTGTGCTATATTTTATATATAAATTTGATGAAGGTATTTTTAATTGGTGAAGGTATTTATTTCACTAATAGTTTACAGTATTGTTGAAATTTAATTAAAATAAGAAAAAAGAACTGCATTAAATTTTAAATAGAAGTATACATGAATTCAATTTTAAATAGAAGTATGCATGCATCAAATTCGATTTATAATAGATTTTTTTTAAACTATCACTTCATTTATTTTATATTTGCTAACAGTTATTCTAAAAATATAAAAATATATGCTTTTCGTTATGGGAATGTTGTTATTTTACTGTTATTTTTTATAAGTACTAGAATATTGAAATTTCCTTTATGCGTGAAGGACTATAAACATTCAATTTGCTTAGTGACTATTGTTGTTATTGTTGCCGTAGCTATATTTGAAAAAGCTTTATTTACATAACTTGCTGTTGCAGCTTCGCTAATTTATATGTTTGTCAATATATAATTTTTGCAGCTATCTATTTAAAGAGAAAATAATTATATATTGGTGGCATGGGAATTAAAATACTGATAACAATAAAGTATATGTACTCTCACGCCCACGTTCGTAGTTTCTGGAAGCTTTTCTATCAACAATGTCAAAAGTAGCTAACAAGAGCGGTTCTATTAATACGTAACAAATTTGAAGAAAGCATAACGAAAGTCAGCTATCGAAATGAACTAATTGCTTCCCTACGGTAAACTATCATGCCACGCCATTGTTAGTGCTGTGGATATATAATTAAAAAGTCTAGCGCATCAGAACCGCCCAAAAACTGATTTTCGAAGAAATTGTCTTTAAGTGACTTAAAAATCTTGACAGACGTAATACACTTCTTTGTAGTATCATATCAACCATTTCTTACTCAAAGTAAAAAAAATCATTTCCTGACAGCATTTCTCCTATAGCACAAATGATGAAAATGTTCAGTGCTGGCACCATTTATTCAACGCAGCAGCAATAAATCTACCATAATAAGCTCGTGCTTGAATCAACCTATCCTGAGGAATTTCGTTTCAGCAATTAAACTATGTCTGGGGCTGCCATCCAAAAAATTTCCAAAGCACGGAAAATTTAAACATTTATTTTGCTTATTTTATTGTAAATGGTTTGCTTATGAATAGACATGGGTAACGCAGCGCTGCGCCGCGCAATTGCGTTGAAGCACTAGCCATGATACCACTGCGCTGATACCGATTGTCGGTATCAGTAGCGCAGTAACGCACTTCGGTATTACTAGCTCAGTAACGCACTTTGGTATCAATGGTGTTGGCGCTATCGCTTTGCAATGCCAACACAATTTGGCTTGGCGCTATGCTACGGCGCGGCGCAAATATATGAGTTGAGAATACTTACCTCAAGTCTGTTTGAGCAATAGAATTTCATTATGCTTCAATACTACAACTAAATAATACATTTATGGTATATTAAAGCAATGATGTTAATACTTGTCTAATTTACACTTATCAAAAAGTCAGGCGTACGCACGTTTGGAAAGATACCTGAATTGCGTTGAAGCATTAGCCATGATACCACTGCGCTGGTATCGCTTGTCGGCATCAGTAGCGCAGTAACGCACTTCGGTATCAATGGTATTGGCGCTGCCGCTTTCCAATGCCAACACCATTTGGCTTGGCGCTATGCTACGGCGCGGCGCAAAGATATAAGTTGAGTATACTTATCTCAAGTCTGTTTGATGCAAAGCAATATACCTACGCGTACGTACGTTTGGAAAGATACCTGAATGGGTACATACTATAACCTGGGTATTTTAGGGTATTTTATATCGGAAAATTAGTAAGTTCAAATGTGGGTTGCTCTCGTTCCATACAAGCTTTTTCAATCATGTTTTTTTGAGTGAATCATAGCGTCATGGTATCAGCGCAATGCTACCAGCGCCGTATGTAAGATCATGGTATCATAGCGCAATGGTATCAGCGCAGTGCGCTGATACCACTGCTGGCGCCGGTATCAGTGTATCAGCGCTTCAAAATTTGCTGCGTTACCCATGTCTACTTATGAATACAAAATGAGAGCATCTGTTGATGCAATATTTACGAAAATGTCTGGTGCTGGCAATCCTGCGTTAGCACCACAGCCAAAAATGTAGCAAATCTGTTTCACGTTAAGGCTGGTACTGAGTTAATCGTGAAGCTAAATTTTGACATGTCTCCATTATCTGGTCATTCTTTCGAGAGAAAATTTTGGCAATGGAGAAAAGCAGAGACACTGCTCATTTCTGACGGATAAAATGTCAAGAATTTCACTTTTCGATCGATTTTCTTATTGGAAAGACATTTGCACTGCTCCATTTTCAAATTGAAACACCAAATGTCACTTTTTAGCTCGAAAGATTGAACTGCACAAACTAAATTGGCGTGAAATTATTGGAGACATGCTTCAGTGCCATCTACGTTTTCAACGCGAAAGCAACTTCAAAGCAACTTTTCATGCTAAGAACAGAGTACCACTCTTGCTTATTTTCAAGCTAAATTTTTGCCGAAACAGATTTCACGTGAAATTTTGTATGAAAATTTCACGTGAAATCGAACTCAGTACTGTGCTTTAAGTTAAACTCACCCTGCAAAATTTGTTTCGATTAGGTGACTACATTGGAAATTTTAGGGGGTGAAAAAAATTTTAGGGTTACCACCCTTAGCAGTTTTAAAACTGTTGAAGCTTTAATATTTGTTGTTAATTGTCATTGCAGGATCATTAGCGTTTGAAAATTCACTGACAACATGGCTTGGTAAAGAAATGCCAAAAAATACCATAGCTGGCAGCCCTTTCATGATTTTTCTATGAACTTTCTTCGATGTTTGGCTTACAATAAAGTACATTTATCACGTGAATTTCGTTCTGATTTCATGAATGGATCGGAAGTTATAGGGAAAAAAGCTTTATTTCGCTGAGCAAATTTACAAGATTTAAGACTGGCGTAACTGGCAACTCTATCCTGTCTTTTCAATCAAATTTCTATCAAATGGCCAAGAGTAGGGTCCAGCTACTGTGTGAATTTTGTTAAAAATTGATGCAAAAAACAGTTTTTTTCTCAAAGATTATTCAAGATGGCACCACTGCCACAGGGTTGCCTGCATTCTAAAATCACTTCTATCAGATCTGGTCCTAGTTAATACCAACATGTCCTGTAAATTTCATATTGCTCGGATTATCGGGTCATTAGTTTTCGTGAACAGAACTTTCGAGTGTTGAAAATATAGGTAATTTGGTGATAGGCTGCCGTTCTTGTGCAACGTGGAATTTTGAAAATTTCAAACTGACATGGAGGAAAAAGGTTAAAATTTATCAAAAGTTTGAATATCTTAACAAAAAGCAAACATTTTTCAGGAGGGTCCATGATTTGGGGGTTCTTTTCAGCAGCCTGCCTTACCTACAGAGTTGTCCATTTTATTTAGCCTTAGTCAACATCAATACGTTCTGCGAATTTCACGTCGATCCAATGTTTCTGTCAGAAGTTATGACAAATCAAAACTTGAAAAACAATTCTTGCCTACTTTTAGGCACTCAGCGCCCACACTGGGCTCAAAATTTTCAATTCTTTATCATGAGCAAGCATAAAACATAATAAGTTTTCATTTCCAATAACCCTTTTTAACAAAAATGTACTCTGCATAGAAATATAGGGGCACCTAAAATTCACTAAAAAACCCGCCGCCGCCAAAAGGTTAAAGATATCTTAATTCTAAGAAGTCATGGACCTACTCCGAGAATGCACCTATAGTCTCTGAATATATATATATATATATATATATATATATATATATATATATATATATATATATATATATATATATATGTATATATATATATATATATATATATATATATATATATATATATATATATATATATATATATATATATATATATATATATATATATATATATAAAGAAATATTAATTTTCGCCGAAATGAGTCTAATACTAATTTCAGTGAAAAGTTGAAAAATCCATGCAGACAAGCTATATTTTCTTTAAAAATTTATACAGTCATTTGTTCTTCAAAGAAACCAATTTTCTTGCCGTGCCATTTAGATACCATACAACCACATTCAAATAAGACAGTCATTTTATATGAACATTCAACTCTGAAGAAAATGCGTTTCTATTAAATCTAATATTTTACACACGCTATTTTTTAAATTAAACAAAAAATACGAAATAAAAAGCGCAGTGATAAAGCAACACCACAAAATTGTCGCTATTTGTAGTTATCTTTTTGCAAAATAACCCAAATCAAAAAATTTGCTTCTTTGTATTGAGTAATGAACATTCAACGATTATTTTTAGCGAATCATTGAATCTGTTATAATTCTTAAACTGATAATAGAATCGCAATTATTGTCCCAGATTAAATTTTTATATGTGATTATTAACAAAGTTTGAAAAAATACGTTGTCATTTTCACTTTATTATTCCGTATTCACTTCAGCGTGAAATTTTTATTATATACTACAGTTCCACTAACAAAGGCCAACATGAGTTAATTATATGGTTCCCCGAAATCGATAAAGAAATCGAATATCTTATCACATATTGATTTGAGTACTTGCTTTATCTCAATTAACGTTCTCGACCAGCATCCTGCTTTTTTTTATTTTCTTTATTCGAATTGATGCCAATCTCGATTTCTAGTTAAAAGTTGTATAAAATCAGTAAATTTGTCAAAATTTACATCCTGTTTTGTATTTTGTATTACTTCCGCAGATATAATTTCAAGACTATTATGTTTTTTTAATTAGTTAAAGATACAATCAAACTCCCATAAAGGTCAGGTTATAAGGATTAGTTATCTTAACAGCCCACTGTTATATTGAAATTTTTAAATATTAGACAGTTGCAACTTGCAAGTAATTTTTGGTGAAATATCATATTTTTTAATTATTAATTATTTTTCATCATCGCCAATAATTTTTCGATGCATTAAGTCCAGAATTCAACCATAAAAGTGCCCACGCTTTGAACTCTAATTCAATTGCAAATGTACATGTTTATACGAATTTCACAAACTGAAGATCAAGTTAACTATTGTTATTGATATCATCTTCATTTTACTTTCGTCAACAATTCAAAAACCATTGTAAATATTATTAAAATACAATTCTGTTTGATTATTGTTTTACACAAGTGCTCACATATGGCATCAATTTCCTCATTGAACACCTGATTCGTTATCAATGTAGGTACTTTAAAAATTCTTCGAAACACAAGTTGATAAGGATTTTTGCTTGATTTTTATCAATACTTTACTGTCTGATAAGTCATATAAGAAGCTAAAAAAATTTCGGGAATCATTTAAAAAAAAAAATTAATAAAATTTTGTTTAAATAAATACAATCGAAACTGAATTATCATAATTTTTTAATAAATCATTTCATTTTTTTTTTCAGATCACTTAAGCATTTATCAGCACCAGTGACGGCGTCGTCTATAAACCGAAGTATCAGTCCTCATCCGCAAAAATCATCATCGTCATCATCGAAAAATGATGTACCGCCCGAAAAAGAAAAGAAAAAGAAAGAGCTAAGCAGTTCGAGACAGAAAAAATTTCATAGACACTTTCAGCAGGTGTCGAAAGATGAAAGAGTTATTAATTGTAAGTATGTCATGTATAAAGTATACTTATACGCTTCATTTTAGATATTAATATGGCAAAATGGAAAATACTGGAAATTTTCCTTAAGAAATTTAACTTCCAAATATTTTTTTAACGGGTGTCAAAAAACCGTGATAAGGTTTCCTGCGAAAGATGCAGGATTATGTGAGATTCTTACTCACTAAAAAAACATCACCTACTTCTCAAAAAACATCATCCGAGGCTGCTTTGGTATTACTTCGACTCGGCTATCAGACTCCCCGACGACTACTTTCGTTCTGACAGGAGGAGCCTCTAAAGCAACCTTCTTTTCTTTTCAGCCGCAATACCGTCTCTTCATATGCTGAAACACGTACCCAAATACCTTCTGAATGAAGCATCGCCTGCGCAATAGTCTCCGAGAGTGCAGGGCCGATTGCAAATAAGAACGTTTCTCGTTCTCTTCTGAAGCGGAGGCACTTGAAGAAAGTCTACTATGCATCATCAATTTCGTAAATACAGTATTTGCAGTATTTCGTCTTGACTTTCCTCATTCTATGAAGGTATTGGTGGGCCGATATGCTCCAAGAAAGAAGGTCGCTACATATAAGTCATCCATCATGAATTAATTTGTAGCCGTAATATACATAAAAAAAAACAATGGAAGGAGCTTTGTCCGTGCAGGATTAAGACCTCTCAGACATGGGGTGACTGGCCAGACCCAGCCGAAACGCGACGAAACGCGTTGCTGGAGAAAGCTACTGAAAGTCCAAAGAAACAGAAATATGCGGAGAAAATGCGTTCATCTAAAAGGCGCAGAGGCAGAAAGACTTAGGCTCCTCGTGGTGTTGGGGCCTATGTCACCCTATGACTCCGGCCTATAAAAACACATGGACTAGAAGTTCTTCCCTAATATAATATAACAGGCTGGTTATTTTATATTTTTCGCATTTGTACCAAAAAATTATGTTTCTGAGAAGTTGTATCAAGAGTTGTTTGTGTGTCAACTCCAACAATACAAAATTTTGTTAATACAGAAATACAGGGTGGGGCATTTACAAGTTTCTTTTAATAAAATGAACAAAATTTAATTTTTTCCATGTATTATGGCTTTATTAGTAAGAGTAAACATTCCCATTAATGATGGAGCACTATTTCGTTCAAGTGGCCGCCTCGGCTGGCTTCGCAGTAGCGCATTCTGTCACTCCAATTTTCCAAGACCTTGTTGATGGTTTCAGACTGTAGCTCACGGATCGCTTGGATGACATTGGCCTTAAGTGCTTTCACGGTTCTCCACAAAAAATGTCCAGAGGGGTCAAATCGCAGCTCCGAGGCGGCCAATTGACATCGCCAAAGCGGCTGATAACACGATTTGGGAATTTGGTGCGTGAAAGATCGATTGTGGCATGAGCTGTGTGGCATGGCGTGCCATCCTGCATAAACCAGAGGTCGTCCAAATCCATGTCTTCAATTTCAGTAAAAAAAAAGTCGGATGACATGGCTCTGTAACGTTCACCGTTGACCGAAACGTTGTTCCCAGCCTCATTTTCGAAAAAAAAGTGGTCCAATGATGCCACCACTTCACAATCCGCACCAAACTGTCACTCTCTGTGGATGCATTGGCTTCTCGACAATAACGTGCGGGTTTTCCGAGCCCCAGATACGGCAATTTTGTTTGTTAACGTAGCTGCCGAGATGAAAATGCGCCTCGTCAGAAAAGATGATTTTTCGCCCAAAATCGTTGTCCAATTCAAGCTGCTCTAAGGCCCAAATTGTGAAGCGATAACGAAGCGGATGGTCGTGCGCCTTCAATTGCTGAGTCAATTGGACCTTGTATACGAATAATCCGAGATCTTGGTGCAGAATTCTCCTCAGGCTAGTGCGTGAAATGTTCAGCTGATGAGATCGACGGCGAGTTGATGTTCGTGGAGTGAGTCTCACACTCTCGGCTACAGCAGCCACAGTCTCGTCTGTGCGCACCGTATGACAACTTTTTGCACAAACTTGCGGACAGCAGGTGCTATGGGTGCTTCATTTCGGCCAAAAGTAATTTTCAAAAAACCCACTGTTTGGGCTACACAACACTCACTTTGGAAATAAGTTTTCAATATTTCCCAAAGTTGTTCAAGCGTAAATTTCGTTCATTCCATTTTGTTCTGCGGTGGTATGATACTGACTTTCTGTCAAGATTTCGACCGGCAAACAGCTTTCAGTGTCAAAATAGCCTATGATTTAAAAAGAAACCACTAAATGACCCACCCTGTATGTGTTCATAAGCTGTTGTTTGATCGCAAAGAGATTTTAGTACTACTGACCTGATAGAAATTGCCTCAGGTAGAAATTTATTTCACTAGATTCTATGGCGCGGATCAGCTTAGTAGTCGATGCTCATGATGTGCTCGTAGCCATCTCTCTTCCCACTTTTAAGCTATTCGGGAAGAGCTCCCTGCCTTTGCGTTGAAAGCTCGCCATGCTAGCTCGATAATTTTCAAATTTTAAGGCGTTGGTCCATATCCCCGCACCATACAGACGCCGCCATAAGTAGTTTGCGTTTACTAGCACTAGGGCCGGGGACGTTCACCATGAGTCTGTTCAGCGAGATTGCAATCCCTAATGCCCTATCGCATGCGTTTTGGATATGCTCATTCCGAGATACTCGGCTACTCCGGAACCAACCGTCATGGGTATGTATGAGCGTTGGTATCATTCTTTTCGTCAATATGAATATCTTAGTTTTCGTGATCACCAGCTGGAGACCATGGTTTTGCATACAGGCTTCAACCATTTTCATTAGTTGATTTTATTAAAGCGAGGTGGGGATTTCTGGAGATAATAACAGCTGCTGCATTATCAGCGTAACCTACCAATAGGACATTTTCTGGACATTTGAAGTTGCAGGGGATCGTCGTATGCATCATTCTACAGGTCTAGTTCGAAAATGCACCTTGGATCTTATATTTTGCGGACATTTCTGGTTCGGCTTATATAAAAGATAACAATTTTTTGGATAATCTTGAACCATGGCTAACAAATAATCCTCTATCTGAAAACTCCACTCAACGGTCTCTAAATTATATGTCCATCTCGCGGAATTAAAAGCGTTCTGAATATCCAGCGTTACTAAAAACACAATCGGTCTGGTTTGATGACATGTAGCCTAGACGCAATCTACTGCACCAAGTATTTCGTGAATGGTACTTATTGTTGAGTGGCTACTACTCCGGAATTAATGTTGATTTTTCGAAAGACCATCGGCCCTTTGTACTGCTGCCAGTAGTCGTGGCTTCAATGGACTTTACAGCAGTTTTCCCGCCGTATAAAGCATACAAAGAGGTATGATTTAAGTTCGCCATTTATCTTTGGGATCAAAGCAAGTCGCGCCACTTCCCACCCTGATAAAAAGACACCCACCAACAAACACGCATTATACATTCGTCGCAGAGTCGATGGTTGATTCCCCACCGCGGCTTTTCTGCTGTGATGCTGTGGGAGCCAAGGACCAATGGGTTCATCATTTTGATAGCTGCATTATGAAATTCCTCGATAGATAACAAAGGAATATCTTCCTGACGGACCATGAGAGCGTTTTCTACTCTCGCATGATGCATTGTGTTTGAGTTTATAATGTGTTTCAGGGTACTCGCGTTCATGAGTGGACTAAAATCTATGTGGCTAAGCCTACCAGATACTTGTTTGTGGTCCCGCCCCTATGAATTATGATTCACTTCAAAACGAGAGCTTGCTATATATGCTTTTTTCACCTTTATAGCCCTTCCCAGTTTTTTTCAACGGTTTATGTTCCACGGCAATTTCGAATGCTTCTAGAGATCTTCGCCTCAGTTTCGCTATCTCATCGGTTCACCAAAAAGCTTATTGCTTCCCAGGATGTTGTCTCAGACATGGCATCGAGGCGTCGCAGCCTCGCTTGATTTCTCCCATGTTGAAGTTCGGCAGAATTTCGCCGTGCTTGATCTGTCGCTTGCCAGCAAAGCTACCGAACTCCTGCCTAACTTGGAAATATTTCGGCCAAGTATTTTTGACTAGAACTCTACGAGCTTTGGTTTTCCTCCGATATAGCTAGAACGTGATGTAATTTTGATCACTTCCTGAGCCCCTTCATAACTTTCCAGTCCCTCGTCAGCGCTGACAATGCTTTCAAAGCTAGAACTTTCAGGTATAGATTCGCCAAACGCTGTTGAGCCTTTATTCAGTACAACCATGTTCAATCATCCTAATTAATTTTCTCCGTGTGTTCGGAGTTGGCATTCTCCAGTCCAAAGCTTTCACGTTGAACTCCAGCTACCACAAGACCACCCGAAAGACCTCACAGAATATCTTCCAGTACTTCCATTTTCCTGCAAATTCCCTGATTGGGTCATTTTTTCAGCTTCTATTTCACGCCAAACGTCCAGATGATTGTTAATATGGCAATCGAGATTGGTTTTGATACTCGAATGTCGTGATGAACGTACGAAAAAATGAGTGCTTAATTTACTTTGCCTGATGCGATTTGATTACATTGCAAAACAAAAGTTTTTATTTTCAACATCATCATCGTCGGCGCTACAACCGGGGTGCGGTCCTGGCCTCCGTCAACAGTTTTTCCCATCGATCCCGATCGCGTGCCGATATCATCCAATTGGGTACCCTTAAACTCCGAGAGTTCTGGTCAACGCCATCCCTCTAGCGCAGGCAATTACTCCCACGCGGTCTTCTGCCGTAATATCTGCCACAAAGGGTTTTCCGAGCAGGATCCTCTTCGCTCATTCGAGCTAGGTGTCCTGCTCACCGGAGTCTACTGAGCTTTATCTTAGTTATTATATCTGCTTCTGGGTAGATAGCGTACAACTCATGGTTGTACCGTCTCCGGAATCACCCTTCTTCACATTGCCGATGCGATTTTACTACCTTGCAAAACAAAAGTTTTTATTTAAAGATCATTTTTTGCCTCTGAAACCTAGATGTGTTACTTTTTTTTGTTAATATCGATAATTCAAGAGCCACGTTACTACTTTTTCACTTTAAATTGACCAAAGTTAACGAATAACTCTTGAAATATCGATCTCTATCAAAGTTTTAAATTAAAAACTTTGCTTTTAAAAACTAGGAAATTTGAATCAGATTAATTCAATTAAATACTCGTGTTTATATGCTCATTATGATATTCAAATATCAAAAACACACATTAACGCCATAAAAATTAGCTGTATCCGCTGAAATAGCAGGCTGTATCTTATCAGTAACAGTTTTAGATACGAAGCCCTTTGAAATATCCTTTTAGTTTTCACTGCTAAAAAAATTAGTTGAATATCTATTAAGTAATGGTTTCCTTTGCTTGCTAACCAACCAACTCATGACTCCTCAAATGAAAAGTAAAATATACAAATAAAAATATAACCAATCAATCATGATACAAATACTTCCAATACTATTTAGCATTTTAAATGCCTGAAATTGAAACATCAACATTAAAACATCTTTCGATTTTATTTTTCATTTCAGATTATTCCTGTGCGTTAGTTAGCGATATTCTGCTGCAAGGTCATTTGTACATTACAGATAACTATTTTGCATTTTATTCAAATGTTTTCGGTTTTGTTACAAAGGTAAATATCATTAAATGTTAACCTTTAAACTCAACCTTGTCTCCTATATTCTATTCTTCTTTACAAAATCTTTGATTAATCAAAAAAAAATTCATTCATATTTCAGTTGCTTATTCCAACCGCTTCAGTTGTACGAATATCAAAAGAGAAAACTGCCAAAATTATACCGAATGCCGTTGGTGTTGCAACAGCCGATGAACGTCATGTTTTTGGTAGTTTTATGAGTCGCGAAGCGGCATTTCGTTTAATGTGCAGCGTTTGTCAACCGCTCGAACTACCCGAAATCATACCAAAGGTTCCTGATATCGAAGTATCCGAAGAGTGTTCGGTCGAAGACGATAGCAGTTGTTCAATTAGTGGAAATGAAAGTCCACCGCAGGCTATAGATTCTACCTCTGATGCTAGTCAACCGTTACGGCAACGTGCAATAACTTCAAATTATGTTAAACCAACGGATTGTGTTGATGGTGAAGTTAAGACAGGTAACACATAATATATTCCTTTTTTTTTAAGTTGAACGAGTTTAAATAATATTTATAATTTTTTTTTTACTTTTAGACATTCCGCACGATTCGGTTGCTGGTACTGCGGCAGCTACAACCAACTCATCAAACATCCCAGTAAAGTCATCCCAATCACCACCGCCACGACTCTTCTCTTCACGATCATTCAAATTGAAATTTCCAACAGATCTTCATATAGTTTATCTAGGCGTAATTTTAACATTGATTCTAACAATATTCTCGGCATTCCTTTTATATAGAATATTAGATTTTGAAGCCCGTAATCGAAGCTATTCAAATTTGGACTTTAAATGGGTAAGTTATTAAAATTGCATGTTTCTTTCGAGTATTAGTAAAAGACTAGAACAACTTAAATTATTCATTTTTCATACAAAATAAATATCCATCATTTATTTTTCCACAACAAATGAGTAATTTAGATTGCTATGTGCCTAGGCTTTAAGAAACATTTAAATTCCATTGTTAAATCATTTGCTTGTTTCAGGGGTCGGAAAGTGATGTTGACGGTATTCATGCAGAAGCGCTACGATGGCAGAAAGAGATGCAAACGAGAAGTACGGAAGAAGCTCAAATTATACTTAATTCAAATTTACAACAAATAGCAAGGGTAAGCATATGACATAACCTATACTATTTTTTTCGCTATTTCAATATTGAAGAACACCATTGTAGTCTATCTATCGTATTGTGAAGTCAAAGAAAAATTAAGATGGACATATAGATTTGATCTATGCACTCAAACATATGAACACACTATAAGATGCTAGCGTTTAGAATACTATAATCTTCTTCCTACCGCAGAGTAAATTATCAGCGCTTTGCGTTTAAACAAAAAAGTATGTGCGATTATGTATCATTTATTGGATTATATACAAATTTATTTCCCCTGCACTAAAAGATATTTCCAATCAGTAGTCGCAAAATACGAGAAAAATTGATTCAGTTTTCAACTAACTTTCCAAGCAAGTAAGATTACGGAGATTACTAGAAACGCATACATAAGGATTATACAGATTCAAATACGCTGTTAGTACAATAGAAAGAAAATTAAGTGGAGCACAAATCCTCGTGGATGCCGTAACCACTAGTGATGGGCTCAAAAACGCCAAACAGTTTGAAAAAAACGTTTGGCGGCAAAAAACGAACGAAAAGTTTTTCCAAATAGCGACAAACAGTTTTTCTAAAACGAACAGCATTTCTAAAACGAACCATTTTTCTACAACGAATAGTATTTCTAAAACCAATTATTCCAACTATTCTACAACGAATAGTTTTTCTAAAGCCAATCGTTTTTCTTTTTCTAAAACGAATCGTTTTTTTAAAACGAACTGTTTTTTTCAAACGAATCGTTTTTCGTTTTTCTCAAATGAATCGTTTTTTTAAAACGAACTGTTTTTTTAAAACGAATCGTTTTTCATCGTTTTTCTTTTTTTAAACGAACCGTTTTTCGTTTGTTAAAACCAACTGTTTGGCAGTGGAAAACTGTTCGGAAAACAATATTTTCGTA
The DNA here is from genome assembly GCA_963978885.1 of Nemotelus pantherinus. Taxonomy (NCBI): domain Eukaryota; kingdom Metazoa; phylum Arthropoda; class Insecta; order Diptera; family Stratiomyidae; genus Nemotelus; species Nemotelus pantherinus. The sequence goes on from OZ022263.1 coordinate 168,434,876, forward strand.
CTTGTGAGCGTTTTTGTACTTGCAAGTATTTTATTTAAATATTCAAAACGTTTTTAGGGCAAAAGGAGCTGAAATCGGACAAAATCGGCCAATTTTGGGTTAGAGTGGTTTCGGACATAACGGGCCAAGACCTATTGGTGTCATACAAAAATTTCGGTTTTGTAGGGGAGTAAGGGGCTTTTTGGCCATAGTTTGACAAAAACGAACTTTACGGCGCTTTCGATGATTGGAAGTGGTCGGGGAGTACAATAATGATATTTAAAGGGCAAACAATTTTTTTTTAGGGGATTTTGGGCAAAAACGTCAATTTTTTCAAAAAAATTTTTTTTGGTCTACCATGACTTCGGGGACCATTCTGAGTTGTTTCGGGCGAAATTTCCATACAAGTCTGGGAAAAAGCGGCCTAGTTTCGAAGATACGGCAAAATGAAATCCACCGGAAAAACTAAAAATAGCACTAAAAGTGCCAAGGAGGAAAAGGTTGAGATCCTATTTGGATCACCAGTTTGCGTCTCTGGGTGTGCTGACGCCCTCCTCGTGACTGGAGGTCGTCACGAGTGTGTCTCCAACCCTACCGGGGTTGTAAAATTAACGAAACCGCGGGAGGTAAGGTGCCCCTTGGTCTCATGTCCAGCCTTACGGAAGAGGTTGGCCCCCTAGTGGGTGCATGTTTAATGTTGAAGGACCGTCTACTTCCGTGGCGATTCAATCTGATCCTTTACATGGAAAAATGAGTGCATGGTGTGTGTTAAACGAGATAATGGCAGATAAAAAACCGTAGATGGATTCAAAAACAAGGGCTGAGAAAGAAGTGAACCGTTATTTCAAAGACGATATTCTACCACGTCTTGATGAAAAAGGAATGCATAGCTGTCCGTTGGGCTAGTGGAAAAAACATTGGCAGTTGTATCCAAATTTGTCTGGAATATTCAGAACAAAGTGTAACATCGTTGCGACGTCCGTTGCATGCGAAAGGATTTTTCCAAGGCAGGGAACCTGATAAGTGATAGAAGAACTCGTCTGACATCTAAAAAAGTTGAAATGATCATGTTTTTGAATGGCAATGCTTGAAAAGACTGACCAACAGAACAATTAATAATAGTATATATTTTTTTATTATTTTTACGATAAATTATGCAATAAATGTATTATGAAATGATTTGGAACTCTTCTTTATTGTAGTAACAGTTGGTTTGATTTCTTTCATATGGCATACGACCATGTGTGTTGATTCTTTACGACTACGTACAGTGATTGATGTATGATTTTACGGTTGATCAAGTAGATAATATAATGGAAAATAGGTACCTTACAAGTATCAATTCAGTTTGGAAGCAGCAATGAATGTTTACGTTGGTGACAGGAAGACATAATACATAAAATATGTATTAGAAACACCTAATACGTAAAAATCCATTGCACTGAACTAATTGAAGATTATTCAAACTATGAACGATGTTTCTTATTTGAACTACATTTCAAATATATATATTGTCGTACAGCATAAAATTTGTTCCTTTTCGTTAATTCAAACTGTTTTTTTCAAACAGTTTAAAAAAAACAGTTGTTTTTTTTAAAAAAAACAGTTCGTTTTCGTTTTTTGAAAAGAACAGAAACGCCCATCACTAGTAACCACATCCTTATCGATATCATAGGAAGGATTTGTACCTTGATCATGTGCCATATTTATATATAAACAATAGCCATGTTATCCTTGTCACGGAAATTGTGAAATGAGATCTGAATATTTTTAGCAAGAATACGGACTCGTCGTTTCTCCAAGCCATCGAGTGTTATCAGTCTGTATCTAATTTGACGTACCGTCACCATTGCCAAGATCGTACTAAGGTTTTACATCGATACCTGCAATGAAGCTTAAATCGATGGTCCAACATTAGGACAGTGCCTATTAATTTGAATAGACAACACCGTCTTGTGCACTACAACACTACCATTCTTACTTAGACCTATGGAGACTAATTTATCAATGGTAAGATAGCATACCTATCTTCATATGACTTTTTATAGCCCATTAACCCGGGTCCAGGCGGAGTGTGTGCTTTCGCTCACATCACTCCTAAGCAAGCGCTGTATCCAGAAATGATTGGCCGCCAGCTAGCCTAACAATTATATAGTAGATAGCCTATAAATCACAGCCACTGCGGAGCTCCCACTAAGGGGGCCTCTCCCAGCGACAGGATCTAACTTGTACAGTTAGGGGCTGCACCTGCCCCCGCAGTACCGACGCTTAGTCACATAGGTCGTTCAAACCAAGTGACTTTTATCTTTCGGCTGAAGCTGACATCTTTATTGTATGAAGGAATGAAATCCTTATTCATACAGGTGTACTCTGGAGCACTTATCCATAGTTGTGCTTTAAGGCCAGGACCTAATGTATCACGTTAAGTCTCATAATATATTATTGTTTAAACATATATGAACTTATTTGTGTTATAATTTACCAGTGAGTGTTTACCAGATATAGAAAATTGCTGCATCTAGCGCTTATTTTCCCCCACTGGGGCCTTCACCATTACCAATCAGGGTTTCGCCTAGGTCCTACTCGGTCATCATAGCTGCCTGGTCTTCTACTTCTGTATCCAAATTCAAATGTCTAGATAGCCGCCCAACTCTGAGTTAGTCCCGACACTAAGCCCATCAACATCTAATTCTTCATCAGATGCCACCTCTGAACGAGCCACCCCTGACCCATTCCTAGGAAACTCCTTCGCTATTGAGCTTCTTGCCTCGCGTTATTCTAAATGGCCTCAGGATCCTTCGATCCAGAGCTCTTAGTCCGATAAATCCTGTATAAGTCAATTTCTCGATTCCATGTTTAATAATTCCCTTTCGGGCCTCTTAAATCGGTACTGCTTTTCATTTAGAATGAAAAGAGCTTCCGTCGATTTTCAACAGGGTCCACAATTTTAACAATTTCCGTTAGGAGATCAGCGTTAAAGAGTCTGATGGTTTCGAGAATTTCCTCTGGATCGGAATTTAAGCAGGGAATTCAAACCCTGTATCTGGACCGACTAGGGATTCGTCCTTTGACACAAGTTTTAATTTGGTGCCTGGCCCAAGTTCTCCCAATTCAAAGATCGCCTGTCAAAAAGTCGGTCGAGCGTTGATCCTCACATGATATCAGCTTGACTCCCTTGCACAAACAAACCCGTCTCATTCACCGTCGGTGGAGGACACGAGCTGAGTTTCTGCAGCTTACAACCGACTCTAAGCATGCTCTGTCTTATTTTCAGCCAGTTCCCTGCCGAAATTATTCCATCTATTTTACTGGCATCTATAGCTCAGGCTTCTTAGAGATTTGCCTGCCCTGATTCATTTGCTTAGCGAACCTTGATGATTTTCGGGCAGAATCTGCAGGATTTCTAGAAAGCGGGAACTCTCCAATAAAACGAGTTGCCCATTGGAGCGACTCCTATTTCTCATCAGACAGCGTTTCGGAAGTCTTCTGACCTTCTAGCTACTCTGGCCACAAACGGACTTCTGAGCTTTCCACGAGTCAAACTTGGAGACCAGAGCCCCAATATCACTCGAAACAAGGGTAAAGAGATCAGAAGCTAAAGTTGCGCTAGAAGGTAGTGGAGCCGACTCATCTATCATATCTCCACTAACCCTAGCAAATTTAGTATCGAGCCTACCAACAGTCCGCGGAGCTGGCTCACTCGCCATAATTCTACGTCTGCTACCGACGGCTCGGCTCAAAGTTGAAGGATAAATTGAGATGTGGCATAAATCTGAATAAAACTCTTTCACTAAGGTTTATGACGAGTTTTGATTTCTTATTAAATTCTGTTCTTCGAGGATCCCCACTCAGAGCCACTATCCCCCTCCGATTGTGTAGTCATTTTAATGATTCTATGGTTATCTGTGCAAGCGGGGAGATCATGCGAAAGTTGGCACAAGCCCTTATGGGGATATGTGCTCAGAGCCAGATTGGTGCTAATCATGATTCCGTCTCATCTGAACCTGCACCAGCAACTTAATGGCAACGAGACAGAGAACATACTCTGAGGCCTGTCAGGGTTTTGACAGGAAGGAGGTGATTGTATTCCTCCAGAGTTGGTCACGAGTAGATTTCACCCTGTTTATTACTGCACCTGTCTAGGTCCGGGATACTATAACCACTAGCCCAAATGCGACAGATAAAAAAACTCGTGAAAGAAGAATAGTCCAATGTTAGAAGCGGTCGTTATAAAGAGGGATAGACTAGATCATTTGGCATTGCTCAGGATGCACCACGAGCAGGCGACGTAGCTTATCCTCGAAACAGTGTTACTGAGTATATGCAAACTCAAATGAAGTGCCACCTTAAGGTTTGAGCTTTTAATGATTTTTTTTTTGATTCACGGAATTCTTGAGTGAAACGGGCTGGTAGCATGATACACAGGCATTTGCCAGCTTTCATTCCTCGATTTTATTTCGTCCACTTGCGTTTACTTTTAAGCAGCACGTTCCAACGTTTTACAATTATTATCTAACTGTTTTCTGTGCACGATTTCACTTTTGCTTATTTCAAATCAGCTCCTTTTGGGATACAAACATTGTGTAGGTTTTAAGTAAAGGAATCCCACAACAACCCATGTTACCTCTAGGCGTTCAAACTGATAGAGAGCTTCATTGACAAATTTACAATCAACTTGTAAAGGAATGGGGAGTGATTAGTTTGACTTAAATTCAGAGTTTCCATGTTACAAAAGCAGTACAAAGGACTATCTTTATAGCAAAGAGATATTCCCCTATTCTTGACTTAAAGTTAACAAACATATGTTTTAGCTGGAATATCATGCTGTAACTGTAAATATTGGTTAATACAAATTGCAATCTTCTTCTATTTCAGGTGCGAAAAAACTTAGAAACATTATCTCTTCTAATCCATGACAGCAAAATACCACCACCGCAACCCTACACAAACCACGCTAGCGATGATATAAATACCAACCACAGAGGCTACTATGAGACTAAACCAACAACTGCTGGCGATACGACAGTGGAAAACAATAATAACAATAGCGAAGATTATGGTTTAAATCCCTAGCAAATTTTACTATCAATTTTCTCACCATATTGCTAGCTGACATACAAGTTAAAATGCCTAAACAAAAATAAGAAAGCAATTTAGTACACATTGTTTCGCAGATATTTCACCAAAACAATGATTGATTCATCACTGCAAAAGTTACTACTATTATTATGAAAACAACAAAAATGATAAAATAACTTTTAGCTTCCATTAAAATTAATTGTGAAAAAAGTAATGGCAGGACGATAAGATTATTCGAATAATGTGTAGTATAAGCTGAAAAGTAATTCCCAAGGAAGAACATATTGAGGAATAATGGTGTGAAAATATTCGTTTCAAAGATCTTTTGTTGAAAGAGATAGACCAAGATAGTAAATATGATTCGATTCCTTGAGTCATAATAAATCAAGTTCTAATTTTAAACCGATATCATCTCTCTTTCAACGACCAAGACCGAGCACTTAGAAAAAAGTTACAACTTACCAACCAAATACTTAAATTTGAAACCAGCATTCAAATCTGACATAGTTTTATGATTCGGCTAAACTAAATTTATGGAACTAACAATTAAATTGCCTTTAACACTTTAGTTAATTTAATTTTCCTTCATCCTGCAATAATTTAAGTTGGAATTTCTCCAGTTTATGACCATAAAAATGGATATAATTTAACCAGATTTAATTACATATTCAAACGGGCAAACGGTAGATGTAATATGAGATATAGTCAAATTCTAGTCGACTAGTTAATATATGTTCTTCAGATTTCCAATAAATACGGCATGAGAATATTAAAAAGATAAAAATAACGGCATAATGGTTAACTATTTGAATCGTTTAGTAATCTAGAACATCAAATAGATTTCAACTAGTTGCAATCAAACTACCTAAAATACTTGGTGATAGAATATCTCGTAGAGAAAAAACGCTAGCTCTTTGGTCACATTTAATCAATAATACGAATTTAAAACTCAATTGAATCAAAATATCTAATCTTTGTAGTTAGTCTCTAGTTGTTTCCATCAACAGCTACGCCAAAGCAAATAAAAAAAAATATTATTGCCAGATGTTAGAGATCTTAAGAGCACTATTACAGTAAACACCACTACTATAAAACCGTACCGATGAAATTAAAAATAAAACAAAGCAAATCTAGTCAACTTACATCACCTTTTCAGTTACATCAAAGATATTGAGACGTATAAAATCTGAAATTCTTTAGTACATTTTGATTTATATTTACTATTAAAATCATAATCAAAAACTGAACATTTTAATGGTAAATCTAAAAAACCACTACGTATTTCTCAAAATATTACAATTATTACAGCAAAAATGAAATATAAAGATTTTAAATCAATATGATACTAATTTTTTTGAGATAACCAAGATACATTTAAAAAAAAAATAATTCCAACTTGAGTACCACATTCAACTATACCTACTTTGGAAAGCAATTTAAATGTATGAAATATATATGAACAATATTTGACTGTAGATTACTACAATACGAGACCACTACGGAAGAAACTGAGACAAACCCTAATCTAACTTAACTTTTATTATTTATGGACCTGTGATATAGGCTGGTTTTTAGGTACTATACATATACATAATGTATTGTTGTGTAACAATTATCTGTCGCCGTGTATAATGTTGTTTGTATTATGTCCGAAGTAACAACAGGAACTAGCAAAAAAGTACGAGTATTTATTCCGTTTGATTCTTTGTTTTCAAATATTCAAATTAATACGACTAAATAATTCAAAACGGGAGGATGTGCATTGTAAACTGAAAACTGGTGAAAAGAATATAAAATAACATAAATATTGTGTAATGATCATACTAAGAATAATGTTAATAGTGTATTGGAAAAGGAGTTAAATGTAAGATCCTCTTTAGTTTTAAGCTAATATGTATATGTATATACGGTAAGGGTACATCAAACAGATGAAAAATGTTGAGAAAAACATAGTGTATGGAATACTGTAAAAAAAAACATTCTATGAAAATGATAGAGATTTCATGGATATTGTTGAAATGAATAATAAAAAGAACAGTAAATAATGAATTTTTGGATTTGCATTTGTAATAGTTTTTGTATCTTTGGTTTGACATACTAGCAAAAGTTTAAAAACCCGGAATTTATTACAGGCGAGCCTCGGTTTACGTCGTTTACGGGACCGGGAAAACGCGACGTAAATCGAAACGACGTATATCGAATTCAACAGAAATGTAGTCCATGGAAATGAAAAACTTGTCTCGCAGAACGATTGTTTATTAACGGAAAGCAATAACATTTAGTTTAAAAAACAATAAGTATAAAATAACATTATTTCAGAAAAGCCTAACAAAAAACAGTTCAACATAAAATGCTAAAGTACCATGTAAAATAAAAAAAAATTAGTTTTAGCAGGTACATGTGTATGTAGCATGTATGTGCATACTTGAAATGTTGTTATATGTCTCTTTAAAATAATTTATTTTATTTCATTTATTTCTACGGATTTATGTCTTCATTTTCAGTAAGAACTACTTCATCAATTTCCGATTCCACAGAATTTTGCTGTTGTCTTGAAGAGCACGGTTGAATATACTTCCGCATTTGCGGCTTTCACCAATGCTGCGCGACTCCAGCAACGTAGGTGTCCACGAGTTCTGGGAAGAGCTCAAAAACACAATCAAGAATGTGGCAGAAATCGTTGTAGGATACAAAGCCCGACGAGCGCGAAATGAATGGTTTGACGAAGAGTGCAGAAACTCACTTGACGCGAAGAACGAGGCCTACAGACAATGGGTCCAACGTGCAACCAGAGCCAAGAAGGAAAAATATGACGAGCTACGGCGAATATCCAATAGAATAATTAGGCGTAAGAAACGGAAATACTTTGACGAGCAGTTGCTGAACATTAATGTAAACCTAGTTAGTAAGAACACCAGACAAGCGTACAGACTAGTAAACATGATCAAAAATGGTTACCAACCCAGGACTTGCCTCTGTAAGGACAAAGATGGAAGCATTATCAGCGACACCGAAATTATTAGTAAACGATGGGCGTCCTACTTCGAAGAGCTCGCAGCAGAAGCTGAGCTCCATGACGATACCGATGGACAGCCCCCATCCACACAATCCCCGACAGTAGAAGAAGTTGATCTCGCCTTGCGTTCACTGAAAAGGAACAAAGCGCCGGGCGCTGACGAGATACCAGCTGAGCTACTCAAGTATGGTGGTTTATTAAGTGCGCTACATCAACTACTGCTGCGAATCTGGGAGACTGAGGTGATCCCAGACGATTGGCGCAGAATCATCATCTGTCCCATACATAAAAAGGGAGATAAACTGTGGTGTGAGAATTACAGAGGCATCTCCTTAGTCTGTACGGCCTACAAAATCCTGCCAAAAATCCTGGAATATAGGATTAAACCGTTCGCGGAAGAAATCATTGGCGAATATCAAGGCGGTTTCAGATCTGGTCGCTCAACAATCGACCAGCTCTTCACGGTCAAGCTAATTTTGCAAAAGTGCTGGGAATACGACGTCGACGTATACCAAATCTTTGTCGACTTTAAACAAGCATATGACAGCATCAACCGAGGCGCTCTATATAGCATCATGCTGCAATTTGGTATACCGGCCAAATTAGTGAGACTTACAAAGATGACGATGACCAACTCCGTCTCACAAGTCCGGATCCAGAACAGATTGACGGATCCTTTTGAAACTCTGGGTGGCCTGAAGCAGGGCGATGGAATAGCGCCCACGCTCTTCAACCTGGCACTTGAGTTCGCTATTCGAGCAATGAACCTGAGCACCAGCGGCACGCTACTTTTTAAGTCGACACAATTGGCAGCGTACTCGGATGACATTAACATCATGGCTCGAAAACTGACCGATGCAGAAGAACTTCTGCTTAGACTTGACACCGCAGCAAAGGAAGTTGGACTATGAATCAACGAGGACAAAACGAAAGTTATGATGCAATCTAGGACAAGGACGCCAGCGCACACGACCATCAACGTAGGGGACCTTTGCATCAAATTCGTGGACAACTTTGTGTACCTGGGTAGCAATTTATCGAGTGACGCCAACGAAACTGACGAAATCAAGCGACGGATACAACTAGCAAATAAGACTTTCTTCTCGGTCCTCCCTATCATGAAATCGAAATATGTGCACAGAAAGACTAAGCTCCGCGTTTATAAAACTATTATAAGACCTGTGCTGTGCTATGGCTGCGAAACATGGACCCTGACCCAAGCCTCCGAATACATGATCGATATTTTCGAACGGAAAGTACTACGGCGGATTTTCGGGGCTATTCGCGACCGAGATGGATGGCGCATCCGGTACAACAATGAGATGTACGAACTTTACGATGAGCTTGAAGTCTCAAAAATTGTCAAACTACAACGGTTACAGTGGGCTGGGCACGTGCAACGCATGAATGACGATCGCATGCCAAAACGTGTCATGAACGCAAGACGAGTCGACGGAGCGAGGCCAAGAAGAAGACCAAGAGCTCGGTGGGAGGGCTCAGTGTATGCGGACGCCGAACAACTATTGGGGTTCCAAGATTGGAGGACGCGGTCACGTGACCGAGAAAATTGGAGGAGTTCGATCCAGGCGGCCAAGGCCCGACATCGGGCTGTTGTGCCACGTTGATGATGATTTGCGCCTGAACAAGTGATGTTCTTTGTTTTTCTTTAAGTTCTTTGTAAACTCCAAGACTCTTTTTTACACCGCTTGAAATTTACCGCTTGATCGACGAAGTTAAAGGCTTTAAACATTTTTTCTAATGTTAATGTGCAGCTATGGTCTTCAACTTCTGAAGATGAAGAATATGCGTTCTTCGGATTCTGCTAATCGCTCAAATATTCAAAAAGTTCGGTAGATAGGGGTTGTTCATTACAACAAAAATTCTTCCACATCATTTTCGGAAAAATAACTCTCGACATCCATTCCCATAATTTCTTTCCAAACTTGCTCAAGCTCCACATTTTCGAAATCTGTTTCTACCTCTGGCAACAATTTTTTCCAAACCAAAGGAAATTCGCAGATGTGTTCATGCACAAAAAATATAAATCGAAATTTTGCCGACGCAAATCGAAATTTTTCCGACATAAATCGAAGCTGGGAATCAAAAAGTAAGACAACGTAAATCGAAACGACTTAAATCGAGGCGACGTAAATCGAGGCCCACCTGCATATCAGCTATGATAGTTAGCCGCCAAGTCTATATCCGCTTTGTAATTAGATCCTTTGAATTTGAAACAGAAATTGGCTTGGTCAGTGAATCCCGTTGTTGTGGCACAGCTATTTCCATTTAACAGAATGTTGCAGTTTAGAATAAACTTCGCCGTGACAGACATAAGTTTATTTATTGAGTTTTAAAAACAATTGAATTTGAATGGCCCAACACGCTCGGTGAGATACATATATGCGGCATCTTATCAAAAAGTTATTCATTGTTTCCTAGAAGGTTGCGGCGGCGATTGACTCGATTATTGTTCGAAGGGATTGCTTTAATCTATTCAAATTTGATGGTTTTTTTTATTACCTTCCTATTTACAATAACGCCACAATAAAAAAACAGGCGCAGTAAAGTCAGGAGACATTGAGGTCCAACGGAATATAAAGTTTCTGAAAATCACTTTATCGGGGAATTTTCGCTGCAATTTTGTCAGAAATTCTCCGGTTATGTGTGATGTTGAACTATCTTGTTGAAACCACACAGAGTTGAAAGGCGTAGCTCTGAAACTTTCGGCGTAGTTCTGAAAAGAAATACTTCTTCAGAATCTTCAAGTAAGGGTCTCTATTGACCGTAACTGTAAGACCGTTTTCTTCGAACAAGTAAGGCGCGACAATGCAGCTTGATGTAACTGCACACCACCTTGCAACTCGAAGTGGATGCTATTCCGTCTTATCGAGTATATGTAGGCTAGAGTCACTCCACATTCAGCAATTTCATTCCTTAGCTTTGCCATTTGCCGTTTAGATTAGAAAATGGACCTTGTCAGACATAAAAATGCAGTTCAAGATGTTTTCATCCTTTTCCACCATTTGAATGATCATCTAGCAAAGTTCAAGTTTTAGTTTCATGACTCCAAAGCTTCCATTGCAAAATGGTCCAATGTTTGTGTTCTTTCGCAAATACTAGCCTCGTCTTCCAGTTTTTCTCTTTACGGCTTCTGAAATTTTACGAGGGCGGCGACGTCTAACTACTTTTTCAGAGGTGTGATGTCTCTTAAAATACTGTACAGCATTTTAAAACTTGGTTTTAGAATATTTTAGCTTATTTGCAGTTGCTCCATAGGAAAATTTCTATTGTTACCAACAATCATCTACCATAAACAACTTAGAACTTGCAAAATAATCTACTTATTATTCTTAATTATATCGCCAGCCGAATTTCACCAGTTTACATTACAACCTTTTTGAACCTGCTATTTCAAGTGATTCCGAAAAATGTAATATTCAATTTAAAAGAATCAGAGCAAACAAATAACGGCACAGATTCAAAGTTTTACCAGTTTATGTAAAGTTTGAGCGTATAGATTGAAATTTTTAAATTTCAATCTATACGCTCAACTTCTGAAATATTCCGCCTGAAATATTTCGTTCTGAAATATTTCGCCACAATCGTATATTAAGATTATAATTTTTTTCAGATCCTACTCCAAGATAGATTGCACTTAGTATTCACCTAGTCTTTCAATTTCATTGATTAATCGAGTTCCTTTGTCAACTTGAATGTATATTTTGCAACAGTTATGTGCTCCGATTCTGAGTATCGGTTTATTTGAATGGTAATAGTATCGTGTTGTCGTGTGAGCACATATGGTACAAATGCAAAGTAAACGAAGCGTTGCCTTCGTTAAAATGGATATCTTTGCAGCAAGAGCATTTGGTTTAACGTTTTCTGCATTTAATTAAATATCCTTCTTTCGATTCGAAACCGACAAAATGTTGACCAACATTGTTCCATATACGCAGATTTTACTATTGTTAGTTTGTCACTATTATAAGACTGGTTGAGATATTCTTGAAGCATCGGATCTTTGGCAATTTCTGAGCCATTTTTAGGCATCACAGTAACTGTGCTGTTTACGTATGCTTTTTGTTCATAAAAAGCTATAAAAATAAGTAAATATTTTCTTTTCTTCGAATATCTTAACAGACCATACAGACTCGGTTCCATTAAGATTGCAAGACCACCTGGTTTTCATTCTTCACATATTTCCGTGTTTGAATACAATATATTTATCGTCTACATCTTGCACCATCACCGTTCTAGCTTAGGAACTTTGTGTCTGGAGGGTGGAGGAAGGCATATCATACCGTTTCATTACATCACTGCAAATCGTATGTATTGTATGTATACTGGCTCACAGCTTAAATGATGTGAGCACTTTTTACGAAGAAAACTCTTAAAAACTCTCGGAAAATGGAAAATCCTTTTCTTCAAACAAACAAAATATCTCAGCTTGTGATTTTATTTATTATTTCTTCTGAAAAAAAACAACAAAAATATTCCAATCAGAACTAAAAAAAGTAAGTTCATTATAAACACCAAATATCACCTCACAGCTTGAATGACCTTTTCGCAAAAATATCATCTACTTGGAACTTATAAAATTTTTTTTATTCAAAAATTTATTAAATATTTAGTTGGATATCCTGATTGTTTCAATACAGCTTTGAGGCGATCTAGCATTGAGTGCACCGACTTTTTGGTGTACATATTCTAGTGAAATGGCCTCTTATTCCTGTTGAAGTGCCCTTTTAAGGTCGTCCTTACTGCTTATCGAATGTTTTCTGTTGCCATTTTCTAGCTTTGACCATAAATGTTCGAGAACATTTAGATCTGGCAACTGAGCAGGCGTTTTAATATTGTTTGGGCAATTCCAAATCAACCACATCTGCACTAGTTCCGAGGTGTGCGTTGTCCTCATAAAATCGGAAATTGTCCTTGATGTGTAATTTTTCCGCACTATGCAGTAGATTATCCTTCAAGATATTCAAATACTGGAATTTGTCCAGGTTCCCCTCAATGACCACCAAGTTTCCCACTCTGGAAGATGTCATGCACCCCCACACCATCACGTGGCCACCACCGTGCTTTACTGTACTGCATAAATTCCGTGGTTAAAGTTCAGCATATGGTTGTCTCCACCCGTAACTCCTTCCATCGCTTCCGAAAAGATTAAGTTTGCTCTTGTCCGCGAAAAGACCGATATCCCAGAACGTTGTACCTTTCATTAAATGCTCATGAGTAAATACCATCCTTCTTCGCTTATTTTTAGCACTACTATAGGGTTTTTTTCTGGGTACTCTTCCGCTAAAATTCGCATCCCTTCAGATTCTTTTTACGGTTCCTGAGTTACACTTTTTATTAAGATTTTTTTCCGCTTCCTGCGCTAGTTTTGGTGCGCTCAGATTGGTATTTTTTTCACCTGTTCTTCAATCCAGCGAGAATCGGAAGGGGAAAATATTTTATTGCACGCTGTTTCATGAACAAACCGTTCAATTATGTGCTGGACTGTAGATTTTGGTTTGCACGTGTTTTTCGCTATATCTTTCCGAGTTTTTGCTTTTTTGTAATGTTCAATAATGAGCTCACGCTTTTCAATTGTTGTTCGCAGACCCATTTTCAAATAAACAGTTTATCCCTACTTCTACTGATCAGTCCAAATGGTAACGAATCCTTATCGCACTCCACGGCCAGAATAAGAATGAAAATGCAGAAATGCGTAACGCACACCGTTCTATGTATGCTCTTTAAATGGCGCATCATTTAAACTGTAGGAAGAAATTTGGTGTTTATAACGAGCATTTATTTTTTTTGTGCTGATTGGAATATATTGTTGTTGGTTTTTTCACTGGAAATAATAAACAGAGCCACAAGCTAAAGTATTTTGTTTGTTTGAAGAAAAGGATTTTCCATTTTCCAGGAGTTTTTAAGGGTTTTCCTCTCAGAAGAGAGAGATATAAGGAAATGAAAATGGCAGTGAGAAGTGAAGCAATTTGCCTAGGCTGAGCGTTAGTAGTAGTAAGCGAATTTGACATTCACTTACTGTGCCGAACATAAAGATAGAGTGAGATCGATAGAAAAAAATAGTTGGTCATGTGCACGCGAATTTGACAATTACTTACTCAGCAACAACAAAAGCTCAGGTATCGGGGAAACCAAGGGAAATAACTGAGGTAGCAATTCTCTCGATTTGTTCTATTTATAGATTTTACCTTTGTAGTAAAATTGCTTCACTAAATTTCGTATATGTATACGCTCGTTTCATTTCCTTAGATCTCTATGTTCTGAGGTTTTCCTCCTAAAAAGTACTCACATCATTTAAGCTGTACGTATATGCTTCAAAAAATACTAGCTAGTATTTTTGGAACATGCATTTTTCTGTACTCGTACTAATTGTACCTAGTATATGAAAATCCTAGTTCGACCCAACTCTAATTTGCAACTTGTGAAATAGAGGCTTTTTTGAATATTACAAAAGACTTACCGTAAGCAGTAATACATTTTACACCACAATTATGCTGAAAATCTTACTTGAAACACGCTCGCAAGCCAAACTAGCATAATAAACATCTGACAGTTTCGATATCGGAATTCCGTATCCGGATTCGCTGTTTGCACGAGAATCCGCCAACTTCCGAATTGTTGGTGGATATTCGACCAAACGTTTGTGCTCGAGTTTCCCTGCGAACGGATTTTTAAATTTGGAATTGGTTTTTACTTTCGGTTCGATTGGTCTACATAAGTAAAACCTGGTTATCGTAATGATTTTTAGCACAGGGCTTAACCCTGCGTTAAACTCCAAATCAAAACGTTGCCACTAATTTTAAAATATTTCACATAGTATTCTTATAAAAATCAACTTACCTTTTGAACTTTTTCTATTTATTCTCTCTTCGTTTTCGCCAACTCACTACATCAAAGCGAATCAAAGTAAATTGCAATAGAATCAATTTCTGCAAGAAATAGTGAAAATTCGTCCCATTTTATAAATTTTTATTTGAAGAATTAATTGCGAATATCTTGGAGATCTGGAATCGATGAAGCTCATTCGAGTGAAGCTGCAAGTAATTTAAAATGGCAATAAAAGGTGTTTTAGTGGTTGAGGGAGGATGATATCCATGGTATCACAATGGGCCTCTACTTTGCCTATGTTTGGAATTCGGTTGGATTCTCCGGTTGACAACCACTATACCTACCTACCTACGATACCAAAACACCATAACGATAATAATCGGACTTTGCAGAATTATAAGCTTAATCGATATGTCGACACTCATATTGCCATTATCTGTTGTTATATTGAGTAACACTTCCTCCCAGAAGACATTCACTGATTTAGCTTACAATACCAGACCATTAAAATCTAGCAGCTTCAAACTACTTCGTTTTCAAACATTCTATATTTTTCTCTCCTTTTTTTGACTACTCTACATATATATATACAAATCAATTTTTCAAACATTCTCTTACATGATAGTAATAATAATGGTGACTAAGTTCAACTAGTTATAATAGATATTTAATGCATATCGCTTGCTACATAATGCACAGAACACCGATAGAAATGTTGAAATAACTAAAAAAAAAAAAATAGAAAGCAATGTAACATTTCTAATATACATTGGTGTATACGCGTATTCAATATCTTGCATTTGAAATATTTCTTAACTCTATAAGAAACATAAAAAATCTAGTTGTCTTGTTGTATTTTTCTTTCTAGCTTTTCAAAATTTTCAAAACTTTATTGTTTTATTGTTCAGTCCGTCATTTTTGCATGCAGTTTGAGCTTAGAGCACTGCAATGTGGTTAAAGTTCGCGTTCGGAGCCCGAATCGAAAATTTAAATAAACTGCATTCTAGTGTAATGTTTCTTTGAAGACGTAATAGCACAAACATGTTTGTTATGCACACTTATACAGAAGAAATGCATTAAGATCAATCTCGTTCTGAAAAAAACATAATTACGGGCAAGCGAAATTTACGACTGTCTGCTTTACAATTGTTCCCTGATGCAAATACATTTTGCATTTAGTCCAGTCTAAATGTGAATATGGACGTGTACCAGCAATTGAGCTCGATCTTTGAACGTCGCAAAGCACATTTCGCATTGGAAGTAATGATGCGTATCTTCTTGTTGCTGTCGCGTACTTTCTTTGGTTTTTTTCTGACGCTCAACAGTTGTATCACGGTCTTTTTTAGATCTTTCATTTGTATTTGTTTCGATTTCTTCCTCCTTTACGACTACTTCCTCCTTTATTTGACGTGGCTTCGATGAATTGGAAGACGAATGTGTCGAGCTACGACGATTTAATGCAGATTTAGGTGTTGTTTCAAAATCGAGATACTTTTTATTTGTAGCAGATCGTTTAATACGAGCAGAACGGCGCAGATCGTCAACAGATTTGACGGCATTTTCATTGAATTCATGTTTGACTTCAGATTTGATTTCAGTTGGAGCGGGTGGTGGATTTTGGGGCGAAGGTGACGTTTTTTGCTTGATCGGAGAACGTAAGATTTCTTCCAAATCGTTGACTATATCGGGATTATATTTATCTAGTTCTTTGCGCATTGATGCCGCCTCGAGAAGCAGTTGCGCGTCGAAGAGATCACTGCGAGCAACATCCTCCTGCTTCACTTCAATATGACTAGAATTCTTCATCACTGTGTCCGACGTGACATTGATATCGTAGTCAGATGTACTATTCTCGCGACGCCTTTCCAACCTAGATCGATCGAATTGCTGGAAGTCCTGCTCATCGAGTTCTGTAGGTTCTGTTCTTGTGATCATCGTACGCGTTTTCCGTTTACCGTCTTCAACGGCTACTCGTGTCTTTTGAGTATGTATCATTTTTGGGCGCGAAGGTTTCTCCACCTCCTGCCGCGCTGGGCGACGCTTCGTACTGTTCTTCGGTTTCGACACTACGGCTGGAGTCGGCGCTGGAGCTGGTGTATTGCTAACAACAAGTTGTTCAATGTTCTTGATGTCATTTTCAAGATTATTTATGTCAGAATAAGCATCATTGTTGGTCGCAGATATCAATTTCTGCTGCCAACTAATGACTTTGTCAGAACCTGCTGAGTATTTTCTACTTCGATTCGATTGTTGACTGCCAAATGCAGAATCGTATGCGGATGATGTACCTAGCATGTCCAGAGGAGAACGTTTCGATTTGCTAATTGCCAGCAAATCATCATTACCCATATCCAGATCAGAGTATTCGGCATCACTTTTTTCGGCACGTAACCGTTCCAGTTCGTGTGGTTTCAAGTTTCTTCGACGTTTGTACTTTCTGGGTCCAGTCTGTGAGACAAATTATCACGATTAGGAATTTGAAGAGATACAATATACAAAATCCTTATTGATATAATCCATGGAATTTCAGAAAAACGAAATAACGTGAAACATTTAGAAATGGCATGGTAAAATGTATAACCGATTCGTAGGGAACTGAAAATACTTTTTGTTCAAAAAATAATTCATATATTCCATGAAATACAATTTTCATGTTTACGTGGCAAAATTCGTATTCATTCACTGGTAAGAACTCGAATAACTCAACAGATTAAGTTTAAGGTTTTTCTGTAAACGCCGAATGTGCTGTAAAATACTTAATATTTTGATCATTCGTGATAACAAATTCAATACCAATATTGTAGTTTCAAAATGTGTCGCAAATCATCTGAATTGTCAAATGAGAAAAGAAGACTTGTTTTTATCCTTAAGGCAACAAGGCTTTTTACGTAAAATAGGAGGTATTCTTAAAAGAACACATTCTACAATATAGATGGTGGTTGAAATGTATAAAAAAGAACTTCGAATAGAAAAACAACCGAGGAACAAAAATCGATCTTCATGAACGAGACAACACAGTTCTTTTATCCAGCGGCAGATCAAACAGGACCCAACCATATGTGAACCAAAACTTGGTCGACTGGTCGGAATATGATCCGTAAACAAGTACTACGGAGTAAAATGTATGTAAACATAAATGTATGTATGGATGTAAACATAGGGAGAAGAAAATCGTTGAGATGGTCTGAGAACGAATCCCGATAGTTTGGAGGACCAGTTGTCCATGTTGGAAAAATGAAAGTCAAATCAGAGTTTGTTGTCTAACCTAAAATTAACAGCTAGAAGAAATTAACTAGAAGAAGAAAGTATATTTAAATAATAACCAAACATGGTTGAAGTAGTCTTAAGGGGGATAGCCACTGTGACGGCCCAAAAAGAATTTTTTTTTGTTTGCTTTAAATTAAAGCTTATTTATACATTAAAAATATCATGAGATACATTATTTTAGAATAACTAAAATATGTTAAAAACTTTAAACGCGCTTTTCTCAAAACGGCTTTTTTTTAAACTGGTCGCATTTAACTTAAACAAATATCAGCCGATTCTCAAAATTTATTTTTTGTTTTATTTGACTTGATAGTGGCTAAGGTTGCACGTAGCCGATTTTGAAAATTTTAATTTTTGAGGTTTTTTAAGATGAAAAATCGATGCGACCATGAAGGGGGAATTTTTTCGGGGTTCGACAAGAAAGCTAATAACTTTGTTACGATTTGATATTTTTTAATAAAAATTAGAATAATAATCTTCAATATACACCTAATAAAATAAAAAAAACCTGGCCTTCAAATTCCTTTATTTTCCCGGTCAAAAAAAATCCCCCTTAGGAGTAAATAGTACCGAATTGCATTTTTTCACATTAATAGTTAGTCAGAAAGGTTAGGTTGAAGCAGGGTGCAATCTGCAAGAGATCTTATTTCCATAAATAATTTAAGATCGTCGGCAAATAAGAGACATTCACAAGGGAGGCGAGGAGGAAGATCTTCAACCTAGAACAAGAAGAGCAAAGGACTTTGTATGGAGCCTTGGAGAACTCCAGTTTTGGTCTCGAAGAGAGTTGATAAACAGGAATTGTAGATTGCATAACATGAAGGATCGAATAGATAGGATTCAAGCCATTTGATGATAAACGGAGAAAAACCGATATGACTTAGTTTGTAAAGAAGTAGGTTGTGATCAACATGATCAAAAGCTTTCGTGAAATCTATTTAAAATGCATAAACCTGATATTGGGTTTCTAGTACTTTGACTACAAAATTCGTGAAATGTATTAGTATTGTGGCAGTAGAATGACTTGCCAAAAAGGCATGTTGCTCTTTTACAATAAGATAACTTTAATCTTTCATGATTGTATCGTGAAGATATCGCTTAAGAACCTTAGAAAAAGATGGAAAAAAGGAAATAGGTCGAAAATTTTCAGCAGATGATGCATCACTTGTTATCGGTATAGGAAGAATTAGGGTTTCTTTCCCAATTGAAGGAAAAACATTTTCAGACAGGACTAGAGATACCAATCCCGGGGTCCCGCTAGGGTTGCCAACTCTCCCGGAATTCCGGGATTCTCCCGGAAAAATACAGTTCATTTAAAAAATCTCCCGGCTCCCGGAATGCAGTTAATTTCTCCCGGAAATCTAACAAAAATTGCCTTCCCGGAATTAGTATATTTTATGCTCGCTTTTATATTCTTATAAATAATACAATATTAATGATTAAAATTCGTAAATTGCACTAAATTTTTACAATTGATTAAATAAAAGACCTGAGTGCTGCTTTATATGAGCCAATAAATGAGGATAAATTGTACGACGATTACTGTTTGCTGCGAGAAGTGCAGGACCTTGTCGCAAGTAAAACAAAGAGGGAAGACTTGCAATGGGTTAATTTTTTTGAAAAATGTAAAGAAGAATCGGGCAAAGAAATAAAAAAACTTGTTACATTCGCTCTATCGATCCCTATCTGCAAATGTTGCCGCTGATCGTGTTTTCAGCGTAGTAAACGAACTGTGGTCAGTAGATATATAATACCAGTTCTGGCGCACTTAAGAGGAGCAAAAGGGGTGCAAATAAGAGGAGCAATAAGGACATGGTGCCTTCGATTATCGGCCCGCGCATGACGTAAGTGATGATCTTTGAACTAATAAACAGCTCAGCTGGGCTTTTAGCTCATTTAACAGGGTTGTTTATCAGCTCAACTACCCTATTTATAAGCCCAACCAGGTTCTTTATTAGCTCAATAGGGTTGTTTATCATTTCAGCTAGGCTGTTTATCAGCTCAACTGGGCTATTTATCAGTTCGAGATCATCGCTTACGTCATGCGTGGGATGCGCGTGCCGAAAATGCAGGCACCATGTCCTTATTGCTCCTCTTTGCTCCTCTTATTCACTCTTTTTTTGTTCCTCTTTAGTGCGCCAGAACTGGTATTATATATCTACTGTGGTGAAAAAATCGTAATCGGCTTAATGAAACACATGTAAAATCATAAGTTCAGGTATGCACAAATTTTAATTACACATGTAAAGAATTCTATAGCTTTATCCTTGCAAATCAAAAGACATTACAGGCAACTCGTTGTGTAAAGAAATATCATTTTAAATAAATAAAATTGTTTTTCATTTATTTTTTTATTTTCCTCCCGGATTTCCGATCCACTGAGTTGGCAACCCTAGGTCCCGCCCAATTGGCTGGCACTCTGGGGCCGGGAGTCATGCATAACCGGCAATCAAACTATGGCAAGACTAGAAAAGTGCAAATAGAATCCATATTTACGAGAAAGCAATTAGCATGCAGGCTCTCATCAAAATGCGTAAAGAATAGAGCAAAACAAACCGATGCAGCAGTTAACATGGGAATACAAAGGGGTTTGTAAATAAATAAGTATTGACTGTTTTGCATTTAGTGTATTCGTGACTTCGAATGATTTGAGGAAATTAATACTAACGAATGCGTACACAGATTTACCAAAATCCTCAACAATCAAAAATAAGGTTGTGGGCTATGCAAGCAGGATAAAGGAAATAGTAAAAAGTGCGATAAGACAGGCTAGAATCTCAGGTGATCAGTTCAGTTTGACGTTTGATGAATGGACCTTGACTGCAAATCAGCGCTATATATATATTAACATCCACTCAGTAAATTCTTACTGGAGCTTGGTGGAGTAAAGATGTCAATGACAGCTGCAAACTGCCTAGAGATATTGAAAGAGCGTCTTACTGAGTTTGATGTTTCTCTAGGAAACGACATTGTTACCATCGTAACTGATGGGACCAACGTGATGACTAGTTTATACAAAGCAACATGTTTGTTTGGCGCATAGCATTCACTTGGCAGTTTACGATGTTCTCTATAATAGAAGGTCCATTCCAGATTAAAGAGTTGATGAAACAGGTGATAGTCTGGACGACGACCACGAAGATTTGGACGGTCCTGAATCAGCTTGCTACGTTGAACCCGGTCGCATGCAAGACACGCTAGATCTGACAAAGGATTATGACATCAGCGCATGCATAAAGAAAGTGCGTAAGGTCGTTTTATATTTAAAAAAAAACTCCAACGAGAAATGATAACGATCTTCAAAACTATGTAAAATCCGAGCAAGGCAAATTACTGTCTCTATTACTGGATTGCGAAACAAGATGGATTAGTCTCTTGACAATGCTCGAACGGTTTTCCATTTTGAAAAATAGTATACAGAAGGCATTAATAGACCTGCAATATCCAGATCGATTAGAAGCAACTGAGTTTGATTCGATTCAGAAAATTATTGAAGTTTTATTCCTTGTAAAATTGACTGCGGTGGCCTTAAGTCGCAGAGATGCAAATGTATGCACTGCTAATACTTCGTCAAGATTTTTATTTAGGCAGCTAGGAGAAAAACGGTACATTCTTGCTAACGCTATGAAAATTGCAATATTGGACTGAATAAAAGAGCGTCAGTGTACCGAGCTATCTGGTATGCTAAGCTATCTCCGGAATCCACAAGCTATCTCCGGAATCCACAAGCTATCTCCGGAATCCAAAATTTACCAAGTGAAATAGAATCACTATTTTTGAGACCAAGCAACGCAAATACTTAAAAAAAAATTACTTCAATGATCCAGATGCTGAACCTTTTGCTTGGTAGCCAAAGAAATGAGGAGAACCCAGTAGATACCCACATTGAATCAGGACAAATTAGTCGTCAATTGACGCTACAAGAAGAGCTGCAAAAGTATGAAAATAATTAATCGTGAAATGCCGCAAGAAACTGATCTAATTAAAACCATTGCAAAAGAAATGAATCTTTTTGAAAGTGGTGGACATAATTTGGAGCAGGCGTTCCAATATTTATTGACCGTCGCACCAACAAGTATCGAGTCAGAACCAGTTTCTTCCGTGGCGTGTAACACCGGGAATAAATTTAGAAGCAGATTTGGAGACGATACTTTGGATGCTTTGTTATTGCTTCAATGTTACTTCCGAAAAAACCAATGAACTTTGGCCGAATTTTTTATGTTTCTTTAGTATGTATTAGAGCACTGCACGAGTACGTACAGCATCGTACGATTACGAGTACGAATACTCATCACACGATTAACACGATTACTTCGTGTGTACTCGTACTCATCACGCACTTCAGTACTCGCATCGTTCCGCACCGGCATCGGCGAGTACCACCAATGCCGATGCCGCATGCCGAATACTTGTAGCGTCAATTGACGACTAATTTGTCCTGATTCAATGTGGGTATCTACTAGGTTCTCCTCATTTCTTTGGCTACCAAGCAAAAGGTTCAGCATCTGGATCATTGAAGTAATTTTTTTTAAGTATTTGCGTTGCTTGGTCTCAAAAATAGTGATTCTATTTCACTTGGTAAATTTTGGATTCCGGAGATAGCTTGTGGATTCCGGAGATAGCTTAGCATACCAGATAGCTCGGTACACTGACGCTCTTTTATTCAGTCCAATATTGCAATTTTCATAGCGTTAGCAAGAATGTACCGTTTTTCTCCTAGCTGCCTAAATAAAAATCTTGACGAAGTATTAGCAGTGCATACATTTGCATCTCTGCGACTTAAGGCCACCGCAGTCAATTTTACAAGGAATAAAACTTCAATAATTTTCTGAATCGAATCAAACTCAGTTGCTTCTAATCGATCTGGATATTGCAGGTCTATTAATGCCTTCTGTATACTATTTTTCAAAATGGAAAACCGTTCGAGCATTGTCAAGAGACTAATCCATCTTGTTTCGCAATCCAGTAAAAGAGACAGTAATTTGCCTTGCTCGGATTTTACATAGTTTTGAAGATCGTTATCATTTTTCGTTGGAGTTTTTTTTTTAAATATAAAACTACCTTACGCACTTTCTTTATGCATGCGCTGATGTCATAATCCTTTGTCAGATCTAGCGTGTCTTGCATGCGACCGGGTTCAACGTAGCAAGCTGATTCAGGACCGTCCAAATCTTCGTGGTCGTCGTCCAGACTATCACCTGTTTCATCAACTCTTTAATCTGGAATGGACCTTCTATTATAGAGAACATCGTAAACTGCCAAGTGAATGCTATGCGCCAAACAAACATGTTGCTTTGTATAAACTAGTCATCACGTTGGTCCCATCAGTTACGATGGTAACAATGTCGTTTCCTAGAGAAACATCAAACTCAGTAAGACGCTCTTTCAATATCTCTAGGCAGTTTGCAGCTGTCATTGACATCTTTACTCCACCAAGCTCCAGCAAGAATTTACTGAGGGGATGTTAATATTTATATAGCGCTGATTTGCAGTCAAGGTCCACTCATCAAACGTCAAACTGAACTGATCACCTGAGATTCTAGCCTGTCTTATCGCACTTTTTACTATTTCCTTTATCCTGCTTGCATAGCCCACAACCTTATTTTTGATTGTTGAGGATTTTGGTAAATCTGTGTACGCATTCGTTAGTATTAATTTCCTCAAATCATTCGAAGTCACGAATACACTAAATGCAAAACAGTCAATACTTATTTATTTACAAACCCCTTTGTATTCCCATGTTAACTGCTGCATCGGTTTGTTTTGCTCTATTCTTTACGCATACCGATGCGGCATCGGCATTGGTGAGTATAATCGTATTTGGCATCGGCATCGGCAAGTATAATCGTATTTGGCATCGTTTCGCATAATCATTGTCGAGATTGTGCTTATGCTTAAAGAATGTATGTCATTGTATGAGAAGGTGAGCAATTGAACATTAGACAAGAACAAAACAGAAAGTTCACTGTGTTACATAAAAACAACAACCTAACGACTTACCGAGTCAACCTGACGATTATTCACGATGCCTACTCGCCGATACACGATGCTACGATGCAGTTCTGGCGAGTATTACTCGTAATCATGAAGCAAATATAATCGGCGATGTATTGGCGAAACGATGCCGAGTGTGTACTCGCATCGTTCAGTCGTATACTCGGCGATTATTTATCCGATTACTTTTTACTTACTCGTGCAGTGCTCTAGTATGTATCTCAATTTTAAAATTTGTGATTTGTTGTTGTAATTTGTAATAATTGTAATTTTAAACATTTGCCTTAATAAAAATTATTGTTTTTTTTTGCACAAATTATATAAATTAGTAATTATGCAGTAACATATTTTTTATACTGTTTTGAGCTTACTTATTGTTGTAGTTTTGAACTGATGGCACATAATATAATCTGTTTATTAAAAACTTGTCTTATTTTGTTGTGTTTATTTTTGAATCTCGAATCCCGGGATATTTGATTTATTATTCCCGTAGCCCCGGGATTGAAAAACTGTTCCGGGATTGGAATCCCTAGACAAGATAGACAACGAAGTGCTCAAATAGCTGCTTGCCATAAAAATATGAATGGAATTCCATCCTACCCGGAACTAGAAGACGATTTTAGTCGTTTTATTATAGTCTCAATCATCACAAGAGTGATTTAAGGAATAGGAAGATACAAATGTGAGATGTCATCAATGAATTGCAAAGTGAAGTGAAGATGATGTGTAAGTCGAAGAAAAATGTTCGGAGACTAAGTTGGAGCTGGTTTGGGGAGAACTGGCACTTGATCAGGATGGGATAGGATAGTCCGTAAATGCCTGCAATATGCTTTAAATTAAGACCTCGCATTTCGTCCTCAATATACGTTGCAAATGAATGATGCAAATTTTCGTGTATTTCAACCTTAGTCTGAGTTTACGATAAACTTCAAGCTCTTCGGCAAAGGCTAACCGTGTCCTAATTGATATTTTTTTACGCAGATTTGCGATGATTGATTTCGTAAACCAGGGGTATGCTTGGGACTTCGAGCATAACTAATTGGTATAAATAAAGGCAGAATGGACTCCACGATGCTGAACAGAGGATATCAGCACAATTTTTCATGGAAGGGATGAAAAAATGCTTTGCCAATCTAAGGTGCAAAGGAAACGATTAAGCCCAGCATAATTACCTTTGTGAAAATTAAAGTTTGGACTTTGAAGGACACTGAGCTGGCGTTTGGAGTAGATTTATATTTCAATATCTAATGGAGGATGATGGGCATCAATTCCTAAATACGAAAGCGTTGTTTCAGAAACATTGAGATTATCTATATGAATGTTGGAGAACAAAAGATGAAGAGTTCTATTGAGGCGATTGCGAATTGTATTGAATCGCAGAATTGTACAGCTGTTCATGAAACAAGTGAGCACAGAAGTAGTTGACGACAGATTGATGGCTCACAAGAGCATGGAGACTCTGGCTGTCGAATGGTAGGGAAGTTGTAGTCTCCACAGAGCACAAATATTGAACTAGGATTTAAAGAATTGGTCATGTCTTCAAAACACACAAAGTATTCATTGTATTCAATCTAGCTGCTGCTTGCACAACGGAATTAAATGAAACAATACGGGATGTCAACTTTCACAAGTAACACATTCGATCAAACAGTTCAAGGTGGTTTCTATAAGCTCAGAAGAAATGGAAATTTTCATCGCTATGAGGACACCGCCACCAAAAGAATTGTAAAGATATGATTGGGTCACGATCACAGGCATACATTTTATGAGTAGATTGCAGCTCGGAGTTCAGAAAATCAGAGCAGGGACTCATTATTTCTTTCAACATAATAACGACTCCAAGCATTCCTCTCTTAATACCAGGTTGTGGATCTCCTATAGCTGCCCACAGTACTTGAAAACTACTCCTCAAAGCCCAGACCTCAACCCTGTTGAGTCTGTGGTTGCTTTTCAAAAATCTTTGAAAAATTACAATATCCGGAAAGTCAAAGATCTTAAGTCGGCTTTAGAGAATAAATTGGAAAAAATCCAAAGATTCTCACCTGGAAGCTTGTGTCATAGATACCACGTCGACTTTAGAGCACTAATACACTACTAAATATTGAAGTATATTGAATATTGAATTTTTGCTAGCTTTGAATTGCATTATAAGTGCGAACACGATTTTTGAGTAAAACTCGACTCGACACCAGCCGGAGAAATTTCACCACCACAGAGCGCACAGATGGTAGCACACAAAAACGTACAAAACTCTGATAAAAAAAAACAAAACCCCCAAAAACAGACACAACCATCAAAACACAAGCATACCAGCCAGACATCTATCGGTAAAATCGTCTAACGGCTATGGGGAACAGGTAGTCGAGTTTAGCCGAATTTTGCGTGGACAAAAAGTGAAAATTATGTATAATGGATAGTATGAGTATTTCGTGGTTTTTTTTTGTTACAAATAAAAACTGCTTTTAGTTCCTTCCCTACGAATCGGTTAGAAATTTTACCTTACGTAAACGATTTGGTTTTTTTTTTGTTTTTGAAATTTCATGAGGTGTACGAAATCAAATTTTGTGTACAGTAAATTTTCTACAATAATAAATAATAAAATGCAAATCTACTTACGACAGGTTGTCTTTGCATGGCCGTATTCAAATCACTATGTTGAATTAAATGCTGAACTAGTTCAGTCGATGCAGAAAACATATCCGAACAAACTGAACAATAATATGGCATGTGGATAGTGCCGCGTTTTGAATCGGGCGCGGAGTGATGTGAACGTATATGCTCCCGAAGGACAACTCTTTGGTTGAAAGCTCGTGGACAGACCGAGCAGGCATATGGTTTTTCACCTAAACCACAACGTCAAATTAAGTATTTACTTCAATTTTCTTAGTCAAGATTAGCTTACCGGTATGAATCCGTTCATGCTTCCTTAGCGTTCCCCCGTCTGCAAACGCTTTGTAGCAGTATCGACATCCGTAAGGTCGCTCGCCAGTATGTATCCGGATATGAATTTGCTGCGAGCTTCTCGATCCGAAGGTCTTTCCGCATTCGTTGCAGGGAAACTGACGCCGCGATGTATTGTTATGCAAATGTCGGTGATTCATCAAACTCCGGCCGTCCGGAAATTCTTCGTTGCACTCGTCACAGCGTACCGATTTGTTGCGATGAGATACCATATGACGTTTTAGCCTAACTTTCTACAGTTAAAGATCTTCTAATAATATAACAAAATTTGCAATTACCTGGCTTTGTTGTGAAAAGTCTTTCCGCATATCGAGCACGAATGATTCTTTTTCACCGAATGGTCCCACGCATGCTTCATCAGTGATCGACCATCACGGCACTGCTTTCCACAAAGCTTACAGGAATTCGTGTTCATCTCAGCCGAATGAGCATTGGTTAAATGCTTCTTGATTGTCGCCTCTTCGAGGAAAGTTTCTCCACACAGTGTACATCTGAAAACATCAGTTAGTATTCTTTATAAATCAAAATTCGAAGATAATACTTGAAAGGCTGAAACCGTGCATGAACTTCAGCATGAGCCAGTAAATCTAAAGCTTCTTGGAAATTTTCCCCACAAACATTACAGCAATGTCTGGTGTCAACCTCGTACATTTCATCCTTCACATGAACCTTTGTGTGCCGCTTTAGCAAATCCTTGCGATGAAAGGACATTCCACAGATATTGCAGTAGAATTCACCGTATTTCGAATCATTATCTGAATCAGTATCATCATCGTTCTCTGGCTCGTATTCCGAATTACTTGCTTCAAAGTGGTGCGTTCGTTGGTGGTCGTTCAACATGTTAATGTCCCAGAACATTTCATTGCAAGAATTGCATTCGTATGGGGTATCTCCACCGTGCACCTGCAAGTAGATTATGTGGCCAATGTTGTCAGCTGGTTTGAAGCTGAAGCTTAATATGTCTTACCCTTGTGTGCGAAAGTAACGCTTTCTCCCGTGCAAAACCAATGCCACACTGCTGGCAAACGAACGGCTTCCGAGGGTCAGTCACCGGATATCTGTCAACATGATCCTGAAACTGACTTTCGTCCTTTAACGCTATTTGCTGGTCGTAGACAATTTCCTCGTCTTTGACCTTCTTTCTGCTACCTCGGACGGCTCTACTTTTGTTGGTCGATTTTGGCTGTATTTTTTGTTCTTGACCGAAGTACTCATGGCCTGTAGCTCCTGTTCTCGGTTCAAGGTGCTCATTAAGAACTGAGATTCAAAAATAAACGTTCTAACATATTTCATTCGTTCAGTTGAAAGTCTACTTACAGCTTTCGCTGATTTCGTCGAACGTGTTGTCAGGGGCATGTGCATGCACTTTGAAGTGGTTGTGCAAGTCGCTGCGACGAATATACCGAGCCCCACACAAATTACACACATGCGGCCGATCGTTCTGATGAGCAATCATGTGATTCATTAAGCTGACCTTCTTGCGGAATCGCCGACTGCAAAAATCACAGGGATATGGCCGGAGTGCTGTGTATTCGTCCTGATCGGTCGGTAGAGGTACTTCGACATCAATCAGTTGTGTATCAGCAGATCCACAGAGTTGATCGACAGGAATTTCAACGCTGAAAAATATATTTGCATTACAAATTTTAAAACTGACATTCAAACAACTTACCGTTCTTCACCCTGCGGCTGAACCCAGTCATCAGTTATCACTTCTTCAGTGACTTGGCATTCGAAGTATTCAATTTCATTGTAGTTTGCATTGTCAGTCTCTTCAACTTGCTCTTCGATCAGATCTCCCATTGCCTGAACCTGTCCGTCCTGTGCCATGTAAATTAGATTCTCGGCAGCGACTTGATCCAGACTATTGGGTATCGTATTCATATCAACGGAAGATATGATTTCTTCGCCGACAAGATATTCTTCAGCTTCTTCGACTTGATCGTCATTGTCCTCGTCCATGTCGACCACTTCTTCACTAACGATCTCCGTTGCAGATGGTATCTCTTCAACCCATTCGATTCGATAGCCATGCACGTTCATTTTTGATGGAATTAAGATTTTCGAATCAATCTGAAATTTGAGTGATATCTTAATATATTTGTAATAGCATGAAAACTGTTAGAATGAGGGGCACATGAATCAAATCAAAGACACGTTTGTCTGCAAGGATGTTGGCAGATAAATTTGACCCGAAAATTAGACACGAAGTCCTGGTCGTCGATTCAATTGCATATATGCGATATCTGCGATCAAATCAGCCCACAGAAAGGTAATTTATAAATCTGCAGCCAGGAGAGATTTAAGCCAGGAATATGTACAGACTCACAGATCTGACTGAATGACGAATGTAAGAAATATCAACTATGCAGTTCAATGTGAATAAATTCGATAGAAAGACCATATTAAGTTTCGATGGAAGTGGAAATTTTGTCAAGTTATATTATTTATTGTAAAAATTATAAAAATCTAAAATATTCATTCAACAGAATAATAAAAAAATACTCCAACTCAGAATTTAATGCCACACGACTAACCGGACAAACTAAAGTGTATATTGATTCTAATATTTTGTAGCATAACCTTTAATCTTGATTACTTCTTCCAGTCTTCTTAGCACAGAATTTGACAAATTTTGAAAAATTTAAGGACTTGTACAGTTCCAGACTTTAAATCAGTTTAAAGATTGTTAATATTTGAGTAGTTTTTTTTATATATATTTTACGTCCAATTTCTTGCCAAATATGCTCTACAATATTGAGGACTGTCGACTATAGAGGTGTACCTAAGGGTACGGACAAGACGGAGCGACGAGAGCGTCGAGTCAAGCAACGCGCCGAAATTGGTCCTATGCTTTCAAATGGAAGTGGCCATGTCGAAGCAGCGACCAAAGAGTGAAAATTTGATAGTAGCGACGACATCGATTCGAACCGATTTCGATAGCAGCGGTAATGTATTTTGTTGTTGCAAAATGTGTTTCGATGGCATACAGTAAGTAGGCGAATTGCGTTAATGGGACTTTCGTGTGTAATTCGAAATTTTGGGTACATTTTTTATGATTGAACGGTGCAGACTTGCGCACGATCAATTAGATTTCTACCAGTGATTAGGAAAATCTATTGGTTTATATATATCAGCAGTCTATTGATTTCAATTTGGTGTATTGTGGTGAGAAAAACTCTTCATCCGACACTGAAGAACTCATTATTTCGACTGCCACTGTAAAATTTCGTTCACAATGTCGCGTCTCGTCGCGTCCTCATGAACACAATTCAATGCGCTGTTCCATGCTTGACTCGACGCTATGCTCGACTCAAAGCTTTCGTCGCTCCGTCTTGTCCGTACCCTATGACATATGGACAATTTAAAGCAACTAGGATCTATAAATACATGATTTATCTTTCGCATCGTTGTCTTGATAAAAAATATCCGAAATATCCAAATTATAGGAAGTTTTCACATTCGTTTTTAAATTGTTTAAATATTCAAACCGATCCATTGTATTATGAATAAAGTGGAGATTTTGTTTCTGCAGCAGAAACGTAGCCGCAAAAAAAATTGCTGAGCTTCCCTCAGTTCATAAAATCGGCAAGCATATTTTTTCCCGCTTTGTAAGACAAATCTGTGACCGTAGGATTGTTGGTAAATTGAATTTGCTTTCATCGATGAAAAGCAACTGCAATATAAAAGTTAGAAATATGTTTGTAGCAAAGTACAAGTTATTAAACACAGATAGTTTATTTTAGTGTAGATTGGGAAAGCGTAAATTTGCTTACTGCTTCTTCTAATCCTAAACTTCAACTTGTTCTGCTCAATCTCAATTTTAATTTTATCTGCTGAAATAAATGGACCTTCGCGTTTAATAAAATTCTTATCGTTTCCAGTTAGTTTCTTTTCTCGGCGCTTTCTACTTTTATTTCCCATTCGATTTTATATATTTTTTAATTATGTCGTGTACTTATGCATACAATATTTGAAATTTCTTTTATAGTTTTCTCTTCCGTCCGAAGTTGCCAAATAAGGTTCCTCATTTCCAAGGATGTTTCCGATTAGTCGCTTGACATTAAATTCTGATTTGGAGTAATTTTTATTATTTTATTTTATAATTTTTGTTTTTATTTGATATTTCTTAAATTTGCCACCCGATTTCTCGCGTGGGTCATTGTATATGCAGAGAGAGAATCAGAGAGTTCGTTAAAAACTCACTAAGTGATATATTCTTTTATTTTATATAACATGTCGAAACGTATACTTCGTTTCACTAATTTTTGCTATTTGCAACATGAAATGTGTAGTCCTAATTGTTTCCCATAGTTTGTGTTGCAAATTCTAAATTTGTCTCCACACAGTGCTTAGAACTGCCAGCTAAAACACTAGCCTTGAGAGTCCTGTCATTTTTTCCATTTGAGTGTTAATAATTCGCATTTTACAACCTTCCTATTAAAATCAAATTTCGACCCGGAATCGCGCCTTGTATCGCAAAACGTCACTGGACAATCAGCTGACATCGCTGACATCTCATTCACGCATACATACAGAACTGACACAATTCACCGACACACCGCCTACGACCCTCGTGGAGCACTAACACACTTCCACTACCTACATACCCTACGAAAATGGCGACACAATCTAAAAAATTTCTCCAATTCGAAATTATGGACGACGACCAATTCAACTATTTGACAAAACGAAATCTTGGTGAGGTTATGAACGACAAATGAGGTTAAGATTTATGGAAAATCAAAATAATTCACGAAAATCCTACAATCAAAACATCTAGGGCGAATTGTTCACAATCCTCACATTGCTGCGTTGTTACATCACAAACTGTCTGCGACAAATTCGTGTGATCCGTGAAAAATTCCGAGTCGGCACAGAGCGCCATTTTCTGCAATCGCATTGGGATAAAATTTTCGATTCGGTCGACTTTTGGGGACGTTGTCCGTTGTTTGAGGTTATGCACGAATTAGGTTAACTCGAATTATATGCACTGCGGTTACTTACCTGGAATTAACACGACATTTTCTACATGCAGAAATCGATGGTCTTCGATGGGAAATCGCTTCGAATCGCACACGAATTTAAAACCATATGAGACTATTCGCCATTTTACGAAAGTCGAAGAATTGGTACGCGGACGGCAGTGTACGTACACGGTCATGTTGAGAGTGGATGTGTGGGTTGGAAGGCGTTGGTAGTGGTTGACAGATCTTTGGGGAAAATAGGTGAAGCACTGAACTGTAATGCTGATGTAATGTAGAAATAGGAGAAACTGGGGCTATCATGTTTCGCGTAACTGAATCTATTATTAAGGTCTGTTCGCGTACTCCAATTAATTGCAATTAATATGGCTAAATTTAATAAATTCTAGAGAATTTACTAAGAATTGAGCTGCACCGAAATCAGATTATTATTGACCATTAGCTACATATGGTCTCGAACAAGTTTTCAAAAATATCTTCCCTAATATTCAGGCGAGGTTTGGAGCCGCTGCTGTCAACATGTTTGTCGACAGCAATCTGACGTTTCTGGACGTTTCATCAAGCAAAACTGACAATGGGTTTACCAAACTACGACGGTAAAGTAATTTCATTTTACAGCCAAATCAATCACCTACATTCTTAATTAATAATTCCTAACAGCCCTACGCAAGCAGGCACGTCACTTGGAAAATGAAGTTGATCTAAAACTGGTCGCGTTCAGCAAAGTTGGAGCCGGAACTGGTAGTAGTAGTACACACGGTGGTGATACTTCACCACTACTCGGCGAACATGTTTTCGATTCACTTTCCGCTGAAATTGGACAAATGCTAGACAGGGTAAATTCCTACAACATTCGCGATCTATGAAAAGTTAATTTTGTTCGCTCAATAGCTTTCCGAAATCAACGAAGCAATGGCTGAAGTTCCGTCATCCGGTACTGCAATGATGCATACTTTACAACGTCATCGTGATATCTTACAAGGCTACCGCCAAGAATTTAATAAAATTTGTGCGAACCATAATACACGTATCGAGCGAGAAGAGCTGTTGAGAGGATCAGGCATCGCGACTTCGAGCACAGCGCCTTCGGGACTGAGTCGTCGTGACCAGTATCTCAAGGAGAGTGTTCATTTGCATAAGTAAGTGGGAGAATACAAATAATTTCTTCAGAACGCGGTCCAATTTCGGACGGCCAATTTTTTTTTTGCCTCCACTCCACTCCATCACTCAATATGCACGGTCCGTGTGCATCACAAAACCATCACTAAGTAATTCTTCCTAGTACTTCCCAGACAATTGGTGCATTGGGATAAGGGATAGTACCTTCCTGCTTATTATAGTTAGTACATTAGGTCGTGTTGTGCACATTTCATTCAAGACGTGTGTCCAGAGAAAAGTTTACAAAAAACTCTGGATTTCGTTAGCAGTGTGCTCTTTCGATGTAGAGCTTAAGATTTCCTTTAAACTTTACTAAGTTTTCCGAATGTTTAACCGGCAGAGTGTTGAAAAAATGTACTGCTTCCTGTTCAGGGTCGGTTTTTAATCTTTACTTCCTTGGAGTTTGCACTGATACACTACCCGCATTTCTTGTTGGAATGTTGGTGGACTCACCAACAGTTCAAAGAATGTTTGGCCATTTGGGCTGGTTAAAATCTTATAAATCAATTAACCTCGTTCAAGTAGTATAAGTTTGTTGATATTTGGAAGACCAGTTCTAGCATATACCGCTGAAGTTGGGGTAAGTGTGGGCATTTTATGAATTATTTTGATAGCTTTGGTCATAAGTCTTCCAATAAGCTCGATGTTGTGTTTGGAAGTCTGGCCCTACACAAATACTCCATATGTGATTAAGGAAATAATATACGCATGTTAAGTCATAAGCTTGGATTGCAAAGGTGTAAATTCAAACATTTTTATTACCCCTATCATACGTTTGTTCCTCTGCTGAAACACAATGTGTTTGGTCTTATGGGTGTTAACAGCTAGTTTACTTTGCTGAAGCCAGTTAAAATATCGTTCTAAATCTGCATTTATAGTGTGCAGTGTCAATTCTTCATCCCCGGAATACAGAAGAAGGGTATCATCCGCAAATATCTCAATTTTACAAGATAGCTGAATGTTCTGTAAATTGGTCACGTATAGCAGAAAAAGAAGTGGGCCGAGGATAGATCCTTGTGGTACACCGATATTTATTTCACATTCTTGACTAAAGTAGCTAGAATTGATTACTATCCGCCTATTTATTGGGTAGTTTCTGACTAGTAGCTTTATTTTATCCCCACATCCGTATTTGCTTAATCATTCTAGTAAAATTCCATGGTCGATGGTGTCGAAAGCTTTTTTCAAGTTAACGAAGATAGCTGCAGCACGATTTCCTTTATGCAGCGTAGAGTTTATAAAGTGTCCTACATCCAAGGTTGCCGCTAACGTGGTACTATATTGCTGGAATCCGTACTGAATTGGGACCAGGATAGAATTTTCTTCTATAAATTTTGATATTCTTGAGTTTATTACTTTCTCAAATAATTTGCTCATAATACTGGTAACAGCAATGGGGCTGTAATTAGATGGATTTGCACGATCACCTCCTTTGAATACAGGTGTTTCAAGGTGTTCATTGATGTTAGCGGCTAAAGTATTCACTTTTATGTTGATATCTGGGACATAGGTAGCTTGGCTCTGCAGTGTAATATTAGTACCGATAGTTGCGAAATAATTATTTAGATGTTGAGTCACTAAAGAGGGATCCTTTAGCAGGGTTCCATTTAAATTTAGTTCAATTATACATGTCATATGCATTGTATCCTTTGAAGTTGATGCCACTTCCTTGATTATTTTCCAATATTTAGCACTATTACCAGCTGCTTTCTCAAATTTATTGGCAAAATAATGCTTCTTTGTCTCTTGCGTAATCTTATTTGACTCCTGTTTTTTAATTAGATAATCTTGTTTTTTCGTTGCGCAATCTTGATTTGCCATGTATCTTTTGTAAGCCGATCGTTTGCGTTTAGCAGCATCAATAACTTTCTTACGTGTTTGGCTGATGGTCGCCTTCTCTTTTGCTTTCGATATCATATCGATTAAACCTTCTATAGTAACATTTGGTCTCATTTTTAAATCATCAAACACATATTTCACGAATTTCTTCTTATCAGTTTAATTGATGGCTATCATCTTGGGCCGTGCTTATATCTTTCCGCATTCAATGATCAATATTTTTATGATCTTGTGGTCTAACCCGGGTCAAACATTATCCTCGTATGATATTCGGTCTAATAATGGTGGATGATTTATTATCATGATCTATCAAGGTCTTAGACATTTGTGCTCCTCTTGCTGGCTTGGTTGCATTTAAAATAATTCCATTGTTAGACACAATTATATCAGAGTATACTTTCATTAGTTTTGATGTGGCCAAAAGATCGATGTGGGTATCGGCTACCGTAATTAATTTGTCACGTAGCGAAAGAAGATAACCGATGTGTTGTAGAAAAAAGCTAGCGTCATCATTAGGCGCTTTGTAAAATGTTCCGA
The DNA here is from genome assembly GCA_963978885.1 of Nemotelus pantherinus. Classification (NCBI taxonomy): domain Eukaryota; kingdom Metazoa; phylum Arthropoda; class Insecta; order Diptera; family Stratiomyidae; genus Nemotelus; species Nemotelus pantherinus. The sequence goes on from OZ022263.1 coordinate 168,470,537, forward strand.
TTTTAATTTTTTCCTTTTTTAGTTGTAGCTCCACTATAATAGAACTGTATTTGTCTGTTATAATGATCAGTCTAAATCGAATATGGGATTTTTTTTATAAATATAGCTGCGCCTCCGCGCCCTGATTATCTACAGTAAAAATAACCACCATACCCATTTGGCGTGTGTAACGCCTCTTCATTTTGGTATATCCATACTTCGTTTAAAATAAAGATGTCAATATCATTCCCGGAAGAAAGATAGAAATTTATGTCATCGATCTTGTTCCGAATGCTTCTGATGTTTGTATATGCAATATTTAAGCTTTCAGCTTCATTGATGGTACTTGAATTAATAATATAATTAGTTTTTTTTTTGGTTTATCAAAATCAACTTTTTTAATTCTGGGCATTGAAAACTGTCAGCACAGGTCTGGACATGTAAATGTTTTTTAATGGAGCAATTTGCGCATTTTATTGATGTTGCAGTGCATGTATTGGTCCGATGGTTCCCGGCACACTTCGCACATGATTCTTCCTTTGTTGTCTTACGAGGATTGATCCAAAAGTACTGAGAATCGGCTATTTCCAGTTAGCATAAAATTCAAAAAAATATTTTTTTTACTACCTCATATATCCACTAAGTGAGCATAAAAAACATATAAATAGGCCACGGTTCCAGGGAGGTACATTCATTTGAATACGAACCGTCGAAGAGAGAACATCAAAATGGAGAAAAACAAAATTAGAGCTGTCATTAAGTACCTGTGTTTGAAAAAAAAATGTCTACCAAAGACATAGACATTGACTTAGTGAAAACATTAGGTGACTCTGCTCCTCCATATTCCACTATTGCACGCTGGGCCAAGGACGTTAATCGGTGAAGAACATTCACTGAAGATGAACACCGCGAGGGACGTCCATCCACGTCCCTCACTGAAGACAAAGTGAAAAAAGTTGAAGATGTCGTGTTGGCAAATCAAAAAGTGACCATCAGGCATGTAGCTGAGATCACAGGGATCTTGTATGGCAGTGTTCAAAGAATCGTTGCCAACGAATTACATATGAAGAAGGTCTCTGTGCGTTGAATGCCGAGAATATTAACCGACGAGCAAAAGAAGAAACGAATCGACATTTCGAAGGTGAATCTCGAAAAGTTCCAGGTATATCAGGATAATTTTTTGCCACGTTTCGTGACCATGGACGAGACCTGTATTCATCATTTTGATCCAGAAACCAAACAGAAATCGATGACCTGGAACCGACCCTCTTCGCCGACGCCGAAGAAATTCAAGTTCGGCAACGAAGGTTATGGCACCAGTTTTTTGGGACGCTGAAGAAATTATTATGGTGGGATATTTAGAAAAGGGAGCGACTATATCAGTCTCTCACTACGCAGACCAAATAAGAAGATTGCGGGAGGCAATTAAGGAAAAAAGACGCGGCAAACTACGAGAAGGAGTGCCGTTTTATCAAGACAACGCACCGACTCAGAAGGCTGCAGTTGCGATGGCTGCAACTCACGAAACAGGTTTCGAACTGCTTGAACATCTGTCGTATTCGCCAGATCTAGCTTTCAGTGACTTCTACCTGTTTCGTTGGCTCAAGGAACACCTTCGGGGCAAGAAATTTGAAGATGATAGCAAAATGATGGCCGCTGGTGAGACGTTTTGGAAGAGAAGAAGCAAATAATTTTTTTTCTAAGGGTATACTTGGTTTGAAAAAAAAGATTGACTGAATGTTTGAACTTGTCAGGAGACTATGTTGGAAAATAAATATTTGTTTAAAGGTTAATCAGCTTGGTTTACATTGATTATCATTACTTCTGGATCAACCCTCATATAGATGTAGCCTTGGCATTTGAAGCATCGCATGATTTTGTGTCTTCATCAATATAATAGGATCCAAAGTCAATATTTATGTGAAAGTCTTCCATTTACTTCGATAAAGGCAATCGATTTTTCCGATTTCAAAGTTTGCCTTGTGTAGATAACTTCAAATCTTCGTTAGTGCCAATCGAATGATGACTCAATATTTCATCCTTCAACTCTTGTATGGTAAATTTTCTATCCAACTCCTTAATTATTAAGCGAGGCAATCTCTGTTTGGTCGCTCGAACATCATGATCATTTCCCAGGGTTTCTTGCACGTTTTTTAAATAACACTTCAGTGTTTGCCTGGGTATCAGATATAATAAAATGCCCCCATCACGCCAGAAGTTTCGTAAAATGAACTGGGGTTTTTAGTTTTACTGGCTTGATGTTGGACAACTCGCGTCCTGGTTCTTCTTAGGCTTGATAATGATCCCCTTATTGAATTTGTTCTTGTTTTCAACGTTACCCGATCTAGTTTTAACAATTACAGCGTATGAAAGCGGCGCAGCTTCTTTTGAGACTGTACTTGACAACTTATCGATTTTGGTTTTTATATCGAGCATCATTTTACTATCCTCTTTAACGAATTTCCTGGCTATTTTTTGTTTACAGTTCTAGCGGCTTAATCAACGATCAGATCAGCATTGCAATGGAAACCAAAGAACACTTACTGTCACAACGACATTCATTCAAGCGTTTGCAGACACGTTTCAATGATATGTCAAATCGTTTCCCTCTTATATCGAGGTATATATTTCCAATTTCCAAAACGAAGCTTCCATATTTTCATCTTTATTTTGTGCTCGTTACAGCTTAATGCAACGAATCAACATACGAAAAAGAAGAGATTCATTGATTATCGGTGGTGTCATTGCAGTTTGTACCATTCTATTACTATTGTACGCTTTTCACTAATAACACAAAGGATTCCGTGCAGTTTTATGTTTTCTGTCCGGTATGAGTAAAACAGGTGATTAGCCGTTTTCTAAACTAGATGAAAGTTGTTATATTTTTAGATGGTAGTGTTGAAAAGTGTATGGTATATGAAATTTAAATAAAATAAATATGCATTGATATGTGATAAAAACGATCATATGATAAACCAATAAAATATGAAAATATATTTAAATAAATTGAAACGCAAGAATGTTGTTTCAATTCAAATGAAAGATTACAAAAAAGATAGTCAAGTTTTTAAACGCTTGTTTTTGGCTGTGGAATGTAGCAGGTGTGGTTCTAGAAAACGTGTTCTAGGAATAATTTGAGCTTGTCGTTTTTTGTTGAACGACAAATAAAATGTGTATTTATATTTTTGAAAAGTCCTATACTTTCCTTTTTAGCATGCTTTACATTGTCGGCATTGGAAAATTTATTTAATAATTTATTTAGGTGTTTCTTGACAGCATTTTCTCTAAATATGTTATTAATATAAATAAAATTCATCACTTACACCTCATTATTCCTAGCCTTTTTTAGAAATTCTGTACAGAAAGTTACGCATTGCTGATAACACTTTTCAAAACCTTCAGACCCGGAATCCTGCAACAAAAATTTTAAACACAATTCATAGTTTACATTCTCGAAAAAAAAGTGAAACTTACGTAATACGGATCCCTGATAATTATGTTCTCCTTTTCAGAGCCAAAATCACCCAGAAGCAGAACTTTTGCACGAGCATTCGAAGGCTTCATGCCATTCAAATCTTCAATATTCTCCTCATCCATTCCAAATATGTAGTCGAATTTTTCAAAATCCTCTTCACTTATTTGTCTGGCTATGTTCGCATAGGACAGGCCATGATTTAACATGGTCTTTAAAGCACGATCCTCAGGACATAGGCCGACATTCCATGAGGCAATTGCAGCACTATCTACTTCCCATTCCGTAGCGACACCTGCTTTGTTAACAATATCTTGAAAAACGGCTTCGGCAATCGGTGATCGGCAACTGTTGCCTATAAGATGATATAGGAGGTAAGTAGCTAGTTGTTTAAGGTAGATTTTATTTGCTTACCTACCCAGACAGACCATTAAAACTTTTCGTTTACGATCGCCCATTGTATGTTATTTTTATACTGGTGTTGCGAAATAATATATATTATTTATATTCGATATGATGAAAAGTCGCACAGCAACACAAAATTGAATACAAAGAAATGTCATATTCAGTTTTAGGTTAGATGGGAACCATAAGCTGAGAAGCCTTCTTGGTTCATGGGTAGGACAGGAACACCGTTGGCGTGGTGATTGTGTACTATGGTATTGTTTTCGTCTAGTAGTGTTATCCTTAATAATAATAATGTCGAATCTACACCATGGTGGTATCGAAAATCGATGGCTGATGCGTACCGTCTTGAGCCAACCCAATACTCGTCAAACAGGATTTGGTATAGAAAATTTTTTTTGCAATAACTTAATTAAACTGCTACCGTCGTATTTTTTTTTTTTTTTTTTTTTGTTAACTGGTTCACTCCAACGAAGAACCGGGGTTGGCCTTATCCAAATAGGTATTGGCCATCGGGTTCGTCTGATTTGTTATCCAGTTTCTACTGCTGCATACTTGCCCAGGGATTCCATTAGGAGAGGATGTGGGTGGTATGGGAGTTTGATTATAGCGATAATTGTGTGTGAACTTATTATGATTTATATAAATAGTATAGTGGTAAACGCTACTCCACTGGTTATGTATTAATTGTATTAAATTGATTAAAAACTTAAATTTTAGTTTATTCTAATTTTAAGTTAGTCAGAGAAGCGTCTTTCGCTTAATAATAAAGTATTTAATGTATTGTGCCTTCATATTTAGAAGAAACATTCAATTATATCACTTACTCTAAGTGATGTTTGGTAGACACTATTGATGCTAGAACTAATAGGCTTGAATGCCCTGAAATGATTAAAATTAAAGATTAAGTTTGAGTGTTCTATCTTACAGCTAATAATTCTGTGTGCATTGCATTTATTTACCTATTATATTTATTGACTTAGCGATAATTATAAATAATCACAGGAACATTAAATCATTCAGAAACGTTTATTATGGATGCTATGATCCTGTGAGAAAAGTATTTTAAATGAGTCATATTCCAAATTTAGTTGTCGCTGTCTTTCAGCTTAAGCTGACTTATCTATTTCTAATATATTTTTCTAATCTAATTCTTATCTAATATATTTGTCTATTGCTAATTCTAACCCAAATATCTATTCTGTTTCTTAATAGCTAGTTAAGGAAAGTTCTAGGCTGTGAGTTATAAGTATATCTTTCCTTTCTCTATGAATGCTAATTCTAATAAATTGCTTTAAATACGCAGTTATATCTTGAAAACAAGTCCTGTCCCCTCCTTAGATGTCCCAGCTTTGTGCACTCAAAGACTATGGTTTAACGTATCTTCCTCCCTACACCACTCACAGAAAGGATCACTTCTGACTGATTTTGAAAAGTCTCTGGTTATTGTATGCTATTTGCTGCTTTGATATAGTTACTTTTGGTATTGGAGTTTTTGAACCAGGTCGTGTCTCTGAAGACAAAGCCTGCTTCAAACTATGGGCATCTCATAATACTCTGAGCTTTGTTCTGGTACTCCATTTGCCAAGCACTATTAATTTCATTCCAGATGTTTGATTGTGTGTCATTTTGCGTAAGTGGGAGTGGCATGGGAATTCCATTCAAAACCGCTTCTTTCGCAGCCATATCTACTAGATCGATTATTGGAATATTTTTTTGTTCTGGTACCCAGTGGATTCTGACTATAGTGTCATGATTTTGATGAAGAATCAACCATATATTTTGAAAGATTTGATTTCTAGTTCCTGGTTTGTCTAGTTGGTCACACGCACAGTTGCTATCGGAGAGCATCGTGATTTTGTCCCAGCCTAGGTTGACTGCAGTTTCCAGAGTCCCCATTATCGCGGCTATTTTGCAATTAAAGACAGAAGTATAACTTGGAAGAGAGAAACGAAACTGACTCAGGTCAGCCTCTACTATAGATGCACACCCTGATCCCAGGCTGAACTTAGCTCAAAAGGTTATTGAATCTAGATCAGAATAAAATATTCGGTTGGTTTCTTGTACTTGATCGAAAATAAACTCTAATATTTAATGTTTCATCTGTAGGGTTCTGTTGTTGAAAGAAATTGGAGAATTTTTTAAGAATAAAGCCATAATTTGACGTAGGGATGTTTTGAGCTTTCTGGTAAACTAAGGGACAATTATCCTTTGCGTTGAGAATTTCTTTTAAAGTTGCCCATAGAGCTCTGTAAAAAGTCGGATGTTCATTTGCCATGGTAAATGCTATGATTGTAGTGGTTTGTGTGGATCTGCCCAGACATTTTTTTGTTACTATTGGAGAAATATTTACCGAGATATTTTATGTTATAAGTTATAGACGGAAGCCTCGTATAATTTTTGTTTAAAGCAGAATATTGTTTTTACATTTTGTCGGATTTGCTTTAAGTTTAAGGTTTGAACAATTTTCTGAAAATATGTTGATTGCGGATTGTAGGATTTGACTGCAATATATTGTGTCCTTGTGAGTAATAATAATAAGAAAATCATCAGCATACTGCAGAAGCTCAGAGGCCAGTAGGTTCAGACCATGAAATGATTAATAATAATAATAATAGAAATTTTATTCATTAAATTGTACATAGATAACTTAACTAAAAGGATATTTAACTTTAAAGAACTTATACTTAGCGGCTATCCTATTTTGGCAATTCAATAATGATAATGATGATTCAATAATGATAATGATGATTCAATAAGAGCCATTGGGTTTTAATTTTTATTGTTTTTTATCATTCATTAATTTTCCGATTTACACTTATTAACTATTACCCAGATAGTACAATACCTGGGGTTGACTTAGCAATAAAGTACTTAAATACTAACTTAATTTACTAAACTAAATCTAGCTTAAGTCTAAATACAACTAGCTTAGCCTACTTAGACCTAAACTTAACCTAGGTCTTAACTATGACCATGAAATGATCTAGTTTATAGGTTAAATAATAGGGGACTAAGAACATCACCCTGCTGTAGACCATTCTTGATATAAACGCCATCTTCCCCCAACCAGATTGACCTTTTAGAAAATAAATTAATTATCCAATAATTGATATTCTCAGGGACAAAGGTTGTTATGTAGAGTTTTAATGTCCATTCCCTCATACGCATTCTCTAAGTCAAGCATAGCAAGCATTAGAGTGTTCTTTTGCTATATCCAGGTGATTTAGGCATGAGTTTACAGATTTACCTGAAGTGTAGGCATATGAGTTTTGAGGGAGTTTTGAGGTCATTGATGCATATGAGTTAAATATATTTCTAATCATGGTGTTGATTATTTTAATAAGAACATTGATCAGAGAAATAGGTCTAAAGCTACTGATTTCTCCTGGGTCTTTGTCTGGTTTGAGAATTGGAACTATTTTTATTTTAAGGCATTCATCTAGGTTATTTCTGTTATTGGCGAGCTTATTAAGAGCGTTCACGCAATTTTGTTTGCTAACCTCGTTCATATGCTTAGTGTTGTCGTAGGAAATGCCGTCTCGACCCGGCACTGACCTTTTTTGTGTGTAGTAATGGCCTGCTTGAATTCGTCTATTGAAAAGATTAAAGGTATGTTTGGAATAGTGAGAAGGTCAGATTACTAGTTGCTTTGAATACTTTTGTTTTAATAAGGTTTAGAAAGTCAAGGTTATTTGCTGTATTCCACCACATTGATCTACTGATTTAGTCCTTGTTTTTGAAGTTATTAATTAATTTCCAGAATTTTTTTCATTTCCCTTGGTAGCTACATCAACTAGGATCTAATTCCAAGCCTTCTTCTCCTCCTCCTTGACTGCATTGCACCAATCTTCTTTAACTTGACATATAAGTTTGAAAACATGAGCAAATCTGATCACTTGGAAAATCCTTGTAAGACTTCTTTTAAGGATCCGTTTTTGTTTTTGTGACTTATTCCACCAGCTTTTCGGGGTGTGTTTCAGATTCAGACAGTTAATTGAGCATTTATCTTTGAGGTTCTTCATATTTGTAGTAATACTTTCTAGATTATCAATGAAGTTGTGTTGAGCAATGTCGTTATTTAATTTAGAGGAATTTAATCAGATTTTTCTTTCTATTATTGTTTTAAGTTCGAAGGAGAAGATAATGGGCATATGTCCACTATTACTTATATCATTGGAATATGTTTCCCACTTAATATTCTTTTTTTGATTGGTTGAAAAAAGTTAGGTCCGGGACTGAGGAAAATTTGTGCATCCCTCGTGAATATAAGTGTGTGTATAACCTTTGTTAATGCAATGAAGTTTTAAGGCTTTTGCCACTTTAGTAAGAATGTTTCCTTTTTTGTTGTTTTTATTGTCACCCCATTGCTTATTTCTTGCATTGAAGTCTCCGCATATTATAACTAGATGTTTAGAATATAATTGAACCATTTTTCTAGTTTTACTTTAAAGTAATCGTTATCTAGGTTTGGAGGGCAATATATAGAACACACTATCACTTGTTTATTTGGATTGGTAGTTTTTACAGTGGTTATTTCTAGTTTTGAATTTATTTTTATTTGAGTGAAATTTAGAGATTTTTTTTGGTGAGTATTGCAATACCACCTCCTAGATTATTTAACCTACTTTTGTATCCTAAGTTATAACCATTAATTAGTCTAGAGTTATTAAATGTAGAATCCGTAAATGTTTCGGCTAAACATGGAATGTCTAAAATGGAATTGTTTTTGTGGGATAAGTGATTTCGTAAGTATGCACTGATTCTCATCAGACATCAGGTCATAATGCATACTTGACTGATGTGACCACTTGCAGTGAGAGATTATTAATTACTACTTAGTTAAAAAAATTTCAATTTGAATCATCCCACAAAAACAATTTCACTTGAAGCTGCTATCGGAGGCTTATTCCGCAAAACGATCCAGTTTCCCGTATCAAATATTCTCTGCTTTGATAAGTATTAGAGACGATATAATTTGTTTATGCATTTTGTATTAATCAATTGTATCGACAGTAAATCGACACGAAACATCACATAGCCTAACAACTGATAAACATTTCGCAGAGAATTTTTCCAACTATACTGCACGCACCGCATTATGTTCACTAGCACTGTTCCGCAGATCTGACTTTATTTTCAATTCACTCACTTTAACTCAGGCTTTAACCAATTGATTGCAATTAATTGTAGTACGCGAACAGACCTAATTGTAGTACTCGAACAGTCCTCTATTCTCAATTGGCGCTGAATTTCCCCATGAGGATTTTTCCCTTAAATGTCCCACAAAACTTCAATCGCATCACATACCAATCTGGCAGCGCTAGTCTAGACATTTATTTATTCCGCTCACAGTCCCAAGAATGTTGACAGTTCAGCTAGCTGTGGTGCGATTCGATGAGTCGGTAGAATAAGTACAAAAGAACGTGGTAAATAAATTCATACAGTGAAAATAAGTACAGAAATATGATCTAACGAAATAGGTATTTTAAAAATGAATACGGTAAGTTGTTAAAAACCTGCACAGAATACATGATACGTAAATTCATCTTCACGTACAGATGTAAACAATCTCACTAGATACATTACCTAACATAATATAGTTTCATTCCTTTCTTTGGTTTTAGATTAAATTTGACCACAATGTTATGCACTACATGTCAGCACGAATTTATTGGCGTATCGATCGTGCTATAAGCAGAACTATTCAAACAAGTTCATACAGTGCCCGAGAGAATGTAGCAATATCTCGTCAAACAAAGATATTTCAGAAACTTCTTGGTAACCGTGAGAGCGGTAGTAAAAAACGGTGGTATCCAAGTGAGCAGTCGAATCAAGTGCAAATTACTAGCCTGCAAGATATTGGGAAAACGCGAGGAAAACAAGGCAAAAATGCATCGCGACGAATAAACGTTTTAAATAAGTTATTCATGCACCACATTACGGATCAACTAGCTACAGGGTCACTCTCTGAAGAAATCCTAGGCAAGGGATTAGAGATCAGTCGTGTGAAGGTCAGCCCAGATTTTCAAGGAGTTGCCGTGTATTGGATCGCAAGGGGAGGGGCATTCAATGATTCCGAGATTGAGAAAGCGCTTCATCGCTGCTCGGGCGTATTGCGCCATGAACTGTCACAATTGAGGCTGATGGGCGAAGTTCCAAGAATTCATTTTGTCAAAGACAAAACTTATTTGAATTTGATTGAAGTAGAAGATATGTTAAATCAATGCGACCTCGGTGATGATTATGAGATGACAGCAAGCATCGCAGATCGAGTTCAAGAGGAGTTAGGACTAAGTAGCGTGAAGACAGATACAGACGACTTACCGGTGATGAGGCATGATGTATTTGGACTGGATCACAAGCAAATAATGTCCGGGATTCTAGCGAGAATGAAGAAGTCCAAGGATGCATGGAACACTTATAACGCGACTGATGCCAAGGATACATTGCAGGCTACTGAAGATAAATCGCCAACGCCCAGGTTGGATGCCATGAGACTGAAATTGGATGAAGCCAACGCTCGCGAAGAGAAATTCCAAAAATTCTTAAGCGAACGCAATCAAAAGAAAATCACACCCGATAGGAAGAAACCGCTACCGGTCTTTCAGGAAAATCAGCTAGATTACGACGAGCAATACTTCCAGGACATGAAGGATGATGGAGACTTCATCGAAGAGTACGAGATGAAGAAGCACTAACAAAATGTATTTTCGTGATAAGTGTGCATGTCGTATAAACCAGTTGAAGAATTCTAGTAGTGTTTGATGTGAGGTGAACTGGGTTGACTGCCCCTTTAGGTTTGCTTCACTCTGATAACATATCACGGACAGATTAGTTTCAACACAGTGCTGTTTCCTCTTAGAAAACTATACTAATACTGAACACCTAGATGAAACGTCTTAAATGCATTAGAAACTCATATGAATTGTGTGTAAAAACAGTTTTTTATTTCACAGAAATAAAAACTTTGTACAGTAATGCGACCAGGTGTTTCGCTGGGCAATGTCTAAACGCTGTGTTGGCAACATTGCAGCCGTCCAAAGTTTTGTGTGGTTTATCTGAAAGCAAAAAACAATACACATTACAAATAAGTCCCGTTTTTAAAATTGAAAATGTGCACGGAGTTTTTATCAGTTAAATTTCTCTGTCATCATCTTCTTCAGGCGAAAGATGGTGTTGAATAATTTCATCATTGAAAGCATTTGTCGCCTCCAAGAAACTACAACTCACCTGTTTCAGCATAATCATCAGCTTATTCGAAAAGACCGAAGCCCATGTCTTCCTCTTCTTCTTCCGACTCCTCTTTCTTTTCTTCTTTCTTCTTCTCCTCGGCGGCCGGAGCTGCGGCTGCTGGTGCAGCAGCAGCTGCAGCAGGAGCACCACCAACCGGCATCGATGAGAGCTTCTCGCGACCTTGTTCGATCAACTCTTCGATGTTCTTGCCCTTCAACTCATTTACCACCTTCGAAAGACGTTCGGAGTCGGCTTCAATTCCAACTGAGCTCAGGATCTTCTCGAGATCGCCGGTGGATGGCGAGTTGTTTCCACCAAGAACAGCCAACAAATATGCAGCCACGTAACGCATTCTGAAATAGAATATGTATGAATTACTTGGCTCCCATACAAAAACGCGGTAGCGGCAAAACAGTCTAGTTCATCTCATAGACATGGGAAGATGAACGTCGACTTTGAAATCACAGTATATCCCTTCCATCTATATGCTATTGGCGCAAATTCTACTTTAGTTCGAACAATCAATTTGTGTAGTTCCCATTAGGTAGTTTATAACAAGTGGAACTTACTTTTAAGTCCTTTAAATCGACACGAAACGTGTACAGCACAATCTAGTGAACTTCGCGTCTTGAAATACTTCACGCAAGAGAACTGACAGCAGCACAGTACTGCCATACGTAACTTCCGTCGGGCAATTTCTGAATGGGGAATTCCAAGGGATATTTGGAATGTAGTGCCCGGTAAATTTGAATCCGGAGAAGTTTCTGTTTGAATCCCGTACACATCGATCTACGCAAGATAATTGTATCGAAATGATATTTTAAAATCATAAAAAAGAAGAAAATTAAAGTGTGATACGTTTAGGCAATCCAGATTGCCTCTCTTGGAAAGAAATCATTATGAAGTAATTCGAGTAGCGCGAATTCGAAAATCCACCGATAATCTTAGGTCTGTTCGCGTACTTGAATCTATGATAATATATTAAAATAGATTCGCAGCAAATCGTTTTTGTACACTTGCTGCAAGCAAAATTTTACACATGAAGCCAGCTGCAAAAATCTGTTGCTGCTGCAGTACGCGAACAGACTTGTAATGTTACTGCAAACTAAAAAAAAGATGTTCGAAACTCTGAATTTTCGAAATTCCTCTAGTCTATTGCTTATGTCAAGCTTGTCAGTGGTTTGGTCAGTGCAGTAGTAGTTGTCGGCGGATCATTTCGGATCGGGTCTGTTTGTCATCGGACGTATCCGTGCTCGGTTTGTGCTTCGACGATGACCAATAACGTAACACGCCGCTGACCGTAAAATATTTCACTTTAGCGGCTGGATTGTACTTCAGTGCATGTGTAGTGTGATTAATAATCGATTGACGTGAAATTTCGTTTAGTTCGAATAGCAAGAAAGCACCAATATAGCCGCTTCTTTGTTGGATGTCCATCGGAATAGTCGCGCAAGGGAGTGTTTGTAGTGGTTATTGAGTAGCTGTGGGAGGGGAGTATTTATCAGGCTGCCAACATAAAGTGGCTGTCAGTTGCGAGGAAAATGTACTAGACGACTTCGAATTCGGAAGTGATATTTCGAGCAGTCAGCAGCAGTCCAATTGGAAGAGTGAGCTTTTCGTGAGAACTTGCAACGCCCGTCGTCGGTCGAGTCGACATCGACTGCGGCCGTGTTTTTTTCCATCTATTCGAGACAACTACGGAACGGTCGCGACGGGGCCCAATAAATTTGTGTCGAAGGTTTTCCTCGGATAAATTATAAGATCGGGCGTAAAAACATCGCGCTCGACGTTCCGGCCAGTGAGGGCGGGCCGAAATCGTTAATCTAGCCACCATGGAGTCTTTAATTCCGATCGTCAATAAGCTCCAAGATGCCTTCACCCAACTGGGAGTTCATATGCAACTCGATTTGCCACAAATCGCAGTTGTGGGCGGACAATCGGCCGGAAAGAGTTCAGTTTTGGAGAATTTCGTTGGGAAGTAAGTGTTTTGAATGACTCATAATAATTTTTAAAGAATTGAGATGAAGTAAATTTTGGTAGCTGGTATTGAAGTTTTGGTTGGCTTTTGGAAAAATGTTGGTGAGAACTTGGGAAAAATCAATGCTGAAAGTCGTTTAATCGAACCGATGGCTGTCTCCCCTTTTCGTGCTCTCTCGTTTTGAAGTTGCTCGATTGGGAGAATCGATGCTGGTTGGGAAGAGAGAGTTTATCGTGTTTTTCATGAAAAGTAGTGGGATAGACTGAGGGACGCAATTGGTTGGTTTGGGGGTGTACAATAAGAGCACGAAAGAAGTGTCAAAGTTTGACATATTCGTTACGATTTCATATGATTCATTCATGTTTCTTGTTGTTTCTTGTAATGGTAAAATGAGACTGGACTTGTACATTGCAATTATGTATAGTTGCTGCGTTTGGAAATATGTTGTACTACGGGGGCACAGAGGCTTTCTATTGTTTCGCTTCGGCGCATTTCTAGTTTCAGCTGAATGCCATAAATTCTCCCGATGGAATTTATGGAGACAAGGGTATCTGATAAGGAATTTGAAGAATATTATTTTTGAGCACATAGTAATTAAAGAGTAAAGATAGTTCTAAAACCTTGGTTTGGATGTCATATCTAGCATGTCTCACATAATTTGCTAATTATTTTTATCTATGCATTAGTCAGCGAGGTGATATCACAGACCATTAACTAAAATAAATAGAAGAAAACTATAATCGGTTTCTATAGGCTGAATACTGAAAAAAATGATCGTTTTTATTTGCTAGTTTTTTCTCTTTTCAGAGATAGTGGTTAGGTCAAGGTCATATTTGTAATAGTAGTGTCAATAAAAGTTTAACTATTATACTCATACAAGTTCGCAGTCTCATAAAAAATTAAAGTAAAAAAATGAAAAAAAAGGAATTATTTCAAATGTCTGGAAAATTTTTTCAATGACGTATTCTTCTATATAGATATGCATGAACGTATGTACAATATCCAGACTGAAATTATAGGCATGACATGTTCTGTTACGTAAGTTCCAATTCTTCCAATTCGTCTAAGGAAGAATGGCCTTATTCAAGTTTTTGGGCAACATTGGCATACACCTCCCCCTGCAAAATGATAAGACATCACTCAATTTTTCTAAGTTTTCAGAAATTGTAAAGAACGGTAAAATCTGAGTACCTGCATTATTGAAATTTCAATGGAAAAGAGATTCTATAATAACTCCTTTATGAGATTTTTTTAAGGTCCTTAATAATTGGCTGCTACAAAAGATAAGAAAGTTTTTAAAATATTGCGGTTTTCGAATTCCCTCTGGTGAGTTTGTATCGTGAAATATATAAGATACGATGGTTGCTTGTTTCAATAAATTGTTGTGAAGATTGTGTAACGGCCAATTTGCTCTAATAACGCGCCACGATTCGTTCTACGCACTAGCAAACGAAAATATTCTTCTTTAACCGTTACCACACCAGTTCCTTGTCTCGCCTTCTGTATCAACCAGACTAACCTGCCATCCTCGATCAGGACCCGGACGCCGAGCGAAAACAGTCAGGCACTCGCCATATCCAGCCTACCATCATGTTGCATGGGATTATCCCATGCATGCTCACACATCTGTTTAACATACCTGGGCTTGCCGACGGGTTTCACCTCTTTGTCCTTTTTTTTGCTCTTTAATCCCAGCGACACCGAGGCCAGGAGAAGACTGAGTCTTATGCCCGATTTATACATTGGGACGAGCGTCTCGTGTACAAAAGTCAACAAGACTCAACAAGACATTGGACGAGACTCCGCAAGACATAGGGTGAATTGTTTACTTAGGATATTGCACCAAGCAACACGGACCATGCACCATGGACCTTTCATAGGGTGAATTGTTTACTTAGGATATTGCACCATGCATCTTTCGACAGTTGTGAGCTGTTTTGTTCAGTTCAGTGAACGATGGCTGAGGTACAGGTTGTGGCTATTGCAACTGCCTGGTGTGCGTTGAGTTATTTCAATCTGGGACACGCAAAAACATGTTTGAAGTCCCGGCGAAAAATTCGAAAATGTGAATGAGCACATGCTACCCTCTCGAATCCCTTTGACTTGATGCATAAAACCGACTTCGCTTCCAGCGGCTTCGAGTCAGGACGAGACGGTCATAAACACTCAGGCACAGCAATAAAAGGATCATTATCCCTTCATAAAACAAACAAGAGCCGACGAGCAAACCATTTACACACGCGTGCTTGCCATGAAAAAAACAGCCGAGAATAGACAAGGAGACCATTTACACACAGACCTTGTCTACATTTGGCATTCCTCGGCGAGAATGTAAATTCGGCTTTAGTTTTAGGAATTTCGGACGACCCGACTATCACGGAAGGATTTCGCTTGGTTCATAACAATTGTGTCAAGGAAATAAACTTACGGAAGGAGAAATAAAAATAATATTTTTTGATAAAAGACAAATATCGCTAATATTATTAAAAAGAGTCGATGTGTAGTGATGAATTTGGTCAAAGATGCAGGGAAAAGGAAGATCGAACGCTGGCCACCCTATCAAAGTCAACGGAAAGAACGTGAAATTTTGTATATATCCTTCGTTCCACTCTTCCTTGCACGGCTTGTGTGCACCATCGCTTCCTCAAACACAACGGCCTAGTAAGGTCAATGCTCCTATAGTCGGCATTTTCCCAAGGTGGACAAACAAACTTTTTTTTTGTGGTTGATAGCTATCTATTTGATATGGAGGTTTGCAACGGGAAATGCCTCAAGTATCACTCGAAGGGATTGAATTAGATCATTCAAATTTGCTGGTTTTGTGTCGTAAACTTCCTGTTCGCAATAACTCCAAAAGAACAAAATCAGGCGTAGTAAAATCAGGAGAATTTGGGGGCCAACGATATGTAGTTATCAAAAAATTTTCGCGGTAATTCTGAATTTTGGAAGTTGTACCATCTTGTTGAAAACACACAGAGTTGAAAGGAATTCTCTTTCGGTGTAGTTCTGAATAGCATAACATATTTAAGAAACGGTCTCGGTACTTTTCTGTTATTCCCCCCCCCATTTTTTTTCACTTTTTGTTGTTGCAATGCTTCTAAAATTGATTAGAAAGTAGTAATTAACCAAAATTATGGTGGAAAAACACGTTTAAAAAAAGAAAAATTTTTAATTTTTTTTTAATTAATTTTTTAATTTAAAAATTAATTAAATTAATTTAAATTTGGAATTAATGTCACATAACAGTGAGAATAAATTGTGGTACTTTTCTGTTTTTTCCCCTCCATTTTTTTTAATTTTTTTTATGAAAACTGCTCGAAATGGGTTAAAAAGTGTTACTCCACAAAAATTGAGATGGGAAAATGCATTTAAAAAAAAAAAAAATTTCCGATTTTAAATATTTTTTCCATTTTTATGTGGCAGAATGAGTTTTTCAAAAGTTAATGTGTTGTTGGGGAGGCCTGCTGTAAAATAATTGTAAAATAAATTGTAAAATAATTGCTTAATTGTAAATTGCGTTGAAGCTTCGGAAAGGTAAGACGTCAAAAATAGAGCAAAATTTATTCTCACTGTTATGTGACATTAATGTAAAATTTAAATTAATTTAATTAATTTTTAAATTAAAAAATTAATTTAAAAAAAAATAAAAAAAAATAAAAAAATAAACGTGTTTTTCCATTATAATTTTGGTTAATTACTACTTTCTAATCAATTTTAGAAGCATTGCAACAACCAACTGTGAAAAAAATGGGGGGGGGGGGGGGGGAACAGAAAAGTACCACGGTCTCCATTGACCGCAACCGTAAGACCGTTTTGCGACAATGCAGCTTGATGAAACTGCACACCATACTGCGACTCGAAGTGGATGCAATTTCGTCTCATGGAGTTCTTGTGCGCTATATTCACTCCATATTCGACAATTTTGTTTATTGACATTGCCGTTTAGATCAAATTGATCATAAAAATGCAGTTCAAGATGTTTTCGACCTCGTCCATCATTTGATTATAATCACTATTGTTCTCCCAAAAACCGACAACTGACACTTTTGTTTGTCAATTTTCAGGAAATCCAATGAGAGCGATTTCGTACTTTTCATGAATTTCCCCCACCACATGAATCAGGAAAATTCAGTAAAATTCAGTGACTGAAAGTACGCGAACAGACCTATTACATTTTTTTTGAACATTTGTGTTACAGACGATGCTGTCAGGGAATGATTTTCGTTGCTTTGAGTAAGAAATGGTTGATATAATACTACAAAGAGGTGTATTACGTCTTTCCACATTTTTAAGTCACTCAAAGATAATTTCTTCGAAAATCAGTTTTCCAGCGGTTCTGATGCGCTAGGCTTTTTTTCAGTGTAGGTACTGTCCCAGATCTATGTATATTAATTGTATGCTCCAGAATTGGTTTATCCTTTCCAGGTTGTAAGAGAAGTGTGTCAGACAAGGACCAATTTGCCAGAAAGTTGAAGATGTTGGATGCTGTTCGTTTAAAATTGATCCCTATATTGATTAAAGGTTCCGGACTGATGTATTGTGATTGTTTTGTTACAATCCGACTATCCATTAAGGAGCCTTTTATAATCGATTCAAATTTCCTGCAAATGCCATTTTTTCCAAACTTTGGAGCAAAATTACGTGATCAATAGTGGCTGTGATGTTTCACGTATGCAGAAGAACCCCTCTTTTCCCCTAACAGTGTTCCTAGATTTTATCAAGAAGTCCGGAAAACTATGGTAGGCAGGGGGTAATGAGTACAATGGGTCTTTTGGCCTGAGTGCTTTGAAGTGCTAAAGCGCCTTTCCTCCACCCATACACACACACACACACACACACACACACACACACACACACACACACACACACCGAGTGCTTGTAATCTGGTACAGATCACAAGTGCGAAGTTCAGAAAGTAGCCTACAATGTCAGATCAGAAGCGCAAGTGGACTGAGTTTACGCTGAAGGAGAAGAAGGAGATCATCGATGTCGCGAAGAATGAGTCGAATCAGTCTAAGCTGGCCGGAGAAATAAGCAAAGAATGGGGCATCGAATTCAAGAGAAGCACCCTGAAGAGCATTCTCAGTAAGAAGGATGCGGCCATCAAAGTTGGAGTTTCATTGAAGCGCATGAAGCTAAAGCTGCAGTTACAATCAATGCAACACAACTTTGTTGCTCAACAAAATGAGTTTGAACCCATGAGAACGTATGAGAGCAGTTACAACTTTGTTGCGCAGCCAAGTTTGCTCATACCTCAAACTTGGGATGGCAACAACATTTTTGAAAATGTCCAATTCCACCTGTTCCTATGAGAGTCCGGGAAATGGGAAATGTCATATGTAAATGACAATCAGAATTTGTTTTTCTTTTGCTCATTTTTGCTCTGCAATATACGCTGCAGCTTTTAAAGGATCAAATTCTCACTGATATCACTTTCCGATACTGTAAAGGATCCATATTATCAAACAACAATTTCGTTAATATAGCCAGTGACAGATGACGGTAAATGTTGTGTTGCATTGATTGTAACTCGTTCCACCAACAAAACATGGCAGCAAATGTTGGTTGCATTGATTGTAACTCAAGCATAAGGCAAGCTCATAATGCGAAGGTAACAAGTAACAAGCAAGTGGGAAGAATCTGCCTGTCAGTGGGGATCTAATGTAGGAGAAGGCAATTAAACTGGCCGAGCTGATGCACCGCCCGAAATTCATGGCGAGCGATGGTTGGCTGGACAATTTTGAAAAACGCCAAGGCATCACGTTCAAGACAGCGCAGGGCGAAGCTGGAGCGGTAAATTCGCAATCTCTTATTGAGTGGCAACAACAGGTTCTCCGGCCCTAGCTCGGGCAGTTTTCCGCGGAAGACGTTTTCAACCTGGACGAAACTGAACTCTGTTGGCAGTTGCTTCCGAACAATACCATAGCTTTCAGGGGAGAACGGTGCACTGCAGGAAAAAAAGTAAGCAAAAAATCACTCTTTTGGTTGGAGCAAACATAGGCAGCAGCGAGAATTTACCTTTTCTGATGATCGGCAATTCCAAGAAACCTCCTGCGTTCAAGAACAAGTAGATTCCCGTGAAGTAAAAGGCTAATTCCAAGGCATGGATGACAGCAGAGATTTTCGAGGAAATGTTGTATGCGTGGGACTGCTCTGTCTCGATAACTTCACTGGTCACCCTCCCCATCTCCTATTGGTCAACATCCAAATGCTCTTCTTTCCGCCCAAGACGACAGCCAATTCTCAACCAATGGATCAAGGAATTATAGAGAATCTTAAGCAATTGTAGCGATTTAACAAATTGAGGGTTGCCTGGAGGCGCCACAAATGAACCGAAGTCCAGAAGAGGGCCTGCCAGGCAAGTAAAAGTGATGGCTGACCATCAAAAGGGAGCAAATACGCGTAGAGCTATCAAAGCAGCCTACCAGCACCCCTCGGGGTCGGATTAAAGGGTGCTCTGCTTATGTGGACCAGGAGTCTTCACGGCCATTTCTAGGGTACCCTGCTCCCGGGGCACTTCTTTTTTTATTGATTTGTCCCTCTTGGTGGTCAGCTATCCCTTTTACCTGCCTGGCAGGTCCTCTTCAGGGTTCATTTGAGGCGCCTCCAGGCAACCCTCAATTTGTTAAATATAAAATAAATAAATAAAAATAAATAAAATTAAAATTTCTTGGTTTCGTTCAATCCCAAAATATATGCTTTGATTCAGAAAAAGCAGTTCGTCGAGTCGATTTCACTCGGTACTATGCCACTTTTGCTCGGTCCCGCCGGGTGGCGTAGTAGCGAGATTTGACTGTATATGAATAAATCGATTTGATGTTGGATTGGAAGTGCCATTCAAATAACCCAATACATTTCGTGTTTGTTTAAGTAGTTGCCTTGTTAATATACTTTCCGAGAGTCGAAACAGATAAAAATCAATCGTAAAATTATGCATATAGCTTTCAATTAATAATGAAATATCAACCAACGCACCACTGTATCGGATTTTAACTGAAATGATTTTTACTCAAAAAGGACTTGAATTTATTGATCGCTTATTGAAATCTAGGTTAAAATATTATTGTAGGATGGTAATGAAACAATATTTTATGAATTTAATCAATTTCGGCTAGTATAATTTCCTACCTGGTAATAGAGTCTGTTCGTTTTTAACATTTTATTTTCGCTTCTAATAACATTGGAAAAAGCTGTAAGCTGTTCATCACTGAATATACTAATAATAAAAAAAGCTACACATTGAGAGTCCTGATGCTATGCATGATGAAGCGAGATATGTCGATGACCGACTTGTTTCTTTGAACAAACAAACATTTGCTCATAGTAGGCAACATTTACCGTAGATGAGATAATCTGAATCAATAATCAACGAACTCTACACGAGTAATCAGCTCGAAATTCTATTCTGATGATAAAGAAAGCACAACATACATACGACCTAGTCACATTCGTTATCAATTTCTAAAATTGAAGATAACGACTATTAATCACCGAGATATAGAGGAATAGATAACAGGTATGTTTAACTAGCCATTACAACGAGCAATATATATGTTTTCATAAGCCAGACTTGGAATTTCGCGGATATTATGTGTTTTATTTGACCATGTGATATTAACAAGGAGCATGGATATTACATTTGTTGTTGATTTTTATATACAACGTTGCAAAATGACGCTACGTACGCGATTACTCGTCTTGATAAACTACTAAAGATAAGATTCTTTTACACTTATGAATCATACACTGGTTGTTTTAGCGTTATCGTGAAATCTCTGACAGGTGTTAAATAGTTGACACACCAAATTTTTGCAGTTATTTTGGTTGTTGCAAAGCTATTAGCACGACTGTAAAATTATCAACTCATACGAAGTCTGCAACATGTTTGCCTTCGCTGATTTGATTAGAAGCTTAATTTGTTTGAAGAGAAGGCGCGGAATTTGTTTACTCAAACACTTCAACTTCTCTATAGTGAAGATTCTAAATCCATGGGAGTTGACTCATGTTCGGGACTAAAGTGTGCCATTCGAGCATCAAATATACACTGTGAGATTACGCTCGAAATATCAATACCTGTCGAGAAATGGGAATATATATTTAGCTTCTAAAAGAAAAATTGGTCTTTTAATAAAATCTTTTGTTTTGGAAACTAGAAAATTCAAATCAGGTTAATTGAATCATATTTTGGTTAAGTATGACAACATACAGATCAATGCCTGTTCATAGCGGAAAAAGGCTAACACTCATTTGTCAAACGCAGTGCGGCCTGGGTAGCGCAAAATGGTCTAACCCCTACGATGCTTTTGGCGGTGACAAGCGAGTAGTTGCTCTATAGGTGGTTGCTTGTACGCCATCGTCAGGTGTATCACTCGGCACAACCTACTTTTCGTCCACGGACTACTCTCGGGTCCTGTTTTGATCTACTTGATTGGCGATCTTGACATTCTGGAGTAGTGTTGGGTCGTCAGTCATATTGATATGTATTTGTATGAGTTACTCATTTTCAAATTTGAGGTGGTACAATGTCATACTTCAAATGAAGTGTCATGTTGCATTCCTTCAATTATCAGCGCCGCTGGCAGCCATACAGCCCCACCGCCGCCGCTACGGTAGGATAGAACATTTATGCTAAGTACTGGTTACGTTTTTTTTATAGATGGGGGATTTTTCATTATTGATTGTAGCATACTTCCACAAAAGATAAGATTTTCATATTTTGGAGAATGATTTAATAGAGTATGTAGTTTTTGAATTCGGCGTTAACTCAAAAATGAAAAAAAATGTAGGTAAAACGTTTATGCTAAGGAGAGCAGTACTGTTACTAATCTACTAAACAATTTCCCAAAAATGGTAGCTAATTACCACCAAATTTTTTGTTTAAGTATCGTGCAAATCAAACTCAAAACTAAACTCGCATGCATACATTTTCGCCTTGTACTGCAATCCTTGTGCCTCAACTATCACAAGTCAATCGCTTCAAAGTTGAGCAAAGCACATCAATATGACAAAAAATGAGGTGGTACAAATCAAACTCATACTATTCTAGCGTACATATATTTTCCATTGAGTATTACAATCGCTGCGCCTCAAAAGTCCCAAGTCAATCGCTTCGAAATTAACCAAAGCACCTCAATATGACAAAAAATGAGGTGGTACAAATCAAACTAGTCTCGCGTACATACATTTTCCATTGAGTATTACAATCGATGCGCCTCAAAAATCTCAAGTCAATCGCTTCGAAATTAACCAAAGCACCTCAATATGACAAAAAATAAGGTGGTACAAATCAAACTAGTCTCGCGTACATACATTTTCCATTGAGTATTACAATCGATGCGCCTCAAAAGTCTCAAGTCAATCGCTTCGAAATTAACCAAAGCATCTCAATATGACAAAAAATGAGGTGGTACAAATCAAACTAGTCTCGCGTACATACATTTTCCATTGAGTATTACAATCGATGCGCCTCAAAAGTCTCAAGTCAATCGCTTCGAAATTACCAAAGCACTTCAATATGACAAAAAATGAGGTGCGCCTCAAGTCAATCGCTTCACCTCAATATGACAAAAAAAATGAGTTGGTACAAATTTGAAGCTTGAGGTGATGTGACATTTTGTAGATGTGAATGGGACATTTGTCATGCATCTTGTATGAGTAACACAACACTATTCTGGAGCTCGTTGTGCTCTGACGCGGGCTAATTAACATAACATTATCATCTCTACCCTAATAAAACTGGCGGTTTATAGAAAAAGGGTCTTAGTTTCGTAGCTATTAAGTAGCTATTCAGTAGAGTTGGACTCCTGATTAGCACCCACCTGGCTCTGAGCGCTTGCTCCAATCAGGACTTGCGCCAACGCTCCTATGGCCTCTATGCTTTGCATCGATAACCATGGAATCGCTTTGGTAGCCAAGCATTCGAGCTTAGATCACGGATCAGAGTTTGTTCACAATAATATCGATGCTCCCGAAAAAATCAAAACATCAAAACCGAAACTTGTTTGACAGAAATCTGACGATTTTATTTCACTCTCGGCTTCGCTTATGTCAAGGAGAGGACTTACTCCTCAGCGGGGTGTCCTAATGATTGAGGAGAAGTGGTGGGAATGCGTAATCCACCGCCAACCGAAAGATATATAGCTGGAAAACCTGCCCCATAGTCTAAGGGTAGCTTGGTTGTTTCTCTGTCCACCAGTTCGGGAGAATTGGCTTCCAAACCTGGTCCGCGGACTCCAGAAAAACTTTATCTCTTGATATCAAATAGGGAAATGAGGTGTGATCTCCAGTAAGGGACTTTATAGCCTTTGAACTGTTGTTGAAAATGAAACTTCGAATGTCTGATTACATAAGAGCAATTTGATCGCTTCGCTAATCGCCAGCTCCTACGCCTGAAAGACAATGCAGTGGTCCGGTAGGCGCAAGAAAAGCTTAAACTTAAGGTTCGTAGAAAATATGCCACACCCTACTCTGTCATTAAGCCTGGAGCCATCGGTGGATATTTACACAGCATCAGAACTTAGCGATAGCCCTCTTGCCCAATCCTCTTTACATGGGTTCTGGTGTTTAATTCCCTGAGATGGTTGAGCAGCAGTATAATCGATATAGGCTGACGTAAAAATTCCCTGCAACCAAGATTTTAGCAAGACTCTGGTCTGTCACCAAAATTTAGTATTACCAAAATTCACCAAAATTTAGTATTACCGCTGTGCACCTCGCCTGTTACGAGACAAGCAGATCTTTAGGAAGCCAATGAAGCAGCACCAGGAGTACCTTCGTTGGAGTAGTATGGAGATCTCCTGTTATCAATAAGGCTGCTGACTAACGTAACTCCTCTATCATTTCCTGACTTATCGCCTAAGTATGGCTGGCCACCAAACTACTGCTCCGTAGAGCAGATTTTGTTCCACTACGCTAGTGCAAATCCAAAGGACGATACGAGGTTGCAGCACCCAGTTTGCTCCTATAGCCCTCAAAAACAAAGAAAAATGTCTGGAACTTATTCTGAATTCAAAGCTTCTATCGAAGGAGAATATGGGTAAAAGAGCACGCAAGGTATTGTTTGCTATTTGGCAAATACCTTTTTGAGCAAATTAAGGCAAAGAGCAATCAATGCTTTTGCGGGCTCTTTTACTCATATTCTCCTTCCACAGATACTTTGAAACCAGGATAAGTTCCAGACATTTTTCTTCGTTTTTGAGATTTATAGAAATTTTATTGAGCTCATAAAGTGCACTATTTCCGTTTTGTTTGCCCGCACTGTGGGTACACTATTACGAGAGAATATGTAAGAAATTATTTAATCTCTCTGCTAGGGGCTGTCACTACATTCAGTTTCACCAAATTTCGTTAGAAGCTCATTAACTGTTTAATTCTAGAGCAATGGAGACAACACTGTTTTGTGTTGTATCCGTATTTACTACTCGCGTGATGGTTGAGCTTCCCAGAGACGAATTTAACACCCGAGTAGCTGATTTGTACGTTCCACTAGCTGCTAATTTATATTCAGGTTCTAATTAGCACTTAACATTGCCTGAGAGCCCTCAAAATCGCTTCTCCCGATGTACAGAAATGAAACCAGCGTGGGTAAGCAGCGCTCTTTGGACAGATTTGTAATTCGTATAAGTAATACTGAGATCATTAAAGATGAATACAATTTTCGTTTTCTTCCAATTGCTAGGATTGCGCGGAAGCCTTACGCAAGCATTATATATGTCAATTAGCCAAGGAAATTCTGGTGAATGTTAGCCAGGATGATACCGTCTGTACGTAGTCATTTGAACGGGGTAAAAGAATGAACGGAAAGAAATAACATGAATCGACCTTGGATTCCTATTTGGCTCTTGAGATAAAGGTGAAAATCCCTCCTCTCTACCAGGAAAGTGAGTTTCTATCAAGACTCTAAGCGTCGCACAACTGCTTTGAGTCTAATTTCCATCGAATACTTGTATACAGCTGTCGGAGTGACAGAATTAAGACTTAGAAGTTTCTGGAGGCGATTGGCTTCATTCATACCTGGAATATTTGCCCACACAATACTTCGCAGCGACATTCTTGAATATAGCATTTAGAGAGTTAATGACCTTATTCAGGTGCTCCTGATTAGTGAACGCCGGAACGTGATCCAATTCAGTGTAGAAAGCTGATCGGAATCCGTCCCAATCAGTACTTGTTCTGTTTAGGCAAGGTGTTACTTCCTTACGTAGCAGTCCCCCCAGGGTAAATGCTATGCACATATGGTCTGACAGTGAACTTTCCTGCAGAACCCTTTATTTCTGCTAGAGGCTCGGAAGGTAGGTTGACTGTCAATATTTGCAGGGGCAATGTTGCTAGACATAATGAACTCATATAATGATTCACCTCTTTCGATGGTTCCTGTCCAGAATGACTTTGGCTTCACATAGACTGCAATAGCAACAATTGTTCTTATCACCGAAGTTTGAGAGTGCAAGGACATATATGGGCTCCTTGATGATGATGCTCGCTCTTGGTTTATCTAAAGTTTAAAGTGACAGTAGCCTGTACCTGTCGACTTCCAAACCCCAGATCCGGTCTTTAACTACCCATGGTTCTTGGATTGAAAGAACACAAACGTATAAATGATTTAGTGCAAAACCAATTTTATGAATAAATATAGTATGGTAAGCGAAAAAATTTCATATAAAACTATCATCTATTCACAGAGACTTTCTCCCGCGTGGATCTGGAATTGTAACTCGTCGGCCATTGATATTACAACTCATAAATGCCATCACAGGTAAAATGCATAAAAATACATATAACACTTTCTCTTTCATAATAACTAAACAAAATATACCTTCCCGTTATAGAGTCCGCTGAATTCCTGCACTGCAAAGGTAAAAAATTCGTCAACTTTGATGAAGTGCGTCAGGAAATCGAGGCAGAAACCGATCGGGTGACCGGCAGTAATAAGGGCATCTCAAACATACCGATCAATTTGCGTGTCTATTCTCCGCATGTCCTCAATTTGACATTGATCGATTTGCCGGGACTGACTAAAGTACCGATTGGTGATCAGCCAGCCGATATCGAACAGCAAATCAAGGGAATGATCTTTCAATTTATCAAGAAAGAAACATGCTTGATTCTAGCCGTAACACCGGCCAATACGGATCTGGCCAATTCCGATGCCCTGAAATTAGCCAAAGAAGTCGATCCGCAGGGAATTCGTACGATTGGTGTCATCACAAAACTCGATCTTATGGATGAAGGTACGGATGCTCGAGACATTCTCGAGAACAAGCTACTGCCATTACGGCGTGGCTATATCGGCGTAGTGAATCGGTCACAAAAAGATATCGACGGTAGGAAGGACATTCATGCTGCTATTGCGGCTGAAAGGAAATTCTTCCTGAGTCATCCATCTTATCGTCATATGGCTGATCGCTTGGGTACACCATATTTACAACGAGTATTAAATCAACAACTCACTAATCATATTCGTGATACGTTACCTGGTCTCCGTGATAAGTTGCAAAAGCAGATGCTGATGCTTGAGAAGGATGTCGAACAGTATAAACATTTTCGGCCGGATGATCCTAGTATTAAAACAAAGGCAATGTTGCAGTAAGTATGACGCAGTGAATGCTTTCGAAGTCACAAACTACAAGAATTCATTGAACGACTCTTTTTTTCCAGAATGATTCAACAGCTGCAGTCTGATTTTGAACGAACCATAGAAGGATCCGGTTCAGCCCTGGTTAACACAAACGAACTGTCGGGTGGTGCTAAAATCAACCGTATATTCCACGAAAGGTTATGTTCAAAATATTTTTTATGCTTTTGATAATTGCTTGCGTAACTTCAAACCAATTGGCTCAAATAGATTGGAAATATGAATAAGAATTTCGAAGGTTTTTCGAGCTATGAAAAATATTCTTTGACGACAGACAGGGCTGAAGTGAAAATTAAATTTTAAAACAATTCTTGAAATATTATTCGTAAGCCTTAAAGAAACAAAAAAAATGCTTTTAAACAACTCAAATAGCTCAAAAAACATTACAAGCATAAATAAACTGACAAACACAATCAAAGCACATCGAAATCAGAAAGAATACTTGACGATAAACTATATTGCGGTAAGGTGAACTGTTTTTCTCATTATTCAGTCAATATTCTTACACACATTTGTAACTTGCTCTCGTATGAAATATTGCTAGTTTTTTTATCACCTAAATAATTCAATTCATATTTATTCTTCGCCTTATTGCTACTTCTTACGATTACGATAATATTTTATTTCATTGAGCTTGATAGAAGTGAAAATCCTATGCTGTGTAGCCGAAAAATATCATGGACTTTGATATTCTATATATTTAAAGTGATCACAATATACATATAACTATATCAAATGAGCAGCGTGGATGCGAAAGAAATTTCTCCGAAAAGTTTTCACAATGTTCACTGGGGAAAGGTGGTAGCAATGGCTGCTGCTGCAATAACAGATGAACACTCAAAAATACCTTGTTCGACACCTTGTCTTTGGCGTAAAATCATGGAAAATGTGTGGTTTTTTGCTTGAGACAGGGGAATGTAAGGCATTTCTCAATTGATAACAATAATGAAAGCAGTCCTCCGCTGTTTTGTATATTTGGAATTTTTCGGATGTGTCAGATGTGTCTATTGGATCTATAGATTTGTGACGTTCTATTCAAACGTTTAACAAAATCGTTTAGGTGTCATATGAGCTAATGTCGGTTTTAGAACTGTGAACTAAAGATATAGATTGATTTAATATGGTCCATTTTTTTTAGCATTCAAAATCAAATATTTTACTTTGAAGACCCAGTTTTCATTTAGAAGCTAGATATATTTCTTGACAGATATCGATTTTTCGAAGGTAATCTGCCATCTTTCTCCGTGTCTATCTGTCTAATTATGATATAAACCAAACATCTTATTTAGATAGCCTACTTTTAAAAATATTAATATACTAATTACTTGAGTGTATTATTTATCATGCATATTAATCACGCTTTTCCCCACATTACAATTAGTTTTTTTATTACTAACCAAAAAATGACTGCTCAATGGTGCTGCATAGTTACCCTGTCGGCCGGCCCTCCAGGTTGGGGGTTGGGCGAGGCGCTGACAACGCATCCCCGTAAAAAAAATCAATTGTCACGGAACCAGGAGATCAGCCTCGGATCGGACTGACTAAACGGCAACGACTTCGGCAACGAAATATGGATTACTCCTTCGGATCTTGGAACGTTAGATCGCTATATAGAGCAGGGGCACTTCGAGAGCTTCTTAATGAGGCTTCAGCATTCAACATCAACATTTTGGCGATTCAAGAAACTAGATGGCTTGGCAGCGAAATTAATGAGATGCGAACGCACACATTGTTTACCAGCGGAAAAATTTCGGGAAGTCGAGAGTTTGGAGTTGCATTTATAGTAGACAATAAATTCAAACAATGCGTCACCAATTTCAAACCAATAAATGAGCGACTATGTGCGATCCGCATAAAAACAAAATTGTTTAATGTTTGGTTGGTGAACTGCCATGCTCCAACCGAAGACAAGGACGACGCAGTGAAGGACGACTTTTACAGCACCTTAGAACGCACCGTTGACGCACTGCCCTCGAATGACGTGAAAATTGTTCTAGGTGACTTCAATGCAAAAATCGGCCGCGAGAAGGCGCATAGAGGAACCACAGGAGGACACAGCCTTCATCCAATTACGAACGAAAACGGGCAGCGTCTGATTGACTTCGCAGCTAGCAGGAACCTTCTTGTAAGCTCAACATACTTCCCACATCGAGACATACATAAACGAACGTGGGCATCACCAGATGGTCGCACCTACAATCAAATAGACCACGTTCTCGTAGAAAAAAGGGTGGCCACCAGCATTCTTGATGTTCGAACACTACGTGGCGCGAACTGTGACTCCGATCATTACCTTATCAGAGCGAAATACCGATGTCGTATTTCGAGGTGTGAAAAGCACTCAAAATCACGAATTCCGAAATACGACCTAGAAAAACTCAAGGAAAACTCGGTAGCTACTACATACATGTCGACGCTCGAAAATCTACTCCAAGATATCCCTCTGTCGGGAGAACACGACGCAGATATCGAAACCATGTGGACAAAGGTAAAAGAAGGAATCAAAACAGTAGCAGAAAAGACCTTAGGACATAAACGCCAAAACCCTCGGAATGACTGGTTTGATAATGAGTGTCAAGATGCTATTAAAAAGAGAAATGAGGCTTACAAAGAGTTAATCCAACGACCAACACGCGCTAAAACCGAAAACTATAACATCCTCCGCCGACAGGCAAAAAAAATGTGTCGCCAAAAGAAACGCCAACTTACCAACAACAAGATCCAGAAACTGAACGAAAACATGACCTATAATGATCTACGAGCTGCGTATTCCTCAATCAAACAGCTACGCGAGGGATACAAACCGCGAACGAGCCTTTGTAAGGATGAAAGTGGATCCATCATCAGTAACTCGGTCGAGATTAAAGAAAGATGGGCACGGTATTTTAAACAGCTGCTTAATCCCGCGCCGACGACAAACTCAGCAGATCCAATTATCCCAGAAGCAGTTCAGGACATTTACATCTCTCCACCAACATTCGAAGAAGTTCAGGCAGCCATACGTTACCTTCGAATAAACAAAGCTCCGGGAATAGATGGAATACCTCCCGAATTACTCAGAAATGGTGGAACTCGTCTTTGCAACATTCTCCACCAATTAATATTAAAAATTTGGGCAGCAGAACAGTTGCCAAATGATTGGCGAAAAAGTATTATATGCCCCATTTACAAAAAGGGAGACAAATTAAGTTGCGAAAACTACAGAGGCATCGCTTTATTATGCTCGTCCTATAAAGTTTTGTCCAAAATTATTGAACGTAAAATGAAGCCCTTCTATGATAACATCATAGGAGAGTATCAAGGCGGCTTCAGGTCCGGACGATCTACGATAGATCAAATATTCTCAGTCAAACAGGTGCTTGAAAAATGCTGGGAGTATAATATCGACGTGCACCAGGTCTTCGTAGATTTCAAGCAAGCATACGATAGTGTAGACAGAAATACACTTTACCGAATCATGCTTGACTTGGGAATTCCAACAAAACTCGTCCGCATGTCTAAGGTGACAATGATGAACGCCGAATCTCAGGTCAAAGTCAACAGTGACCTATCCAACAGCTTCCACACCAACTCAGGCTTAAAGCAAGGAGATGGACTTGCCCCGATGCTATTCAACCTTGCTCTGGAACACGTCATCAGAAGAATACCAGCTGATACAACAGGCACACTACTGTTCAAGTCCACGCAAATAGTAGCATTTGCCGATGACGTCAACATTATGGCACGGACCATACCAGAAGCAAAGGAAGCTTTCCTAAGTTTGGAGTCAGAAGCCAAAAAAATAAATCTACGGGTCAACGAAGATAAAACCAAACTAATGACCCAAACAAGAAAAATGGCGCCAATCAGACAAAACTTGACCTTAGGAGACTACAACATCGAAAATGTAGATAGCTTCATCTACTTAGGAGTCCACCTTGATAAATCAGGCAGTGAAAAGGACGAAATTTTACGGCGAATAAATGCAGCAAACAAGGCGTACTATTCCATACTCCCCATAATCAAGTCTACGAACGTGCACAGGAATAATAAGCTTCGCATATACAAAACACTCGTTAAACCTGTGCTTCTCTATGGAAGCGAAGCCTGGACTTTGACTACGGACTCCGAAAAGGCGCTGGACGTATTTGAGCGCAAAGTGCTACGACGAATCTTTGGCCCCATACAAGAAGGGACAGAGTGGAGAATGCGATACAACAATGAGTTGTACCATATATACGACGACCCACCTGTATCCACATGCATTAAATTACGAAAATTACAATGGGCCGGCCACGTCGAAAGGATGGAGGCCAATAGACTACCTAAAAGAACGTTGGAAGGCAAAGCACAAGGGAAGCGTCCAGTTGGTAAGCCGAGGAAACGTTGGGAAGACACGATAGACGCAGACAGCAGGTCAATACTGGGGTTCAATAATTGGAGAACCAGGTCGCAGGATCGAGACGATTGGAGGCGAACATTACTGGAGGCCAAGGCCCGATTTGGGCTGTCGCGCCATCGATGATGAGTTACCCTGGTCGGTGTTTAGTCGTTAGGCTCTCGTATACATCTAGTTTTCGTAACTTATGTACATCCTTGAACACCTCAACTTTTTCTAATGCTATGTTGTGCTCCTCTAGTTCCTGCTTCATCATCATCATCGTGACACTACAGCCCGAATCGAGCCTTGGCCTC
Organism: Nemotelus pantherinus; assembly: GCA_963978885.1. Classification (NCBI taxonomy): domain Eukaryota; kingdom Metazoa; phylum Arthropoda; class Insecta; order Diptera; family Stratiomyidae; genus Nemotelus; species Nemotelus pantherinus. The sequence goes on from OZ022263.1 coordinate 168,501,914, forward strand.
CTTAATGTTTCGCCTCCATTCGTCACGGTTCAGTGACCACGTCCTCCAATTCGGTGCTCCCAAAAGCAATCTGCGGTCAGCATCTGTCGAATCCTCTCAGCGCTTGCGTGTCTTACCGACTGCACTGGCTCCGCTCGCTCGCCCCTTGAGAGACCGCTTGGGGATTCGATTGTCACTCATTCGTTTGACGTGGCCAGCCCATTGCAGTTTTTGGAATCGTATGACAGTAGAGACTTACTTCCGGCTCGTCATATATGGTATATGATAAATCAGAATATGATAAATCTGATTACAGGTGCAGCCGTTCGGGGATGTCCATGTCCTTTTGTGAATGTCGCGGTGCGGGAAGCACGTGGAACTTACGATGAGGTTTCTACTGCACACAAAGTCAACAAGTTGTTGTCCATTATCGTTGCAGAGATCGTGAAGACTAAATTAGCCGGTGGTTCCGCGATGTGTTTCCTCGTTCCCAACCTATGGATTTTCACTTCATTTGATGGCAGAGAATATAACTTTTCCAGAAGGTTATAGAAGTTATCTTTCACAGCCTCATCCTTATCTTCAGTGGAGGCATGAACGTTAATGAGCCAAACGTTAAAAAACTTTGCTCGAAAGATTCAAAATTGATTATTTGCTGTTTCATTTGTTTGTCCACGGTGAAGGCCACTCTAAATTCGTGACTTCCAGATAACTCCGCTTTTGAAGGTTGTGTACTATCTCATGTCCCTAATCTCAGCACCAAACAATTTCGTTTCCTGTACAGCGAGAATGTTTATTTTGTAGTGAGTGACTTGTTCCAGGAGGGCTTTGATGGCCCCCAGTCTGTACAGGGTTCGCACGTTCAAAGTTCCAATAGACTAATCCATATTTCGTTTGCGTGGTCGTTTCCGTTGATCCGATCCAAGTATGCGAGGCGAAGTATCAGGTTCCTGAATGAGTAAAATTTTACAAGAACGGGTTATTGGCCATTGTCTGGTTAATGTTCCCGATTGAAGGCGCGGAAAACTCGCCCTCACCCTCCTTCGTTGCAACATTCATGATCTGAGATTTCATGAAGACTTCCGGCACCCACCCGATGGGAAAATGTGAAAACACATCTTCGGAGAGGTCGAAGGTAGGACTCAGTAGCAGAGCTGTAGATGTTTCTAGCAGGCATTTCACGGGATTTCAATTGCTTCTTCAACCAACACCCGATGACGCCCCGTGGCCTATGCTGCCACTTGACTGCCCTAGTTCCTGCTTGTGTTCAGTTAATTCACATCCATCTTTTTGGATCCATGGGCACTGTTAATAGCTGGTGAATCATCGAGTTGTAGGGCGTCATTTTGTGTGAATTTCAATGATCAGACGTAAATGTTGTTGTTCGTTTATTTCGTGCCCTTCCAGTTGATATTGAACCCAACAGGACCATCTTTTCTGATCATCATCAATTCCAAGTAAGGCATTATTTTGTTGCTTTCGACTTTCGTTGAAAATTTGATATCTTTTATGCGCTTTGGTCAGCTTCGCCAAAGTTCTGCCAAAACATCTTTTTTTATGATATCCAGGATGTCGTCTACATACCTCATTCATAAACGGAGAAACAAAGCTTCTTCAGGAAGTTTCATTTCCAGTCTGTCATAAATATTTCACTCATCAGTGGTGATGAAGAATTTGTCATTGCGACACCTTTAAAAGCACTCATGCGAATTGAGAGAAGTTTCAAGTAGTCCTTAAGCCTTCTATTCCACTCCGGTGAATTATTTTTCTCTAGTAACCTTTTTTTGAAGAACACAAGTGCATGTTTTATTCCTGTATTGTTGCCATTCTTTTATTTATCACTAATTTTTCATAAGCCTTCGCTCCTTTGTTTCTTTGTGAATTTTCGGAAAGCGCTTATTTCTTGGTAGCGCTGGATTTCGTACCCGTAGCTTGTTGACTTCTCCAATAGTTTCCTTCACTTTCACTCGTTTGATATAGTGCGGTAAAGTATCTTTCCACTCGTTTGATAGAGTGCGGTAAAGTATCTTTCCGTTGTTGAGATTTTTCATGACTGATCGGTCATTTTCATCCTTGGCCATTGGAAACACAGCGTTTCCTTTATCTATTTTAATATAAAATACCGGTTTGGTAGTCAACTCTTTAAGACTGTCTGTGCCGTACCGGCGTTCCTCCTCTTACTACTTTCCTTTTGTCTAAGCTTTATCCTCTTCGGGAAGGTGTTACCACTGCTTCGATGTCTACCGCCAAGTCTTTTTGGAAATGTTGTTTCCTTGAAAGCATAATTCAGGCCTTGGCTAAGCAGCTCCGTTTGCTCTCCGGTAAATTGGATCGTGGACTTGCTCACATCATAGTTAAGGATAGTCTCTACGGCATTCTTTTCTTTTTTCCACTATCCTTTTCTTTCTTCTGGTATCCTTTTTTTTCTGGTATCCTTTTTTTTCTGGTATCCTTTCCTTTTGACTTTTTTTCTTTTTCACACTTCAATACCTATAATGTCCCCCTTTCTATTGGAGGTACATTCTGACTAATAAGTTCCGGGAATAATCAAATAAAACACAAGTTGCCAATTATTCATCCCAATTTCTAGAATTTCCTTCAAAATATGCTCCATCTGAAGCGATACGCTTCTTCCTACGAACAATCCAATCATATCCGGGATTGCCTTGAGTTCCTTCAAAGATTTCGTCTGTATGTCTTTAATGGAGCTAAAATGGGTTCCTCGAAGCGGCAATTTAAGGTTTGAGAACATGAAAAAATCACGATAATATTTGGTGTTTTATTCCAAATTTCGGCCACAAATGATGTCTTTGTCATGGTGCAAAACCATTGTTCTTCAAAAGATCTAATTTTTTTTACGAATGCTCTCTCTCGAACGCCTCAGAACACATAATTATTGCTTATTCACTGTTTGATCCTCCGGTAGAAATTTCGAGTGGAGTAAAAAAAACCTTAATTTTGGATCGACTTTGCCTCGTTTTTTGGGGGTTCGGCTCGTTTGGCATGCGCTATTTCTATGATTGCTGGCTGGTTTGCATATCATTTTCATAGACCCGAGTCTTATCACCCGTAATAACGCGTTCGGTAAATGTGGGGTCCAAATTCACTCGTTCTAACGTGTCTTCACACACTCGATTACGCTGCTTCATTTAAAGAAAATTAAGGTCTTTTGGAACGATTCGGACTGCGGCGCATCTCATGCTCAAAACATAGTATAATCTGAGTCGGTTTACGAGAGATGTTTACTTCAGGAGCTAGCTTACTGAGGCTAAAATGACGACTATTGGGCACTAATGTGTTGACTTTATCGATGTTTTCCTCATTATTTGTGGTTGGAAGTTGATTGTGGTTGGAAGTTGATTGAAAAGATTAAAAACTAATGTCGGCGATTTGAAAGACTCATTCCCGAATCTTATTTGTTAGAGTGTATCGCTTCCCAATTTTAAAAGTAATTTTCATATAAGACGTTTAAATTACGTTTAGATTAGACCGATAGGCACTGAAGAAGAGGGCAAATTGCCCTCAAAATATCGATATCTGTGAAGAAATAAAAAAATTTCAATCTTAAGGAAAAATGGGTCTATCAAATATAATATTTAAATATATATATTTGAAAATTATCGATAAATTAATTCGTATCAAATCTGTCTGATTCACTAAAACCGAAAGAAAATCTGGATTGGTTTCAAGAAAGCCATAACATTTTGCATACAGTTTGATTCCTAAACATTATCAGATACATTGAAAACTACATTTTCCTCTCTAAAATACGACTTTTGAGCTGGTTGGCAAACACATCATATATTGTCCAGTCGACTCGAACCAATAGTTATGAAGTTACGTGCAATAAGTTAAAATCTAGTCATAAACTTTTCCAAATAAAAACAATGGTGAACAATTTTTTGCAAAACAAAATCAACAAAAGCATGCTGTATTTTCATTTAGACTGCGTTTCGAAATTGTTAAAATGTCGTGCGACGAAAAGGAACTTCGACGAGAAATTTCATTTGCCATCCGCAATATCCATGGTATTCGAGTTGGTCTATTTACACCCGATATGGCTTTTGAGGCGATTGTGAAAAAGCAAATCTTCCAATTAAAGGAACCAGTATTAAAATGTGTTGACCTAGTCGTGCAAGAACTATCCGCTGTTGTCCGATTGTGTACGGACAAGGTATGCAAAATTATGTTGATTTATTTTTGATCTTAGACGTTATAAATATTTTTCAATATAATTCAAGTATGTAGTTTGTAGTGTGAAAATGTATTCATTTTTATTGTTCTAACTATTCTTAAATGCTGAGTTTTCATATCGCATATATAGTTTTGTGTTATTACTTGAAACCTAAAGGAAAATATGTATTTTATGGACACTGAATGTTTTAGATGGCCCGGTATCCTCGCTTACGTGACGAAACCGAACGCATTATTACAACGCATATCCGACAGCGTGAGCAGTACTGCAAGGAGCAATTGCTGGTTTTAATCGATTTTGAGCTCGCTTATATGAACACAAACCATGAAGACTTTATTGGTTTCGCGAAGTAAGTACGAAATTAGATGACTCTCGTTAGCGTTGCTATACTCGTATTATTTGTTTGTTTACTTACTTCCGCATATTAACTTCATTTCCTCGAAAAAAAAACATCACGTAAATTAATTTCTTGATTACAGTGCTCAAAGCAAGTCAGAGAATTCATCGAAAACAGGGACTAGAGCGCTGGGTAACCAGGTGATCCGAAAAGGACACATGTGCATTCAAAATCTGGGAATAATGAAAGGTATGTAGTTTAGTGATTTATTTTAAAAATATTTCAACCAAGTCATTGTTCATACTCAACACATGGTTTTTTGTTTTATTATTTTAACGAACCTAATATTCTGTAAATGTTGTTGAGTTTCATTTTGTATCAAGTGAGTGTAGCAATGTAGTACTAAAAGTAGCAAATGAAAAAAAAAATTAAAATTAATTTCGTTTTGTTTTATTCCTTACACATCTCCTCCCTCTCATATTAATTTATGTTGTTTATTTTGATATTTTCCAAACTTTTTTGTAGCTTTGATGAGTTATTTGAGCCGAATTGTTGGTTTGTATCATAACAAGAAGAAGTTTATTTAAATTTTGTTATGTTCCGATTCTGTTAGTTCTACTTTGTTTCTGGTATGTTGCTATTATATCGTACTTTATGTAAACATTGTGCTTCGTCTTTTGATGAAAAACGATGAGTTTTCGAAAAAGTAGAAAACATCAAAACATTTTTTTTGGTAAAATTGTGAAGAATTTTTGAATCGAGAACACTTCGTTTTCATATCCTGTGTGCTATATGTGTTGAAAATCATATAACACATTCACTTCATATTCACTTCATGGAGTACACTAGGAAACTGAAAAATTCTAATACATAAGGATATAAACTGAAATATTTTATTGATTATTCTCACTGTAAATGTGAAGATTGCTTTTTGGTAGTAAATGGTGTCAAAATAGGAGGTTGGTTCACACATTTCAATTAACAGTTTGATAGCAAATAAATGAGAATGGTCATATTGTGTTTATTTTGTCGAAATAATTTAAGGAAACTATAATTTAGGCCAATTATTGCTTTAAAAGATAGCTATACTTAAATTTCTTGACATTTCGGGATTTCCAGAGTAATTTACTTTTTTCTGCAGTGTCTATCAGCCTTAATCCTAATGTAACCTAAACCTCTTAAGTTAGGCTCTCCTAATGTAACCTAAAACTTTTAGTAACCTTTAAAAGTTGAGTAACTCTTTGACTGCATCCCATTTCCTCTACTCTTATTATTCAATTTTTGTTAAATTTGTCCAGTTTTACTACATCTAGTTTTATTGCTGTCAATAAAATACACAGCTTAAATAAGCCTGAGCAGTGACGATACACAGTTGTCCTGGTCGGTATTTAGTCATCTCCCAAACCTCCCACCAGGATTTCCCAAATGTTTGGGAGACAGACTTGATTGTTCTGTACAATTTCAGGTCATCCGCATAAAGACGACAAGAGGAATTAATAACAGGAGGAATATCATTAAAAAACAGGATAAAATATAAAGGACCAAGGATATAATCTTGAAGCACTCCGGATGTGGAAAAAGGAGAAAAACAGCTGTTAAGGTTTACTCAACAGTGACGACTAAAAACATATGAAGAATACCACAAGATATGGGAACCTGAAATTCCGTAACCTTCAAGTTTTTCAAAGAAGATAAATATGATTATAGTTTGAAACAGTGAAAGGATCACAAGATTTAAAAATAGGGAAACTATTAGTAGGTTTCCATAGTGAAGGAATTCCCCCGGGAGCAAGACTAAAGTTAAAAGTGATAGATAAGGAAAAGTAGAATCAAATTAAAAGTGATTTCACCAGTATATTAGGAATAGCGTCAGGAACGGTACTGCATTGGAATCTAGGTTCCGCATTAGGTATTCAACTTTTAATGATTTAACACTAATCAAGGACAGGGTAGGTGGGGTAAGAACGAAATCTATAGGAAGAAGCAAATTGATTGATGCATTTTTAAAGAAGGAAGAGTAAAAGTGGCAAATAGATAGCAAAGTTTCGACGCCCAAAAAGTAATTCCGCATTTGCTGCCCGATTGCTCCTTTAGTAAAACTGATTGTAAAACTTGAAGCTTTACTGTGTTTGAGGCCAACCTTTTCTATTTTATACAAGCTTTAAGAGCATCTGAAACTTTCAACGTGAACCATGAAGAATCATTAGATTTAAGGGGATCCTTGATAGGAGTAAAGTGAGACATGAGATTAGACAAGAAGTCATAAAAGGACCACATACAAACCTCTAAAAAAGAAAAACAGCTAATAAGACTGATTTCAGTAGACAGGTTCTAAAATCAGCTTTATGGAAGTTTTATCCAGAGATGGAAGGGCGCTTATTACTTAACTGGAACTTAAGAACAACATCAACGAGTAGTGAAGGGTGATGAGGATCAGGTTACACGTAAAATAAGAGATTGAATCAAAGGACAACTTTAAAGAATTATATCTAAAATTCTGTTGCGAAGATAGTTAAATTAAGGCCATGAATAAAAAGATAGGAAAGAATAAATCGGAACAGAGAGGTGGTTATTGGAGAGAACACAAAGGTTTTTGGGATCCAATTCAACAAACGGTATGCTAAAATCAAGAGAGATAAGGAGAGGTGTTGCTAGGAATCGGGTAAGAATGAAACTAGGCAACAAACGTTCATAGGTAATATATACACAGCAAAACAGTAATGCGGAGTTTAGAGATAGGATTTCATGAACACTGATGCATTCAGCAGGAGTAAGAAAGAAATCAATGCAGAGCACTGCCCTATTAAGCATAAACCTTCTGTCTACATTTTAGTGCTTTCGGAATATTCAATGATTTGTGTTTTGATTTGTACTGGAGATATATGGAGAGTGTATTTTTCAATATTGATTTTGACATATTTCCACAAAAGATAGGTTTTGCAAATTTTGTAGAATGATGTAATAGAGTATGTGTTTTTCGAATCGGGTGTTAACTCAAAAATGAGAGAAAAATACAGATAAAACGTTTGTGCTTAGCAGGGCAGACCATTCTTTGAAGAGTATTGTGATTGGCAATTAAGACGCCATCTCAATCGGCTTTTGAAGAAATAATGCGATCGTTACTGTCTCTTCGGAAAGCAGAATAAAGCGGGAAAAATTCGCTATCTCTTAGATTTCCTGTAAGTCAGGTTTCCGTTAAGCAGATAACATGATGGACGTCTAGAGTAGACAAGCTATCTATGTGTCGCAATTGTATCATTTTTTTCTTCATTGTAATCAGCTTCTAAACAGATTACGCATAAAAATCTGTAATAAAATGATACTGCTTTTCGTATTTAAAATTAAGGAAACATATTATTTCCTCTTGAATAACTGTGTCATTCTTCGACATTATCTGAAAACTATTTGTTTCGAAAAACTTTGCCTACTATTTACACAAGATCTTTTTACGAAAACTTTCCCCTAAGCGGTGCCAGCGTAAACCCGTGTGCCACAATACGTCCGCTAGAATCTTTGCTTGATAAGAAAATACACTGAAAAATTATCCGTTGCGTTGCCGTGCATCTTTTTCAACTGTAATACGACGGGGCATCTGATCAACTTTTTTGGCCGGATGTAGCTGACGATTGAGTATTGTTTAGGTTCATGAGTTGGTTCTGGAAGGCTATGATTTGCACATGTTAGGAAGTTGTCGCAGTCGGACTGTTGCTAAGCCTAAACCAGCCCAACTTCGCGATTGCGCCTTTGAAGTTGTGTTGTGATAGATCTGGTGCTGATGGTTTCGGCTACTTATGGTGTTGATATCTTCAAATACACCTAGCGACTTATCCGAAGTCGCTCACGCCTGATACTTTTGGTTGTGTTTTTTTTTAAGCTAACTTGCACAGTTTGGTTTTAGATTTCCTGTCTTAGTAGGGCCAATTGTTGAATTGATACTCCCAAGGTGATTACTTTGACCCGCTGACGGTAGTTTGAATTGAGCCAAAAAGAAGAATAGCGTTGAAATGTTAAACTTGAAAGAAGGCGTTGAGGATATGTTGACTAGGGTCTTATTGCTTTCTTCAAACAATCGAGGACACTCCTGGCTTGGCGGACATTTTTCAATGCTTGTGACTTCCGCTGATGCTCATTGCGTTCCTGTCGGAGTCGCCAAAGATTACAGTAAAAAAGGAGTATTGCATGTTGTGGCTAAAATAAAGGAAACATCTCGATTTCTTCTGAGTTGAAAACTAATTGCGTTTTTTTATCTTAAATTCTTTGAAAACTTTTTGTTTCGAAAAACTTAGTCTGTTACATGCACAAAATCTTCATGTACAAACCTTCGCCTAGCTGTAAATCAGGTCTACAACAAGTTTGAGTTGCATTAGGACATAGACTGACGGAGAGGGCAGATTACTCTCGAAATATCGATATCTGTCAAGAAATTGCAATATCTCAAGCTTCAAAAGGAAAAAAATGGATTTTAAAATTTACAGTAAAAGTAATTTGATTGACACACTTCTCTTGATATTGATGACCATAGAAAGGAGTGAAAACCAACTATAAGTATATAGTTTTGTGTAAGTAAGTAAGATAATGCGCGTGAATTGGCAGTCACTTATACAAACCATAAATTTTGTTACTATGAATTAAAACTGATACGAAATCTAGACACTGGAAAAATTCTGGATTTCAAAATATCTGTCTATTTTTCAAATATACCAGTTTATATCCACATTATTAAGAAGACGCGGAATAACAACTGTACCAGTCACCCTTCATTGTTGGAAACTAATTATCCTCTGTTCATGCCATGAAACTTACCCAAACACAACACTTAGAAGCTAGTTACAGTGCTAAACACAATCAAATTATTAAAAGCGTGCAAGTCATACATAAACTTGCGCAATGGTCTAAAAAGCATGCCAGAAAACTATGCATACAAATTATAAAAAAAAAGTTAAAGTCATAGTATATATTTAATTGAAGTCCTTCTTATAGATTCGTTTTTCTTAGTTGAGTCAACCTAAAATTTGATTTTCCTTTAATTCTAGGTGGATCACGTCCCTATTGGTTCGTGTTGACATCTGAAAGTATTTCATGGTACAAGGATGAGGATGAGAAAGAGAAGAAATTCATGCTACCACTAGATGGATTGAAATTACGTGATATCGAACAAGGATTCATGTCGCGACGTCACACATTTGCTTTGTTCAGTCCTGATGGTCGTAATGTATACAAAGTAAGTTTTTTGTCATATTAATACTTCCAAAAAGCAGTCAAGATGTAACCTTTAATTTTTTACGCAGTACTAGTTTAACTAGGATTTATTATAAGAGCATGAGAATGAAATATAGCTTCCAATAACGCTAATGAAAACCTACATTTGATCCATACACTGCTGACAATAATTCCAACTTTTTTATCAGGATTACAAACAGCTGGAGTTATCTTGCGAAAGCGTCGACGAAGTCGATTCATGGAAAGCGTCCTTTCTTCGGGCTGGTGTTTATCCTGAAAAGGATAAGTCAGCTGAAAATGGTGATGAGGTAACGCATTGACTTTTCAAAATTACTAAATTATTTCGTAAGCACGTCTTAAAAATAAATTAATTGCACAGTGGTCTCATAAACCCAGAGATAAGTAAATTGGTTTTACAATTAATTTTAATCATCGAAACATCCGCTATAAGACCTGTGCGCATTAATATTTTTTATGTATGTGTGTAAAAACTATTTGAACTTGAAAAAAAAACTCAAAAATAATAATTAATCATATAATATATTTTTACATTTTTAACTATGAGAGCATCGGTTAATTTGATAATAATGAAAAAAATCTAATTTCTTTCAACAAACAGGGCGAAGGACAGGAGGTTTGTTTCATTTTGTATGTTTTGGTCATCTGAAAATAATTTTAGCTTTGGGTGTATTTCTTCGTAGTCTTGCATAAGCAAAATTTGAAGAATACACACTATTGTATTTTAAATAAATTCAATTTCGTGCTATCACGAGACGATTAGTAAAAATTTGCACACAAACTTTTTTCTCACTAGTTTTGGTCCGGGTAGATTTTAAAGCTAAATTATTATTATTTTTGGTTTGTGGCTCTTACGATAATTCTTTGATTTGTTATTAATGCACGCATTGTAATCGGAAAAGGTTGTAAAACTATGCTTGTTTCCATATTTCAATGTTTCTATTTTTGAATTTTTGACTAGATTGAAGTAGGGATACACCCACCAGACACAAAACATTGAAACAAAATAGATACAAATTGAATGAAACATCTGAAATTTAGATGACACATTTTATCATTTGCTCGTAGTATTGAAGAAGTTAAAAAATCTGGGTTCTGATTGTGTGTTCCTCCCCATCTTGCGCAATTGATTCTTAAGCAACATTAATATATCCTCGCGTAGTTGCAAAGCCCGTGCAATGATCTTATGCGTTATACCTTATTCAGCAAATATTTTCACTTTTCGCACACAAAACCCACTGTAATTCTTTTTCGAAGTGAGTTTTCTGTTTGCAGATAGTGTTATACCGAAAAATATTCTGATAATCGTTTACTTGTTTAATAACTACTAGTATTTTTTCAATAGGCAAGCAGGCAAAGTGAAAATTTACTTCATAATATTTTTACAAGGAATAAACCTACTGCTCCACAAAGCACAAATGACGATACGGTATAATAAAAACTATTTGGTTTGATTCGGTTGAAGTTTTATTTTGAGGGTGTTAGCTTATTGTGTGGAAATTCCGGTTTTGCAAGTAAATTTTATCAATTTTTTCATTGTATGACTAACAATCCCCAGCAATACGTGTCGAACCTAATTGCTTTCTCTTCGGGAACTTGTACTAAAAATTAACAGTACTACTATTGACGGTACAAACTAGTTCGGTTCGTTTTTTTTTGTGGTGAAAGATACATTTATTTCAGAATAAAATGTATGAACAGATTAATCACAGTATTTTCCATTGGTGGCTGCTACTTTTTCTCCTCTTCTCAAGCAACTTTCGAATTCTATCTCGAAAATATGTATCGTGTTTTGAGGCGATCCAAGATGGGATCCAATTTTTGATTTCTGCGATGGTGTAAAACATACCACCCGAGAGTTTCTAAATACTTTTTTACGAATTTTGTGACATAACAATTATTGTAAAGAGGTAAATTAACTTCGTTATGTCCTTGGTCATATTTCGGCCATTTTTCTCGCAATGCATGGCTCAAACGAATCAGTATATACCGATCGCCCGTGAGATTTTAGCAGCTCATAGAATACAATATTGGTGCGGTCCCACCAGATACAAAGCATGACCTTCGAACTATGAATATTCGGCTTAGTGTTGAGTTCAACGTCAACGATTAAGCAAAACATATTTTTCTTCTTCGGGTTGTCGTAGAATATCTACTTCTCTTCCTCAGCCACAACCCGATGTAAAAAAACCGTTTCTTTGTTGCCTTTGAATCAGCTGCTCGCAAGTGAAAAATCGCCTTTCAACGTCTCTCGGTTTGACTCGGATCTTCATTGAGTAATGCCTCCAATTATTTGTTTTCGATATTTTTCGGCTGTCCAAAGCGAGGCTTTGAATCAACGGGGAAATCACCATTCTTGAAACGTGGAAACCATTCTCTACATGATTTATCAGTTGGAGCAGTGCCACTATAAACTTCCAAAGGCATTTTCAGCTGCATTTTTCTGTCAATTAAAGCAAAAGACTGAGACCTCCGACACATGCTGCTTGGTTATAAAAAAAGCCGACATATTCAACACAGTAAAAAACAAGATTTTTATATGAAAATCAAAGCTGTATAAAGTGAATATTATTGACTCTTGTGTTATCTCTCTGGCACTACTGAAATCAGCTATCACCATGAAACTGCCAAATCTGTCTTTTGAAAACGGACCGAAATAATTTGTACTCCCAATAATATAGTCAAAGATGTTTGTACAATAGGAATATGCTTCTGAAAATACTGGTTTACATATTTCCAAAGATTATACTATACTAAGCGCCTGAATTTGGAAGCTGTTTCCATTTAACCAGGCTACAAGCTTCAATTTCAATCATAAAGTAATGTTTTCAAACAATTGAGAAGAATCAATAGAATGCTCTCGTTATAAAGTTATTGTAGCTAACGCAATATATGCACTTTTTTTGAAAAAAAAATCGTTAAATCAACAGAGGTGTAATATTATTTTACGGGACCGCATATTTTCTTCTATTAACTGAATACATTTTCTGTTTCATTTTACAAAGACGCTTAACAGCAACCGCAAAAAAGGTTTCCTTTCCAGACAATAACTGCATGCCTTAATCTTTGTCCTTTAACCAACAAACTCAGCATCAATTCACCTAACTTACCCATTACGTATCAAATATAAACCAATTTTGAAATATAGACAAACTTCCACCTAGTTTATTATTTGTGATAACTAATGCCGATAACCTTTTTTTAGACGCCTTCTGTAGAATAATCATAAGACGATCATGAACAGATTAACATTTATATTCATCGATGACATATAAAATTTTCTAGGAAAGTGGTGAAGTGGAAACAAGCTCATTGGATCCACAGCTTGAGCGACAAGTTGAAACCATACGTAATTTGGTTGATTCGTACATGAAGATCGTGACAAAAACAACACGCGATATGGTACCGAAATGCATTATGATGATGATTATCAATAATGCAAAAGATTTCATCAATGGTGAACTGCTGGCACATTTGTACGCTACTGGCGATCAGGTAATTAGTTTGTTTCTACAATGATAGTCGATAATCCTTAATAACTGTCTCGTCCCATTAACAGATAACACTAATATATATTTTCGTACCGATTTCAGACACAAATGATGGAAGAAAGTCCCGAAGAGGCCATGAAACGCGAAGAGATGCTAAGAATGTATCATGCGTGCAAAGAAGCATTGCGTATTATTGGTATGTTTTCTAATAAAAATGTTGCTGGGATTGTGTTGAAACATTTGGTACATTTGGATTTCAGGTGACGTTTCAATGGCCACTGTGTCAACACCAGTACCACCCCCAGTTAAAAACGACTGGCTACCTAGTGGTTTAGATAATCCTAGATTATCACCACCAAGCCCCGGAGGTCCGAGAAAACCGGTACCGAGCCAACAGGTTTGTTCAATTGAAAGTAATAATGTCAAAGAACTTTTGAACTATGGTATTGCATTTAATTTACAGGGACCAGGTGGCGGTATGGGTGGAATGGGCGGTATGGGTGGAATGGGAGGTATGGGTGGAATGGGAGGAAGAGGTCCACCACCACCTCCGGCAACTGGTCGTCCCGCACCAGCCATTCCTAATCGACCTGGTGGTGCACCACCATTGCCACAGGGCCGACCAACTGGTCAAGCGCTTCCAGCTCCTCTAGTTCCATCGTGAGTATTAAAGTTTTTGAGTGAATATTCATTTGTTTATCGAACATTCAACTGGAACGGACTTGATAACTCCTTAAGCTAATAGTTGATTGGTTATTTGCTCATTTAAAGTGATTTTGTTTCGCAATATACCTCTCATCGGCTAGACCCGGACTACGGGCTGTTGCGCCGTTGATGATGATAATGATATTTTTCGTTTCACTTACGCAATTTCAATGAATACCAGTATAATGCAATTGACTTGAAAGCTATCAATTCCCGCCCAGTTATATCGCGTAACATCATCTCGGATACTCTTGTATGTTTTGTGCAACACACACACAATTTGAATAAACACAAAAAATTAGTTAATGTTTTATCATTTCACGCTTCGAGCGGCTTTACTTTTCAGTGTGTATTTGTTTGTGTTTCCTCCCGATGTGTTTTTAATTAATTAATCGTCTTTTGGGGTATCGAACAGAAGAAATCATTGAATTTGAAATGAAAAGTAGCCTTTTTATGTAAGACAATTTTGCAAACAATATTTTTAATAATACTTTAGAGACTAAAACAGTAAAACTGTACATGTTGTAACGTTCGTTTGTGTTTTAAAACGCTTCTACTTTCCTTTCGAACAACATTTTATTGTTATTTTTAATGAAACGAAATAAAATCATGGTCTCCCGAGATTGATAGTATTTAGAAAAGTATTTAGAATAAACTTGTTATATTTGCCAATCATCAACAAAGAACTTGGAGTGAGAAATAACGTAGAGCAAGCTTTCTACTCTTGCATGGTCTGGCGTATGAGGGTGGATCAATAATTAGCCGCGTTACGCATAGCACTAATTTCCGCTTGAAGGTAAATTTTGACAATTCTCTGTTATCTACACATTCTTTGGAGTAAACATTTTGACAAAAGAGAAAAGTGTAGACTCTGCTGATTACTGACAGATAAAATGTCAAGTATTTCTATTTTCCATCAATTTTTTTACTATCTGTTGTTTCGAAGATACTGGTACAATTCAATTTTAAAATTCAAACGCTGTTTGACATCAAATGGCTCGAAAGAATTGTCCACAAAATCTAAATTGGCGTGAAACGAGTGGAGAAATGCTGCCAACTCCATCAGCACTTTCAAAGCGAAAGCAAGTTTTTACGCGAAACCCTTAGTATCGCTCTGGCGCAGTTCCAAGCTAAATTTTAGCCAAAAGAAATATCACGTGAAATTTTGTATGGAAACTGCAGATGAAAAGGAATTAGTATCAAGCTTTAAAAACGAAAGATCAAATTATTTGCAAAGCCTTTTATGAGCAGTATACGTTTTTCAACGTCCTTACAATTTATTTAAAACCTCCAAAACATACGATTTGTCAAACTATTTTAAGTATGATTCTGTTTCGATGATGATCTTTTTTGAGCCATTTTTCAGGCCAGAAAACAGAAAGAAGTCTCAAGTAGCCAAATTAGGCGATTACGCTGGAATGCCGAATGAGTAAGCTGGCGCGTTGTCGTGACGAAACATATCTTTTTTCTTTATCTAATGGGGTGCTCTCTCCTTCATTTTCTCATCAAATCGGTACAATAATTCGTTAACGTACTTTCCCATAATCGTCTTTTCATTTTCTAAAAAGTCGATGAGATTGTATTCTTTGAACTCCAAAAAATTGTAGCCGGCTGATGGGAAAGTCTTTGTCATCTTCGAATCGGCTTTACCTGGACATCCAATTATTTTAACTATTGCTTAGTATCTAGCGCGTAGTAACAGATCCAGGTTTCATCAGCGGATACGATACAACGCGAAAAATCCTGAAAATGTTGCTGAAAGAAGTCTGAACATATGACACACCGAAGGTCTCTGCTACTCCGTGCATTTTCGTTCGTTAAAGTAACCACGTCTGCCAGACGGCCTAGGCGCTCCTCATCAAAAACAGATGTACGGCCCATTCGAATACGTTGAAATAATATTTCGCGGATGCCATAGATGGCAAAGAGTCCCCAGGCAGGATGTGTATAAAAAGTAATGAAGGAATGTCCGTCGAAGCCGATTTAACCTTCGATTTAACCCATGGCGGCAACCTTTAAAGGCTGTTTTCAACTTAGGAAACAGTCATTTGGCTCCTTGTTGGGAACAAGTAACTCTAGGGGAGTTTGCGAAGGATTGTGAAGCCGTTCCGGGCCAGGTAGTTGTTGATGGTGAAGCAGGATCGATTGCAATCGATTAACCTTTTGCTTCAGTCTTTTCAGGACTTCCGCATAAAAAGCGCAATTGACAGTCTGTCCCTTAGGTATAAATTCGTAGTGAATATATTCTTGCCGGCAAAACGTGCTTATTCGAGTCTTTTTTGCGTAGCGATGCTGTTGTATGCTATTTACAACTTTGCCGTTGTCACTCAGGATCGTATTAAAAAATCCAAGTTTCGTCACCGGTTATTACATTGTCCAAAAACTGCGAGTCATGTCGGGCACTCTTCGAAAAATATTCTGAAACAATTACCTGTACATTGAAAATGATAGTTAAACCATCTGGACTGTCCGAGTTAAATTTTTTTTTTGTCTGAGGAAATTACCTCTAAATTTGAAAATAACTTTCAAAACTTATTTCCAAAGTGGCAAAATTTAGTGAAATTCTTCCAATCTGGTTTTAATTAAAATCCATATATTGGCGCACCAAAAACAGTCTAGCATTCTTGTATTGGCATTTCAGACAAGGTGCGGAGACCATTCTGGCGCGAAAAATGTTTTTGTCACGCCACACTTCAATTTGAAACTGGAAGTTTCAGCCGCCTTTTAATAGTTACCATTGATAATGTAGAATTGGATTCTCTTGGGCGAATTCTCCATTTATCCCGATCGTTTAGTTGGCAGTTGCCTTCGACCGTAATTATCTTTGAAATAATTCAATGTGCTCCGATGTTTCGATTCTTCGAGCGATTTCCCTCCTTGATAAGCCTGCATCGGAAAAAGCATCAACATTACCTTTTCCCCTTTTTTCGAACACTTTAGCACATTGTATTGTAAGTAAATACTGTGATTTAATGGACATTAGTTTGAAAAAAATAATTCATAACAAATTCCGAAATTGCTTACGTTAACCGCTGCGTTTATAGCTATGAAATGATCGTGACTACCACTTTTCCAATTCTTAAAAAAATAAAGCACTTTCAATCCCTAGACAAGTTTTATTGTCTTTAAAGCAAATGAAGAGGAACGATTGTGCTGTATAGCGCCGTAGATTGTCTAAGGTCTATACTATTCTTTTTTTTGTTGTTGAGATAATAGCCATCAACATATTGTTTTTTTTTAAGATACATTGATCTCAAAAATTATATTTGGTTTATCTAACCAATGTCATATCCAAACCAGTAGCGAAACAATCAAATTGCGACAATTTTTTTAGTACACTTGTATTAAGTTGTTCTAAGGCATTGGAAAGAAATAGAAGCGATTAGGTTACGAGTTTTTGAAAAGGTTACATTTCATCTTTATTCTCGAATCACCCTTTTTCGTTCATTGATTTCTTTACAAAAAAAATGTCCGAAGTTTGTGCGTGAATTGATTTTCATCAGGTAAAACCTACAATTCGATACATCATGAACAAAACATATGAAAAAGACACATACAAATCAAACAATTCATCTTTTTTCTCTCTCCTTTTTTTGTCTCTCGCTCAAAATGAAACAGGCGGCGCTAAATGAAGTTTAAAAAAAAGTATTCATGTATTGGAACTTTCACATTGCATATACCTAAACTTAGATACATAAATTAAGCTTGAAGCATCCATTACCTAAATGAAATAATGTTTTAACTTTTGCCGTTGCTCTTAAGAAAACTGAAAATTGAAATATACATAAAGCAAACCTTACAAAAAACTCAACAGCCTCTAGTAAATAACTCTGAAAACTTGCATCTAGATAAAAAAAAAAATAGCTGAAAATATGTTACGAAATAGATTTGTCCTCAATTTAGGAATAGAATACTACCAAACGCATAATATAAAATCTATTGACAATGCCAATCGAAAAGTTAATAAAGAAACAAAAATATGAGAAACATGAGTTGAATTAAAAACAAACAAACAAACGACATTACATAGATGCGTTCAAAATGTTAAAAGATTATATAAATGTGTAGATGATGTTAAGAAAATAGTATTGAAAGATCAAGGGATGCAAAATATCACAGTAAAATTAATGTTGGCGATTCATGAGTGATATTAAAATTACTAGTACATAATACAACATGAGATATTAACTTACGATATTAAAAACGAAAGAAAGAAATATTGTTAAAATAGTGGGCGAACGACTTGAAATTGGGAAAAATTACTCAGTTTATCTCAATAATTGTTGTGTTGGTGAGTTTTGAAATTTTTGAAATCGTTGCGAAAATCATATTTGCTTCTCACGTTCGGGCACTTATTTGAACTTAAGGGAAATTCTTGATTTTAGTTTACAATATCACTTTGCATTGCTTTCCTGCTTTTATGAGATGCGTTCTCCTTTGCGTTGTTTGTAAAATTGTCTTACGAAGTGAGTGAAACAGGTTCATAAATATGAAAAAAAAACTATATGATTCACATATGCGGCTAATGTTTTAGAAATTTCTGTTTTGAATGCATTCGTTTGGCGGAAGAATTAAAATATGTATGTGTAACTTCGACATATGTATATTCAAACTCACATTCGATTCACAGAGAGTAATTGGCGCTTTTAGAATTCCCTAAAAGATTAATACGCTTGTAGGTATAGAATTTAAAAAAAAAGACCTTGAAAATTATTACAAGTTCGTTTTCAATAAACCGCAAAATTGTACACTCCATTGTACTTTTAAGAATCAAATTAATATCATAACCTTATGATAATATGATTGCAATTGTGATCATATAATTAATTTTCCAAACAAATTGCTTGTCACTAATACTTTTCTGAATATAAGCTTACTGTTGAAACGAACGCAAAACACACTTGATACTAAAATTTATGTTTTAATTCTTTGAAATGTTTCTTCGCTTTAATACTTGACACTTAATTGCTTACGTGAGATCAACTGAAATTTTAAGCTTTTTAAAGTACCGTCTTGTCTTTGTTTGCAGTCAGTTTCAGGAGTTTTTTTTTAGCTTGAAAAACGCATGAAAGCATCACATTGAATCTCAATGCTTTAATTTTCCTTAACAGACGGAATTCTAAGATTTCACTGACTTCATTAAAATAATTAAATACTCACACTTAACTCAACGTCAACAAAACCAACACACATAGAACTGTCTTGTTTTCGTTTAATTTCTGCTAACATTTCACTGACACTAACCCCAGCCATAGTCTATCTCAAAAATGATTAATAAATGAAAAAAAAAAAACCAAACTACATTCTAGCTGAAAGATCTCATATTTAAATGATTAAACTAAAAATTAAATTTCTATATTTGTTGTATGTATGCATTAATAAAATCGAAAATTATTATGAACAATTACATTGCATCATAATAATATAGTCGAGTTGCTGGTGTTCCAACTGCCGGTCTACAACAACAAATTCCACCGCATATGCGTCAACAAATCAATCAGGCAGTTGGCCAAGCTGTAACAAATGCCGCGATGAATGAACTCTCCAATGTCTTCGCCAGCAAATTCAAGTAAATTATCTATCTATCTAATTTTTATTTACATGTATGAAATAAGTATATTTGGAAGATATGTCTTAATTATAATTGTACGTTTGGTGTTATGATTTGAATAATTTGTTTGTTTTTTTTTGTTTGTTTTCGTTGTTTTTTTTGATTTAGTTTAGTTATTGTATGTTTTTCGTCCTGATATTTGCTTCTGAGCATTAAAGCTGTAAATCAACTAATCTATTGTTCGATTAACATTGTAGTGCTTTAGTTTATAACTGAGTTGGTTTTGAGTTGCCTAAAAAAATGACAGAAACAAATGGAGAAAATGAATTGTGTCAATTAACTATTTAATTATTAATAGCATGGAAAAAAAAGTCTGTTCAAATGTTGAATATATTGAAAAAATACGATTATAAACAAGATAAGAGTTTGTAGAAAAGTAGGAATAGTACATTTGTTCTGATAATTTGAGGATAAAAACACTAATCTACAACTGATTATGCTGTGCATTTCATACGCAGAATGTCATATTATTTACAAGGTTTCTAGTACCAGACAGAAAGTGTTTGCGTAGTCTTTAGTAAACTAAAACTTCGAAATAAGGTGCGACTAAACTCTATAGAATTTTTATAAAATCGCGACATTTCACGTACTTGACGTGCATTTACTACATAGACACTGGAAACTAGTTTACAGTCACTGATTAATATATAGAGTATGGGGAGAAGTTCTTGTCCTTTTTTAAGGAAAGTGTGCTGTTTTTTATTGAATAATATGCAACGAGATTTCACTCAAAAGATTTTCCATTGGCAGCCCTCAACTTTCTCCAGTCTTTCGAGTAACAAACGGATATTTCAAAGGAAGAATTCTGGGTCTTTGGATGTGATCCATCAATCAAGTCACTTTTCCGGAACTGGACCGGAACAAGTGAAAATTGGACTAAGCAGAATTTCCCATATCACTCTCTCCAAATATTTTTGGATCAGATTTGCAGCCTGGCATGGGCCTGTCGTTGTCATGCAGCAAAATACGCTTGCCGTGTCTATCTTTCCATTCCGGCCGTTTTTCGCGAAGGGTTCGTTTCAATAGATCATTAGCTGAAGTCGGCAATGGTCACCAGCGATTTTCTCTGGTCTTACCAGATTCACGGCATGACCTTTAGTTGTGAATATTGCGTTTTGGCACCGATGGACCTGATTCTCTTGGCCTTGTCCATACTTTGGGCCGTTTAGGACTGTCGTAGAAAATCCATTTCTCATCGCCAGTAACATTACTATGTGAAAAACCTCCTTCGATTTTGTCGTCCGAGCAGCATTTCACATGTGACCAAACGTCTCTCCATTGTTTTCTCTCTTTAAATTGATGTGGGATCCAATTTCCGTCTTTTAGGGGCGTTCTTAATGAGTGCAAACGCTTGCCAACCGTCGACTTATCCACAATGAAAGTAATCAACAAATCCTTGAGCCTTTGAGTTGGATCTTCAAGGAATTTTACCAGTTGTGCATCTTCGTATTATTTCGAATGTCTTTCGCATTTTTTTTGTTCTCTGAATCGGCAAGTACTATTCGCTGAATCTATGGAGTCTATGAGGCGTCGTTCTTCTTTCAAGTGCAATACCAGCTCCATATAAGCTGATGTAGTTGGCCAAGCGTCATCTTACCGTAGTATCATCTCCACAATTGCTTCCGGCGTCGGAGGAACAATTGGAGAGAACTTCTGAAGCGAGTACAATGGAAAAAGGTATGAAAAAACGAAATCACTTTCCTTAACATAATTCTTACAGAGCTCTATCCTGCCTTTCTCCATTTTGTGAAGCTATTTTTTAAAGTAGCCGTGGTCTGATAAGAAATGGTTTATATAGAAATTTATTTCACCGTACACGCAATTAAGCCAAGGTTTTAAAGCGCAAATAAGCCTAATAGTTCATGTTCCCTTCGAGCTCGTAGCCCAACGCATCTCTCAGAGCTCAAGCGTTTGCACTCGTTCTTGAGGAGCTACTATTTCTTTTCCCGCTCCTGCTCTGTTCAAGAACATCTTCCTGCATTCGTTTACCAATAGGTCAATTGAGGTTACTCCTACTATGACTAACACGGCGTTTCCTGGAACTGTTCTGTAGGTGTTTACAATTCACAGTGCTTCTCTACGTTGAAGGCTCACCATCGTAATTCATTATTTTTCGAGCCTTAACGGAATGGCCCATATCTCCGCGCCATTTAGCAGCATTGAATGAGTCACTGTCTTAAAGACTTTACGTGTATTTGCACTCTCCTAAGCGAGATAACAGCCACTAGCGCCTTTTCGTATGCTTTTCGGGTGTGCTCTTCATAAGCCAGCCTGAATTGCACCATCACTCCAAGAGTCTGCCGATTTTCTGGATTCAAACAATTTTGAGCCCATCGTCATAGTTATGACGGTTTTAACGATATCCTACTCTTCGACAGCATTTCAATGTCAGTTTTTATGATCACTAGCTCAAGACCATTGCTTTCCATTCAGCCCGTCTCATTACTTGATTGTGTAAAAATTGGACGAGGTGAGTATTTCTAGATCTAACTGCTACATCATCTAAAACCTACTGAGAAAACACATTTTCCGGCAATTTCGAGGTGCAACCAAAATTCCACAGGCCTGGCCTAAGAATGGAACCTTATGATTAAGTAATGACGCCGTACTTCTCGCAAATGCTGCTTTGTCAGCACAAATATGATCATTTTCCAAACAAAAATAAAACCGGTCTTTACACTGTGCCAAAATGTGCGTTCGGTAGCACACACGTATGAATTCAAAAGAATGTCACCTCAACAAATCAGTCAATAATTTCCGAGGCTACTTAATAAAAACACATATGGAAAAATTTGACATAATCGTCCCAACGTTTCTCTACTTTTCGACATCTTAGAATGATGTATCTTTTACCTCAATATAGTCCTCAATTTCGGCATTCACTTCTTCATTCGAAGTCTGCAAAGAGCCAATAAACGCTAGGGGCCAAATCTGGCGAATATGATGAATACAGAAGCAATAGTGCAATTCAAGCATTTTTGCCATTATTTTGGTGCAACAGATTTTTTCTCATCTTCATATTTGGCCGTTTTTTACTTGCAATTTCGTCCTTCAAACGCACCAATGACGGCATATAATATTCGTGTTTGATTCTTCTTACCTTCTCAAGGTAGTTCATGTATATTATTCCAAGCGTATCCCAAAATACGGACGCCATAATCTTGCCAGCCGACTGTTGCGATTTTGGTCGCTTCGGACGAGGTTCATCGGAGGCTCTCCACTCAGATGATGATCGTTTTGACTCTAAAGTGTAGTGATGTAACCATGTCTCATCCAATGCGATGTACCGACGGAAAAAAATCCTTTTTATCACGATTTAATCCCGATCAACATGTTGTTTTTGATCCACTGTGAGCAAACGCGGTACCCATTTCGAAAAAAGCTCTCGCATACCCAAATATTAGCACGGGCAAATTAGCTCTAGTATTAATGCATTCATAAATTTTTCCTAGCATATCTCTCGACTAGAGCATCCTTATCACAGTTCAATTAAAAATATTATTTCTACCAAGAACGCTTTAAAGTGTGGCATTACGCTTTTGAAATGCTATGTATGACAGTTGTATCAAATTACTGATAAAATGATCAGAAATGTTATATGCAAGTTACGTTACAAACTGTTTCATTAAATACGCTTTAATGTTAGGCTATACACACACGCTCCGTACCGAATATTAATCTCTAAAAAATACCTGGTAATTAAAAACCAAAAATAATTTGATGAATCAATCAGCGAAATATATAAGTTTACGGAAAGATTTAATTAAATAATGGAAAGATGAAAGAACGAGGTTCAACACGTTTTGAACATAAAACCGAGTACAGGTTATTAAAAATTATTATCTTAGAAATTATTATATGTAATATGTATTGCACACAAGTTAGAAATATCTACGAGCATTATTAATCTAGTTGATTGATGACGTTTCTGGTTTTGTTACAAATAACAGCAATTTGCTCTGCAATCCTCGTTAGTCGAAAAATTCGTTTTAATGTTTTTTGAAACTAATTTCACTACATCCATCATGAGGTGTTTCACTATTGGTTGATTGGATTTCGAGACTACAACTTGTGTGGCTCTCGAAACCTATGATATGAATATGGAATTTGTGTAAAACCATGTTGAAATTATTGTATTCCTTCGTCATTCAAAAAATTAACATCATAAAACCAATTCAGCGTGTTTTTCCTTGCTCAGAGTGGAATTATGTATGTCATAAACGTTGTTAAACGGATTTCTTCGTCTAATTACAATAATCGTAATGCAGATTGCATAAGGTCATCTCGAGCGAGTTTTAATGATTGTGAATAGTTTTTGACTAGCAAGATCTATGAAGCAATATTGAAACTTGTGAGAACGTAGATACGCAATTGTATTCCTTCGTCATTCTGAAAATAACATCATGAAATCAGAAATCTGCGTTCTCCTCTCTCAATATGGATGTGTACTACGGTTATTAGGAAGGATACGACGGTGCATAAAAGCCAGAAACGTATTTTCTCACCCACCATATTAATTAATATAATATTTTAACTGCAGCCTTAACTGCCGCGCACAATTCTTCAAAAACATAACACTTTCAAATGTTTGTTCAGCAAAAAAATTTTTTTGCAGCAAATAAAACCTGCAAAGAAAGGAAAAATTTGCCTGATTTGTTTTGAATAGAAAAGTTATGGTAGGGTTGGCGTGTCATGTTAAATATTATATGTGTGTTTCAATGTGTTTTGTGTAGATCGTTAAAAATTGATAATAAATATGCTTAAAGCTGTTTTTATATGTTACTTATTCGAGTGACACATGTCAACATATCACGCTGGAATTCTAATTGAGAAATGATCATCATCATCATCATGATTAAAAACATGATGAATGATTTTTTGTAACATTTCACACTGTTAATTCCTGACGCAGGATAATTATAACAATTGAAGTTATTGAGCAGTTTTAAGACTGTTCTTTGTCACACCGGCTATCAATTTGTCTTACGAAATTCAATATCCGTTTTGCAAAAATAAATTTCGCTCGTATTTGGTGTAGTTTAGAATCAACTAAAGCTTTAGTATTGATTCATTAATTAGTGTTCAAAATTGAAATCAATTCATCTACCTCTTAACAAGGCGATCAAAAGAATTTTCTCGAAACGTTTATTTTGATGAATAATAAAAGTCTGAAGTTTAATTTGAAATATATAACCACTTGCATAAATAAAGATAATAATGCAAACAATCAGCTACAATAATTCAATTCGAATCGAAGTAAAAATAATAAGTACCAAATAAATAAAATAGAATTTTTGAAAAAAAATCTACCCCAAAGCTTGCAGTCAACTCTCTCAAGCTTTGCCATTAAAACCCCGAAAAATTTCAACATTGCTCCCACCACCACCTAAATCATACAAATCATACACAAACAAAAAAATATAATCGATATGATCTTATTCGTATTTTAGCAAATACTTAGTCTGCTTTTGGTGTCTGTTTTATGTGTAGAAAAATGCATATTGGAAAAATCTACTTTGTTCAAATGAAAAAAAAAACGACAGAAAAAAATAATGAAAAATAGTTGAAGATTATGATAGGAACTCGTTTGTCAAAAGGTATACTCTTTAGTGTATTTCTGTAGACGGATTATATTACACACATATAATAGCTTCCATACTTAATCATTGATTGTTTTTCGATTATCAAAAAAAAAAAAATATATATATATATAAATATCGTATATTAGATGTTGTGATTATGGCAAATTATACAGGTTTAATCGAATATAATCCAATAAAGAAATATCATATAAGATTGAAGTAACACTCACAACAAAATAGCTACTCTTTTAATTAAGTAATATAAAATATACTAAAGTAACGATTGTAGTTAATGGCAAATAGTTTTGAGATGAACGTTTTGTGCATATGTTGCAAAGCTTATATATTTCGCTGATTATTTCAACTAAAACTTTTTGGTTATTAATCAAACTTTCCTTCTCAAGATATCATCATGCACTATTGTGTACATTCTTTAAAATGTTGTAAAATCAATGGATAATTCCAAGTCAAAGGAAAAAATATAAACTACGCCGCTCTCTAATAAACCTTAATATCCTCCGTGCACATCCTAAACGTTAAATATCTATATGTAATAAACAGTTATAAACTTGTAAAAATATTTCAAAAATAATATAATTCACATGTAACTATGTTTAGAGGATTTGTTTTAGTGAGAAGAGTAGTGAGCTATAATTACAAAAAATCACAGAAAATGTTAAAAGAGTTCGTATTGCATATAATAATTTTCGATTTGAAGAGAAATAAATGCGTTTAGCTTACAACAAATCGAACGTGATATAGCTTGGCATATTGACTGGTTTTTTTCTCTCATAAAAGGGTTAGTTGTTCAGTATTTCGGTGACAAAAAGATTAAACTATATCGAAATTTCAAGTTGATAGAGTCAGTTGCTAGTACGAAAGTATTATTTTCATTGAACATCAAGACAATAAACAAGTAAACACAAATAAACGCAGAAGACATCAATGTCTGGAACACACTACTGACATGCATACTTTTAGACAAACACTATTGACAAATTTCTCCATTTTTTCCATCACTGAAGTATTAAATGACTTATCAACAGAATATTTCTTTCATAAAATTGAATTTCTAAGATCGAACATGCTTTATGTTTTACTATGTTCATGACACATGTCTAATTTTTAACTCTATCAGCTTATAGTTTGCTACTTTTTTTAGCGGTTAATAAAATAATAAAAACAACACTAATAGTAATCATTGTACAAACGTCACAATACACCGAATTTCACTGAACATAAGAAAAATTAATTGTTGAAGAATAACACTAAATATACATAAACAGTACAATATCTTTTGAGTTTACAACACAAATTGTTTATCTTTCGTTTTTTTTCACCTTCAACAAACAAATCGTTATTTAAAAAAAAACAACAGTTACAATAGAAAAACGTTAATATTTCACAAAACAAAGCTTGGAAAATATGTTTGAAAATAACTCTTCAATTAAAATATTAACAACAAAAACGAAAGTGTAAAATTAAGATCTAAGACATTCCAAACATCTAAATTATTATTATTACTATTCATACATATATATAAAAATGAAATCATTAAATATTGTTCAAGAGATACAGAAAAAAAAAACAAAAACTAGTTAAAATGAAGTGATTACGAGTATATATATATGAGAATAACATACGAATAAACAATTCACCATTGTTTCAAAAAGAGAAAATTTCAAAGAAAGTCTCGAAAATAATAGCTTACAAATCATTTAATGCGTTCATTGGAGGAGATAAACAACAACAAATCCGCGAAGAAAAAATTATGTTTGAAATCTTTTTGGAAAAATGTATGAATTTCAAATAAGGAGAAGAATATACATAGTTATTGAGGAAACATAAAAAAGAAAACATACAAAAATCTTTGAAAGAAAAAACAATTGGTTGTACATGTGTTTTAATTATTTTATGTTTGTGAACGTGAAAATAGTTATGTTTGCGTTTTGTTAGAAGAAGTGTTTTTCTGTTTACGGGATTAAGGTATGGTGAAAATTGAGTTAGATTGGATGTATGGCAATAAGTTTGTATACTATGCTTCGTGGTACGAGTACTAAGCTTCTTGGAAAAGGTAATTAACTTCTGAAGTAATATTTAAAAGGCTTGGGATTAAGTGAAAGTTGATAGAGAATCTTCTATGCGCAATATTAATTTTAGAGAGTGGTTGAGTTGCCAAGGAGAAGTAATATTTGTCAATAGAGACATTTATAACACTTTTGAAATAGATGCACATATATAGTTAAAATAAAAGTACCGCCTTTTGAAATTTCAACGACTAGCTTTAAAATGAATCCTTTTCACATATTTTTTTGCTTTGAATATATTTGTTAGAATTTAATCAACATTTATTTTGTATTTTTTAATAATAGCTAACGAAAGCCCACTATCAGTTACTAACTATACCACTCCAGAAAATAAATTTCTAGTTGATTTTTTAAATAGTATTGTACCATATCTTGTCATGTTCAAAGTCATCTGTCAAAGAACTCCTGCTAAAACTTTACCAGGAAGCAAAAGAAGTAGGTCTGAAAATTATTCTGACGAAAACAAAGTCCATGACACAAACAAGAAAGGCAAAATATAGCTCTTGACGAATATAATTTAAAATATATGAACGAATTGAAAAGGCTGACGAAATAAAGTGGATGCAAAACATGGACTCTACACAAGCATCGAAAGGCGAATAATTTAAGCTAAACGGGAGAGCGGCCATAAAGTACAACCACAATTAGTACTAAATATTTGACAATCCAGAGGTCACCGCCGTCATCAAACTGCGGAAGCTGCAATGGGCTGATCATGAATTCTAAAGTGTATTCGGTGAAAATGCCGAGGGTCGGATGCCATTGGGGAGAACCCCAGGATCTGACTCTGCAGACAAAAACTGCGCATCGCTGCTTAGATTTAGAAGTTGGAGGACGTAGTCGTTGAACCGACACAATTAGAGGCGTTTCCTGGAAGAACCCAAGGTCCGAGATTTTACTGTAGTGCCACAATGACGACAATTGTAGGACTCGAATCAAACGCAATGTTAGTTTACACTGTTGGTTAGATATAGATAAAATGTTTACATGTGTAAATTTAAACGGCCTTCCATTGCCTATATTAGTAACTGGTGATCGAGTTTTCATGCTCAGGAAGATACACAAAGAAAATATATTGAAAGGGCACGAGAGCTTATCCATTTTACATTCGGCCATTTTAGACAGAATCTGTCCTCAGATGCTCTTCGTTTACGTCAGATTCGGAATTGGCACCGTAGTAAAACTGCTGAAAATTGAGAAATTCAGCTGATGTATCTTCCCTGTCGTCTGCCTAAGGCTTTAGATGATTCGCTGATGCTGAAATTTTTCGAGGATCTTCATGAATACCGATATTTCCTCGAGCATATTTATGCGATAGGAACCGACATATTTTGGATGAAATTTCTATCCAGGACCTAACTGTTACCAAATTGTTTGCGTTGTATCTTACAGCTGTTTTGGATTTTTTTCTATTGAATGATCGTCGGTTTTCGTCTTGTACTTTCGCAATGTTTTCCTTGGCTAATTTATCCCACTCCTCTTGAAACATTTTAAGACATTCCTATTCGGTAATGCTTCGCACTTTAGGATCGTCCTTGAGCCGCATATGCGTGCCAAATAATGAAATTAAAAGGATTCTTCCATGTCATCGAAGTACATTGAAGAATCCTTTTAATTTGCCGTATACAAAAATGTATGCACGAGAAATACGTGCTCGTATGTACCCTTCTTCACGTATGAGACTTAAAGCCATGGACAGGCGAAAATATTTTTTTTTCAAAGTAACCCTACCAAAAAGTTTTCTTGTCAAAAACTTACTTATATCATGGACAAACAACAGAGCAATTTTATTTCAAAATATGAACCCATGCCGGTGATATTGCATTGTTTAGGCCATTTAAGTGCTAATGCTGGAAATGCCATAAAAATTTAATGTGGTCCTAATTTCAATTTATTCCTGCAAACTACTTTGAAGTTTTTTCTTCCAAATGTAGGTATATACTCTATGGCCCCTTGTCTTTTCTTCAAACAAAAGGAAATTTACACTCTCCATTAGGATTCATGCTTCCCCAAATCAAAATGTATTTAGAAATAATAAATAAAGTATAGTTTCTGTCTAGTTCCGTACATGGTTTTCTACTTACCCTCGCGAGTCCATCGTTAGTAATAACATTAAATTTGCCTTGATCTGTGACATAAATACTTTAACAGAATTCTAAACCATTCCTTAAATGCTCTCGGGAAAAATCAACCTTTTCTTTAGATTCTCTAACAAAAAAATGTCGGAACAAACAACTTGTATTTTAGTTTTCTTAAGTAATGTCGGAATATATGCACCCTTGAATCTTTTTTGAATACAGATTTTTATGTCTGGGTAAGTTTTACTATAGATAAAAAAAGTTAAAAAGGATAACTTTCCGTTTAATTATCCGGTTATTAGTTCTGTGATCCTTTGATATTTTGAGGATAAATATTCAAAGGATGAAATAAAAACTAAAATATAAAAGTGTAAATCGAAATGGATAAAAATAAATAAAATATAATATATGAAATTTACTACGAAGAGTTGTTGATGTCGTTCATTTTTTTGAAAATGATACTTATAAAACGTAATACAATATTCAATAACAGTAGAATAATAGAATAAAAAACCAAAAATAAAAAATGCCGAATATAAATCTTGTAACTTTAACGTTTTGATACTCTCTGTTGGGTCAGAAGACTTATTGACTTGAATTCATGAGAAGTCGTCTAGGCATCCTCTTCGGCTATGTTTTATTTCGTTAAAAGTTATAGTAGATAAGACGTTGTAAGAAAATATCCGAGGTTACAGATTGCTTCGGATATCAATCTGGCAAATAAAAACCGCGAGGCCGGTAGACGAGCGAAAACCATCATAAAAACTAGGACGTGCCGTAAAGCAGTCTCTGGAATGCACTTTTAGGCTAAAACTCTACCGCAACTGCATTACTTTTCATTTGTAATGACTTCACAGTTTCAGAATTGAATCGTCAAGAGAGTACTATTAAAAATATATGCATTTTTGTTAAACATTTATAAATTTTAACTTATTCTTATTATCGAGTATGGATAATAAGTCTGAAATATTAGAGGCTTCCAGTCCTGCAAAAAGAATATATCACCAACTTTAACATGGGTGGAGTTACATCAAGCTTTAATCGTTTATTTGATATGCTTTATAACGAATAAGAATTAAAATTGTAATATAAATTAATAAAACGCTTCTCAACTTAGTATCTCTCTAAGGCAAAACAAGGTAAAATTGTTCTATTTCGATTACCAACCAAACACATTTGTTTTGTAGTTCCAAAACTTAACTTGCCCATGTTTTCTATCAATTGCAGTCGTCCAGTACCAAATCCTCCACCAAAATTACCGGATCGAAACTTCTACGGAAATACAACATATAATGGCCGGCCATAATTTATTCACTCATTACAAGTAATCATTAGTAGTGAACTCATACGTAACATCTATAAAATATTAATTATTCTGTATTGTAAATTACAAAAAATTATTCTTATAATCGCTATAGATATATGCATTGATAATATTGGTTCTAACTTAGGATTTCCAAAACCCTTAGTTCGATTACTTTTGTAAAGAAAAGGAAGAATTTGAGATAACATTTTTTAAACGAAACTAAATCCTATATATAATGCACTGAAAAAAAAAGAATATTTAATGTTCGAAAAAAAATATATATAAAACTTTGATAAGTTGTAAACAACTGTAAATGATCATTATTGTTATGTCCAAAATGAAGAAGGAAAATCATCATTATTCGTTTAACGAATCGTTGTTCGGGTTGAGAGCTGCAAGAAGAAATTGATGACAGAAATAGGTTGAAAAAGTGTACAAAGTGATTCAGATGTACTATAGTGTGTAGTATTACAAAACTCTGTATGATAAAAACGGTTAGTTTCCAAAATACCGTTCAGTGATAACAGAAATAGTTGTTTGTTTTTTATTCAATTTAGAGACAAAAACAATGAAATGGCTTAATATTTACTTTCTTTTGTACTTTCTTTCCAATCATTACTAATGTCATTTATTTCTGATCGACATGCGGTTCGTACGTAATTTAATTGCGTCTATTATTATCTTTTCGGTGAATTTAAAACAAAATTAGATATGAAATGAAGTTTATGAATTTATTCGTTTACATGATATTGCTGTATTTAATATGGATTTTTGTAAATAGAAAAATAAAATAAGATTAATATATGAGAAAATAATTAATAATATTTTTTAGATGTAAAAATAGTAATAAATGAAATATAAATTAATTACTACATATGTATATTGACTTTAAAATAATTTTTTGCATGAAAAGCGGATAGGGATCTTGACCAAGTGATTAAACGTACAAGGTGAGTAAATTTGTTTTGAACAAAACCACTCTTACGAATATACAGGGTGGTGCAAAATTGATCACCCTTTCGGAAGATGTTACAATTTTTATAAATTTTATATTAGAATTTTTTTTAATATTGTAAATTTGTTGAAGAAAAATTATTTTTTTTATGCGCTGTGGTTAAAACCATAATACGACAGAATGAATATCAAAAATGTTATTGTTTTGTATGTATACGCTTTTGAGAATTAGTTTTTGCGCTTGTTGGCTAATTTTAGAGATGTATTTTTTACGACTCATTCATTTATAATACGAGTACACTTGTTTTTCTCCTCCCCCTATAACATCCTTTCTCCTTCTTGACGACAATGCTCAAGCACATTTCAAGGTTTTTATTGGGACATTTTATTGCACGAAGATCAAATTTTATTTGCTTTACCTATAATCAAACTTATGAAATATGACTTCCGTTATGGTCGACCCAAATTTTTATGCTACGAACCGTCACTGCTTGAGATGTCGGTCATCGTCATTTTGGTTAGTCTGTCTAGTTTTGCTGAGATGCCGAAGTGCAGCATTATTTTATACAGTACTTTTCGCTCATTATTGTCATACGTTTGCTACGAAAATCAGGTAGACGTCATTATTAAAAGAAGTTTCGATGTTTCTTGCTAAAATTGACCCTTTGGCAATTCATTTTGCTTTTCCCAAGTATGGTCAATCGGAAAAAGAAAAACTAATCATTCAAATTAATTCAATCTAAAAATAACCATTCATTAGTCGAAATAAGTCCAATAGTTAACGAGAATCTTATAAGAATGGAATGCCTGGAATTTTCAAATTAGCGGCAAAATTACCTATTTATTTATTTATTTATTTCAACCAAACAAGGCGTACAAAAAAAAAACACTTACAATTAATATTAAACAATTTATATAAATTTGTACAATAAACAATATTGCACGAATTTTAAAAATATAACCATCTTTGGTAGGGAATTGGATAGGGCATTCATGACTTGAACACCTTAATCAGAGCAGTTTTAAACCTAGGTCGGGAAATGGTTGGGGAATAGTGTTTTGAGGAGCTATTGAATATTTTGCAACATCTATTGATTGGCTCATTGTTGGCGTAAACTGTGTGGTTTCGGTATTCATTGAGTAAACGTGTGTGCCTCGTCTGCCTTACTGATTCGTTGAAGGTGATCTTATTGGACAGGGGCACAACATTAATCAAGCCCCTAATAACATCAAAAGTAAAGCAGGACCATATGACTATCCTCCGCGAAGATAGACTTGATAGATTTAAGAGATTTAGCCTGTATCTGTATGAAGGTAGATTATCAAATTCGTAAGGATTATACAGATCTCAACGCAAATAGCAAGAACTGCTTCTGCACCGATTCGAGTCTATCGCTATGGACATCAAAGGTAGGGTGCCAGACAATACATGCATATTCAAGCAATGGCCGAACTAGAGCTATGTATAAAGACTTCGTGACCCATAGGTTTTTGAATTCCTTCGCACGTCTTTTGATGAATCCAAGCTGCTTATTAGCCTTGCTTAAGACTTTGTCATAGTGTAAATGAAAACGCAGCTTTTTATCCAAAGTAACCCCGAGGTCGATGACATTGTCAACATTATTGATTGCAACATTATTGAGGCGGTAATCAAAATTTATATTACTGGTTTTGCGGGAAAAACTAATGACTTGACATTTACTAACATTAATGTCGAGATTATTTTGTTTGCACCACTGCTCAAGAGAAAGCAGTTTCAATTGAAGAAAAACGGAGTCAGATTTCGATTTAATTGTGTGGTACATTTTCAGACCATCTGCATAAAAAAGGTGAGGGATGTCTGCTAAAACTTCAGAAAGATCCGATACGAAAATATTGAATAAAAGAGGCCCCAAGTGACTACCTTGTGGTACACCTGATAAAACTTCAATTTTTTTTTGGATAGGATACCCTGAAACTTAACGTACTGCGTCCTATTTCGAAGATAAGAGTCTAACCAGTTTAATAAGGGACCCGAGATACCAAATTTGTGTAGTTTGATTCGAAGAATATCATGATCAACACGATCAAAGGCCTTGCTGAAGTCTGTGTAGATGGTATCAATTTGATGCCCTTTTTCCATGCCACAGAGAACATCTGAGACGAGAATCACGAGGTTGGTAGAAGTTGACCTGCCTTTTCTAAAACCATGTTGTTGTTCATTTAGAAGAGGTTCTATTAGAGTAGTGAGCTTATCACAGACAATTTTTTCAAATAGTTTAGGCAATGCTGATAGTATTGCAATACCTCTGTAATTATCAATTGACCGCCTATCACCACATTTAAAAATAGGGGTCAGATGGGATGATTTCCAGAAGGAGGGGAAAACCCCACAAGAAATTGATTTGTTGAAAATTAAATACACGGGTAAGATAAGCGACTCCATGCATTTGAGTATGAAACTAGGAGGTAGCAAATCAGGACCAGGACCCTTGTTGACATTAAGATCGTTGATGGCCTTTGCGATCTCCTCTCTAGTGAAATACATTTCACAAATGATATTTGGTGGGAATGTTTGAGAGAAAAGAATGTTAGACATGCTTGTACATGAACAAAATACTTCCTGGAAATGCTCAGCGAACAGGTCACAAACTTCGTGAGGGCATGAAGAACAAAAGTTGTTTTTGTACATCGAAGTAGGGTAGCCCGAAGTTTTCCGTTTGGTGTTCACGAAATCAAAAAACTTTTTAGGATCATGAATTATATTTTCGCCCATGATATTAACATAGCGCTCATACACTTCACGGGATTTCGTCAGGAATTCTTGAGCTAATTCATTATATTTATCCTTGATATCATCTCTGACATCAGTGCTGGTTGTAATTACTTTGTAAAGTTTATTTCTTTGATTCCGCAAATACCTTAGATTGCTATCAAGCCATGGTTCAGATATTTTGTTTTTTCTCTTGAGCTTTGGGGTCAACTTTTCAACGGCGTCAAAAACCAACTCATAGAATAATGATACAGCGTCATCTAATTCTAGCGTTGAAAAATTACTAGCCCAGTCGACTCTGAGAAGACAATCTGTAATGCGAAAGTCATATAAAATAGAGTTATTGTAAGATAGGGAAGTGAACATATCAGATGTATATAACAACTCAACTGTGAACGCAGAGTGGTGAAGAGTGTTGCCAAAGAAGTTTTCTGCATCAACAGTGAGTTAGCCACTACATCGTCGTAGCTATTAGTAAATATGAGGTCTAACCAATTTCCATTTTGGTTACGTGTCGGAGCTATTTGATGCAAATCATTGCCATAAAATGTACTAACTAGATTGAAATCGCTGGAGTCAAGAAGATTAAAAGGAATGAGATTATTATCAGTTTCATCAGCCGTAAATTTTAAATTTGGGCGATTGAAATCACCGAGAATTATAATTTTATCCTCCTCATTAAGAGATGAAACTAGGGTAGAAATCACTACGCATACATCGTTATAAACGGCTTCGTCTGAACTGGGTGAGATGTAGAATATTCCGATGTAAATGAAACCTTTGGACCAGGAAATGCGAATAATCTTATGATCGAAGAGATTATATGAGCTGCTTTCGACTAGTTCGCTTGATAGCGAGTTACGAACTGCTACTAAAACACCACCACCTCGAGTTTGGCCAGTAGAAAGATAGTTTCGGTCCTTCCTGTAAATAGTCCAGTTACCATCTAATATTTCTGCGTTTGTGTGCGAACTGTTTAACCAGGTTTCCGTGAACGTCAGTACATTAAATTGGCAAGATGTTGAGTCAAGAAAGAGTCTATTTAGTTTGCCTCTCATACCACCACAGTTGTGGTAAAAAAGTTTGAGGCTGTTTAACGAAAACTTCTTGTTAGGAGTGATAGTTTTTAAAATCATTCCTTGATTTATGAAGGGAGGAAATATACTTAGCTGAGACATGTGAGGCAAAGGTGCTTAGCTCTTTTTTCACTTGATCAGCTGTTATGCCAAGTTGCTTATGATATCGAACGATTTATAACCCACGGTGTTTACCCAGCTACCCAATTTTCAGATTTTACTTATGCGTTTTTGACATCGGATTCGGGATCATAATAGGTCCCCAGTATCACAGTGAAAAGTGAGTACAGAGGGCAAAGAGGAAAGGCGAGAGGAGTAATTTTAAAGAACAAATCGTCCTTTTGCTTGCACGTCACATTTCGCACGTTTAGAAACTTCCCAGTCACTTCTTCTCAAAAAAAAATACTTCATATCTTCTCCCAAAATGGATTTGAGGCACACGAGTGTTCAAAGGCATCGCGAGAAATTCTAATCGAGTAGTGCTCGAAATATCGCAGTCTACTCTGAGGGAAAATTAAATTAGTGTATGGCTTGAGCTTCTCGCATATTGCGAATATGAATTTCGTACGGATGCAAATTGAGCAAAGCGCATCAAGGGTCCGTCACTCAGGATTAGTACTCATGGCACCACAGATACCAAGACACACAGTTCTCTGTAGCGTGACTTCTTGCACGCATACGAAAGCTCCACAAAAGTCCACACCATGGATGTGTACGTATTCATCGGTGTTAATAATGTTACGTAGTCCAGACACAATAGTCAGATACATATTTGGCCACTTAATTAAACTCCTTACTCATTAATCGCTGAATTACCAATTATTGTGCTGCATAGCGTAATCCTCCGTATAAATTCAACCAAAGGTCAGTAGATTTCGACAATCATCAACACTGCAACTTCACTCATATTTAATACTCTCAAATGAAACAATTGAAATTCCAATGACTTCAGAAAAAAAACTGTTGTCTTTTATTATTATTATCATCATCATAATATTTTTCATGTACAATCACCGTTATTTTTGCTTTTGTAATAATAACAAGAAAATTGACAAAGGTTTTTTTTAAATTTATTCCAATCAAATTTTTTTTTTCTCGAAAATCGATTTTCTTATTGTTTTATTCTCTCTGAATTTCTCAAATTTTCACTGTTACATTCCAAGCTATTTTCATTAGGATTGATAAATGAGCTGAAAATATTATGAATGCACGATTTCATTTTCTTTAGACACATTGAGTTGAAATAATGTTTATATAATGTGATTATTATCAATTTCTCAAGATAAATTCAAAGAACTATGAATACGGATGTTTGAATACATATTTGTGTGTGTGTGTGCATGTTTATCATTATTTGAATATTTAAATGCTGAGCCAGAAAATGAGTCAAACTGTCTTCGAAATACTTTTCCAGAGCATCAACCCTTCGAACGTGCGTTCTTATTTTAATGCAGTTTCAAGTACTCTGGTAATTATGCATGCAATAGTACAATTTTAATATCGAAGAAAAAAAAACTACTCCATATTTTTTTTTTAGTTGCTAAGTATAAATATATTCGCGTATTAACATTGTAGAATATATATTTTAAGAATTTTCAACATTTTTTTTTTATTTTTTTTCTTCTAAGTTCAATATAATGTGAATAAGAGAAATTTCCAATGATGAGGCAATCTATGATTTTCTTTTATAATTAATGTATATATCACATAGAAGCATTAACTCGTCCCAATTGTGTAGGTTTGTGTGAAATGATGTAGAAATGAAGATTGGAAATGAAGAAGGAAAAAAATCAAGGTGCATACTAGAATATAAGAGTGTACTTGATTTTTTTTATATTTCTGAAACATTTTTTCTGTTTTGTTTATTGAGTATCACATAATATCTTGTTCATTGAAACTTCATTTGAAAATCTAAGGTTTTGCTATAGGATTATTGCTTACGCGCCTAAAGGAAATATTTGTTTCATTATAGATCTTTTAATTGCTTTTAAGTTTGTTTTGCTATTTGATTTATTATAATAATAATAATAATCATTGGAAGCTTATCGTAATGCCAGTTTTCATGTGTTCTATCCGAACTAAGTGCTTTATATATCGTTGTTTTAATTCTAATGCATATTGAAATTTTCAACTTATTCGCACACAAATAGGAAATTATTATACGGGACGGGACATAAGACTTCCGAATTACATTCAATGTAAAAAAAAACAACAACGCTCTAATTAATTCCTTTGGTTATATTATTTTATGTATACATACATACATATATAAATCGAAGAAAAATATTACTTTCAATTAACATCACTCGAAGAATGCAAAACTCCTCCTCGCCTAAAATCAATTGCAAATATTTTTTGCTATTCGTTTTTAATATTATTAATCGTTAACAATTAGAGCCATAATATATGTAAGTAACAAATTCTTTAACTAGCATTATAATGTAATAACTTTTGATTTTTATGAATTATTATTTGCTTGCTAAATATATCGCCTATGTTACTTTTTCTCGTTAGTATTATATATGTATGTAATAATTATTATAGTAACAGAGCGAATGTATATGACGAGCAATTCATTGTTTTGTTTATCAGTAGGACAAAGAAATCTTAATCTTCTTTACTGAGACATCCCAGATCGGTAAGAAAAATTTCCGGTGTGATAACGTGAGATGAACCAACAATCACTTCCCAATTCTTAGCATTATTAGTAACTTCGTAAGCACATCGCAATTCCGAGAAACTCACGCCGCCAACAATGAAGACAAGTAGTCGTGGTACGTTCTTGACGGCTGCTTGAGATTTGTCCTTGTGCCAGTGACCATATCGAGCACTGTGAAATTGAATTAAAACATTTATATTATTTAACAGAGTATAAGAAATTTATAGGGTTTTATTTATAGAGTAGCTGTCATTTCAGAGCGCAAGAAATAAAAGTTGGTGGCTAATAACGGAATTTGATCGTGGGATCAGTTGTGCAAAAAACAGCAACATGGTTGAAGGGTGCCGGTAAGGCTCAAAACGGTCATCGCAACGGCAATCTGCATATTGAAGTTGCGAAGCAAATGTGGCAAATACTTGAAACAGTTTATGAGTGTAAATCAAAAACGAGTATTCACATACTGCAACAAAAATTTTACAGTTTTTCGAAAGATCCTGCTGATGATATTGCGAGGCATATCGCCAAGTTGGAAAATATTGTTCGACAATTTAAAGACATAGGAGAAGAAGTATCGCAATCTATGGTTATTATCAAAGTACTTATGACTCTTTTTCCAAATTTCGGTCATTTTGTAAAAGCTTGGGAACCTATAGCTTCACAACTACAAATATTTAAAAATTTGATTTCTCGCTTGATTATGGAAGACGTCCGCATATTATCTCTGACCAACGGTAATTCTGTTGCTATTTTTTGCTAAACAGAAATTCAATAAACCACAAGCCGAGCAGATATCTTGCCTAGGTAAATATTTCTTCTGTCAAGGATCACTGGAAACAAGACTACCTTCTCGCAAATCAAAATTGATGCACAATGCAAGTGGTGGCAGAAAGGGTGATACTCTTGTTTGTGAAGCCTTAGTTGCAGTTAACACAGCGAAATCAGATAACTGGTTTTTTCAATTCGGGTGCAAGTGACCATATGACTTTTCGACATAAACTTCAAATATTTTGATGAACCTATGTTGGTTAGACCTGACAACGGCGAGAAAATTATTGCTACAGGAAGTGGCGTTATAAATATTCTTCCATTCAATGAACATGATTGGGTAGAAGAATATCTGGAAAATGTACTTTATGTTCCCGAAATTGAAATGAATTTATATCGGGCTTTAGATCAAGGACAGCAGTCAGTGCATATTAATTAAGATAGGTGATAAATATATAGCTGCAATGGCCGTATGAGATCGACAATTATTCAAAATAAACATTGATACGGTGCTTTCAGTCAACGTTTTGTTAAAGGAAGATTTGACGCTGTAGATGTGGCATGAACGTTTCGGTCATCAAAATGTAGTTCATGTACGAAACAATTATATTATAATATTAAATGAACAACATTAGGAAATGAATATCATCTTTTAGGAAAGAAATAATGTCTACTTTTTCAACACAGTGAAAAAGAGCAAAAAACCCAGGAGAATTAGTTCATTTGGATGTTTGCGGGTCTGTGTATGAGGCATCAGTGGGAGGTTCCGGTTATTTTATTTAAGACTGATTATTCTTGTTTCAGTATAATGTAGTTTATGAAAGAAAAACTGAGTGTAAATTAATTGAAAATTTTCTGAAAAGAGTGAAGACACAAATACGTATCTTTCAATTTTGCGTACGAACATCGGACTTGAATTTTAATACAAAGGTTGAAAAATGGTTAGAATCTTTATCGGTGCGCTATTAGACCTCAGTTCCATATACCCCCAGCAAAATGGCCATGATGAGCGGGAAATGCGATCTATAGTTGAAGCTGCGTGATAATTATTACACGCGAAGGGTTTAAGTATGAAATTATGTGCAGAAACAGTGAATACACCAGTTTTTCAACTAAATTTTACTGGACCGATTGCCCTTACTTAGATTCTGTCGAAGATGTTTGAACTACTTATTAATTCTTAGTTAATGAGCTATCTATATTTCCATAGGCTAATCAATGACAAATAGTACGGCTTTTGTTGTGGTCGCTCAATTAGGGACTTGATGACATTTCTCACTGAGAAGTAGAATCGATGTCTTCCTAATTTTGGTGAAGCCAAAGTCATTGTCCTGGCCATTTCAAAGGATTTTGATAGAACAAACTCTATGCTTTCGGTCTTGATTCCAATCTCTTAAAATGGATTGAAAGTTTTCTAAACAACCGCTCATTTCAAGTCGTCCTTGATGGAACATACCATCAACGCCGGGGCTCCTCAAGGCACTGTCCTTTCTCTAATCCTGTTTCTTTTATTTATTAACGACCTGCTATCTAATACCTTCAATCCAATCCATAGTTTTGCTGATCACAGTACACTTAAATTCACGTACTTCTTTGATTCATTGGCTGACTCTCGCGGAACCGCTACAGCCACTAATCGAAATAGTATGTTTGAATCATTAAATGGTGACGTTTCATCAATAGTCCCTTGAGGTGAAGTGAACCGTGTCACGTTTAATGGTTCCAAAACTCAATGCAGTCTTATATCCAACTAGCTTTGTGCTCCTTCTACTTCCCAAACCATTTTGGTGGATGGAGTAAGTATTTCTGACTCGCCCACGCTAAATATGCAACCATATATTCGCTGTTGCGAAAAATGCAACGAAATGCTTGGGCTGCATGAAAAGATGTAAGGAATACTTTACTCCACCTGGGGGCCTATTATGAATCAAAATCCGAAATCGGAATTCATACGATATCGTATTTTCGTATTATGATTTGCTATTTGCACGGGAATCCGCCAACTTCGGATTGTAAATTCCGAAGGCGAGTTGTCTAACAGCTCATTCGTGGTCGGATTTTTTGGCGGATTCTGGCGGATTTTCGA
This sequence comes from Nemotelus pantherinus, assembly GCA_963978885.1. Classification (NCBI taxonomy): domain Eukaryota; kingdom Metazoa; phylum Arthropoda; class Insecta; order Diptera; family Stratiomyidae; genus Nemotelus; species Nemotelus pantherinus. Next base: position 168,542,815 of record OZ022263.1, read on the forward strand.
ATTTCTTTGCTTTCACAGTTCGGTTGATATACGTAATTAAAACCTGGAATTCGGGTAACTGGTAGACACCGTGTGTTATAAATCGTAATTTTGCCACCAATTTTAGAATTCGTGATATTACATTCTTATAAGATTCTCCTTAACTACTGGACTTGTTTCGACTTATTAAATTTTAATCCTTATTTTTTGTTATTTTCGGCTGACCATACTTAGGAAAAGCAAAATAAATTGCCATATAGTCAATGTAAGCAAGAAATATCAAAATTCCGTGCCACTTTTTCAAATTTAAATAGCTATTTTGACACTTGGAAACACAAATCTGGAAACGATTTGGCCCATTCGAGTGAAGCTGTCTGCGGTTTAAAACAGGTATTAAATTCCGATTTCGCAATAGATCATAATACGAAATTCCGATCATGGGCGAGTCGGAAAATTTTACGAATTCCGATTTCGGAATTTGAATCATAATAGGGCCGCTGATCTTACGCGTATCTACAAGACTCATATTAGACCGAGACTTGAGTGCAATTCCCACTGCACTCTCCGCGTTAGATAAAATGCAAAGGAAAGCTTTCAAGCTTATTGCCGATGAATCTATCACTTCCTGCATTGAATCCCTTGACCTTGACCATCCTTGACGTAATGTAGGCTGTCTTTCACTTCTATATCGCTACTTGGCCATTGTTCATGTCCATTGTTTAAACTAATTAATCGGTCTAATCGCTGAGGGTTATATCACCTTGCGCAACACGCGGCGCGCTAGTCGCAGCACATCCTCATACCCTTCACTGTCAAATTCAAGCAGAACATATACAGATACCACCTTCACTACTAAGCCTTCCCACTTCCCTTACCTTCCTTCTTGCCATGGCTGTGCATCAGTTAGCATCAGAGCGTTACCCCCTGAGCTCTGGCGCTATCATAAAAAAGTTAGAAACTGGTGCGTTTAGATCAATATTTTTGTATCGTGAATTTTAATATTCCTAGAGTGCCTTGTTAAGTATTTATTCTGCGGCAAACAGCGAATGTAATTCAAAAATGTAACGAAAAACTGAGTGTGCTTACCTTGTCGGAGCATGATAGGTGGGATTTTGAGAGCGACCAGCCAAAAATGGAAAATGTCGAACATCTAGCTTATCTTCAATACAGTCTTCCATGATATCTTTAACAACTGGTGTCCATCGCGACATTTGATATGTTTGCTCGGTTATACGTTCTTTTCGTGGAACTGTGTAAGGCTTCTTGCGGTTATTCTGAAAAGCACTTGAGTTATAAAAACACTCATAATATACACAACAAACTAGTTACTTACGTCAGCAATAACGTTTATACCGAGGAAACTTAAATTTTTGACCATGTCCTGATCTTTCGGAGTCAGTTGAGCGTGTGTGAAGAGTTTTGTCAGATTCTCTTCGGTTATTCCATTTTTGATCATCACGTACAATGCAATTATACGTACTTTGTCATAATTTGATACATTCTGTGGTTGATGGTTTGTTATTTCAGGTCAAAATGGGTCAGCGGAATTTATGAATTACCTTATCAAGTAGAATGGGAACAATGTTACGCATGTGATCCTTGATTTTCTCACCTTCCGCATCGGTTCCCATTGCTAAGTCTTGTTCAACACGACATAGCTTGTCAACGTAATTCTGTAGTGGGCAATGATTTAGTATTGGCAAAGACGTTCGGGTATATATTATATCATTACCTGATAAGATTTCATGCAATCTTCAGCTAAATGTAGATGAGTTGCATACTTCGAGAGCTCTTTTTGATATTGAGGCATTTTCTTTATCATTTGCGATAAATCTTTCATAGACTGCTTGTCAGCTGAAGAACAAATTATCAGTCAAAAGACTAAGCTAAAATTGATAATCATACTTACCCTGTGTCATTCGTTTAGATTCTGTGAACTTTTTCAAGTTTTGCGTTACAGCCTGTGACACAACAGCAATATGCTGATGCCTCAATTCGACCCATAGTTCATCGTTTTCGTCGAGTAGAACCTCTTTTTCCGCAGCATTCGGCGATGGCGTATATTTATAGACATCATTTACTATGGGTAGTAAATCGTAGGCCATAGCCTGCAAAGTAAGCTCGTGCAAAATCGGTGAAACACAATCGAATCCACGATCCAAAATCAAAAGTTGTGATCGTGATTTTTCTGGTCCTTCGCCCATAGTCGGTTCGTCGGCCTTATATGCATCAAGCTTCTGTTGAATTGCCATTGCCAGCTCTACGTTTTTGTCCCAATCACTTCGATAACGTACCGAAGGATATTCACCTAGTGTAGCGCATAGTGTTGCCACTTGTTCGGCAATTCGTTCCATGTGTTTAGCCCGAGCCGCAGCGAGACTGGGCGAATAGAGGCATTGAAATGTGTCAGGGGAATCGAGAGAGAATGCCTGATTGAAGATAATAGTCAATAAATGCAATTTAATTTAATTATCTAAAATGCAAGCAATCATATAAAAATCATAAAACAACACAATTACTTTGTTAGAGGCATGAGCACTGGTCAAATTAAATCGCATATAATCCAACATTTTTCGTTCATGTTACTTTAAACTATTGTATTCAACTACTACAATGCCATACTCTAACAAATTCAGGTCACAGTAAATACAAAGTTAATAGTATTACAGAAAGTTAAATAATTTCACATAAATTATGAGCAAAAGCAAGCAATAAATTAAAACATATTTTCATCTATTTTATAAATACAATCGCACCTGACATTCGTATGGAAGAAAAGCGATATTAATTTCCTTTAAGGTTTTGATTTTTCTCGCCGCACATGACTTACAAAGTTCGTTAAACAGTTCTTCCGGACACACTGAATGCATGAAAAGTTTAGAAAACCATTATGCTGAAGATTATTTTATGTTTTAGATGTTAGAAGTTATAAGAAAGGTCCTTGGAGAATAGGGCAAAATAATTTCAAACGATTTGTTCTACATCACATCAACTAATGTAGGATTCTAAATAAATTGATTTAGAAAAAACAGGCGGGCACAGAACAGACTGCTTGCCAGATTATGCTTCCGGAATTCCAATTTCGTTTGAATTTACTTTGGGCAAACAAAAGAAGTAAACAATACTTAATCAAAGAATCGAACAAATAGAATGGTACAAACATTTCAGACAAGCAAACCCATGCTATAAGAGATTCCAAATTCAAAAGCAATTCCTATAGTTATTACCCCCCAAAAAACACATGAGATGCGTTACAGAATGCACCCAAACCTAGCCAAAAAAATATATGATTAGGTAAAATCACCTGCTCCTCATACGGAATAAATGCCACATTGATCTCTTTGCATGCCTTTATATAACGTACTGCTCGTGATTTTGCAAGGCGTTCAAATAATACATCTGGTACAACTGTTTCGCACCATATTTAATAGAAAAGTTCCCCGTAAATAAAATGAAATCAAAGAAAATTACAATGGTAAACTGATTTAAATAAAGCATAAAATCTTTCAAGGCCGTTGAATAAAAAATAGAAATAGTTTTTACTCAAGAGAACTTGATAAGGTCTAGCTCCGTTTGTTTGAAATACATACCTTCAGTGAAGAAAACATGTGCAGCACGATACATTGGCCTATTCGGATGGTCGAAATCACGCATTAGTCCTTTCACTGATTCGTCACAGGGTGTGATTAAGTACACAGCTTCCATTGTTGGTAATGGTTCACGTTTTTTCATAATATCCTCAACGACTGCATGAATATTCCGGAGAGATGAATTTTATTTGCTGTAGTAATTGAATGAATGTGTTAAATACTTACGAGTTATTCCTTCGGCACTAATATCATGCATTTTACAACAAGCTGATACCATCCGCATTGCCAGCTTGTCGACAACCAAAACTCGCCACTCGACATTGCCAGCTGCTGCGGCCGCTGCTGTTTTTGGAGCTGGCTTTTTATTAGCCGTAGTTGGCGGCTTATATCTGATTACTTCGTTCATAATTTCTGGAATGCAGAAAAAAACAAGTAATTACTTACTGGCGACGAAACAAGCTAAGTGTACGAGTTTTTGAGTATATTTTGGACGGATGTACTACTGTGCTACTTCTCATAGGGTCTTTATGCAATTAACTTTTGCAAGAGCTGTAACTGCATCTAACGTTCATCATACTGTGGGAGCACATAGTTAGGCATCCGAAAATACACATCCACATCCATACGACAACAAAGGGATGTCATTCAGACAGACAAAGGTTGGTATTGGCCCTAGACAGAGTATATTTCAGAGAGTAAGATCTAGGTAAAGCCTTCTCAATTAACACCTACAGATCAGCCAACAAATTCTACTCGCAATTCCCAGAATTTAGGTAACATAGTTATCTGCCGGGTTAACTTACTTAGTAAGGCTAACGAGAGAGGGTGAATACGAAAACTTAGCGCAATAACTAAGTGGTCAACAGATGGGATCGTGCGGGCGTGAAATGGAGCTTTGGTCTACGTCGAGCGCGAACGAAACTCACGTTACGATTGGGCGGAAATGGAAACTCTGATAACAAATGACCTGGCTCTCCTGGCAGGGGGTTTGCGAATAGGATCAACTGCACTATGGCAATAAAACTAACGCAGAGTGAAAATAGGCAATGAAAAATACGAAAGGATTAATACCCCAGGTTGCAGACCAGTTACACTGGAAAATCCACCCTCGAATGAGGTCGGTCCTACGGATTCTGGGGAGGGCCATTTATTGCTTACATTTCATAATGCTAGAAGGAATTTACTAACACCCAGAACTCCTCCTAAAGGGTCAGCTTATTTAGCCTACGGGTAGGCTCATATATCACAACAAGGAGAAACATTCAGCAGAAGTGATGCAAATAAAACATCACCTGCCAAAAGTATCTAGTAAACGCCAACTAGACATAGAACTAGGCATATGATTTTAAGTACATCAGCAACATTATTTTTATTTTTTTCTCTTGAAAATAAAAATTCGCATTTAACACACACTTATAGAGAGCTAAATTATTATTATTGGGTTTATTTTTTTTTCTCGTCACATTTATTTAAAATAACTACAAAAACTAACCTGGGAAACATAGAGATTGGACACTTTACTACAAGCTATTACAACTCATATGAAACTGATTTTCTTTGATTTTTTTTCTTTTTAAAACAAGTTCTTAAAGTTTAATACCGGACCTTGAATGACTATTTGATCATCAAAAGCCAATATTCTTAGCAAGTGGTCTCAATGCACTGAACCGTCATCGGCGCGCTGCAAGAAACAACAATGACAGGACATGCTTTGCAAGTTTGTGGCAGACAAACACCTGGCCATGCATAGTCCCAGCGAGCCAAAACGCTATGGGCAACACTCAAGAGGCAAAATACTTGATTTGGCAATATCAAAAGGCATGCATCATCATGTATCCATTAAAGAGCTCCATGGGCTACATTCAGATCATAATGGAGTTAGCTTCACTATTCAGGAGATTTAAATTAGTAAACCGCTTAGTCTGAGAATATCCGCTGGCCAACATAGTTTGTCCTCTAGGTGCGGAAAATACTAAAATAAATGCCATCAACAGTAGATTAACAGAGAAAATACACCAGACCGTTGAAACAAATACCTTAGCCACACTGCTGACAGGAACCAGCCCTTATGAACTGCCGAGGTATATAAGAAACCTAATTCGAAAATGAAACAGATTTCGGAGGAGATCCAGAAGCACTGGAGATCCAACTCTCGATTGAGAAGCGAATCGGCTCACAAATTTGATCCGGGAAAAGTATATGATTTGCAAAATTAGCAATGGGATAGCTTTCTTGAAAATTAAGGAAATACTTTTGTAAAAAATTCTAAAGTAACCAAGATGCCTATTCTCTATAACGGGCTTCAAGACTACAAGGAAGTGAGACTGGAAGCCATTGCAGACAGATTAGAGCAACAGTTCTGTGAATACAACTTTTCAGACGGAAGAGGAATCATTTGTGAGAAGCTTTGAATGAGTCAATAAAAATCTTCTTAATTCTACAGCTCCCTACTACATTATCACTGAAACTAACACTCAGGAGGTGAAGCACACAATAAATGACCTTAAATACCACAAAGCATCAGGCTGGAAGAGCATAAATAATGAATGCTTAAAACACTCACCTGATAAGGTAAGTGCCTCACCAAGCCTGCAAAATGGCAACAATTACAGTTAACCGCAAACCTGGGAAAGGCCTCATCTTTTCCTAAAACTTGCGACCTATCAATAGCTAAAATCGGAGAGAGAACTCGACACCAGCTCCAGGAAAACAATGTTCTGTCAAATGCATTCCTGAAGAAAGATTACTTATTATGTTTACGCATTTTTTCGTTTTGAATTGCATAAAAATAAGAAGTAATATTATTAACAGTATATTTTGAAAAATAAATAGCCGAAGATATGTACTACTTTCCACTAAAATGAATAATTTTTCAAAAGAAGCGATACTCCTCTAGAAAAGCAACACTGATTGTGATATATGTAGTTTGGATACATTTACGAGCACTTCAGTGGCAAAAGAAAATGGTATGATTGGAAAATATTAATTCAAGTTTAGTTAACACGTTGACTGCCAACCACGATATATCTCGTAGGCTATTGACTTGCCCAGGACGCCTCTTACGAGTTATCTCGTCCATTCATTACTTGCCATATTTGTACAGCTATGAGGAAATATGAACATATGGCCTCAGGAAAGAAATGCCACATTCATTGTGGCATTAAATGGAAAGAAAATTAAAAATCAGGTTTGGTTTAAATGAACAGAAAATACAATTATGCAATATACAGTGGTGGACACCTAAATAGAACACTATCCTCGCAGGCTGTTCAATTTTAATTTGCTGGAAACATGCAGCGAGGAATCGAATGTTTACATTTCTTATCGCATGCTCACATATGTGAGAACTAGTTTTGAGCATCTTCATAAAATACGCAATGCATCTTCCCATTGCATTGCGTATTTCAGTGTAAAAGGAAGTGTTTTTATCTGGTCACCTAAATAGTACACGCTTGGTTTTAGTGAGTCGAAGTGAATTTTCTTGAATAATAACAAATTTATTTGAAAGTAAGAACAGTTAACATTAGTTTTTGAAAAAGTTAAATACAAAGAAATATTTTTGAAGATGGGAAGAGGGCCACATTGCTCCGAAGAAAAGCGTGAGACCATCTGCAACATGAGAGACAGAGGTTCAACAATTACGGAAATATCCAAGCAGCTGGAGTGTTCGCGGATGGTAGTTTACAATGCTTTACGTCATAAGGAGCTCTATGGCAGTGCTAAAAAAGTTCCGAGAGCTAAAAGGCCAAGAAAAACAACAAAAAAGAGGACAATGTTATATACAGAGCAAGTGTCGCCGACCCCTTTTCGAGCTCCAAAGCGATAAAAAGCAGTGTTGTGAATGATAGCAATATTTCTGTGTCAGATAGAACAATTAGAAGGCGTCTGCAAGAAAAAAATCTCAGAGGATGCATCGCTCAAAAAAAACCACTTGTGACAAAGAAGAACTTAAAAATGAGGAAATCGTTTGCAAAGGAACATCCAAACAAACCGATAAGTTTCTGGAAAAATGTGCTGTGGAGTGATGAATCCAAGTTTTGCAGGTTCGGATCAGATGGGAAAAGGTATGTTTGGCGTCCACTTAACCAACAACACAATCCCAAATACACACAGAAAACCAAATACACACAGAAAAATGTGATGGTGTGGGCTGCTTTTTCCTGACCAATAATCAAGATAGACACGAAAATAATTCAACACGTCTACAAACGAATTCTTGAGGACCACATGATCCCATTTGCAGACGAAAATATGCCACTGATATGGCGTTTTATGCAAGACAATGATCCTAAGCACACTTCTCGTCTTGTGAAGGGTTACCTTAGTGATAAAAATGTCCCCGTTTTACAATGGCCCGCCCAGTCTCCTGATCTAAATCCGATCGAGAGCGAAAAATGATGTCGAAACTCACATAAACAGGGTGAAACCTAAAAATGCTGCTGAATTGTGGGACCAAATTCAGATCGCCTGGAGATCTATTCCTAACGAACGCTGTCAAACTTTAGTGGAGAGTCTACCAAGGCGATGCTCAGCTGTGCTTAAGAACAAAGGATTTCCAACAAAATATTAATTTATACGGATGCTTAAAAATATTTTTTTTATAACTTTACTGCAATGCAAATTTATGTACTATTTATGTGGCCACGCGTATTTTAATTAGTGTGTTTATATATTTTTACTTACAAACAAATACAGTCATCATTTCACATTTTAAATAAGCTTTTATAGTTTCAATAAATAATACATAAGTCCAACATCAGTTGTTTCATTAAAAATTGAAAAATGCCTTTTTATTGATAGAAATGCAAGTGTTCTATTTAACTGTCCACTACTGTATGTTCATAAAGATAAAGTTGAGTTTAAAAAACATTTTTAACGCTTCTTGATTATTACTATGCACTATTATTAGAGTTTCAAATAATATCACAAGATTAAATGAAATTGGCTCTTTAGACCGAAATCGTGAAATATTCCATGGCAGTGAACGTGTTAAGAAAAAAGTTACGCTATTGGAGCCAGCTCTATACAGCGCATCTTTGAACTGCCTTGGATTAGTTTTGATTTAGGACATAATAAGTCATTTTGTTTTGAATTTGGCTCGTGACGCTCCGCTTTAGTGGGATAGTTGGATTATTTTTAATATTTTTTTAAAAGATGACAGGACAATTAAATACTACTGTGTTATAACAAAAGGCGATATTTCAAGAAATGCTTAAGCTATCGAGCTGACTCGATATTGCGAGATTGTACATCGAAGACGTGAAGACAATCTATGCCCAGGTAAACGGCGGAAAAAGGTAAAATTGGTCAGAAGTCGTTGCCAGCCCTTTTTAGTCTTCGTCAAAGACTCTTTACTCTTGTCATGATATACTGAAAGGAAATGCGAAGGTCTCTTTTGTATCGACCTACATTCTTCGATAATTCTCATCATCAATTCCAATTTCCATGTCAAGGGTAATACACCTGCAAATGGTACGCTTTCACCTTCATTTGTTATTGTCTTCTATTTTGCAATTGCGGCTGTGAAATAATGCTTGTTATACACATTTGCCTGAGCCTTCTTAAGAGCTATGTAATTTAAGCTAAACGCATTAAGGCGTTCAACTTTTCACAAAATCAGATGAATATAATAAATAAGGGTGCAACACTAGCAAAGTAACTTAAACCTCTCACAATTCAAATTTTTCCTTATCTAACGAATTAATTAACAATTTTCAACAATCATTAGAGCCACAAAATCCCTTTCATTGCAAACCAACATTTCCGCCTTATCATTTCAATGTTGAATTTATTAACGATTTGTTTTCGATAATAAAAACATACAAGGTGGCTTGCTCGCTGATGCTGACTCATTCCCGTCGGTATCGAAAGTCAAACATCTCAGTGACTCAATTTTGCCATGGGAGCTTTAAGCGATTACTAATAAACAAAAACAAATAACAATCGTCGGTATTCGCAACTTGCTGATTGGATAGTCGAGCAATTGTCATTCTTCGACTAAATTCATCCGATTCTCGGCGACATACATGTCAACATTTTCTATGGATGACGTCACATGTGCACTCCATTCATTCGCACTTTGGTAGTTTATTGGATTTTGCGCAAGCATTCCAGTTGAGACCGCCTTCGTGTGAAAAATCGATAAGCGATTTGTAGACAATCTCATGAAATCATTGGTCAGTTTTCGTGTAAATCTAGACTCGTTTAAGTGTTCTCTCCTCAAATACATCTGCTTTGGCCTCGAACTATGCTTCGCTGATGGCTGAGAAAATTTAATCGAAATTACGAGGGCGTTCCCTACATCATTACACTACACGCAAACTATGCACCAGATCAACACTTCGAACACTTTATTTCCAATTGAAATTCATTACTCACTTTGACCAACAAGAACTTTTAACGCCATTCTTCACACAATACACTCTTTTCGCGGTTTCTCGATCGAAATAAGATTTGTCCAGTCCAGCGATCCGACGAAATGCAGACAAAATATCACTTTGACAGAAGCCTACGATGTTTCCTCGGCGATTGGAATGGATGGAGCTGTTGAGCAAAGTTCATGATTCGTTCCACTTCGTACCACAATTTATCGGTTTTGACATTTGAATGAATGTGTAGGGTTGGGAAAATAGCTTGTGGATGGTAATTTCAATTTATTGTAGAATATTCACAATAGATTAGGGCTGTGTAAACGATGTAGGAATCCGAAAAATCGTAAAACTTTTCAAAAATTGAAAAATTGACACAGAACTATACAAAAAGACAACACTTAAGAAAAACAAAAAACGCCCCCAAAGACAGCCACGACAACACATAAATGCTAGTCACACATCTATCTATAGGCAAAGTTTATCTAACGGCTATGTGGCTCAAGTCTCAAAATATAGTCGAAAATTCACAATTCATTGTAGAAAATGGGTAGAAAATGGCTTGTGTAAATGACGCGGAAATCCAAAATAACATCGGATGTGCAAAAATGTGACCGAGGAAAATTGCAAAATTAGTTGATTTTGTCGGGTTTGGCATTTTAGAATTTGCATATTTACATGAGTTATACCATAGGTTGAATATTGGGTTGTTGTCAATAAACATTTATTTTGTATCATTAATTATGTTTGTAACCGCCAGAATTGTGACGTTCTGTTCACCGTTTACAACAAATGAATTGTGGATGATTGTACAAATTACTCTGGCGAGTACTTAAAACGTTCGCTTTTGCAGAGCTGTGAATAGTTTGGAAGAATTTCAGTGAATAATATTAAAATAATGGCTCTAAAAGTGCTGGTTGGTCAAAGTAAGTTCGTTACAAATATTTTAGATCTAAAGCGAAAGAATTATAGTTTCACGTCGTCTTTAAAACTCCCAGTAAGTTATAAATTCTTAACAGCAGCTATCGAATTGAACATTGCAAATTATATTCTAGGAAATTATTCAAATTTTCATTTGTTAATATAATTAACTAATTGTTATATAAATTGTATGAAATAGTGTGATTTAACATGAACATGTGGTTTCAGTTTGCAAAATGCTATATTTTCCCAAAATGTCCTACATATTGATTTTTCATCTCTTCCGAAAATTGGCTCGGACTTGCGCAGACTGAAATTTGCCACAACTTAAGAGCCACTTGCAAAGAATGTAAACAGATTACTCGTGTCAAAGTTATTTTAGTGTAATCTTTCGAATCGCTTGTCAATGGGTATCTTTGCAGCAGACGCTTAGTCCGAGGATTATACAACAAATTCAACCTAAACTATTGAGTCCACCTGTTCAGTACCCGACCTAAACTGGCGATAGGTCAGTCCACAATTTCATGACCTGACCTAAAATAGGTCGTGGACTATATCGCTGTAAACACACCCGACCTACGCATTGATTTATACGGGACCATTAATAATAGGTCTGCTCGCGTACTGCAGAAGCAATAGATTTTGCAGCTGGCTTCTTTTTGTGGCAAAATTTGGCTTGCAGCAAGATTACAAAAACCACTTGCTGCGAATCTATTTCAATATATTATTATAGATTCAGGTACGCGAACAGACATAATATATGTATATGTTGAATATAAGCTCGCAACCCTCTCGTTTGACTCAAAATCATTGAAATAAACATGTTTGAGAGACAAATGAAAAGATTATTACCGTGCATGAACTAAAATTAAACTAAATGACAGGTTGCAATATGCACTCAAAATATGCACGATTCCTCTACTCTTCATCGAATATTAGGGTTTCTACCGGTTCTGTTGCGCTAGAGTTTTTTCATTGATGTGGATCGACGAGAGGCTTAATGCTTTCAAGCAATTGAAGCACAGCATTGTTTCTGTCCCAGTGTTCCACAGTCTCAGCTTCACAAAGTTCTTCTCCATCTAATGTGACGCATGTCAACAAAGAATAGGGGCAGTAAGGGCAACGGAACTACAACGTGATCGAGCAAGAATTCCTGGTAGTAGTGCTGGCAGCTAAGAAGCTCCGTGTCTACATGGAAGGTCATGAATTCGAAATCGTAACTGACCATGTTTTCCTAAAGTGATTAATAAGCCTACGATACCTAAATGGCTGATTAACCCGGTGCCCCTTAAGTTTTAAGGGTTTAACTTCACTATTGCCTACCAAAAGGGAAGCCCAAACGTCTTGCTGGACTCCTTATCGCGCGTTTTCTCTAGGGAAACGTTGACGCCAATAGAAAACGATGAGACTCCAATGGAACTGGAGTCAAACTCGCCTCATTTTATATGTACTTTTTACACGGAACTGTCTGAGAAAATAAAGGCTGAGCAACATCTATGGCCTGACATAAAATCAGAAGACGGGTTCGTTTAAAAGCGGACAGTCCGTCCCCAAGTGCATCCAACGCTTATATGTAGACATTATCGGCCCCTACCTTAGGTCAAAGTCCGGTCATATTGGGTCGTTTATCGTTTTAGATCATCTATCACGGTTTCCAATTATTGAGTCACGACGGAAATTCACTTCAAAGGCCCTGATCGAAATTATGCGGAAGATGACTTTCTATTTTGCCAAATTCCAGTTTCAGCCACATTTATTTCACTCTTTACTGAAAGAGTGTCAGATACCAAACACCTTCACTGCCGTCTATGTTCCCCGCAAGCTAACGCCCCAGAATTCGAGAATATATCGAGCCATCACAAAACAATTGAAACGGCCACCTATCTACAATTACCTGTGCGTTATGCTCTGTTCCTCGGACTCAGTGTGGACAGATATTTGCGAGAAAATATAGCCCAATTGGAAATTTTCATAGCCCAAAATAGCGAAGATTTTTTATTTGTAGCCCAAAAACCGCCACAAATAACTAAATCAATTCGTTTAAGCTGATTAAATTATTTTATTTATGTCCGTGAAATTCATACGAAGTAAAATAAATGCTCTATTTGTAGCACAGAAGTCTTTTGAAACAGTAAAAATGTTCGATACTATATACAGATAAAATTTTAATGAAAAAATGTGAATAAATTAAAGAAACTGTGCGGAAAATTTAGGAAAGTCCTTTGAAAAAATAAGTGTAGAAGGGCACTTATTTTTTCAAGGACTTTCCTAGAATGTTCACACACAAAATAAAAGCTTGCGAAAACTACTTTCGAATTTGGGTGGCACGAAAATTCAATTAGTATAAGTCTTAATTAATAATCTTAATGGCTAAAAAGGCTGAATATTTTATTTAAAATGTAAATATGTTATCCGATCTCATGCATTCAAAACTATGAGCGCAAGTTTTCAAATAAATTATTTTTTTCGATTAGACGATCAGCTGTTGACATTATGTTTAGACGTTTAAATACTTTCAAAAGGAGATATACGTCAAACAATTTAACTTGCGGGTCTCCAAGCGACGTTTCACGAAAAAATTGAAGTGTGCTTTGAAATAAAATTAATAATTTTTAAGCATTGAATTTTGAATGACTGCAATTTGAATTCACTATCGGAATTAATAAAAACTGCTATGGTTTCTTCGGTTTAAAATTGAAAAAGACATCATCAGCCCTTAAAAAAGACATCTACTCAATCTTCCCGGAGAGATTCGTTTGTGGTAGTATCGTATCCTGCCAAATTTTGAATGTATACTGGAATATGTATTTGAATTCTCATCACTTTGAATTTGAACTCTCATCAAGATTCCGCTTTCGACCCTCAGATTTCGAGGGAACTTACATTTCCAAAAACACTTTTATAATTCTAAGTGGAGACACTTTATTCGAAGCAGATCGTAATTGCCAGAGAGCTTCAAATATAGAAACTAATTTTATTGGGTCTAAAGAACTCTCTGTATTTTCCAGAGTTCACAATATGAGGTTCATCATATAAGTGCAGTAATTTAGTTTCATGTTTAGTATAGTCCTCTGATCTAAGCGCTGTAAATAACAAATGCAAATAGGTGGGAAAAATTGTAGCTTGATGTCTTCCAGATTATCAATGCTATCACACTTACCTTTATCAGAAAAGATGGCGATGTTTCGGTTTTGTGTTTGCATTTCAATATCAAGGGTGCATCCATTCTTTAGTACCCGTCGTCTAAGAACCATTAGCACCCGTCATCTAAGATTTTGTTTTAGCTCGCCAAGTTGTGCCCAAACTTTGCTTAATGTGAATTCTTCCCAACGATCTTGGTCTTTCGGTTTTTCCTATGCAGCTTCCATTGAAATTTTCACGCGTTTCTTTCAAGGTTTTCCATATGTAGATTTTTTCTATTAAGACGTAGTGATGTTTGAGGTATTGCTCTAAAAATACTCCTGTACCATTTGAAACATCATAGCCATCACATAGCATTCTTAGCTCTAATTGAAATTCCTGAACTGTGTCTAAATCAACATCAGCTTCTTCCCCACAAAGCGTGCCATAGTGAATATTGTAGTCTTTTAACGGATTTTAGCTTTCTGTTTGATGCCTTGAAATCACAAAGTTTTAATTTTGTAGTGATTTGACGGGCTTTACTGTTAAGTATCTGGCAGGATGTTGGCAAATTTCTGCAGCGTGTCTTAGAAGACCATTAATACAACAATTTATCTGTCTGGTAGTATGGGAAATTTAATTTCAATCAGGGTCTTCAAAATTTTCCAACGTTATTTAATTTCCGTTTTAGTTGGTTTTTGTTTTTTAAATACGATGCATCTGACTCTTACTAATTTCAAAGCTATCGGCAGTTTTTCTTTAGATGAGCAATTGCTTGTAGGATATATTACCTCTAACTTATTGCGAACACTTAGATCGATGTAGTTTGCTCTCATAGTAGATTTTTACAGTTGTTTTGACGTTGCCTGAACAAACGTTCTGATATTTACATCATCATTATCATACGATAGGGAAAACATGCAACAATGCTCAAATAAATCAATATTTTATTTTTATCAGAATACCAACAAAATTCAAGTTACCTATAACGTACCGAATTCTACACATAAAATAATTTTTCAGCAGAAAGTTATGCAGAAATTATCCGAAAAATTTTCTTGACCTTGAACAGATATTTCTGTTGAAAACTCCTTTTTGCACAATTTTTCATGCTGGTCTTAAAACCGTTTTTGGTCCGATTACCAAGTATGTACTACTAAGCAAATTTTTGTGCACCTAATCTGGTTCACGATCCAATTTTAGAGGCTGCTCGATTACAGAGTGAATTTTCTTCAAGAAATATAATGTGCGGTGATGTTATAGCTCAATTGTTCAGGTGGTTCGATCATACAGTGTCCCAATTAGTAGGTTTTACTGTATAGCCCAAATATAGTTTTTCATGAAAATATTGTTGTGTTTTACCGTTAAAACACCTTTTGTGGATTCGATATTCTTCACATTCGTGAAATAAAACAGTTTTCTTTATCAACACTAATTACACTTTTATTTACACAAGTAATTATAACCACTAAATCGTTTACACTTTACGATCGCACTATTATAATTTCGCGTTACAATTTAACACTTTTTCGCTTTTAATTAATCGCGCCCGGATACTTAATTCACTGTTTCGCTTTTCAAAGTAACAGCCTTTCCGCTGTATACGCTGTCTACCAACTGATTGCCAGCTCCTCTCGTGGCGTTATTTATAGTCGTGTCGCGTGTGTGTCTCGGGCTCTCGAAGCCTCCTGATCAGGCTTCTGGAAGACTTGTGGGGATCACATGGACACAGTGGCGCGACAGTACCAATTGCCCGCACTGCATAACCATCGTCAGCAGTACTTAGAATTATAACTCCATGTTCATCAGCCGACCGACGAGGTCGTGCCGTGAGCGCCCTCATTATTTCTGTTCTGTCTTTTAGTTTCTTAATAATAAATTGTTTCCTTAGTTACACATTAATATTCGTGTTTCATTATCCGATAATCAGTAGCCTATGCACTACAGACTATTGGGAATTTCCGTCATCATGTGAGCTATTACTCCTGGTTTGGGTTCTGGAATGTTCTGCTTTTGCTTTCTAGAGGGCTCTATTGCGTCTTTGAAAAGGCTGTTGTGAAGTTCTGTTCTGTTGTCACGGGACTGTGTCTGGGGTTCTTGGGAATTTTCCGTTACCATGTGAGATCTGATTCATGGTTTGAGTTCTGGAATGTTCCCTTTTTACTTTCTAGAGGGTTATTCTACGTTTTATCCATAGATTGTTTTCGTTGTTTGAACACATGTATGAAATACATGTATGAGGTTTATGTCGTGTATTTCCCGCCGTTTCTAGCTTTTTCTGGCGCCGACACAACGTCATACGGCTCGTTTGGAGTGCATGCAACAATATATAGCCCAAAAGCCGCCAACCCGCGAAATGAAAAAACGTCCCGCGAATTCAAATTTTAGATAGCCCAATTGGCGGGAAATAGCCCAATCTGGCCACACTGCCTCGGACTACTATTGGTACGTCTCCTTACCTCGCTATTTTTGGGCAACTTATAGCAACTGAGGTCAGTAGGTGGCGTGATCCCAACACCATCAGAGGTCAGAGCCTCGTCAACACCGAAGGCCAGAGGCTGTGTCTAGGCTCATGGATGGAGGCATTGTTGTAATTCTTATGTGGGTGAGGGGCCTTCATGGCAATTTTTAGGGCACCCTGCCAATCAATTCTTTTTTCCTTGTCCTTGTTGATGGGTCTGAAACCACTTGCCACGCTTTCTACTGGACTTTGGTTCAGTTGAAATACCCTGACAAGCACTTCTGAATACCTCAATTCGCTACATAGTATTTGGCTGACTTGCACATTTGATTAAAATCAAACTAATCTAAATACATTTAATCCTATTTCAGAAATAATGAACGAAGTTGTTCGTTACAAGCCACCAGTGCCGACAACAAAAAAATCACCAGCTACAGGTCAAACAACACCAACTATAGTGAAACCAGGACAAGTCGATTGGAGGGTATTGGTTGTGGATAAGCTGGCAATGCGAATGGTCTCAGCCTGTTGTAAAATGCACGAAATCAGTGCAGAGGGCATAACACGTGAGATTCATTGATCGGTTTTTCGAAATTACTTATCAAATCATCTTTCTTTATCCGAATCTTCTAGTTGTGGAGGATCTGAATAAGAAACGTGAGCCACTTCAGTCGATGGAAGCAGTCTATCTCATTACACCATCCGAGGAGTCAGTTCGCACTTTAATGCGAGACTTCGAACACCCGAATCGACCGTTATACAAGGCAGCACATGTTTTCTTCACTGAAGGTAAAGCTTTCATTCTCAGAATTATACAGTTTCTCAGGCTTAAGACCAATATTTAGTTTTGAATTTTTTTCATTTCGAATTTTAATATTCTCATTCAAACGCATTACAGCTGTTCCTAGCGAACGTTTCGAATTGTTATCTAAATCTCAAGCCGCTAAATATATAAGAACGTGTAAAGAAATTAATATAGCCTTTGTACCATACGAAGAACAGGTGACTTTTCTTGCTTTCAGTTTATCTTATTTCGATATGATTTCTCTTTGTTATACCATAACATTTTTGTTCGATATGTAAAATTATGAAATCTACGTCAGTCGCTAAATTGTAATTTATGGAATTTTTGTATGTTTGTTTATTTTCCGTTTTTATTGTGACCTGTTCCGCAAATAAATATCTACGAAATGGGAAGTATGTGGTTGAGGAAGAGAATTAACACTAGAGAATTAAATTTGGTTCTTAGCTACCTCTGTGCTTTGTGATGAGGAGGTAAAGCTATTTTTTTTCTAATCAATTTACTTATTTTGTTCTAGTTTCACTACTATATCGTTAATGCATTCTTACACCATTTCCATTAAGTTAGTTGAAGTGCTCTATTTCGTTCGCTTGAATTGCATTGATTCGTTTCAGAAAGGGTATTTTAAGAAATCGTTTGCCAATGATGTTTATGTTTCTAGATTTTCTTTTCGAGTCTAGATTTTTATCAGCATTAAGGTATACTTGCAGTTTCAATAGCTTAGTAAAAAGAATTTGTTTACACAATTTAGTTTGCCCCGAGGAACTGTTTAACGATTTATGTAAGTCATGCGCTGCAAAAAAGATAAAAACTCTAAAGGAGATCAACATTGCCTTTCTACCCTACGAGAGTCAGGTGCGCTAAAATTTAACTGTCGATTTTTTGATTGGTACATACTCGTATTCTACTCTGTGACAATGTGGTGTGTAATTGGATGTATAATCAGACAATGACAATTGTATTAAAGTATATATATATATTTTTGATTTGAAGCCTATGTACTACTCGTAAAAGACTAAAATAATGCCGCCCGATATTTGAATAGACGTTGATCACTCAGACTGATTTTCAAGTGAGAAATAACTTCAGTTCGTAATGTTGCACCCACACAAACGTATACTTTGATTTTTTTCGTATTGGCAATTTTGAATAGTGCTCAGCGCGTTTATCTAAGCGTAGAAATGTAAATTTGTAGTTATTAATGAAAACTGCTCTGCGTATTGGCTAGTGAACTTATGAAAATATTAAGCAAAATTGAGTTATGCATGCATGCATGTTAAATAAACATCAAACGCTTTTTAAATGTGCACGGTTCAATGTTCTAAATCTCTTTGAAAAAGTTTCCTTTTGCTCAAATGCATCGGCTTTAAAAATTTTAGCTTCGCATGTGGCTGTTCAAAATAATTTCTAATACACCGGATTTTCAGAATCGATTCTAATACATTCCGTATGCTACAGGTTTTCTCTCTCGATTCGCCTGATACATTCCAATGCTTCTATTCGCCGATTTTTGCATCAGCTCGATCGAAAAACATGGATCGTATCGCTGAACAATTGGCAACCTTATGTGCAACACTAGGCGAATATCCTCAAGTACGCTATCGCAGCGACTGGGATAAGAACGTTGAACTAGCAGCACTCGTCCAGCAGAAGCTGGATGCATACAAAGCTGACGAGCCTACGATGGGCGAAGGACCGGAGAAGTCACGGTCTCAACTGTTGATTTTGGATCGAGGTTTCGACTGTGTTTCCCCGATTCTACATGAGTTGACATTTCAAGCAATGGCTTACGATTTACTACCAATAACTAACGATGTCTACCGTTACACGCCCACTCCGCATTCAGCCGAAAAAGAAGTACTTTTGGACGAGAACGATGAACTTTGGGTAGCCAGTCGACATTCACATATCGCTGTAGTATCGCAAGAAGTGACGCAGAATTTGAAAAAATTTACCGAATCGAAACGGATGAGCGCAAGTAAGTGTATGGAAGTACTAAGAGGAATGCTAATTGTGCTCAATTGATATTAGGTGATCGACAGTCGATGCGAGATTTGTCTCAGATGATCAAGAAAATGCCGCAATATCAAAAGGAACTTTCAAAATATGCGACGCATTTACATTTGGCAGAGGATTGTATGAAATCCTATCAGGTAAAGCAGGTGAATTATTTTGATTTTTAAAAAAACATAGCTGGCATGACACATAAATGAGATATTACTGTAAATATTGTTGTCTTTGTCTCCTGAAAAATGTTTCGTGGATTCGTAATACTCTGCGTTTTCCAAATGAAAAAAGAAAAACATGGGTACCGGTCAGAAGGACCGCCGGTAGAAGTAGAGCTTCTTAGCAAAAGAAATCTGAAAGGAAATTGCCAAAACCTCGAAAATATAAGGTTACAAACAATTCTGTGGCTTTGAGAAATAAGGACTCAAGTCCACTTTTTAAATTGCCTCTAACGATATTCCAAAATTTATCATCGCCATAAAATTAGAACGGATTTATTATTTAAGTTACCGACTTTCAATTGATATGAAAAAACCCTTAGCGCATGAAAACCGCTAAAAACACTAATGTTCGAAGAACAGTAGAAGATTTGTGCAGATTTTGAGTGTGTATTCTACCACTAGCTGCTTAAGGCCACTACCACTAGCTTCTTAAGACCACTACCACTAGCTACTTCTTTTACCTAAGACCAAATACATCTGGTAATAATAGACCCTAAGCAAATTTAATTTCGATGACTACATCGAAAGTTACAGCGATAGAAAAGTGTTTGGGGTTGCCATGCGAAAAATGTCCAGACCTGAGAAAATTTAAACATTGTTTACTTATTTTCATTGCAAATGCTCGCGACGTGAATACTTAATGTAAGCATTTATTAGTACAAAAATAACAAAAATACCTCATGCTGGCAATCCTTTTCTAGCACCGAAGTCAAAATTATGTCACATCTGCCTCACGTTGAAGTCAACCTACTCTGCGAATTTTGTATTGGTTCGAAGACTGCATTCGAAGTTATAGAGATACAAAAAAAAATGCTGGGTTATCACTCGTAAAAGTTTTCAAATTTTCTACATCTGAATATTTCTTGTTTATTTTCAATACAAGATCACTACGATTTGAACATTTTATGATAAAATCACTTACTAAAAATATGGCAAAAAAGTACAAAATCAACCCTAGCTATCAACCCTATCATTGTTTTTCCAACTAGATTTCTACTGAATATTGTCTACAATGAGCTTAATTTGCCATATGAATTTCGTTATGATTCCAGGACTGCACTGAAAGTTATAGGGCAAAGAATTTCATTTTTCTGAGCGATTTTTCAAAATTTAAGACACACAAACTACCATAGCTGCCAGCTCCAACCTAACTTTTCAACCAAACTTTCAAACGTGGCTTAACGTAAGATTCAGCTACTTTGTGAATTTCGTTAAAATCTGATGCCTGAATCAGAATTTATAGGACCAAAAGCAGTTATTTTTCTTAGTGTTTTTTCAAGATGGCACCACTGGCACAGAATTCCCCCGTTTGAAAATCGCTTCTATCAGACCTGGTTCTACTTAACACCAATACATTCTCTAAATTTCAACTGTATCTGATTATGGGGTCGTGAGTTCACGTGAACAGAAGTGTTTGATGTTAAAAATATAGGTGAATTGAGGAAGGGTTACCGTTTTTTGTCCGATATAGAATATTTTTATTTCAATGATTTTGTGTCAAAGGGGAATGTTAT
The DNA here is from genome assembly GCA_963978885.1 of Nemotelus pantherinus. Lineage (NCBI taxonomy): Eukaryota > Metazoa > Arthropoda > Insecta > Diptera > Stratiomyidae > Nemotelus > Nemotelus pantherinus. The sequence continues at coordinate 168,563,798 of OZ022263.1, forward strand.
GAGCTTATATTCAACATACATACATTATTGATAGTCGCGCAAAAATCAATGTTTAGGTCAGGTGTTTTTACAGCGGTATATAGTCCACGACCTATTTTAGGTCCGGTCGCTTGAAATCGTGGACCGACCTAAATTTATTTTATTTATTAACCAAACAAGGTATAAACAATACAAGAAAATATTTGAAATAAATATGTGTAAACGAAAAATTAAATAAGTTAAATAATTAATAAATAAATCAATAACAATTGGTAAATAACAAACAAATAAAACTTTGACATATAGCTTAAGATAAGGGGTTATGGATGGCTTGGAAAAGGGAGGATTTGAAGGAGAATTTGGAGATGGTTGGGGAATACAGAATACTTATACTGTTAAATATTCTGCAGCATCTATTTACCGGCTCATTAGCTGCGTAAGTAGTGGAATGTGGATATTCTTTAAGTAAACGAGAGGACCTGGTGTTTCTTACAGGGTTATTTAATACCATTTTACTATTCAGGAATTCAACTTTGATAACGCCTCTAATGACGTCGAATGTAAAGCAGGCCGAAATCATTTTTCTTCTGGATGCAAGTGTCAATAAGTTTAGATGACCCAGTCGAAACTCATAAGGAGGAAGATTATTAAAATCGTAAGGATTGTATAGTTCACTCAATGCGAAAAGCAAGAACTGTTTTTGTATGGACTCGAGTCTGTTACTGTGGGTTTCAAAAGCCGGATTCCAGCAGATAAAGGCATATTCGAGAATGGGGCGTACAAGTAAGATGTATAAGGATCTTGTGACCCACAGGTTACGAAATTCCTTGGAACGTCTTTTGATGAACCCTAGCTGTTTGTTTGCACGGGAAATTATTTTATCATAGTGCAAGGTGAAGCGGAGTTTCTCATCCAAGATAACACCAAGGTCAACAACGTTTTCATCTCGGCCTAACAAATTATTGCCAAGGAAGTATGTGTTATAGCCCGTCCAGACTACACATACTTATGTATGCGCATACATAAGTATGTGCAAAAGATGGTCCACACTGCAACGATATCTGCACATACATGTTACCCATGAACATTTTACCCAAAGTACCCATAAAATCAATGAAAAGTATGCGCTGATGATATGTTTGTACATACATTTTCGAGCAATAGCGCATACAATTGTATGCGCATACATAAGTATGTGGAAAAACCGTCCACACTTGAAATTAGCACATACTTTTGTATGCGCATACGTATGCAGATACAAAACTATGTGAAAACTACTAGTGTGGACCGTTGTTTCCACATCCTTATGTATGCGCATACAATTGTATGCGCTGTTGGAAAATGTATGTGCATATTTATCATATGCTCATACTTCTTTTATTCAGAGGTGAATGAATGATTCTGAATCATACAGGGTTATCAATTTCATGCTTGAGAAAGCAAACTTGAAAAAAGAACACACACAATATTCGGAAAGTGATGTAATTTTTACTTCATTGTAAAGATTTTTTCAAAATTTGTTTTCCAATATTCACTCCTTCTTTCCATAGAAATAGAAGTACCTGAAAACTCACAGAAATAAGCCTGAATACATTGCCATGCAGTGCAGTGCACTGATATTTAGAGCTCATGTAATTGCATGTGGCAATTTAGATTAACTGCAGTGCAGTGCACTGCACTGCATCGTTTAGGCTAATATATAAAAATACTGCACACTGCATCGGTTGACATTTGTTTGAAAGTAGTTGCCCGGGTAAAAACCATATAAATTGAGGCGGAAATTCCGTTCCAGGCATTAAATTGTAAATGGACGAAAAACAGATGAAGAAAATCTAAACATCAAACCTCCACAAATTAATTTGACATTAATTGTCAGAACACTGCACTGTTTTCAATGTGTTTTGCAATGCGTGCACTGCTTCGGCACTGCACTGCACAGCATGGCAATGTAATTCAGGCTATACTCACAGCCGCCGAAGAGTTAAATACGTCCTAATTTAACATAGCATTGACCTAATACATCTTCGTCCTGCGAAAATTTCTGCTCGATCGGTTCGACACGACACCGTTCAGGAAGAAATCTTACTTCGTGCTCTGTTTGTCTTGTTCTGGCTCGCAGTCTGAACCATTGGCTTTCACTTACTCTTGTATATGCAGATGTTTGTTTTGCAGATGCTTATATGTTTTCACATACTTTTGTATGCGCATACGTATGCGCATACATAAGTATGTGTAGTCTGGACGGGCTATTATGTGAGACCGTGCATTTTCGGGAAAAATTAATAACCAGGCACTTAGCAATGTTGAGAGAGAGCTTATTTTCATTGCACCAATGATCAAGTGAATTAAGTTTAGATTGGAGAAAAAGTGCATCTGATTTAGATTTAATGATGTGATACACTTTTAGATCGTCGGCGTAAAGTAGATGAGGTATATTTGCTAAGACGTCAGATAGGTCAGAAATAAATACGCCGGAGGTAACATGTATATTTTTCGATAAAACTCCTTGAAATTTTACCAATTGCGTTCGATTGCGAAGGTAAGAAGTCAGCCAGCTAGGTAAGAAGTCAGCCAGCTAAGTCCGAATTTTAGAAGCTTTGAAATTAAGATAGGGTGGTCAACTCTGTCAAAAGCTTTACTGAAGTCTGTATAGACTGCGTCAATTTGGTATCCTTTCTCCATTTTACACAGAACGTCTGAGATTAGGACTGTCAAATTCATGGTAGTTGAGCGACCTTTTCTAAAACCATGTTGCTGCTCGTTCAGACGGGAGTCGACAAGTGGAGAAAGTTTATCGTAGACAATCTTTTCAAAAAGTTTCGGAATTGAAGATAAGATGGCAATGCCCCTATAATTTCCGATACAGCGTCTATCACCATTTTTGAAGATGGGGATGGAGAAACTCCAGACGAAAGTGAATTGTTGAAAAAAATATGCAAGGGAGTTACAAGCTGCTCTACACACTTTCGCAAGAAAGTTGGAGGAACTAGATCGGGTCCAGGATCTTTGTTGCAGTCGAGTTCCGAAATAGCTTTATGTATTTCATCACGTGAAATTTCTAAGTGGCTGACCAAAGCTGTTGGAGCGGAATGAGAGTAAGAAATGTGTGAGTTTGGTGGGTCTGATGCATAAAATAGTCTGAAAACTATCTGCAATAAAATCACAAATCTCATTGGGAGAGGAAGAAGTGATATTATCAAAGAACATCGACGATGGATAACCAGTAGTTTTTCGCTTCACATTTACAAACAAAATTCTAGATATATTTATCTGTTATTTGTATATATTCAAAGTCACATTAAATCAATAGGTAATTATTATCCGGAAAAGTAGCTCTTCAACCATTATAAGCAGGTTAGTAATAAAAAGTGTTGTAAAAGTTTCAAAAGATGATAGGTATATTTCTTCATTTTCACTAGTCTAAACACTTTTCTAGTATTCTACTAACGTCACTAGGATAGATTTTAGTGAATTCTTTGCAACTTAGTCCCAAGTGAGATAAGAAATCGAGCCGGTGTCTTCTTTTCTTGTACGAATTCAACCGCTATTTTAGATGAGCTCACAGGGTATCAATTATGGGAGTAAAAGTTTCTACTTTGAATTTGTGTTTCCCATTTAGTTGGGCTGATAGCACAGAGCCATCAAATAATGCCTGACTGAGCTTCTACCTTTTATTCTTTGAGATAGGTAATTTTAGCCCACTCCGGATTTTTCTCTTTGGCGCACGATTCGAAGTCATCAAATTTATCCCTGACGTCAATAATACAATCATCCAGTGAAGTTAACAAATTAGTTGGAACGTACATTGCTATAGTTTTTTTCTGAAGATAAATGCTTGTTTTGTCTTTTCTTCCCAATATGGTGTTCTAAATTTCCATTTTTTTAAGAAACTAAGAGCTTCGTGTCTAGTTTCTTGTCGCTGCTTTGCATCCTCCGCGATAGACGTCAAAGCTTCTATAATTTGTTTGTGACCTTGATGTAAAGAACCTAATTATGTAATGATATCGTCGTCGTCGTAGCACTACAGCCCCTCTCGGGCCTTGGCTTCTCGCAGGTGACGCCTCCAGTTGTCTCGGTCCAATCACCGCGTCCTCCAATTTTGAAAACCGAGCAGTTTTGCGCAGTCTTCGTCGACAGAGTCAGACCAGCGTTTTCTGGGTTTTCCCACTGGTCTTCGACCCTTGGCCCTTCCGTCGAATACCTTCTTAGGTACTCGATGCTCGTCCATTCGTTGCACGTGACCAGCCCATTGCAGCCTCCGCAGTTTGATTATTTTAGCAACCTCTGGCTCGTCAAAAACCTCGTACAACTCGTAGTTGTACCTTATCTGCCATTGGCCACACTCTTGTTTAGCTCCAATTATACGCCTGATGACCCGTCTTTCAAAGGCGTTCAACATATTTGCGGATCCTTGGGTAAGGGTCCAAGTTTCACATCCGTAACACAACACAGGTCTGATTATTGATTTGTAGACTTGAAGTTTCGTCTTCCTGTGTATGCAGCTGGTCTTCAGTAGGGCCAGAATGGAGTAGAAAGTTTTATTAGCGAGCTGTATTCTCCGTTTAATTTCATCAGTTTCACTGCCTTTCGTTGTCAATTTCGAGCCTAAGTATATAAATTCGTCCATGTAATGAACCTAAATATTCAGTCAATGTATTCCATCGGTGGGTAGAATCCGAAAAAATTGTACAGTTTCTGAACCATTCAGCGGGATGAAGACATACCAAGTTTAGAGAATGTCCTGCACATGGTATAAAGGCAGCAGAACTAACATATCTCCTTGATTTTCACTTGCAGACCAGCATACTTCCTTGACATATTTGAAGCATTGTCGTAGCTTTGCCCTCCGCAATCCTAGATTTGTACATCATCATTTTCCAATAAAATTAGTATGATTTCCGCTAATTATTCTGATTTATGCTCTTTGATAGGTATAGATTCCAGATCGAGTGGGCTGTCAACGCTAATCGAAAAATATTTAGCTAATTTATCTTCATTTAGAACTTTTTTAGGACCTGTTTTCCCATTAAATGTGTCCCTTTCCAGGATCCCCAAATTTGTTTAGGTGATCTGCAAGAAATTCAGGAAATCCACTTAACAGCTCCCCACATTCTAAATAAATTCCATTGTTGGGAGATCAAAAGATTTCATTGTCACCCCTCAACGGAAGCCCTCTCAATGCCAGAAATTTTACAATTTTTTTATAGTGGCATTGGAAGTCTGTATCTACTCTACCAACTGCTTTACTTCATGCCAGTCATCATAGATTGCCTATGTGCAGGACTATTTTCATAACGTAAAATTATGTGATTAACGTGGTTCCAATCATTACATCCACATGGGGAGCATAGGTTTACATCAAAAGGGCTAAATAAGCAGCAATAAAACAAAATACAGATTTCTTCGAAGGCTAATACAGCAACCATTTTCTTTCAATTATTCTTTAATTTAAGATTAAATAATGCTTTATTGAAATATCTAGTTACTGAATTTGCCATTTTCTTTGTCTTTGTAGGTTGTGGACGCTTCGGAAAAGTCACAATCTTTATTTTGGAAATATATGGGTCCTTTACGAATTCAAATTTCGCGGCTTTTTCGGTAAAATTTTCATGAAAAAAAATCGACGGGGTCGTGTGAAATATTTTCTGGGTCGTATGACTGATGTTCTTCAATTAAAACAGTTGTTGGTGAAGTTATTGCATTTTGCCGTAGGGACGGACGCCTTCTGTGCAACATGGCTCAATCTCTTTTTCTAAAGTGATAGGACTTAGCGAAGAACAAGTAGATTGTGAGGTTCCCTGAGTTTTCGCAATCTGTTGTTGATATGATTCATTATGTGGATGGTTTATTTTTTGGTTACTACTCACAGAAGATCCTGGTGTAAAATATGATGTTGGTTTCGGGAATTTATCAATTACTTCTTTCTGATAAGCAGTTTTTTTTCCTTTTTTCTGAGCCTAGGATATGACCGTTTTGACATTTTGTATATATGTATAGATATAGTAATCAATACTTATTATTTAATTGCACTGAAAACAATCGCAAACATAAAATAAAACACACCGTTTGCAAGTTTAATCTTAAGTGAAATTATTTGATTTTTAGTCCCGAACAGAAATGCCGTCCCGGCTATGCTTTTCAAATAGGAACTGCAGAAATTAAAATGCCCTTCTCATGAATTGAAGGGGTACACAGATCGATTTGTTTATGTTTCTTCCAGTGAAGCCCAAACTCCACGCAACAACAAAAGTTTTTACAATAATAACACATAAGATTATTCCCAAAGGAAAACTAATGCATCAGAATCAGTGTTGTCACCTTACTACATTTGTAGCAAATTTACTACATTTTTTCGGCCTTTGCCGTTTTTGCTACTTCACTACTCAAATTGTTAAATCTACTACATATTGTATCGAGAATGTAATATTTTTCAGGTTAATTTGAACATTCATTTGATTGTGAGGAGGAAAATTTAATTAATATAAATCGTTAAATGGATTTAAGTAAAGTAATTAATAGACAATTAGTTGAGTCAATACTTTAAAAGGAAGCTCTATAAACAAAATACCTAAGTTAGATTAAGATTAGACCGATAGACACTGAAGAAGAGGGCAGATTACCATCGAAATATTGATTTTGAAATTTTACTACAAAAGGCCCTAATTTACTACATATTTTTCCCCATATCTACTTCAGAAATATCTTTCGGCGGTGACATCACTGATTCAGGATACATATATTCGCTAAATTTTCCGCGTAATGCATGGAAGTATTACATATCCGTAGCCTGTTAATTTATTTATGAGATTACTATAAGGATAGATAATTATTAGTATAGTCAGGCAATTATAGTTTAATTTTCACAAAATAAATATATTCATTGGCTGATGATCTGGAAATAAGGGGCCCCATAGATCACGGGGCCCTGGGCACTTGCCCGTTGTACCCATACGCAAAGATGGCCCTGTAGGTGTATATGCGAAATCACCAAATGCTAATAATCTTTAACCTTTTGGCGCAGGTTGCCATTTTAGTGATATTTTAAATTTTATAAATTTTTGACTTATTTTAAATGTGAATATGACAATATTTTTGACATTTTTAACCTTCTGTGTGCGCTAGGTGCCTAAAATGAGATTGGGAAAGTTGGAAAATTTTTGAATTGCGATAACTTTTGACCAAACTATCAAATCATTATGGAACTTTGAAGACATATTGGTGGTACTCATTTAAAGATTCGTTTAGTTTTTATGAACGTGCAGCCAACCCTGCAGCTACGGGAGGCATTGAAAGTGAAAACTTTCAAATCATCGACTCTCCTGAAAAAATTTCGTCTTTAACAATAGAAACCAACTCATATAGAAATCTACACAACCAAAGCAAAACTTTTGAAATTTCATGTCGGACCAGAACAGTAACCTTCCCCCAATTTGGCAATAGTTTAAGCATCAGAAACTTCTGTTCACGGGTACTCATGGCCCAATTATTAGATACATCTGAAATTCACAGAATGTATAGGTATTAAGTAGGATCAGGTCTGATAAAAGCGATTTGCAAATGTGGGCAACGCTGCGCCAGTGGTGCCATCTTGAAAAATTACAAAGAAAAAAAAGCAGTTGTTTGCCCTATGAATTCTGATTCAGTTACCAGATTTTCATGAAATTTACACAGTAGTAGTATACCGACTTTGTGGGAGTTTTGGACCCTTCGGATGGGTCTGGCTCCTTAAACCTTGACTTAAAATAGTTATTTAAACATAATATTCAAATGCCAGACTTTATACTTTAACGTAAGTAAGCCAGGTTATTGCACACCTTTATTACCTGCTACCTGTATAAGCCACCGTTAGTCAAGGTTTTTAACCCTCGAAAGTTCTTACCTACAGTACTGAGAACACACACACAAAATTTTAGCCTGTGTACTTTGACGTATGTCTGGTAGGCCCTGGCTCTCACTCTATTCCAGTACAGTTATGAAATCAAAACAAAAGTCATATAGTGAATGGAACTTATTGTAGGCAATATTCAGAAAGAATCTAGTTGAAAAACCGTGATAGGGCTGCCAGCTATTGTTGGTTTTGTATTTTTTTTGTCATATCTGTATTAAGCAATTTAATCGTACAATTTCCAAACGGCAATGAACTTGTATTATTTGTTAACAACTAAAATTGAAATTTCGATAGTTAGAAAACTTTTGCGGGTGGTAACGCTCAATTTCTTTGCACCCCTATAACTTCTAATGCAGTCATTGGATCGAAACGAAAGTCACAGGGTAGGTTAATTTCAATGTCAGGCAGGTGTGAATGCTTGCGAAGAGTTGCCAGAACGAGGTGTTTTTGCTATTTTCGTATCAATAAATGCTTATATTAAGTATTCATATCGCGAACATTTACAATGAAAATAAATTACCAATGTTTAAATTTTCTAAGTTCTGGAAATTTTTCGGATGGTGATTCCAAACATCAAACTAATGTAATTCCTGTAACTTTCGTCGAAGTCATCGGATAAAGTCGAGATTGATGCTGCAGGCACTGAGCATATCCTTTTTTGTGTTAAAGGAGATGCTGCTTTCAAAAGTTTTGTAGAGTTTGATTTTCTTTCCTAAATCTTGAAATTCATGCAACTGGTAACCCTAAAAACCTTTCCACCCAATGAGTTTAAATACATTTTGAAGATGAAAGCGGTTTTGCCCTCGAAGAAGGTTGATGCACGTGGATGCACTTAAAATATGCACGATTCTTCTATTGTTCATCGAACATTTGTGTTTCTAGCGGTTCTGGTGCACTAGAGTTTTTTTTAAAACATGAACTCTTTAATTATTATTTTTTTACTTATCTGTTTACATATACCACTGAATAATATTTCAATAAATTTCGCTGCAATTACAGAACTATGTTGACAAACTGTGTCGTGTCGAACAAGATTTGGCAATGGGAACTGATGCTGAAGGCGAAAAAATCAAAGATCATATGCGTAATATTGTTCCAATTCTTCTGGATAAGGTACAATTTAAAGTCTAATAATCAGATTTGTACTAAATTCGAAAATTATTTCTAGACTGTATCAAATTACGACAAAGTTCGCATAATTGCACTGTATGTGATGATCAAAAGCGGTGTTTCGGAAGAGAATCTCACAAAACTATTTACACATGCCCAATTACCACCGAAATATCAAGACATGGTCCGAAATTTCAGTTTGCTGGGTGTTAATGTGATAGCAGATGTAAGTAATAATAATAAAGTAATAATCAATACGACGTAAATTAATAAAACGCTTAGTTCCGCTTTTGACGAGGAGTGAAACGCAAATATATTGCTATATATAAAATTGCTACATATGATATTGCTATTTATGATCAATTAAATATAGATTTCTTATTTAACAGCTACCATTTTAAAGCATATCATCGAATCTGATTTTTTGATTTTTTTCAGAGTGCCCGCAAAAAGGCATATGCTGTTTCTCGCAAAGAGCGTATCACCGAACACACTTATCAGATGTCACGTTGGACGCCATTAGTCAAAGACATCATGGAAGATTGTATTGAAGATAAGCTAGATTCAAGACATTTTCAATATTTGGCTGGCCGTACGCAAAATATTACATATCGTGCGCCAACAAGGTACTTTTCGTTACTCAGCATTATCAGCATTTCAACTCATACAAATTTTTGGAATTTTCAGCGCTCGATATGGTCATTGGCACAAGGATAAAACTCAAGCTGCCGTTAAGAATGTCCCAAGACTTATTGTATTCATTGTTGGCGGTGTAAGTTTTTCGGAAATGCGATGTGCCTACGAAGTAACAAATGCCGTACGAAATTGGGAAGTTATAGTTGGATCGTCACATATTTTAACACCTGAAGTGTTTCTAAGCGATCTAGGATGTTTGGCTAAAGAGGATTAAGCAGATTTAACGTGTCAAATATCACGTACGAAATTACAAATCAAAAACCAAATCCAACATATAAACGTAAACGCATACATATATTTTAGCTGGAATGCATAAATGTATAATTATATATGTATATACATATATATATATATATATATATATATATATATATATATATATATATATATAATATATATATATATATATATATATATATATATATATATATATATATATATACATATATATATATATATATATATATATTATATCGCAATTAACTGAATGATGTTAGGGAAAAATTTATAAAACACTATGAATGTATAATGAAGATAAGTGCGATTTTTTAATGTTTATAATTTGCCATTTGAATCTCATTTGTGAGTACTTCGTTGAAGTGTCATATGGCAAAATTGCAAAACTATATCAAGGGAAACAAAGACATTTTTGTAATAATAATAAATAAGAAATTAGAAAAAACCCTTCGAATAATTACTCCAGGCTATTCCACAATTAAAAACGGGTTGAATCAAAAGATTAGAAGCCATTGAATTACATATACATACATGCATCGTCTAAAGCTTCATAGTTTTATTTTTGAGAACAATTTACAATAAAACCAGTAATATATCATTATTCCTGAAGCTGTTTCGCACTACCCAATAAAGTTGGTAAAATTTTTTAATTTTCACAGACGTCATGGTTGTTTTTTACTTAATAGTATCCTGTGACAGAAACTTAAAACAGAAAAATTCATTCTTGCAACGCTTTTGCAAAAAATGTTTGGCCGATTTATAAGAGATGGCAATAATATTTCATGACCGAAATCGAAATACTACGCTATATTTCATGTATTGCGTTACTGTATCAATTCAACGTTCTAACTTCTATATTGACCATGGTTTCGTACGACCATATTATACAGTTTTCTTGTAGTTTATCCATTTGAATTGAGTGGACCAACCGAAACTTTATGCAGAAAATAGCTATTGAATCAGACAAAAATAAAAAAATAGTTTAAATTGTATACTTTATGCATGTATCGGAAATGAATCAACATCACAGGTTTATATCGGACATGTCGTCGCTGTGAAATCAAACCGGCATATCTGCAAAATACACATTCTTCACTAGAGCGCTTTAAAGTTTTCGCATGTGGGCTATTTCCACGTGAATGCAAAGCGGCAAAACACCATTAGACGGGTTTTTATTCAACTTTACGATATGCCGGTGCGACATAAAAATAGAGGGGAAAATAAGGAATATTTTGATACCAAAAACTCAAAAACTCAATTTTTGCAGATATGCCGGTTTGATTTCACAGCGACGATGTGATCTTGACTTTGTAGATTTATGTTCCTAAATCGTGATGATTTTCGAAAATGCTTTGGTTTTTGTACGAAACGCTATACTAATCTATGAATAATATAGCACTAAAATATACAGAATCTATTGTAAAAATACCAAATAAATGTCTTGCAAATAAATGAAATAATGTTGTTTTCTGTTCATATCATATTTTTAAACAAAGCTAACCAAATAAATTAATTTATTTACTAACCAAGCAAGGTACAAGTTACATAAACAGTAAAAAAAGCAAAATTGAAAATTACAATGAGTACATAAAAATTAAATAAAATAATAGCTTAGGATAAAGGGCTGCGGATAGTTTGGAAAAGGGAGGATTTGAAGGATAATTTTGAGACTGTTGGAGAATACAGATTACTTATGCTATTGAATATCCTGCAGCATCTATTTATCGGCTCATTAGCTGCGTAAGTAGTTGAGTGTGGATATTCCTTAAGTAAACGAGAGGGCCTGGTGTTTCTTACAGGGTTATTCAACACCATTTTTCTATTCAAGAATTCAACTTTGATGACGCCTCTAATGACGTCAAATGTAAAACAGGCCGAAATCATTCTTCTTCTGAATGCAAGTGTCAATAAGTTTAGATGACCCAGTCGAAACTCATAAGGAGGATGGGTATTAAAATCGTAAGGGTTGTATAGTTCTCTCAATGTGAAGAGTAAGAATTGCTTTTGTATGGACTCGAGTCTGCTACTGTGGGTTTCAAAAGTCGGATTCTAGCAAATGGAAGCATATTCGAGAATGGGGCGTACAAGTGAGATGTATAAGGATCTTGTGACCCACAGGTTACGAAATTCCTTGGCACGTCTTTTGATGAAGCCTAGCTGTTTGTTTGCACGGGAAAGTATTTTATCATAGTGGAAGGTGAAGCGGAGTTGCTCATCCAAGATAACACCAAGGTCAACAACGTTTTCAACTCGAGCTAACAAATTATTCCCGAGGAAGTACGTGTTATATGAGACGGTGCATTTTCGGGAGAAACTTATAACTTGGCACTTAGCAATGTTGAGAGTGAGCTTGTTTTCATTACACCAATGATCAAGTGAATCAGGTTTGGATTGGAGAAAGAGTGCATCGGATTTAGATTTAATGATACGATAGACTTTGTGATCGTCGGCATAAAGTAGATGAGGTATATTTGCTAGGACGTCAGATAGGTCAGAAATAAATATATTAAAAAGAAGTGGGCCAAGATGGCTACCTTGTGGTACACCAGAGGTAGCAGAAATATTTTTCGATAAAAGTCCTTGAAATTTTACCAACTGAGTTCGATTTCGAAGGTAAGAAGTCAGCCAGCTAAGCAAAGATCCTCCAAGTTCGAATTTCAGTAGCTTTAGAATTAAAGTAGGTTGGTTACAATATTGTAAACATTTTACAATATCGTAAAATTTACGTAATTTAGGTGTAAACTATATTGGGAGAGAAGGCTATTTCAATTTTCGGTTGTTTTAATTGTTACAGCCTTCGAAAATAAAACAAACTAGTACGACCCACACACAATTTAAGGCAGGGGTGGCCAAACCATGGCGCATGCTCCAAACGTGGTGCATTAGCCGGTTACAAGTGGCGCATTGTCGCATTCAAAGTAGGCACTCTAACAGAATGCATCTTTATGTTTCCAACACCTGAGTGCTCTCAATTCAAATAGTGTATTCTTGTAATTCATAATTTCGTCCTATTTCTGATAGTTTAATTACTGAATGTGCATTTGTACGTTCACACTGAGGCAAAATCAAGCGATTTCGATTAGCTGGTCAATTTGAGGCTAAAAAGGCCAGATTTTCTAAATATTTGTCTTAAAATTAAATGCTGTTATTAAATTGTACAAAGTTGAAACAAATAAACATAAATTTAAAAAAAAAATATTATAGCATTGTTCGCATTACCTAAAAAACTGGAGCTAACTTCTGTTTTACAATTTGAAGCGTGTGGGGAATCACATGAAAGTGTTTTGGCATCACTTGTTGCGCATAGCCTAAGCTTAGAGATACCGGTAGTAATATCGGATCAAAAGGAACTTATACTTCAGTTGAATTGAAAAAAGCCATAGTTCGACATTCTCAAACTGGTAAAAATGTGCGTCAAATCGCTGAAATAGTTGATTGAGCTCCCACAACAGTATTTACGTTATAAAATGTTATTATTGCACCACAGACTATGACAATAGATCTAAACAAAATTTTTCACTTTGCTAGATGAACGCTAGGCAGTGTGACATATAAAACAAAACCCCTTTTGAAGTGCTCTTAAGGCCGGCGATCCATGTAAAATTTTCAAAAATCCCAGTTTTTTTTTGCATAAATAGTTGAATTAACATCTGAAAAATAAACGTACTGAAGGACTTCTGTATGAACCTCGAATCGCTGATTACGCTGGTAAGTCGCTGTAATCATAGAGTTTCTGTGTGTCAAAACTACGCGTTTTTCTCGAAACGACTTTTTTTTAAATTGGCTGGCAAGATAACTCAAAAAGTTCAAAACCGATTCTTATGAAGCTTCGCACACGTTTTTCCTATAGTATAAGCTTCTAGTTGAATCTGAATAATGCTAAAAAAAAATTTCAAAATTTAGCATTTTCGACCCAAAAACTATCGAAAAAAGGGTGAAAAATCGTACTTTTTTATGAGGCGTGCTAATTCATGATTATTTAACTTTTTTTTTCTTGGTTCAACTAGAAGATACATGTTTAATGAACACACTCCAACCCATTTTTTTGGTTTCAAATTGCTGTAACTGATGCTAAAAATCCCGCCGATTGATGCCTTTCGTTGCGAGGTTCTCAGGAGACTGGTAACTACGGCGGCCATTTTGAAAAAAAAATAAATAAAACCAGATTCTTGTATTTTAATATGCAATGAATAAACATGATTACTTTCAAAATGATTCATTCATTTCTTCTATTTTAAATAAGCCTCTGAAAAACGGTCTAAATTTCATGCGTTTACATGTATCGCCGGCCTTAAATTTGCCATTGAGGCAAAAATCATCTTGGGGAAAAAACTAGTCTTGGAAACAAGAAGGACAATTTTTCGGGATAACCGTTCAATGGTAGGGCTCTGAGAAGAATGCCTTTATTCAGTAAAGTTAGTTGCAAAAAATACCGGATTTCGCTAAAAAGTACGGCAAAAGGATAGTAGATTTTAAATAGAAGAAGAAGAGCTCAAAGAAAAAAATCGACGGCCAAGCGTTAAACATGGTGGAGGATCCCTGCAAGTGTGGGGTTCTATGTCAGCGGTCGGACCTGGGAATATTCATACAATAGAGAAAATATTGAGCCAGGCAATAAATTTAAAAATATTAAAAATGAATTTAAAAGGGAGTGGTCGAAAGTTTGGGATTGAAGCATTTTTTTATCAAGATAACTATCCCAAGCCTACAATCTAGGAAATTGACTCCATTATAACTGTCTCCATATATCCGTCGCCTTATCTAAATGCTATTCCGGTTTTATGGAGTTACTTAGAAGAAAAGTTATACCTGTATATTAGATTTAAAAATTAAATTAGATATCTATCAAAAACAGTATTGACGGAAGAATGGGAAGAAATTGAACCTTCTTATTGTAAGAAAATGGTAAAGTTAACACAAAATCGGCTAAAAGGAGCTAAGAATCGAAACATAATACCAACTATGCACTAATAAATAAACAAAACTAATTATAAACTCGTTACCAGAAAAAAATCAAATTTTAGATTTACTTGGAACATTTGTGTAGCTTTTTTTCATTAATTGAATTTATTCTTTAACTTGTTCCGTTTTGATTTTTTGTCAGTGTATATGTTTTTTTTCAATAAACACAACAACTTTCAAGCAAATTTACTTCAATTTATTTTAAATTTATTTATATTAATTTGAATAACACCCCCTACTCAAACTCTAAGTCCCCTCAGCCAGTGCGAACGGCTCACCTGATTTCGTTGGAAAGGGTAAGAAAGTAAGATAAAGGATTCAGAAAAAAATTTTGCCTTGAGCTAACTAGTGTTAAAGTTAACACAATACGAAAATTACTTCTGGATCTCAACACTCGCATTCGTGTGCTCGGTCACTCGGATTTATCATTAGCTCGGACGTTTTATGAAATTTCAGAACTTTGGCAGTGAATCAGTAAACTAGTTTAACTAGAAAATCAGTAAAATAAATTGATGGTACCCGCATCATCGCAATCAATTCCTTTCTCTATTTTTACCAGTACAAACGGCGAGAAATACAACAGCAATCAGCTTCTCGTCCAGGAAATCACTTCTGACTTTTGCAGATTGTTACTCGGAGGTGTCTTTTGAATTAGCGTAAATGAATTGATTTAATTGCATCATTGAACTATTTTCTTCCCCTAAGCGAAACAGATCTTACCACATTCCCACTTTTCTCAACTCAACCGTGAGCTTAAGTAGGTCGAGTTATATGGCGCATCTGGGCTCATCTGCAGTGCTGCCATTTGTTCTTTTTTTTTTTAATAATGCTAGATTCAATTTTATTTAATGCTAAATAATGGCAGATTCTGTGAAATTATAATGCTAAATAATGCTTAGTTATTTTATTAAAATAAGCATGATTTAATATGAAAACAATATATATTTGTATAATAAAACTAAATTAGAAGCTTAAGATTTACTTCTCAAGATGATTCTACATCTATTAAAGATATGTCAGTATATTAAAGATATGTCATCTCAATCTTCTTCTCTTGTGTAAAGCTCATTTCTATCAATATTTTTCGAAACATCATTTGGAGTCAGACAATCGAAACAACAACAATTATTTATTTTAATTTAAACCAATTTTTTTCCTTTTGAAGCTAGATTTATTTTGATTACTTGACATATATCGATATTTCGAGGGTACTCTGCCCTCTTTTGTTGCATTCTGGGCAAGTAGTTTTGTATATTCCACATTTTTCCTTCTTAACTTTTTTGTCTTTCACGTGACATAATTTTGTACTTAATTTTTTACCCTTCTGGTTGGAACTGCTTTTATATCAAAGCGTTCAAGAAGTTCCTGAATTAGCTTGAATATTGGCGTAAAAATAATTGGAACTCTTATGGCTGGTTTTTGTTTTTCTTGTATAAAGAGCGTCGTTTTCCTTGTATAAAGACATAAAGATTAGAAGGAAAAATGTGGAATATACAAAATTACTTGCCCAGAATACGACAAAATATACATTAGACAAACGAAACCGTTAGTTGGTGTTAGACTAACCGAACATAGCGGGAAGCAGCCTCAGCAAGGAAAAGGAACACAACGGTAGTACGATCAGCAGTAGCGAAACACATCCTGGAGGAAGAGCATAGCATAACGTGGGACAACGTGGAGGTGATTAAGGAAGTACAGTAGGTACGAAAACTGGATGCGTACGAAAGCCTGAACATATGGAAAACCCCGATGGATAGGCGACTAAACACAGCCCAAGGAAATTGTGTATCACCATTGTTCAGGTTAATTTGAACAGATATTTTATGATGATAAGGTAATTAATATAGATAGTTAAATGTACTTAAGTATATAATTAACAGATAATTAGCTGGTAAATTAATATTAGTCAATACTTTAAAAGTAAGCACCTTAAATAAGATACCTAAGTTATTTTAAGATTAGACCAATAGACACTGACGAAGAGGGCAGATTACCCTCAAAATATCGATATATGTCAACTAATAAAAATAAATGTAGCTTCAAAAGGAAAAAAAATTGGTTTAAATTAAAATATTTTTGCAAGCTAGGAAAAAAATTGGTACACAATAAAAACAACAATTATTTATTTTTAAGTGAATAAAAAGTATTAGTGTCGGATGTCATCATTATCCTAACAATTGATTCATACGTTGGTTATGTTGAACTTGTAGATGTCCGAGGCTCCTGGAAGTCTGAAGTTGATGGGACCACATCACTAATTTTTAGTATCATCACGATTTAGTGGCACGAGAAACCTAAATTTGCCATATTTAATGCAATCCAAAGTTGCCTTTATATCTACCTTTTTATTTTATTTCACTTAATGTTTCGCTTTTTTTGCAATGTCAATAGCACTTGTTACTAGCATTGGGATTTCCCGGGAACTGTAAACAAAGAATAAAAGATCAACTATATATTAATGATGGGGAATTTCGTTACTTTAATCATTACTTTCAAAGGTAGTACTCATTACTTCTATATTGTTACTTATTACTATAACTACTATTTGCAAGGACAACTCGGAAAAATGTGTACCCTTACGACAACAACGGAAAATGTGTGCTCTTACGTGCATGATATTCTTGGAAGATTTAAAAAACAAACATTCATTAGTAAAAAAAGGATTTTTATTCTTGAGAATATAAAAAAATCACTCTTGACAAATAACAGTAGAAAAAGCACTTCATACCAAGCTTAATCAAAATTTAAATATTTTTTATTCGAATTTAAAATAAACCATCATTCGTAATTTTTTTGGTTTTAGTCTACTTCGCATGTCCGATATTACCTGGCCTATTTTCGGAAATATTCTCTCACTGGGAACAGAAGTTGCTGATACTCCTAAATATTTTTTCGCGAACTTTCCGAATCTTAGATGAATTTGTGACCTTGTTTTCCACCATGTAGAGGATTTTGATTCCTTAGAATGTTGGGCTCTTCACCGAATTCTCATAAATGAGGGTCCGGATGTTGGAATTGATCTGGCACATGCAACTATTGTTTCGAATGCAGCCCACAATCCAATCTCCTCATCAGGTCTGGTTGTTGTGCTTGAGATTGCACTGGTTATAGATTCTTCAATCCTAAGATCATTACTTGAAGTTTGAATGAGATCAACTGAAGCTTGCATGTTAGTTTGTTCAGCTTTTTCCTTCAGTTTGTCCCCAACGGGAATCGCGGTAATGTATTCTGGCGTAATGCATCAATCAAACAATGCTGGTAATGTGAATTTCCTATTTCCAAAGCTATTTTCCAGTAATTATAAGATATACTCGTATACATGACTTGGAGCATGGGGAATGCTGCAAAGGAGAAAGCTCATATGTTATAAGTCCAAGACTGGCCAATGAGCATCACTCGCAGAAACAAGGGAAAAAGAACTTGCGAGCATACATCGGTTATGGGTAGTCTGCTATATAAAGCGGAAAGATGAAAATTTCGGAGCATTTCAAATCATCACAGGTAAGTAAAATGTATGAAAACAATTCCCCCTAGTAGCAAAGAGCATGCGCTATTGGAATTTCCAATGAGCGTCACAATCACTCAGCATGCAAAAACCACACATGCAGAGATACGATCGGCCGCCGGCCAAAGCTTTAATTCGTATTTATGCGTATAAATGCGAGAATACGATGTCGTACTTCCCAAAAAGCTCTTATACATAAAGCTATAAGACTAAGAGCATAAGTTTCCCCTTGTATAAATCTTCCCAGCCTAGGACATGCAATGTTAAAAAGAAACAACATGTAATGGTCCGGTAATGCTTACACGCATTACGCGAAATGCTTACCGAATATATCCGTAAGCATTATTTTTCCCGTTGAGTCCTTCACTCTTACTACAGTCAAAGCTGATTCATAGAACGACGAAGGAACGATAATGAGAAAAGTAATGGTTACTTTCGTTTTCCGGTACTGATTACTTTTCATTACTTTGAGTGACCATTACTTTTAAGTCGTTCATTACATTCTGAACACCACTACTATATATCCTTTGTTCTCTTGAAAGCACAAAAGTGTAGTACTATTTCTAATGTACTTTTGGTTACGATGGGTCAGCAGCGATTTCATCGGCAGCGCGCATATTTTCAAAAATGCGTGGTAAGGAAAATATTTTTCGCGCACTGTTATCATGAAAGTCGAATATTTTTGTGTCGAATATTATTGCTTTAGATGATTTTATAATCACTTATCCTTATAAATAAAAAAACTCTAGCGCACCTGAACCGCTAGAAACACTAATGTTCGAAGCACAGGAGAAGAATCGTGCAGGTTTTGAGTGCATGTTCCACCACATGAACTGCTTATTACGGCCAAACTGTTTCATACGCCACGTTTTACTTTGGTCTCAAGAATGCATTATAACTTATATGGTGGAAGGTTTCAGATATTACCACTGGCATGAATTTCAACGTTTATGAGAGCGAAACACGGGTTAATTATATTCGTTATCAGTTGCTTATTTCACAAAATTCTTAAAGCAGCATCTCATATAACATTAATGAAGAAAATGCTCAGTGCCTGCAGCACTGCAACTGAAGTTGGTGTTTGGGGCTGCGATCCGAAAAATTTGCAGAACTTTGGGAATTCAAACATTGGTTATTTATTTTCATTGTAAATGTTTCCGGTATGAATACTAACTGTAAGCATTTATTGATACAAAAGTAGTACAACTGACTCGTGCTGGCAACCTTCTGCCAGTATCAAAGCCAAGAATATATCACATCTGCTTCACGTTGTTTAGTTACATTCGAAGTTATAGGAGTATAAAGAAATTAAGGGTTACCTGCAGCAAGTTTTTTCAAATAATCGAAAGCTTAATATTTGCTGTTTATTGTCACTACAATATCATTACCATTTGAAAATTCTACGATAAAACTGCTTAATAAAGATATTGCAAACAAACACAAAACCAACAATAGCTGGCAACCCTACCGAGGCTTTTCAACCAAATTTGGCCTGAATAATGCTTATAACAGGTTCCATTAATTGTATGAAATTCGTATTGATTTCATGACTGCACTGGAAGTTATAGGGCAAAAAGTTTTATTTTCCTGAGAGAATTTTCAAAACCAAAGACACAAAAATTACCATAGCTGGCAGCACCAATCGAATTTTTCAACCAAATTTCTATCAAACAGAGTTTAAAGTAAGGTGCAGCTACTGTGTCAATTTCATGAAAATCTGGTCACTAATCCACATTTCATAGGGCAAAAAGCAGTTTTTTTTTCTTTGTAATTTTTCAAGATGGCACCACTGGCTCAGAGTTGCCCACAATTCAAAATCGCTTCTATCAGATCTGGTCCTACTTAAGTCCAATGCATTCTGTAAATTTCAGTTGTATCTGATTATTGGTTCGTGAGTTCCCGTGAACAGAAGTTTTTGATGCTAAAAATATAGGTTAACTGGGAAAGGGTTACCGTTCTTGTCCGACATGAAATTTCCAAAGTTTTACTTTAAACGTGTAGATAAAGCATAAGATTTGTATACAGATTGGTTTTATTGTAAGAAACGGACATTTTTTAGGATATTCGATGGTTTGAATGTTTTCACTTCCAAATTTTTATTTTTTCAAATTTAAGACACCAAAATTATCATAGCTGGCAGCTCCAACCGAACTTTTCAACCAAATTTCTACCAAACGTGGTTTAAAGTAAGGTCCAGCTACTGTGTGAATTTCGTCAAAATCAAACGATTCAATCAGAATTTATAGGGCTAAAAGCAGTTATCTTTTTTAGTGATTTTTCAAGATGGCACCACTGGCACAGAATCACCCGCATTTCAAAATCACTTCTATCAAACCTGGTCCTATTTAAAACCAATACATTCTGCAAATTTCAATTAATTCTGCTCATTGGATCGTGAGTTTCCGTGAACAGAAGTTTTTGATGCTAAAAATTAGGTCAATTGGGCAAGGGTTACCAGGCGTGCCCGTTATACCATATCAAATTTTTTTTTGTCTATGTAAACAAAGCACAAGATTTACATATGAGTGGCTTTTTTTTGAAGAAGCGGCATTTTTTCAAGAGAAACGATGATTTAGAGGTTTTCACTTTCAGTGCCTGCTCTAGCTACAGGGTTGCCAGCACAGTCATTAAAAGCTACACAAATCTACAAGTAAATAATACCAATATGTCCTGAAAATTTCGTAATGATTGAATAGCTCTCTCAAAAGCTATCGCAATTTAAAAATTTTCAAATTTTCCCGTTCTCTTTTTAGGCACCCAGCGCACACATGGGGCTAAAAAATGCCAAAACATTATCCGATTCACATGTAAAACACGTTCGAAATTTATTTCGTCAACTTTAATTTTGCAAAAATTATTTGTGTACGGAATAATAGGTATATTAAAAATATCACTAAAATGGCCGCCGGCGCTAAAGGGTTAAAAATATTGACATTTAGTGAGACCTGGACCTATTCTGCATATACACCAATGTATTTTGAAAGTTTCAGCTCAATCGAAGGGCGCGTTCCCAGGATTATCTCACTGAAATTTTTTTATGAGATATATATATATATATATATATATATATATATATATATATATATATATATATATATATATATATATATATATATATTGTTGTGATCTATCGTTGAACACCTTCCGTGAGTTCGATATTCTTCACATTCGTGAAATAAAACAGTTTCTTTTTAAAAACACTAATTACGCTTTTATTATAAACACTATTAATTATTTACACTAAATTCCGTACACTTTACAGATCGCACTATTATAATTTCGCGGTACAATTTAATTATCGCACTTTATCGCTTTTAATTAATCGCGCCCGGATACACTAAACTGCAGTATCGCTTTTCAAAGTAACAGCCTTTCGCTGTCTTCGCTATCTATTAACTGATCGCCAGCTCCTCTCGCGGCGGTATTTATTTAGTCTTGTCGTGTGTCTCGGGTTCTCGAAGCCTCCTGATCTGGCTTCTGGAAAGCTATTGTGAACGTTCGTTACCGTTGCCATGTGAGTCAGGTTTGGGGCTCTGGAATGTTCCCTTTTTACTTTCTAGAGGACTCTGTCTGCGACTTGTTTACAAATTGCATGTACGAGACACATGTATCCGACATATATTTCTCGCAGATTCTCAAACTGGTTTCTAGAGAATTAATTTACGTTTTGAATTACTGTATGAAATCATGTATGAGATGTATTTTGAGTATTTCCTAGCCGTTTTTAGTATTTTCTGGCGCCGCTACAACTTGTTTGGCGTGCATGCAACACTACCCCCTCCTTAGACCTGTTCGTCCCGAACAGATTCGTCGTCATCCATTGTGTTGTTTCCATGGTACGGGGCAAGTCGGTCTAGGTGCACAACCTTCATTTTTGACCGGTGTTTTCGATGCTGCTGTATTCGGTACACAACATCATTGAGCCGTTTAATAATGCGGTATGGTCCTTCCCATTTTGGCTGTAGTTTCGGGCTCAGGCCTTTCCGTCGGCGGGGGTTGTACAGCCAGACTAAATCATTTTCTTGAAATCCGGCCGAGTTTGCCTTCAGGTCATATCGCGTTTTCATCCGGTCCGTGTTTAGGTTTATGCGGCCCCTAACTACCTCGTGAATGGAGTCTAACCGTTGCCGCAGCTCCGAAACGTACTCCGTTGTTGTCGTCGGCTCTTCTGGTGGTATTCCGAATTTAACATCAGCCGGAAGTCGAATATTTCGTCCAAATACGATACGTGACGGTGATTCTCCAGTTGTAGTATGCGTCGCCGTTCGATAAGCCATCAGGAAGAATGGGATATGACGATCCCAATCATGCTGATGGTCTTCTACCACTTTGGCCAAGTGCTCGATCAAGGTTTTGTTGAACCTTTCGACCATTCCATCTGACTGTGGGTGCAGTGGAGTGGTTCTCGTCTTCCTTATGCCCAACGCATCACAAAACTCAGTAAACACTTGGGACTCGAAATTTCGACCTTGATCGGAATGTAGCTCGTTTGGGACTCCGTACCTACTAACCCAGTTAATCACGATTTGCTCCGCCACTGTAGATGCTTCCTGATTTGGAATAGCGTAGACTTCTGTCCATTTGGTGAAATAGTCGGATACCACCAGCACGTAGCGATTTCCTTGTTGCGACACTGGAAACGGTCCTGCCACATCGATGGCGATCCTTTCGAAAGGGGTTCCAACGTTATAAGTCTTCAGCTCACCTCTAGGCTTCCTCCTGGGTCCCTTCACAGATGCACAGGCTGCACACTTCCTACACCAGTCCTCCACATCTTCCCGCGCATGCACCCAATAAAATCGTTCTCTTATTTTATTAAGTGTTTTGTTTATGCCCAGGTGGCCTCCTGACGTTCCCTCGTGTACCTCCTGCAAAACATCCTTAACTTTGCTCCGAGGAAGTACAACCTGCATTCGATGCGCTGACCCATCCGCGGTTTCCCATTTCCTTTTTAGTAGGCCTCCTTCAAGATGCAACGAGTTCCATTGTGCCCAGTAGCTCTTTAGCGTAGGACTTCGACTCGATATGCTTTGCCATTCAGGCCGATGTGCAGACTCCTTCCAGGCTATGATTTCTCGTAGATCTCCATCCGCCAGTTGTTCGTCCAATAGTTCTGATTGCGACCATCCTATTGCTGGTGAAACGGATATCCACTTAACCTCGGCATCGACTACCTTTTCTTCTAACCGATGACAGTGCTTGCATTCCGGCTTGCATGGACGTCTGGAGAGAGCATCAGCATTTCCGTGCATAGTACCTTTTCGATGGACTATGTTAAAGTTGTATGTTTGCAACCTTTCAATCCATCGTGCCACTTGTCCTTCGGGGTTCTTAAAGTTGAGCAACCATCTCAGAGCGGCGTGATCGGTCCTCAATACGAAGCTTTGACCGTACAGGTATTTGTGGAAATGCTTAGTGGCCTCGACTATCGCCAACAGCTCTCTTCGGGTGACACAGTAGTTTCGCTCTGGCTTGGATAACACCCGACTAAAGTAAGCAATCACCCGTTCCTGGCCATCAATTTGTTGCGATAACACTGCACCTATACCTGTATTACTTGCATCAGTGTCCACGATGAAAGTTTTCTGCGGCTCAGGATATGCTAGCATCGGTGCTTCACATAGCTCCTGTTTAAGCTTCTCAAACGCTGCTTGGCACTGGTGGTTCCAGTTAAACGGCTGATTTTTCTCCGTTAGCTGGTGTAAACTTTTGGCGATGGTAGCGAAATCCTTCACAAACCGGCGATAGTACGTTGCCAATCCTAGAAAACTCCGAAGTTGATGCTTATCCTTAGGTACTGGCCAATTTTTAACGGCTTCAATTTTCGCAGGGTCGGTTTTTATTCCTCCAGTAGAAACCACATGACCAAGGTATTTCACTTCACTGCAGAACAGGTTGCACTTTTTGGGACTTAGCTTCAAGTTAGCCGCTCGCAACCTTTCGAATACGTCCTCCAGGTTTTTCAAGTGTTCCTTGAACGTTCTGCCGATGACAATTATGTCATCCAGGTACACCAAACATGTCTTCCAACTTAGTCCAAGCAGCACTCGCTCCATTAGTCGTTCAAAGGTCGCAGGAGCATTACAGAGTCCGAACGGCATTACAACAAACTGCCAGAGCCCAGTTCCCACGGAAAAGGCTGTCTTTTCACGGTCACTTCTCTCGATTTCGACCTGCCAGTATCCGCTCTTCAAGTCCAACGTTGAAAACCAATTCGCACTGGCTAGAGTGTCCATAATGTCATCCATTCTCGGCAATGGGTAGGTATCCTTTTTCGTAACATCATTCAATCGTCGATAGTCAACACAGAACCGTGTACTGCCATCCTTCTTTTTGACTAAGACAACAGGCGACGTCCAAGGGCTATTCGAAGGCTCTATGATCCCTTGTTCTTGCATGTTCTGTATCATATCGGCGACCTCAGCTTGTTTGGCTAGTGGTAAGCGGCGGGGAGCTTGCCGAATCGGTGATGCATCTCGTGTATCGATTCGATGAGTAGTCAACCTTGTTCTTCCGTAATCGTCCTCTCGAGTCGATAAGATATCAGCATAGCGTTCAATTAGCTGAACTCCTTGTTGGTACTGTTCGTCGCTTAGTTCCGAAGACTGTAGCATGTTCCTAGCTAGCTCATTTATCTTGCTGTTTGGTATCTTTTTGCGTTCAGATTGTATTTCTGCCATTTCCAAAGAAGTGATTGACGAGACTGGCTGGCAGTCGGCGATTACTTCTCCTTCCTTAAGCTTCTTTTCCTGCTCCGCCAAATTCAGCACCCTTATAGGAACGTAATTCCCCTCCGTAATTGTGATTAAGCTTTTTGCCACCATAAGGTTGCTGACTGCTGGGTTTTGCGTTGGCTCCACGATGAAGAATTGGTGGCCCCCAGGATCACCATCCAATTTGGCCCAGATGATGTTTTCCGACGACTTTGGTACTTTGGTGTTTTCGCAGACGACGATTCTTAGCCGGTCGTTTCCCTTCCGGTTTCCTACCAACGGTATTTCAACGTTTTTCCACTTGATCACCCTGTCTCCCAAATCCAGGCTGAAGCCATGAGGGCCTAGGAAATCCATCCCAAGTATACATTCGTCGGTTATATCTGCCACAAGGAACCGATGCTGGAACACCAAATCACCGAGCTGTATTTGGCGCGTTATTTCTCCGTGAACTGGTGCAGATTCGCCTGTTGCTGTACGAAGTACATATCGTCCAACGTTACCAAGTCTCCATGCCTTCACCAAGTCCATCCGCAAAATTGACTTCATTGCTCCGGTATCAATGGTGATATTGCAAGGCTTGTTTTCAATTTTTCCTCGCAGACTTAAGTCGTTCTCGTGTCGATAGAGCCTAGAGACTGTGATGATGGTTCTGGGGTCAACAATTCCACGAGCCAACCTCCGACCCATGAGGTTGGCTCTTACTGGTTTCCCGCCGCTTCCGAAGAAGAGACGGCCACGTTCACTGAACCAGCCTCGTTCCTTTGTCGCCATCGCGCTGCACACCCTTCGCAAAACCTTGTCTTCAATTTCCTTCGGCAGTCACGCCTCAAGTGCCCTTTTTCTCCACAGTTCCAACATTGTGGAGCTCCGCTTGTCGGTGATTCTCGGCTGACCTCGGCTCTTTGGCATACACACTCTTCGTACACTTCACGCACTCTAACGTTACTGCGTGATGCCCGCTTTACCGATTCGTAAGTGAGAGCGTAGGCCAAAGTATCCCTCAGCGTTCGATTATTTGTCAATCGAAGTGCTTGTTGGAGCTCTTCATCACGAGCTGCCTGGATGAAAGCGTCCTTCGCTGTCTCGTCCCGATGATCTGGATTTGAAGCAGGATAAGACAGAAGTGTCAAGCGCTCGATGTCCTGAGCCAGCTGCTGCAAGGTCTCTCCCGGTTTCTGTGTGCGTGTCCTCAGCTGCGCACGATGAATTTCCTTTAAGTGGTCTTCGCCATACCGCATATCCAAGGCACTCGCCAGGCTGCAATAACTGGAGTAATTGTCGACCGACATGGTTTGCAGTACGTCCACCGCGGATCCTCTCAAAGACACCATCAGTGAGGTCGCACGTTCTTCATCGTTCCAGCGGTTAACTTTTGCAACAGCCTCAAATTGCTTCTTGTAGTTGGTCCAAGAAGTTTGCCCATCAAAAGTTGGTGGTTTAAGTGCCTTGATGCCACTTGATTCCGTTGGCACAATTCCTACGGCCTTCACGCGTTGAAGATCCAATTTCATCTGGTCCATTCCTTCTTCAATACCAACCAACTTTTTGTCGAACTGTTGTTCCACTTCCGTTACTCGACTCTCTAATTGCTGTTTAACTTCTGAAACTTGCTGTTGGAACTGTTGTCTGATTTCTACCAGCTGCTCCTCACTCTTCCTCGCATGTTCTTCTAACTGTTCCTTAATGTCGACGGCTTGCTGGTCGAGCTTCTGGGCTTGCTGGTCGAGCTTCTGTTCCAGTTGCTCCTTAACGTCTACAGCTTGTTGGTCGAGTTTCTGATCCAGGTTCGTGGCTTGCTGCTTACTGTCTTCAGATTGTTGCTTCATGTCGGACGCCATTTTTAGCAGCAAATCCATCATAGGATTTTTCTCTTCGCTGCTTTGTTCCTCTTGAACAAACTCCTGGCTGATTTCCTCGTCCGGGAATTCAAATGTTTCCGGATCGTTACCTTCGGTACTCAAAGCCTCCCTGAGCCGTGACAGTAACGCCGTCTTGTTCCCAGTCGTTGAAAGTTCACGTTTCCGGCACTCCACTTTCAATTCTGCCAATGTCAGCTCGTTCACTAATTTCGGCATTGTTCTTTAATTGCACAACTTCTCACAATTATCACAAAGTCCACACAACTTTCCACAATTTTAATTAGTTCGCAATTTTTCACAGATTTCAATTAGTCCGCGCACTTATTAATTTTCACTGTTCATACAAATTCACTGTCCAGTATTTCACTAAAAGTCACTTTTTAATCACGAACGCGACAGAATCCCTTATTTCTGACACCAGTTGTTGTGATCTATCGTTGAACACCTTCCGTGAGTTCGATATTCTTCACATTCGTGAAATAAAACAGTTTCTTTTTAAAAACACTAATTACGCTTTTATTATAAACACTATTAATTATTTACACTAAATTCCGTACACTTTACAGATCGCACTATTATAATTTCGCGGTACAATTTAATTATCGCACTTTATCGCTTTTAATTAATCGCGCCCGGATACACTAAACTGCAGTATCGCTTTTCAAAGTAACAGCCTTTCGCTGTCTTCGCTATCTATTAACTGATCGCCAGCTCCTCTCGCGGCGGTATTTATTTAGTCTTGTCGTGTGTCTCGGGTTCTCGAAGCCTCCTGATCTGGCTTCTGGAAAGCTATTGTGAACGTTCGTTACCGTTGCCATGTGAGTCAGGTTTGGGGCTCTGGAATGTTCCCTTTTTACTTTCTAGAGGACTCTGTCTGCGACTTGTTTACAAATTGCATGTACGAGACACATGTATCCGACATATATTTCTCGCAGATTCTCAAACTGGTTTCTAGAGAATTAATTTACGTTTTGAATTACTGTATGAAATCATGTATGAGATGTATTTTGAGTATTTCCTAGCCGTTTTTAGTATTTTCTGGCGCCGCTACAACTTGTTTGGCGTGCATGCAACAATATATATATGGAAATATGAATTTCTGGCCGAATCGATTTTAATACTAATGTTCTTCGAACATTAGTAATTAATAATCTATCGCCTAAATTTCAGCCATTTAACCATTTGCGGCAATGGTATTTTTTCCACAAATCATAAAAATATCATTATTTCTAAATCAGACAACTGTCACTTCATTTTTTTACTTTTCATAAATTTCCCCCATCACATAATTCAGGAAGTTTTAGTCCATGAACGCGACTGAAAGTACACGAACAGAGCTATTATTGAGAAAAATTTGATGTGAATAAAAGAGTGTCAGATTATTCCGAAATCTAAATTTAAATGCTAAAAATAATGCTAGATGCTAGCTCTGAATTTCTAACGCCGTTTGGAAAAAATAATGCCAGATCTAGCATTCAAAATGTTAAAATGGCAGCACTGCTCATCTGTGAAGAAATTGGCGCATGGTATACAAAACGTAAGCCATCCCTGGTTTTTTTGATTGGCGACAAACATTCATGAATATTGGTTTACCCTTAAGCTCTGGGTCCACATGACCAACTCTGTACTTGCTGAATCAATGTAGACAAAACATATTACTTCGTTTTCAAACAAAAGAATATCAAACTCTTCCACAGACGACTTACTCGTCTGGAACTCCCAGCACAACCTACGCTATATAACAGTACTACCTCGTAGTAGTCGAAATGAAGCTTGCAAATAAATGCTAGCAAAAGTGAGCTCATATTTTTCAAAAGATGTAACAAGACAATTGTTATTAATAACCAGATGATTACCCCTTCGAAGACCGTGAAATATCTAGGTATGAAACTCGACTCTCGCTGAGACCCCCTCATAACGCGAGCTGGTTAGGATAGTCTAATATGACAGCACATTTATTTACAAATAGTTCCTCTGTATTTACTTTTAATTAATACCTATATAGTAATTGATCAGTTCCTACAAAGCTTAACCATACAACATCTAAGATTGACTACCAAACACACGATAATGCTCCTTTAATCGTAAAGAGTTGATCGCAATAAATCCAGAAGCATCCTTCGGACTAAAATCGGAATGAGTATCCATGGAAACCAGCTCCTCATTATAAAGACTCTTTGCCGATTCTCGTCCAATAGCTCGAACACTTCCAACCACCAGTTCAACCGTTACATGACCCGAAACAGTTTCTTGTGAAATTTCCAAACATCGTCTCGTGAAATTCGCTTCAGGACTAAACCAGTAACCATTGTAGACATAATCCGACATTCGACTACGCAAAAGCGATTTCACACGAAAAACTTCACGATCTAAACAAAATATCTCCATATCCTGATGTGCAGTGAAAAGAATTGTACCACCGGGAGTTTCGTATACGCCGCGTGATTTCAAACCGACAAAGCGATTTTCAACAATATCGATTCTTCCGATAGTATACGATCCTCCAATTTCATTGAGAAAATCAAGAACGGCCAAAGAACCGGCATATAGTTTTTTTGTTTGACAGTCCTCGACACGATCCGGAAGACCCTTCTCGAAGTAGATATTCAAATGGTACGGTGGCTTGTATTCCGTTGAATTCTTAGTCATTTGATACAAGTTGCTAGGAGCGATAGTAGCAGGATTTTCCAGAATACCAGATTCATAGCTTATGTGCATTATGTTAGCATCCGTACTCCACGGTTCTTTCGGTGTAGCACTAACTGGAATGTCGTTTTCTTTGGCGTATTGTAGAAGATCAGAACGGCCCTGAAATTTCCTATAGAACTCATCGATGCGCCAGGGTGCGATTATCTGAAAAAAGAGAAAGGATGCATGATTGTTGGTTGAAATTAAAACTATGGTTTTGAACTGTGCTTTCGCATAAGATTAAATTTAGCTTGTTTAGATAGTCTGTTTATCTTTTAAAAGCTGTTGCATGTGAAATTTACATTAATTATTGCGTTTTTTTTCGAATTCGCTGTCAAAAAAATTTTCATCAAATAAAACCAAAAGTCTCCACAACGTAAGAACCTCAACTTCAGATGACAATGGGTGCTGGAATCAGAACCAATGGAATCAGAGCTTTAGAAATTAATAAGATCAATCCAATTCATGTATACTACCAGAACGTTCGTGGACTTAGGACTTAGCTAAACACGCTGAATCTCTCCTCTACTCTTTCGTCTGATCATATAATCTGTTTAACCGAAACATGGTTAACAGTAGATATTTACGATAACGAGCTGTTTCCGTTTCATACAGTCTTCCGCCGCAATCGTGATCGAGCTACATCAGGTAAAAGCGATAGCGGTGGTGTCTTAGTTGCAGTTCACGGTTCTCTTCAAGGAACATTCTGTATGGATTTCTCTCCTTCTCCTCCTGTTGAATGTATTGCAGTGCGTGTTACCCTTGCTCCCACAAAAATTCTCATTGTTTTTTCAGTATATGTTCCTTGTAATTCCTCAGTTGCGGTTTATAGTAAATTTTTTTATGAGCTTTCAACCTACCTCAACGTTAGCTTTCCTTCTGCCTTTTCTTTAATATGTGGTGGTTTTAACTTACCGAACCTGGTATGGAATCATAATTTTTCTTCAATAATCTCTTCCAGCAATATTTCCTTAATAACCTCATCCTTTCTATCTTTGTGTTCACTCTCCCAAGTAAACTGTGTTCCCAATATAAATAACAAAATCCTAGACTTCGTTCTATCTAATATTCCATCCAATAATATCAGTGTTCATACCGCATAGGGGAACGTCCAAGCTGACTTACATCATCCTCCTCTTTCAATCGCACTTCATGTCGATCTTCAGACATCTAGAGCTCCTTCTCATGCCATGCGCTTTAGCTTCCATAAAGCTGATTTCTCTAGTATGATGACTGAAATGAATCGGCTAACTGGTTCTCCTTTTCTCGCGGCCTCACTGTCAATGAGCTTGCCATAAAATTCCACAACTTCCTATCTAACCTTATCTCCCGATTCACTCCACCCAGACGTCCTCGCAAGCCTAATGACGCTCCTTGGTTTCGTCGTGATGTGGCGTCGGCCCTGAAAGCTAAGGATGTCGCTCGAGCTAGATTTAAGCATACAGGCTCTCATGATGACTTCCTTGAATTTTGAAGGCTACGATCTTCTGCCAAAACTGCTGTCAATCAAGCTATCCGAGATTACTTTTCCAGCATTGAGTCCTCTATCTGCTCTAATCATCAAAAACCCTTTTGGTCGTATGTTCGTTCCCTCAAAAGATCCCATCGTTTCCCCGATTCCATGTTCCTCGATAACGCTACTGCTTCTAATCCACGTCGCAAAATATTTTTCTTCCTTCTTTTCTCAACATAATCATATCTTGCCTCGTGATATTCCCCGTGTTGCTTCACCTTCCCTATCTTCCTTTTACACCAAACCTCTTGAAATTGAATCCTTACTCGAGTGTCTTGATGTCAATGTCGGTTGTGGTTCTGATGGTATCCCTAACCTGTTGGCCAAATCACTATCATCATCTTTATGTGTTCCTTTATTTATTATATTTAACCTCAGCCTCTCCTCCGGCTCCTTCCCTGACAGTTGGAAATCTGCTTATATTTCCCCCATCCACAAGTCTGGAGACCCAAGCTGTGTTTCCAACTACCGCCCAATTTCCCTCCTTCCTCGTTTTGGTAAAGTTCTTGAAAGAGTGGTTTACAACAGGCTGCTTCTTCTCGTCCATCCCTTCCTTGCTCCGGAACAGCATGGTTTTGTTAAAGGTAGATCCTCCACCTCTAATCTTATATATTTTACTAACTTTGTTGCTTCTGCCTTAGACCAACGGAAGCAAGTGGATGTGGTGTATACTGACTTCTCAAAAGCTTTTGATTCTGTTGATCACGGAATTTTTCTTGCTAAGCTTCGAAGTTATGGGGTGTCAGGTTCCCTTTTGTCTTGGTTTTCATCCTATGTTTCTGGTCGTTCTTGTGCTGTATCTGTGCAATCCTCCACCTCTTCCCCTTTTTGTCCACTTTCCGGTGTGCCTCAGGGTCTTTATAAATGATCTCCCTTCTTTTATTTGTTCTCCCTGCCTCTTGTTTGCTGATGACTTCGAGATTTTCAAAGTAATCGAATCTACCAACGACTGCCTCCAACTCCAAAACGATCTCTGTTCTCTTTGCGACTGGTTCTCTGCTAATGATCTTACTTTGAACATATCCAAATGTCATCAAATGTCCTATACGTTTAAAATGTCACCCGTAATATATTCCTACACACTGTACGGATCTTCCATTACGGCTGTTGATAATTTTAAGGATCTTGGTGTGTACTTTGATTCAAAGCTCAGATTTGACTTACACATTTCCTATATAACCGCCAATGCTTCTCGTGTGTCCGGTTTCATTCTTAGATGCTCTTCATCGTTTACTAGCATCGCTACCTCTTTCCATCTTTTTTTTCACTTGTTCGTAGCATTCTAGAGTATTGTTGTCAAGTGTGGTCTCCCCGTCATAAATATCTTAACGAAGCAGTGGAATACGTTCAGCGTAGGTTTACTCGCTCCCTGTTGTTTAAATTCAATATCCCTTACTGTGGGTATACACTCAAAAAAATTTTGGTTGAATTTTACCCTTATAATAGTAGGAAACTGGTTTCCTACTATTAAAGATGTAAATTTACAAAAGAGCGTAAAAAGAATATTTTTTTTACGACCAAATGGTGTAATATTACCCTAAATAATGATGCAATTTTATGGCTTTGGCGCAAAGGTGAATAGCAAACTAGTAAATTTACACTCTTTTTGCTTCAATTTACAAAAAGCTGTGTATTATTCAGCTGATATGATTTGAAAGCAATAAAATGCACATCGAATGTGTAAAAAATTTGTGATTCGTTATTTTAAACGAAAAAATGAACTTATTTCCTATTATCAAAGTATTAATTATAGACCCACTTTTTAGAGTGTAGTGATCGTCTATCCTTATTCTAAATTCCTTCACTAGATTCGCGACGAGTGTTCCTTGATGAGTGCTTGCTTTTCAAGCTACTCCATTGCCCTACTCCATTGCCCTCCGATCTTGGTCGTATGCTGTGTATGCGGAACGTCAATCGATCGGATAGATTTCAATTAATGTTCTCTCTTCCCTTCGCGCGATCTGATGTTTATTTTAACTCGCCGTTATAAGCCGTTCACACTCGACTCTAAATCAAGTAGATTTAGAAGCTGTCAAAGTTAATCAGGTAAGCGTTCACACTACCCGAAGTGATTTAGAATGAGGAGATTTAGAGAGCGAACTGTCATTCGAATTTGTGTGTACAATTTTTTTTTCATGAAAGTTGTTCAAAATGGTGCAGAAACATGCAAGAGCATTTTCTTTTCATTTTGTACAACTCACATTTTCCTTTTTTGTCCAATTTTTGCTATTTTTGAACGAAATTCGAATGACATTTCATTCAAATCTACTCTCGCTCTCACGGATGGAATTCGCCGCGCTCTGAGAAAAATTCGCCGGGGACAAAATTCACAATAGTACCTGATTTGTACTTGATTAACTCTAAATCTACTTGATTAACTCTGTCTGGCGCCGAAAAAAATGTATGGGTAATCAGGTAGATTTAAGTTGATTTAGCTCTAAAGCGATCAGCTGATCGAAATCGCCTGATTTAGAGCCGAGTGTGAACGGGCTATTAGTGCGTATCCCCAGGAAGCACAACGATCTTCAGCTTGGTCCTTTTCCGCTAACGTTCGCACAATTTAAATCACAAATTAAAGATTTAATTCTTAAAGTTCCTTATAATGTTTGATTTTCTTTAAAATTTTTTTTTCCGTTTCGCATTTTTTTCATATTAACTTGCATATTGGCATAAATTTTTTGTAGTTTCAAATATGTGTTTATTTAATATTTTCAATTATTTGTTAATTTTTCTTTTTTAATATCTTTTTGGCTTTGTCTAATATTTCTATTTTTATAATTGGGCAGCAGCCTGTTAAAATGGATTTGAATAAATAAATAAATAAATAAATTGCTGCAGATCGTGTTTTTTTACACGAGATGGAAATAAATTTCATTGGAATATAACGGTAAAAAACCTATATCACTGGAATGAAATTATTCATAAATGCAATCCCATTTGTGTTCATGATCAAATTTATGTCTACATACCTTCACCTCCGGGTAAAGTGTACAGATTGATAGTTCGAATCGTACTTGATCGTTGCCTTTCCCAGTAGCACCATGTGCAACATATTTTGCTCCGTATGCTTTCGCACTATCTACTAATCCGACTGATATGCACGGACGTGCCAAAGATGTTCCAAGCAAATATCTCTCTTCATACATCAAACCCATTTGAATTGATGGCCATACATAATGTTTAACAAATTCTGCCTTGAGATCCTTGACAATTACCTGAAATTGCACGTAAATTTAACATAAGATATATGAATATCGTAAGCTCGAACCAAACTTACATCACTGGCACCGATTTTCAATGCCTTGAGTCGAGCTGCTTCGAAATCCTCATCCTGTCCAACATCAGCCATAAAACATATAACTTCGTATCCTTTCTCCAAAAGCCATTTCAGAATACAACTCGTATCCAGTCCACCTGAATAAGCTAAAAGTACCTTTTCCGCCATTAGATATGTTTCTCAAAACCCACGTGTTCTTTTCACGATCACTTACTAAAATTAACTGAAGGCGACAAAATCAATTCAAACACGGGCAGCCTTTTTTTAAAGGCCAACGAAGGTTATCATTTGATTTGATTAGGCACCGGTACTTAGAAAATTCACTATCAAAAGCGTAATTCTTGAATGTTACATGTGCCATTGAAATCATCGCTTTGATGAGATTAGAATTTGGCATTGTAGCGCCAGTAAAATTTTTTGAGAGTATATATTTGTAGCTATGAACAATATTTACATCCGTGGTGTGATGCAAGCTTTTGAGGTGTGTTCGGAAACGGTCCAATCATATTGTTGCTTGCTAAATAAAAATAAGTGGTTGCAATAGAAGCGCCATAAACTTATGCGACCGTGCAAAAATACTTGAAAGGTATTTCAAGAAAGGTAATATGAAAATTTATATAAATAAATTTTCTTTTAATTAAATATTTGCTAATATATAAGCAATAAAAAAACTGGATTTCAAGAAAATGCTTGAATCAGCAAAATGTTTACTTGATCTCAAGGAAAGCGCCAATTTCACTTAGAGGCAGCGGCGGCTCTATGTTTGGGGCTAGTGAGGCTTAGCCCCACCAGCTATTTTTATTCAAGTACAAATAAATACAACTACATATTTCATGCACATTCTGATTTCAATATCCGTGAAAATGTTCTAGTTGAGTTTTTTTTCTCTTATTCAAGATTTGCATTTTTACGTACAAATTCGTAATCCTAAGAGCGCTGCTTTTCAAGCGATGCTATTTTAACATAAGTTGCGAATACAGACTCAAATTGAAATAGGATTCAGATCGAAACAGTCGAATGTCAATGGGATGTTAAATGTTCACATTGTAGTGTTTTGCCGTCACTCTGTTTCAATCCGGGTTTGTATACATGGCTATGCAAACTCGGATAATTTCATAAGAGAGAACGAACCAGAACGAACGTAGGCGACGCAACATGCGTGTAATGCTCTTATCATTTTCACTTGCGCAGGAATCAGTGTTGTCGTTGTACTCCGATCGGAGTATTTGTACTCCGTTTTCAGTTACCGTACTACTGTACTCCCTTCAATTCCAAAGTACTCCCTTTTCATTGGGGACACATTTAATGCTCATACATACTGTTTTCAAATACCAAATTTGAAATATTGTTGCTTAGTACATGTCATAGAAACCCAATTTCGACGTGAACTTTTACGGCGTCCACACTCTATTTCTAAGAAGAAGACTAGAAGAATTTAGGTTTGCTGTGTAATGCCCTCCCGCGTGAACTGTTCTTAATTTTCATTATAAATTATGTGGGAATCGACCGACGGTGCGATAGCAATTGCTTGTTGGTGCCCTCTGCTACCATCCGTCGTGGCAGGGTGAGGTAGAGGGCTTTGGCGTAAAAGTAGTGAAGTGATTTTTGAATCTTTCTTTAATTTTTGCGACACCATTGACTCTTTCTTTGCTTCATCGCGTAAGCTGTTTTTCCTGAAGTAT
This sequence comes from Nemotelus pantherinus, assembly GCA_963978885.1. NCBI lineage: Eukaryota > Metazoa > Arthropoda > Insecta > Diptera > Stratiomyidae > Nemotelus > Nemotelus pantherinus. The sequence goes on from OZ022263.1 coordinate 168,599,910, forward strand.
TTCGGAAATTTCTGTGAAGAATATTTCAGCTGCCTGTTTGAAGTGAATGATGAAATCAACGGTAAGTTGAAAAGATTATTGGAAACAGACTTGCAATGAAATGCTCGAATTTTCGGCTTGACTTCTACTTACCGTACCACTTACCGTACCGCTTACCGTAACCGGATACCGTACCGCAACCGCACCGCAGCCGCACCGCAACCGCACCGCAGCCGCACCGCAACCGCACCGCACCGCAACCGCACCGCATCCGCACCGCAATCCTACCGCACCGCAGCTGCACCGCAATCCTACCGCAACCGCACTGCAGCCGCACCGCACCGCAACCACACCGCAGCCGCACCGCAACCGCACCGCAGCCGCACCGCAGCCGCACCGCAGCCGCACCGCAACCGCACCGCAACCGCACCACAGCCGCACCGCAACCACTTACCGCACTGCAGCCGGTTGCGGTGCGGCTGCGGTGCGGTTGCGGTGCGGTTGCGGTGCGTTTGCGGTGCGGCTGCGGTGCGGTTGCGGTGCGGTTGCGGTGCGGTTGCGGTGCGGCTGCGGTGAGGTTGCGGTGCGGTTGCGGTGCGGCTGCGGTGCGGCTGCGGTGCGGCTGCGGTGCGGCTGCGGTGCGGCTGCGGTGCGGCTGCGGTGCAGTTGCGGTGCGCTTGCGGTGCGGTTGCGGTGCGGTTGCGGTGCGGCTGTGGTGCGGTTGCGGTGCGGTTGCGGTGAGGCTGCGATGCGGTTGCGGTGCGGTTGCGGTTGCGGTGCGGTTGCGGTGCGGTTGCGGTGCGGCTGCGGTGTGGCTGCGGTGCGGCTGCGGTGCGGTTGCGGTGTGGTTGCGGTTGCGGTGCGGTTGCGGTTGCGGTGCGGCTGCGGTGCGGCTGCGGTGCGGCTGCGGTGCGGCTGCGGTGCGGTTGCGGTGCGGTTGCGGTGAGACTGCGGTGCGGTTGTGGTGTGGTTGCGGTGCGGTTGCGGTGCGGTTGCGGTGCGGCTGCGGTGCGGTTGCGGTGCGGTTGCGGTGCGGTTGCGGTGCGGTTGCGGTGCGGTTGCGGTGCGGTTGCGGTGCGGTTGCGGTGCGGTTGCGGTGCGGCTGCGGTGCGGTGACGATGCGGCTGCGGTGCGGTTGCGGTGCGGTTGCGGTGCGGCTGCGGTGCGGCTGCGGTGCGGTTGCGGTGCGGTTGCGGTGCGGTTGCGGTGCGGTTGCGGTGCGGCTGCGGTGCGGTTGCGGTGCGGCTGCGGTTGCGGTGCGGCTGCGGTGCGGTTGCGGTGCGGCTGCGGTGCGGTTGCGGTGCGGCTGCGGTGCGGTTGCGGTGCGGCTGCGGTGCGGCTGCGATGCGGCTGCGGTGCGGTTGCGGTGCGGTTGCGGTGCGGTTGCGGTGCGGTTGCGGTGCGGTTGCGGTGAGGCTGCGATGCGGTTGCGGTGCGGTTGCGGTGGCGATGCGGCTGCGGTGCGGTTGCGGTGCGGTTGCGGTGCGGCTGCGGTGCGGCTGCGGTGCGGTTGCGGTGCGGTTGCGGTGCGGTTGCGGTGCGGCTGCGGTGCGGCTGCGGTGCGGTTGTGGTGCGGCTGCGGTGCGGTTGCGGTGCAGCTGTGGTGCGGTTGCGGTGCGGCTGCGGTGCGGTTGCGGTGCGGCTGCGATGCGGCTGCGGTGCGGTTGCGGTGCGGTTGCGGTGCGGTTGCGGTGCGGCTGCGGTGCGGCTGCGGTGCGGTTGCGGTGAGGCTGCGATGCGGTTGCGGTGCGGTTGCGGTGCGGTTGCGGTGCGGCTGCGGTGCGCTTGCGGTGCGGTTGCGGTGCGGTTGCGGTGCGGCTGTGGTGCGGTTGCGGTGCGGTTGCGGTGAGGCTGCGATGCGGTTGCGGTGCGGTTGCGGTTGCGGTGCGGTTGCGGTGCGGTTGCGGTGCGGCTGCGGTGTGGCTGCGGTGCGGCTGCGGTGCGGTTGCGGTGTGGTTGCGGTTGCGGTGCGGTTGCGGTTGCGGTGCGGCTGCGGTGCGGCTGCGGTGCGGCTGCGGTGCGGCTGCGGTGCGGTTGCGGTGCGGTTGCGGTGAGACTGCGGTGCGGTTGTGGTGTGGTTGCGGTGCGGTTGCGGTGCGGTTGCGGTGCGGCTGCGGTGCGGTTGCGGTGCGGTTGCGGTGCGGTTGCGGTGCGGTTGCGGTGCGGTTGCGGTGCGGCTGCGGTGCGGCTGCGGTGCGGCTGCGGTGCGGCTGCGGTGCGGCTGCGGTGCGGCTGCGGTGCAGTTGCGGTGCGCTTGCGGTGCGGTTGCGGTGCGGTTGCGGTGCGGCTGTGGTGCGGTTGCGGTGCGGTTGCGGTGAGGCTGCGATGCGGTTGCGGTGCGGTTGCGGTTGCGGTGCGGTTGCGGTGCGGTTGCGGTGCGGCTGCGGTGTGGCTGCGGTGCGGCTGCGGTGCGGTTGCGGTGTGGTTGCGGTTGCGGTGCGGTTGCGGTTGCGGTGCGGCTGCGGTGCGGTTGCGGTGCGGTTGCGGTGCGGCTGCGGTGAGGTTGCGGTGCGGTTGCGGTGCGGCTGCGGTGCGGCTGCGGTGCGGCTGCGGTGCGGCTGCGGTGCGGCTGCGGTGCGGCTGCGGTGCAGTTGCGGTGCGCTTGCGGTGCGGTTGCGGTGCGGTTGCGGTGCGGCTGTGGTGCGGTTGCGGTGCGGTTGCGGTGAGGCTGCGATGCGGTTGCGGTGCGGTTGCGGTTGCGGTGCGGTTGCGGTGCGGTTGCGGTGCGGCTGCGGTGTGGCTGCGGTGCGGCTGCGGTGCGGTTGCGGTGTGGTTGCGGTTGCGGTGCGGTTGCGGTTGCGGTGCGGTTGCGGTGCGGTTGCGGTGCGGTTGCGGTGCGGCTGCGGTGAGGTTGCGGTGCGGTTGCGGTGCGGCTGCGGTGCGGCTGCGGTGCGGCTGCGGTGCGGCTGCGGTGCGGCTGCGGTGCGGCTGCGGTGCAGTTGCGGTGCGCTTGCGGTGCGGTTGCGGTGCGGTTGCGGTGCGGCTGTGGTGCGGTTGCGGTGCGGTTGCGGTGAGGCTGCGATGCGGTTGCGGTGCGGTTGCGGTTGCGGTGCGGTTGCGGTGCGGTTGCGGTGCGGCTGCGGTGTGGCTGCGGTGCGGCTGCGGTGCGGTTGCGGTGTGGTTGCGGTTGCGGTGCGGTTGCGGTTGCGGTGCGGCTGCGGTGCGGCTGCGGTGCGGCTGCGGTGCGGCTGCGGTGCGGTTGCGGTGCGGTTGCGGTGAGACTGCGGTGCGGTTGTGGTGTGGTTGCGGTGCGGTTGCGGTGCGGTTGCGGTGCGGCTGCGGTGCGGTTGCGGTGCGGTTGCGGTGCGGTTGCGGTGCGGTTGCGGTGCGGTTGCGGTGCGGTTGCGGTGCGGTTGCGGTGCGGCTGCGGTGCGGTGACGATGCGGCTGCGGTGCGGTTGCGGTGCGGTTGCGGTGCGGCTGCGGTGCGGCTGCGGTGCGGTTGCGGTGCGGTTGCGGTGCGGTTGCGGTGCGGTTGCGGTGCGGCTGCGGTGCGGTTGCGGTGCGGCTGCGGTTGCGGTGCGGCTGCGGTGCGGTTGCGGTGCGGCTGCGGTGCGGTTGCGGTGCGGCTGCGGTGCGGTTGCGGTGCGGCTGCGGTGCGGCTGCGATGCGGCTGCGGTGCGGTTGCGGTGCGGTTGCGGTGCGGTTGCGGTGAGGCTGCGATGCGGTTGCGGTGCGGTTGCGGTGCGGTTGCGGTGCGGCTGCGGTGCGGCTGCGGTGCGGTTGTGGTGCGGCTGCGGTGCGGCTGCGGTGCGGCTGCGGTGCGGTTGCGGTGCGGTTGCGGTGCGGTTGCGGTGCGGCTGCGGTGCGGCTGCGGTGCGGTTGCGGTGCGGTTGCGGTGCGGTTGCGGTGCGGTTGCGGTGCGGCTGCGGTGCGGTTGCGGTGCGGTTGCGGTGCGGTTGCGGTGCGGTTGCGGTGCGGTTGCGGTGCGGTTGCGGTGCGGTTGCGGTGCGGTTGCGGTGCGGCTGCGGTGCGGTGACGATGCGGCTGCGGTGCGGTTGCGGTGCGGTTGCGGTGCGGCTGCGGTGCGGCTGCGGTGCGGTTGCGGTGCGGTTGCGGTGCGGTTGCGGTGCGGTTGCGGTGCGGCTGCGGTGCGGTTGCGGTGCGGCTGCGGTTGCGGTGCGGCTGCGGTGCGGTTGCGGTGCGGCTGCGGTGCGGTTGCGGTGCGGCTGCGGTGCGGTTGCGGTGCGGCTGCGGTGCGGCTGCGATGCGGCTGCGGTGCGGTTGCGGTGCGGTTGCGGTGCGGTTGCGGTGCGGTTGCGGTGCGGTTGCGGTGAGGCTGCGATGCGGTTGCGGTGCGGTTGCGGTGGCGATGCGGCTGCGGTGCGGTTGCGGTGCGGTTGCGGTGCGGCTGCGGTGCGGCTGCGGTGCGGTTGCGGTGCGGTTGCGGTGCGGTTGCGGTGCGGCTGCGGTGCGGCTGCGGTGCGGTTGTGGTGCGGCTGCGGTGCGGTTGCGGTGCAGCTGTGGTGCGGTTGCGGTGCGGCTGCGGTGCGGTTGCGGTGCGGCTGCGATGCGGCTGCGGTGCGGTTGCGGTGCGGCTGCGGTGCGGTTGCGGTTGCGGTGCGGCTGCGGTGCGGTTGCGGTGCGGCTGCGTTGCGGTTGCGGTGCGGCTGCGGTGCGGTTGAGGTGCGGTTGCGGAGCGGCTGCGGTGCGGTTACGGTGCGGTGGCGATGCGGTTGCGGTGCGGCTGCGGTGCGGTTGTGGTGCGGCTGCGGTGCGGCTGCGGTGCGGTTGTGGTGCGGCTGCGGTGCGGTTGCGGTGCGGCTGTGGTGCGGTTGCGGTGCGGTTGCGGTGCGGTTGCGGTGCGGCTGCGGTGCGGTTGCGGTGCGGCTGCGGTGCGGTTGCGGTTGCGGTGCGGCTGCGGAGCGGTTGCGGTGCGGCTGCGTTGCGGTTGCGGTGCGGCTGCGGTGCGGTTGAGGTGCGGTTGCGGAGCGGCTGCGGTGCGGTTACGGTGCGGTGGCGATGCGGCTGCGGTGCGGTTGCGGTGCGGTTGCGGTGCGGCTGCGGTGCGGCTGCGGTGCGGCTGCGGTGCGGCTGCGGTGCGCTGCGGTGCAGTTGCGGTGCGGCTGCGGTGCGGCTGCGGTGCGGCTGCGGTGCGGCTGCGGTGCGGTTGCGGTGCGGTTGCGGTGCGGTTGCGGTGCGGCTGTGGTGCGGTTGCGGTGCGGTTGCGGTGCGGCTGCGGTGCGGCTGCGGTGCGGCTGCGGTGCGGCTGCGGTTGCGGTGCGGCTGCGGTGCGGTTGCGGTGCTGCTGCGGTGCGGTTGCGGTGCGGCTGCGGTGCGGTTGCGGTGCGGCTGCGATGCGGCTGCGGTGCGGTGGCGGTGCGGTTGCGGTGCGGTTGCGGTGAGGCTGCGATGCGGTTGCGGTGCGGTTGCGGTGGCGATGCGGCTGCGGTGCGGTTGCGGTGCGGTTGCGGTGCGGCTGCGGTGCGGCTGCGGTGCGGTTGCGGTGCGGTTGCGGTGCGGTTGCGGTGCGGCTGCGGTGCGGCTGCGGTGCGGTTGTGGTGTGGCTGCGGTGCGGTTGCGGTGCGGCTGCGGTTGCGGTGCGGCTGCGGTGCGGTTGCGGTGCGGCTGCGGTGCGGTTGCGGTGCGGCTGCGGTGCGGTTGCGGTGCGGCTGCGGTGCGGTTGCGGTGCGGTTGTGGTGCGGCTGCGGTGCGGTTGCGGTGCGGCTGCGGTTGCGGTGCGGCTGCGGTGCGGTTGCGGTGCGGCTGCGGTGCGGTTGCGGTGCGGTTGCGGTGCGGTTGCGGTGCGGCTGCGGTGCGGTTGCGGTGCGGTTGTGGTGCGGCTGCGGTGCGGTTGCGGTGCGGCTGCGGTTGCGGTGCGGCTGCGGTGCGGTTGCGGTGCGGTTGCGGTGCGGCTGCGGTGCGGCTGCGGTGCGGTTGCGGTGCGGTTGCGGTGCGGCTGCGGTGCGGCTGCGGTGCGGTTGTGGTGCGGCTGCGGTGCGGTTGCGGTGCGGCTGCGGTGCGGTTGCGGTGCGGCTGCGGTGCGGTTGCGGTGCGGCTGCGGTGCGGTTGCGGTGCGGCTGCGGTTGCGGTGCGGCTGCGGTGCGGTTGCGGTGTGGCTGCGGTGCGGTTGCGGTGCGGCTGCGGTGCGGTTGCGGTGCGGCTGCGGTGCGGTTGCGGTGCGGCTGCGGTGCGGTTGCGGTGCGGTTGCGGTGCGGTTGCGGTGCGGTTGCGGTGCGGTTGCGGTGCGGTTGCGGTGCGGTTGCGGTGCGGTTGCGGTGAGGCTGCGATGCGGTTGCGGTGCGGTTGCGGTGGCGATGCGGCTGCGGTGCGGTTGCGGTGCGGTTGCGGTGCGGCTGCGGTGCGGCTGCGGTGCGGTTGCGGTGCGGTTGCGGTGCGGTTGCGGTGCGGCTGCGGTGCGGCTGCGGTGCGGTTGTGGTGCGGTTACGGTGCGGTGGCGATGCGGCTGCGGTGCGGTTGCGGTGCGGCTGCGGTGCGGTTGCGGTGTGGCTGCGGTGCGGTTGCGGTGCGGTTGCGGTGCGGTTGCGGTGCGGTTGCGGTGCGGTTGCGGTGCGGTTGCGGTGAGGCTGCGATGCGGTTGCGGTGCGGTTGCGGTGGCGATGCGGCTGCGGTGCGGTTGCGGTGCGGTTGCGGTGCGGCTGCGGTGCGGCTGCGGTGCGGTTGCGGTGCGGTTGCGGTGCGGTTGCGGTGCGGCTGCGGTGCGGCTGCGGTGCGGTTGTGGTGCGGCTGCGGTGCGGTTGCGGTGCAGCTGTGGTGCGGTTGCGGTGCGGCTGCGGTGCGGTTGCGGTGCGGCTGCGTTGCGGTTGCGGTGCGGCTGCGGTGCGGTTGAGGTGCGGTTGCGGAGCGGCTGCGGTGCGGTTACGGTGCGGTGGCGATGCGGCTGCGGTGCGGTTGCGGTGCGGTTGCGGTGCGGCTGCGGTGCGGCTGCGGTGCGGCTGCGGTGCGGCTGCGGTGCGGCTGCGGTGCGGCTGCGGTGCGGTTGCGGTGCGGCTGCGGTGCGGTTGCGGTGCGGCTGCGGTGCGGTTGCGGTGCGGTTGCGGTGCGGCTGCGGTGCGGTGTGGTATTTAAGTGTAATTTCTACAACATATGTTGTATTTTCTGAAATTACTGGTATTAATAGTGACCTGCACGAAAAAAGCAATCATAAATAATTTCAAGATTTATGAGACGAAGTTATAGCTCTATTTTAATTATAGCTCTAAGGTGAAAATTTCCAATTCATGGAAATTTAACTTGGAATGTCACGCACTAATAATAATTTTCCATGATGAATGCCATCGGTCAACTAACTCATTCAAAGTTTGAATACGTGCGGGAAATCACAGATTATTCTAAATCTATTATTATTACTAAACATAACATAATTTTTACTGCTACTTGTTTTCGCCGGCACTCTCAATATGATGCAAAGTCAATATATTACAATTTGCCGAAGTATTTCAACGATTTAAATATTTCTTTGAAAAACTTAGTGAAATTCGCTTCAGACGAAGCTTCGGTTATGATGGGTAATAAGCAAGGTGTCAAATTCTTCCTTGAAATAGATTTTCCAAATTTGTGTGTTACGACTGTATATGACCAGCACCAGCACATGAAGTCTTGGCCCCCAATATTTACATTTTTTTCCACAGATCTAAGCGGCAAACGGAATACAGCCAATTCGAAGAGAGCTTTAACGCTCAAATCCATAAAACACTAAAAACATCTGCGACCAGAAAACGTTGTTTCCAAAATCTTATCTCACCACCACTTCACATACGAACTGCTCATAACAATAATTGAGCAAAAACTTGCCCAATATGCATGCCACTTTTCTGGCAGGTCCGATATTCGTGTTTGGGTGCAACATATGCTTTGCATAGCATGGCGCATATACGTCGAGTAACCAGTCATAACTGGTTGGACCTTTATTCATCCAACTTACGTGAAACCAGCAAGTCTAAACTCATAGTCTCTGTTTGACTAGCATTACATAAAAAACTATTGTACTCCCTTTTAATGTAAAGTACTTCGTTTGGATTAGGAAATATACTCCCCTGAAAATTTTCAAAACGACAGCACTGGCAGGAATGTGCGCCGGGGCTGAGTTTAATTAGCCCCAAAAAAGAGAGTAAACCAACGAACGAGTTGAATGAGCGAAGAACGATTGTATATTATCCACTATGACTAAAAGAGAAATGAATGGGCTAAGTCCTATTCTTAACCCACTGCTGACAACGCCGTTTTGTTGGTCATGTACTGAACAAAGTGTATGTAGACAATCGTTGGGTTAAAATCAGCTAATTAGTTTGGTGAATGGAAGAGATGAAGAGTAAATGACTTTGGTTTTGCAGTGCTGCCGTTGTCGACATATTGGTTTAAATACCAATTAAATTGGTAAATTTTGTAAGCATGTTAGTTATGATTTGATAAGCTATTAACAGATATGAGCATATTTTATGATAGACGTTGATTGGGTAAGAAAAAGGCTGCACCGCTTTAATATTATTCTATATAGAACGGTTTTTAATGAAAAAACCGATCTTTGAAAATCTTTTCAGGAATTTTTTGTTGAGCCAAATGGTAAAAATGGTGGCTCGTTTTTTCGGAAGAGTTTACTTCAGCCTGAGTTTTGGATACAAAAATTGAATGTTACTATTTTTCTCAATTATCAATTATTTTTAAGCGCAAATTGTCGAAGTTTTTTGTGCGTGTAATAAAAGTGTAGTAAAGTGTAGTTTGATTGGATGGGACAATATTGATGCTAGTTAAGTATGACTATTTCACTTCTATTATTTTTCTATAGATTCGATTCAAAATTTAAAAACAAATTAATAGTGTCAAAAGTTAAACTTCTAGACCATTTTCTTTTCGTTCTCTTGAGATAAAGCTAAAAATTTAGCGCTTGGGTCCACATGGACCATCGAATTAAAGCCGTCAAGTACAGCAAAAAACAGGATGCTATGATTTGAAGGATTTTGCCACGAGATTTTTTCAAAGTTTCAAACAAAAATCTCACATTCATTCGTAAAAAGCGTTAATATGTTTTGGAAGTTTCGTAAAGATCACAATGCAGCGCGAAATTTAACGAAGCCAAGAATTTGGCATTTTCGAACACTGAAATTTGAGGATCTCCTTAAATTTTGCGAAATTAACTAATCTCATTACACCTTTATCTAAGGTTAATCCAAGATATTTGAACGTGTCTAATTTTCGCAATGGTGTTCCATTAACTTGGATACGTGGATTAATTTGTTGTGCTTTATAATTTCAAATCAAATGCACTAACAAATCAATGTCCCCTTGCCTTTTGAACATGCGTTTAAGCGACCTATCTACTTTGATCGTCCGTCATGGATATTCCCGGTGAAAGAGAAAAGGACATGACAATAAAGTCATAAAACCTCATTCAAAGGGGTCGCTCGCCCATCGACATCTTCGTCGCATGAGAAAAATCTGTCCACTGCCGTAAGGTTTTTCTTTCTAAACTGAAGTTTTATGTTTATTATGCTTACAGATCGGCCACGCTGCACCTTGTCGCGTCCCCGAGGCTTACATTATAATATATATTTTATTTTCATGATAAGAACATTTTGCTCTCCCTTTTGAATCTCCTCTTATATTATCACAATACTTCTTTTGCAACGTTTGCAGTCGTTCAATAGCCGAAGAGGTTTCGGGTCGTACTTCATTCAAATATCTGTGAACGTTTTCACATACTTCATTCGCTATAAACGAATAGTTATCGCTACGTGGGATGCAACCCAGAAGCATTTCGTACGGACTTTTTCCGGTAGATTTATTTATTTATAGGTACAAGTTACAAATTACATAAAAGATACCAAATAAAAATTGAAATGTAAAGTAAAGTAAAAATAAAGAAAAAAAAATACAGAAATATTAAATAAGTAACAAACACATTAAATAAGTAACAAATAAATTAATAAATAACAATCAATGAATAAAACATTGATAAATAGTATATGGCTTGAGGTTAGGGGGCACGGATGGCATGCAAAAGAGAGGATTTGAAGGATAATTTGGAAATCGTAGGTGAATATAGATTGCTTATTTTTGAATATCCTGCAGCACCTATTTATTGGCTCATTAGCTGCATATGTGGTCGAATGTGGATATTCTTTTAAGAAACGATTGGACCTGGACCTATTGGACCTATTCAGGAATTCGACACTAAGAGCGCCTCTAATGACGTCGAATGCGAAGCAGGCCGATATCACCATTCTTCTGGAGGCTAGTGTTGATAAATTTAAATGACCCAGTCGAAACTCATAAGGAGGTAGGCTATTGAAATCATAAGGGTTGTACAGTTCTCTCAAGGCGAAGAGTGAAAATTGCTTTTGTGTTGACTCGAGTCTGTCACTGTGGGTTTCAAAAGCGGGATTCCAGCTAATGCAAGCGTATTCAAGAATAGGACGTACAAGTGAAGTGTATAAGGATCTTGTGACCCACAGGTTACGAAATTCTTTGGCACGTCGTTTGATGAAGCCTAGCTGTTTGTTTGCATGGGAAAGCATTTTATCATAGTGTAAGGTGATGCGGAGTTTTTCATCTAAGATAACACCGAGTTCAACAATGTTATCCACTCTAGTTAGCAAATTATTACGTATTATGTGTGACCGTGCATTTACGGCAAAAACTAATAACCTGGCATTTATTAAAGTTGAGAGACAGCTTGTTTGCATTACACCAGTGATCGAGTTTATCAAGCTTGGATTGGAGAAAAAGGGCATCTGATTTGGATTCATTGGTCTGATAAATTTTGAGATCGTCAGCGTAAAGTAAATGAGGTATGTTTGCAAGGACGCCAGATAAGTCAGAAATAAATATATTGAAAACCAGAGGTAGCAGTAATATTTTTCGATAAAAGTCCTTGAAATTTTAGACATTGTGTTCGATTGCGAAGGTAAGCAGTCAGCCAGCTAAGTAAAGACCCGGCAAGACCGAATTTCTGAAGCTTTAGAATTAAGGTAGAATGGTCAACTCTGTCAAATGCCTTACTGAAGTCAGTGTAGACTGCGTCAATTTGGTATCCTTTTTCCATTTTGCACAGAACGTCTGAGAAGAGAATTGTCAAATTCGTGGTAGTTGAGCGACCTTTTCTAAAGCCATGTTGTTGCTCGTTCAAACGGGAATCAACCAGGGGAGAAAGTTTGTCGTATACCACCTTTTCGAAAAGTTTCGGAATCGAAGACAAAATGGCAATGTCCCTATAATTTTCAATACAGCGTCGATCACCATTCTTGAATATGGGTATGACATACGAAAGCTTCCAACAGGATGGAAATACTCCTGACAAAAGTGATCTACTAAAGAAAATATGCAAGCTGCACTACACACTTGCATAAAAAGATCGGAGGAAGAAGATCGGGCCCAGGACCTTTGTTGCAGTTGAGTTCCAAAATAGCTTTTCGTATTTCATCACGTGAAATTTTTATATGGTTGACAAAAGCTGTCGCAGATGAACCAGAGGAAGAAGGGTGTGAGTTTGATGGATCTGGTGCATTAAAAACTTTTTGGAAACTACCTGCGAATATTTTTTTAGTTGAAGAAGACTTTATATTATTCAGAAACATTGACGATGGATAACCAGTAGTTTTCGCTTCACATTAACAAAATCGAATAATTTTTTCGGGTCGCGGACTATATTTTCGCCGGTTGACCTAATGTAGGTATCAAAAGCCTCATGCTAAAAATTGCTTGGCGACTTCATTATACTCTTCCTGAATAGCAGGACTAACATCAGTATTTTCTCTAATCCGCTTATAAAGTTTGTTCCTACGATTTCGCATATGCCTGAGGTCCATATTAAGCCATGGCTCAGACAATTTTTTTTTTCTTATATTTGGTACGTTATATTAAATGCACGAATTTGCATGTAAACATTAGTTTCCTGCATGCTCAATTTGCATGGAAATACAAATTCGCATAACCATCAGAGCGAATTTCCATGTAAATTGGGCATGTAATACGAATGAAGGCATTTCGGGGGAAAACCAGCGCTACGATCGAGGAATTCCCCGAAATATCGACGGGCCTGAGAATGTTGCATTTGACATTCTCAGAACTCGCTCGTGAGCCTGGGATTGTTGAAGTCGCACATTCTCGGAATAGAATGATGTGAATTCAGTGATGTGGGTCGATGATTTGAGGGTCAGTAGCAAGGATAGTAGAGGAGTCGCGTTTCAGAGTTCAGTGCGAGTCGACGAGTGCAAAGTAAGAAAACGGCACGGGAGTTTGAATTTGGTTTTCCCTCCATTATATTGTTGGACGGTGAAGATCAGTTGACTTATTTCGATTAGATTCGCGACGTTCAAGTGAAAACTCGCAAAAAGACATTGTAATTTTCGTGTCGGAAATTCATGAAACGGGTTGTCCGAGTATAGTGCGATCGAAATGTGAGATTGTGCGAAAGTCCATGGACTGAATATTCGTGTTCAGCCAGAATCGAAGAAGGATTACTATCGTGCCTTGTGGTCAGAAATGAGGAAAATCTGTCAAGTTTGTTTTGTTCGTACAATGCCAAGTTAAAATTGAAGAAAGCATATAAACTCCGAGATACTTCCCTCCAGTGATAGATCGTGTAAAAATACAGTTTTGTGCGTCCAACCCGAAATTAACCTCTCGATTAGCTAAACCTTTCTCGAAAGTGTTCCATAAGCTGGCATGCGTCTGTGTGAAGACTTCGATGTATGAAAAGTGATAAAATTCGGTTATCAAAGAAAAAAAAGTTTCAAATCCGTCTTTTTCGCGAACTAAAGAAATTAACCGCGGCTGAGTTCGTTCGCGGTAGTTTTCTGGAATAAATCTTAGAATAGAGTAACCATCTTATGAAATCATCCAGGGCATTCCAAAGGAATTAAGTGCGTGGAATAAATAAGTGTGCTCTAAGTGAAGCATAATATTTTATCCTTAAGATATTTAATTGCATGTGAATACACAGAAATTGTGTTTTCTTGCCCTTTTATTTCGAATAAAATGCTTACTCCTTGCTGTTATGGATTACTGTGTGATAGCACAAAGGGAGATCTTCCATATCTACGCATGTGATAGCACAAAGGGATATCTTCTGGTTGAATTGCTTGTGCGTAATTTGGTGACTAGGACACCTAGTTCACTGAACTTTGCAGGTTGACTTGCCCATCAAGATTCAAAGTTCTTTATGTATCCTGAAGATCCTGTCATAAATTCAACAGTTCAGCAGAAACAACAACAGGTTTTGCAGGAAAATGATGTCTGGTTTAGCGTTTTCGCCTGCGAAACGACAAAAGATAGGAACTTTTGTGGTTGATGGGCTCGCTTCCACCTTATCCCACGTACAAATCTTCAAACTTCATTATGCTCCGGTAAGTCAAATGATCCCGGTTGCATTCTGAATACATAAGTATATCTCACAACATAAATGAAACATTCATTGATTGGTTTCATGCTTTCATCCTAATCATCCGTTCATCGTTCATAAATTCTGTCAACTGAAGGAAGTTTAAACGAACAGATGGTGAAAAGAAAATTGCGTCCGTTTTCACTAAAAATATTCACATAATATTTCTGTTTAAGCTCATCTTTGCATTAATTTAGTATTAAAAAAAAAAGTACTAAAACATTATATTCATCATACCTAGAAGCTAATTTATGTATGAAATTCGTAAAGAAATTACGATAAATTATAATTCGTTAAGAAGTCCTTACGAAAGATTTGATATTTTGAGAAGGAAAATAACTGATTTACTGATATTTAATAATGCGATAATACCGTAAAATTCTATTCAATACTTGAAAAATAACAAATTTTATTATAATGCTACGATAACGATTCTTCAATATGATTTCGAATAACTTGTAAGGTAACATCGAATAAACGATTTTGTAGTATGCATGTAGAAATTTAAAGAGAGGTAAAAGAAGATCTACAAATCAAAGTCTCCTCCCTACGGTACATTTTTGGATGTATCTGCGAAAGAATTAAACAATTTTTATAAAAGATATCTAAAGTGTTTACTGGGAGAATACTCTTAATATTACTTTCGAAAAGCTGAAACTGATTTAATTAACTAACTGAAATTAATAAAAATTTTGTAAAAGGCCTTAGGTTTTACACAACAACAAAAAAAAATGTAATGGAATTTAAAAATAATTATTTTTCTTTTAACACAAAACATAAGGAAATTCAGCGATATCAGAAGGAATGATATTTGATTGTGGTAAAAAAAAAATTTATTAAAAGTTTAAAAATAAATAGAATGTTTGCGTAATTCATAAAAAAGAAAAAAAGAAAAACCAGACAACAAAAGAGTTACTAACGTAATGTTGAAGATCGCAATAAATGAATAATTGAGTAAGATACGTAAATAAATTAAATTATGTATGTCAAATGAAAACAAAATATACTTGGTGTCTCCACCGTACTTCAATAAAAATTAAGTAAAGTGCATGCCAAGTTTTCAGAAGTCCTGTACACGCCTATGAGTACTGTTATCTAGTATTCAAAATAATTAGCTTTCAATTCAGCAATTAAACTTATCTTTTAAGAGAAAATGAGGAGACAAGAGTTCATTTAGTCTAAAAGCAAAGTAATAATTACCTACTAGAAGAAAAAAAAAATTAGAAAAAGGTTAATTTAACTAAAAATAAATAATATAATGTTAAAGTAAAAGAAAACAAATTTGACTTAAGCTTCAGCCAAGCTAGAAAACCTTATTAAAAATCAGCTGCAACGTAAAGCAGTCCATATTTTGATATTTTTGTTCTTCTAAAGCAGTTCAGGTGGTGGTTCGTTTGATGCTTTGCTGCACATAAAGAGTAGCGTGATAGGTGACGAATGACGACGACACGATATTAATGAGAAATTGAGATTTTGAGAATATTTGAAGAAAAATCAAGTTTGTAATAATATTAAATTTTTTTAAAAAATTTAACATTTAAAAATGTATTTAAGCGTAACTTCAGGAGGTAGTTTTTTTGAATAAAAGAAAAAAAAATGATTGCTTAGTTTAAAAACATTGTTTTTCCTTCACAAAGATGGGGTGAGGATTTCTTTTTTCTCTGACTCTTCTTTCTTTCTTTTCAGGGTGGATGGTAGGGGCTATGAGCGGGCCCGTCGGAAGTCTGACCTATATAGATTTTTTTTGTAGAGATCAGACTTCTGGCACCGCTATAAGGTAGCACATGATTCTTTTTCAGGTCGATGAATTTCGTCAGTCGTGCGCGTATTTGTTCAATTAAGTGTAAAGTAGATAATTTCGTGTTGGTATCCGCGTATACCTTATTTTTGAGTTTTTTGTAGCTTCGCGGTTTCGTTATGTTAAGCGTGCGTATCTCTTTCGTCCCCGAATACAGCCACCAATTCGCGATCCCTCGCGCGTAATTCTATTCGTCTTCGCGTCGAGTTGCTTCGTAGGAAGCTCTGACTCAAATTGGTGGCCTTATTTTTTTTTGTTGTGCTGGTGATCTTTGGATCCCAGTCAGTAACAAAAACATACCCATGGTCAGGGTAAGCCTTCATGGCTCATAAAGTGGATCTTGAAGAAGATAACTTTTTATGTCGCGTTTGTTTTCTTGTCAGGCACATGAATAAACATGTGATGATTGTTAGGACGCATGACAGGAAAAGAACCCCCCACATCTCCCGAATCGCTAGATGGCAACCAGCATGTGCCGCCGTCCTGTCATGTGAGAGTTGTAGCTACCCGGCGTAGCTCAGTCCTGCACGGACTAATGACTCGGTATCCTTTGATGGTCATCTAAGACCTTCACTCCATTTTACTCAGGCACTTTGTGTCTGGGTAAATAATCCAGCAACCATTTCATTACAACGTATCTCTCAACGGCGTCAAAAATTTTGTTGTAAAAAGAGGAAACGGCTCTCAGGAGATCTTGCGTTGAAAGAGTTTTTTTTTTTTTTTTTTTTTTTGGGAGCGGATGTCAAAAACCTTCAATAGGTATCTTGCGAACTAAACAAGATTATGTGAGATTCTTACTCACTAAAAAACGTCACCCGCCGACCACGTAGGTCCGAGCCGGAACCGCTTTCGCATTACTTCAACTCGGCCGTGCTACTTCCACCCATCAGGTGTCCCATTGGCTTACTTCCGTTCTGTCAGGCTTTCAGGAGTCTATGAGACATCCTTCCTCTTTTTTTAAGCGCAATACCAGCTCCACATATGCTGACACAGCTGACCAGGCGTCTTCTGACTGTAGCATCATCTCCACGATTGACTCCGGCGTGACAGGGCCAATTGCGGAGAAAAGCATGTGACGCTCTCTTCTGAAGCGGGCGCAATGGAAAAAGGTATGCAAAGCGTCATCACTTTCCTTAGCACAGTATTTACAGAACTCCGTCCTGACTTTCCCCATTCTGTGAAGGTATTTCCTGAAGTAGCCGTGGCCCGATAGGAACTGGCACAGGTAGAAGTTTATTTCACCGTGGTCGCGATTAAGCCAAGGTTTTAAGGCGCGAATTAGCCTAATCGTCCATACTCCCTTCGAGCTCGTAGCCCAGCGCTCCTCCCAAAGCTCAAGCGTTCGCGCTCGTGCTTGAGCAACCAAAATTTCTCTTCCCACTTCTGCTCTGTTCAGGAACACTTCCCTGCGTTCGTTCGCCAATAGATCAATTGGGATTACTCCCGCTATCACTAGCACGGCGTTTCCTGAAACTGTTCTGTAGCTGCTTGCAATTCGCAGCGCTCCCCTACGCTGGACGCTCACCATCCTAGCTCGATACTTTTCAAACCTTAACGCAGTGGCCCATATCTCCGCGCCATACAGCAGCATTGAATGAGCCACTGTCATAAGGAGCTTACGTTTACTCGGACTAGGACCGCGAACGTTTGCCATGAGTCTCCCAAGCGAGATAACAGACAGTAGCGCCCTATCGCATACTCTTCGGATGTGCTCCCCATAAGCTAGCTTCGAGTCCAATATCACCCCAAGATACTTAGCCGATTTCCTGGTCTCAAGTACTTCAGAGCCAACCGTCATGGGTATAATGGTTGGTATTCTTCTCTTGGTCAGCATGACAATCTCAGTTTTCGCGATCGCCAGCTGGAGACCATGGCTTTTCATCCAGGCTTCGACCCTTCTCATTACTTGATTGAGTTTGAGTTGGGCGAGATGAGGATTTCTAGACGTGATGACAGTGGCTACATCATCAGCATAGCCCACCAAGAGCACGTCTTCCGGCATTTCGAGGCGTAAGAGACCATCATACGCAACATTCCATAGGTCTGGCCCGAGAATGGATCCTTGTGCTGCCCCAGCTGTAATGGTTTTGCGTACAGTTCCCTGATTCGTTTCATAGATCAAATGGCGATCTTTCAGGTAATCCCGTACCATTGCCAGCAAGTATTCCTCTATTTGAAAATGTCGCTGAAGAGAATCCAGTATGTCTGTCCATCTCGCCGAGTTAAAGGCGTTACGAACGTCCAGCGTGACCAAAAACACAATGGGTCTAGCCCGATGACAAGCGGCCTCTGCGCGATCTACTGCGCTAATTATTTCGCAGATGGCACTTATTGTTGAGTGGCCACTGCGAAATCCATGTTGGTTTTTCGAGAGGTCACCTGCTCTTCGTATAGCTGCCTTAAGTCGAGGTTTCAGCAGCCCTTCCAAAAGTTTCCCCGCAGTGTCCAGCATGCAGAGAGGTCTGTACGCTGATGGTGTGTTAAGATCTCCCTTTCCCTTTGAAATTAGGGCAAGTCGCGACACTTTCCAGGGTGACGGAAAGACACCCGCTAGTAAACATTCATTGTACATGCGTAGTAATGTTGACGGGTGTCGTTCCACCACTACCTTTAGGACTTCTACTGGAATATTGTCCGGGCCTGGGGCTTTTCGGTTCTTCATTCTGGCACTCGCGCTTCGTAGTTCTTCTTCAGTGAACAAAGGGATATCTTCCTGACGGACTGTGTGGTGGTTCTCTGCTCTTACATCGTGCGCTGGGAACAGTGAATCTACAATATTCCACAGGACATCCGCCTCCATGGGTGGGTCGGGACACATACGGCCCAGCCTACCCGATACTATTTTGTAACCCTGGCCCCACGGGTCCCGGTCCACTTCTTCGCATAAAGTTTGCCACATTTGCCTTTTCCTCCGTTTTATAGCTATTCCCAGTTCTTTTTTTGCCTTTTTGTGGGTGGCGACAAGTAGCAACGCTTCCGGTCGTCCAATAGACCGCTGTGCCCTACGCCTGCATGCTAGAGCTCTTCGTCTAAGTTCCGCTATCTCCTCAGTCCACCAATAAGCGCTCTGTTTGCCCGGTAGTGACTTTCGAAGTGGCATCGACGCATTGCACGCTCGCCGAATTTCGCCCATGGTCGAATTTACAACCGTACCTATTTCCCCAGAGCCCATTGTTACCCCTGCTTGTCCTGCGCTGACTTCGTCAGTAAAGCTGTTGCCTAGTGACTCCAAAAGCTTCCTCCTATCCAACTTCGAAATATTCCACCCGAGAATTTTCCGTCTTAAGTTCTGAGGGGCCGGGCTTTCCTCCGACAGCCAGAAAGTAATATAGTTGTGGTCACTTCCAGTGTACTCCTCCATCACCCTCCAATCCTTTATCATCATAGACAACGTCTCCGAGACAAGAGTTATATCGGGAATGGACTCACCGAAGCCTGGCCTGCGGTAGGTTGGTGTTGAGCCCCTGTTCACCACGACCATACTCAGCCTGGACACCATTTCCATAATTAATCTCCCTCTTGTGTTTTGAGTCGGCATCCCCCATTCCAAGGCTCTCGCATTGAAGTCACCAGCTACTACCAGTTTGCCAGGAAGGTCTCGAAGAGCGTCTTCTAATGCTTCTATCTTTCTACGAAATTCCATTATTGGGTCGTTCGGTGAAAAATAGCAGCTGACAAAACTGATGCCGCAGTTTTCAATCCAAACATATCCATCGCCCGAACCTCGCCGATCAACCCGGACTTTCCGAGTGTCTGCAACCCATAAAGCTGCATAGCCCGAAGTGTCTGAATACCATGTCTCTGGATTTCTCCTTCGGTATGGTTCGCTGATCATTGCGATTTGAGCTCTGGATTCTTGCATAAGCTGCGTGAGTAAATCGTCCGCAGTGCGGCATCTTTGCAGGTTCCCCTGTAGAACCCTCATCTACGCAGCAACTTCTACTGCGCATCGAGCGCTTCTCGGAAAGCTTTGCATGTTCCTGATCCTAGAACATGCTTCGCTTCTCCTGTTTTACCTTTGTCGTTGCACAGCAGGCAGAATGGCTCTGCCGAGCATATCTTTGCAACGTGTCCCACTTGTCCGCACTTCCAGCAGTTAGTGCTACGGTCTGGTCCTTTGCAATCTTTTTTGGTATGGTTGTATCCATGCACTTGAAACAGCGCACAACTTCAGGTCGCTTCCTAACCCCAGCGTTAACCCAGCCAATTCTAATTCGTCCAGTATCAACTAGCTTCAAAGCTTTTGCTTCGTCCAGTTCAACGACGGCTTTCCTCTGTTCCCTTGTATTCGGGGGAAATAAGGTAACTTTTACGTTCTGAATCCCCTCTTCTCGAATCGCTGCTATCACTTCCTCTTCTGTCATAAGACTGTCGAGGTCGAGTATCTCGAGTTTGACTTTGGAGACGAGCCTTTTAACCTCTCCGAAACCCCCCACAGCTGCCTGGATTGCATCACCGAATTTCGAGATGTCTTCACACTTTGCCAGTGCCACAAGTACCCCACCGTCTGCCGTTTTTCTGATTTGGTGAACGTGTGCCCCAACTTTGCTTGGGCTTACCCCTGCCCGAATATGCTGAAGGACTTCTGCATAACTCTTCCCTTGGGTAGGCTTTATTACCACGGCTTCCTTTCTTGTCCTAGGCGATTTCGTTTTTTTCCGCCTCGGTTTTTTCAGGTTAAGCTCTGAATTTGACGCCAAGCTCTTGGTTGAACCAGAATTTGCCGCTTTATCTTGTCGGCCGTTACTTTTACGTGACTTTTTCACCACGGTCACCCATGTGTGCTGTTCGGTGGTGCCTACTTCAGTTCGTGCTCGAACGATATTTTCTTTGTTAGGACTACCTTCAGGCGTTCTTGCCCGTTTTTGTGCTTTGGCTTGCACAGTGCATAGATTTTCGGTAGTATCATTTACTCCGTGCTCTCTAGGCTGGGCTCCCTCAATTTGCCTCAGCTCTAGCTCGGCCTTCTTCCAATTTTCTCTGCAAGCTTCTACAACTTCCAGAGCCTCTTCGAGTTCAAGAAGACCGTCTTTCACCTGCCGCGATATATTTTTCTGCACTTGGGATGCAGCTGCTATTTTTTTAACTATTTCCCGGCACTTTCGCAGCATCTTTTCTTCTTGTGCCCTTTCTTCAGCAATATAGCTTCCCTTGAAAGAGTAGTCGTCCAATCAGTAGTATCAAGAACATGTCTAATGCTTTCATAATCAGCATTACGGAAGTCAATTACAACTGAATTGTTGTAAGTTTTTAAGTAGGTGGAATCAGGAGTAGAAAGTTCGACTGACAGTGCTGTATGGTGTAAACTGTTGCAAAAAAGATGCTCAGCGTCATTAGTTGGACTAGCCACTACTTCGTCATAAGCATTCGTGAAGACTAGATCTAACCAATTACCATTTTGGCTAAGGGTGTGGGAGATCTGCTGTAAATCATTCCCATAAAAGGCACTCGCAAGATTGAAATCGTTCGTGTCTACAAGGTTTACGGGGAGAAGGTAAGAGTCTTTTTCATCCGGAACAAAGCATAGATTCGGACGATTGAAATCACCCAAAACTACTATTTTATCTTTTTCGCTAAGTGATGTCGCTAATGAAGATATTGTGTCACAAAAATTGCTGTAGACGGATTCGTCAGATCTAGGCGGGATGTAGGCAACATCGATGTAAACTGAGTTGTTATTAGAGGAGATCCGAATAATTATACATTGGAAAAAAGGATTTGGGGTGGTATCTACGAGCTCACTTGAAAGTGTGTTGCTAACAGCAAGTAAGACACCACCTCCTCGCGACTGACCCGTATAATAATAATCACGGTCGCTTCTGTATATAGTCCAAGTACTATCAAGAATCTCCCCATTTTTTATAAGAGGCATTAAGCCAAGTTTCGGTGATGGCGAGTAAATTAAAATGGTACGATTTGGTGTCAAGGTATAATTTATTTAGCTTGCCTCTCATACCACCACAGTTATGGTAAAAAAAGTTTGAGGCTTAACTGAGTTCAGTTAGGAAAAATGCCTAATAGGGTTGACTTATCTTCGAAGAGATTCAGATGTCATATTGCTACCTTTAGAAGAATAATTTATATTGGTCATAGTAGGAGCTATGTTTGCGGCGGCCTGATTGGAAACCTTGGAGGAGATTTTATTAGCTACGTCAGTATGCCTGCTTGAGGGAGAAGATGACGCATCAAATGTCGGGGGTATCAATGCATTAATATTATTACGAGTAAAAGCATTACGAGTAAAAGTATCAGTTAACGAAGAATTATCTTTTGTTACTAGAGAATGAGACTGAGTAGGTGCACGTACAGAGATGTAGAGAATGAGACTGAGTAGGTGCACGCATAGAGATGTACAGAGTAGGTGCACTCCAGCACGTAAAAAGCCACGCATATTTTGTTGGGACAAAACCTTACACCGTTTGGAGGATTTATGTTTGGGCTGGGGTAAACATTTCACTTCGTAATCTTTTATGTGAAAATCACCTTCAAGAATCTTTCCCAACCATTTTTCACTAATTCTTCACAGACTGGGTCTTCATCCATGAAATCAGAAATCCAACTAACCATCCAGCTCACATGAGATCTCAGGTGTCAAGAAAACCATGTTAATCCATGATAACAACTGTTCATGAGAAAAGAAACCCAACCTCCATGAGATCAAACTACTTGATCACAAAAGGGCCGACATCCACGAAACCAGAAAACCAAAGCAAAGTGGAAAAAAACTCTGCCAACTTGAAACAAATAGACCGCCTAAGATGCTACCATATTCGCACCTACTAAAAAGCATTGCATTGTAGTATCCTTACTTCTCAAGTCAAGTTAAAATAGCCGGATTGCTATCCGAACCGTCCATTATCTTTAATGGGCTGCGACAAGGAGATGGTCTGGCCTGCCTTCTCTTCAACCTGGCGTTGGCGAAAGCAATTTGAGACTCTGGCAAGTCAACGAGAGGGACTATCGTCACAAATCCTGCCAGATACTGGCTTATGCAGATGATATAGACATAATTGGAAGATCAGAACTAGCTGTACGTGAATTCTCCATCCAGATTAAGCGAGCGGCCCAAAAACTGGGGTTGCACATAAATGAAGGAAAGACTAAGTACATGGTGGCAGCATCTGCAGGAAGAACACCTAGAGTTGGTCAAACGTTCAGGGTAGTTGAGCATGAATTTGAAGTAGTGCCATCATTCAACTACCTTGGGTCAATCGTAGCAGCCGATAATAACATGGAGGAAGAAATACGCGGGTGTTTGCTAAAATCCAACAAAGCTTACTACAGTCTGTCAAGGCTCTTCAAATCCTGAAATCTCACCCGAACATCAGAGCTACTGCTGTACAAGATTATGGCCCTGCCAGTACTCACGTATGGATCCGAGACTTGGATGCTCAGCAAAAGGCACTCTAACCTCTTAGCCGCGTTCGAGAGGAAAATCTTGTGGAGAATCGTTGGCCGCATATGTGAAGAAGAGCGATTCCGGAGACGCTACAACCATAAGTTGTACGCTATCTACCTAGAAGCATATATAATTACGAAGATAAAGCACTGTGGACTCCGGTGAGCAGGGCACCTAGCTCGAATGAGCGAAGAGGATCCTGCTCGGAAAACGTTTTGTGGCAGATTTTACGGCAGACGACAGCTTGGGAGACCTTCCCTGCACTGGAGGGATGGCATTGACCAGGACGCTCGGAGTTTAGGAGTACCCAATTGGATGACTCGGCTTGCGATCGGGTCCGATGGAAAAAAACTGTTGACAGGGGCCAGGACCGGACCCCGGCTGTAGCGTCGATGATGATGATATATATGTATACAAGCAGCAGTTGATATCAGGTACTAACTAAAATGCTATTGCTGATTTTAAAATGAAATGGGAAAATCCTGTCATTAATCTGCGTAAAAGGATAAGAAAAACCCTTTATCGTAAGTCAATGAGGAATACAAGTCAATATAAAAACCTAAATTTATATGCTTAGTACGAGCTGCATCTTTTGTCTTGAGGGTTGGAAAGGGAAGGAAATGTTGGATGAGAGTAGAGATGAAAATACCTCGTTCCAAACTATTGTGCAAACTTGCCGATGCAGGTAGAGGACAATTGAAATTTCTCTGAATTCCTTATTAATTGTAGTGGAGTGATTGTTTTGCTTTTAAATGACAGGTCTATGCTAGTCATTCTTAATTTAGAAGTTTGACAGTGCGCACATAAATGTTTGTGAAAAATACAGGTGTTAGAAATGGAAAATTTGAAAGTGCATTTTAGACATATTATGTTGTGGGAGTTTAAACTTGGAAACAACGCTAGGACAACAGCTGAAAAAATATGCAGTGTCTATGGTAGTGTAGTAATAAGTGAAAGAACAGTGAGGAATTGGTTCACTAAATTCCGTTCTGTAGATATTATCCAAGGCCGGGTCAGTCTTCTGATTCTGACGATAACCAATTGAAAATTTTGGTAGAACAAAACAATCGCCAAACAACGCAAGAATTAGCAGAGAAGCTGGATACATCTCAATCAACTGTGCGTCGCGTCGGCACCTTGAAAAGCTAGGGAAAGTTTGTAAACTTGGAGTTTGGGTGCCACACAATCTCACTGAAAACAACAATACGAACAGAATGTCGATTGCCACAAGTCTCCTCGTACGCCAAAGAAATGAGCCTTTCTTGCCAATATTGTTACAGGGGATGAAAAATGGATAACCTATGAAAATGTCGTCAGGAAAAGGCAGTGGCTGGATAAAGACACGGCGCCGGGACCTGATCCTAAAGCTAGTATTCACGGCAAGAAAATTTTATTGTGCGTATGGTGGGATCGCCAGGGTATCATTCACTATGAGCTGATGAATCGCAACGAAACAGTTACAGCAAACGTATATGTTCAACAGCTGCAACATGTGCAACAAAAACTTATTAACAAGCGTCCAGCGTTGATTAATCGACGGCAAGTAGCGTTACTCCATGACAATGCCAGGCACCACACCGCTAGGATCACCCAGGACAAAATATTGGAGCTAGGCTGGTTCGTTTTACCTCACCCGCCATATTCACCTGACCTTCCTCCAACCGATTTTCATCTTCTCCGGTCACGTCAGAATTTCCTTAACGGAAAAACTTTTACCAACGATGACCAGTTACTTCATCACGTCGACTCCTTTTTTGCAACGAGGCCAAGAACATTCTACGAGGAGGGGATAGATGGCAACAAGTAATAAATAATAATGGTGAATATATTATAGATTAGCTTATGAATTTGTAATTTTTATAATGAAATAAATTTATAGCACAAAATCGGCAATTACTTATGACTCAACCCAATAGATTAGCTAAGTTGAAATCATCCCATATTACGAAGGAAGCAATAGAAAAACGATTGTCGATGTGACTAGAGAGTCGAACAAAAAATTTAGCAAAGATTGCAACATACAATGAACATATACCAAAGAGATAATCCGATTTTTAAAGGAAGCTAGCCTAACACGAAGATAAATACATTCAACTTCAGAAAAAAGAAGTCATTACAGAGCGTTTCATGCAGCCCCGGATCTTAAATTTTTTCGAGGCGGGGCAAAAACTGAAAAATGCCGCCCCCGCTCACCAATATTTTTAACTTTATCATAATCATCATTTCAGCCCACTAATAGACATAGGCCTAAAGAACGCTACAACGGCCTGTCTAGCGCTGCTATTTCTCTGTTAAGCCTATATTTTTTCCAAAAATTCATGAACGTGTCGGACATATGTATATTTTAATTAGTATATGAAAGGATAGGGTCTGAAATAAAACGTGAGATTAAAAGTAATTATTATGTGGCACCTCAGAAGGGAAAGTTATAAGGAAATGAAAACAGCAGTGAGAAGTGAAGCAATTGGCCTGAATCAGAGCATTAGGAGTAGTGAAGGAAAACGATGGGCACTATGGGCAAATTCAACAGGCTTTTACTCCGCGAACAGGAAGATAGAGATAGAGATAATAGGCTATTTGACACGTTATAACTAAAAGCTCGTAGATTTTAGGTATCGGAGACACCAAAAGGAATATCTGAGGTAGTAATTCTCTCGATTTGTTCTAATTATAGATTTGACCTTTGTAGTAAAATCGCTTTACTAAATTTCGTATATGTATACCGTTATTTCATTTCCTTAAATCTATCTGTGCTGAGTGTTACACATTGAAATTACTATTTTACTCTTCGGGCCTTTTGCTCTGCAAACAAATCTATGGCCTCGTCATAATTAATCTCATGAGTAGTTCGATTTTCTATTGCTAATATTGCGAGACTTGATAAACTTCCTGGCTGATCTACGATCGTAGATAATTTTTCATAAGTTTGAATTTGCCGAAACTTCGCTCGCAGCTTGCGGATTCAGTAGGAAGCGTAGATTAAACTTGCAGAGCAATACAAATATTAGAAAAGGCATCCTGGAAATAATGCCTATAGATCTGTTACAAGAGATTGAAAGCCCTAGCATTTTTTATATTTCCAAATTAAAGTGGAGTTAGCTCTTTAAAAACGTCGAGTTCCTCGCAAAATTCAACTGTGTTTAAATCTTGCTTATATTATCGTCCAAGATCTGCTCCATGTTTCTGCAGTTCTTCAGTTGACATATTCAAGACTTCAGTGCCATTGAGAAATGCAAAATTCATATTCATCGTGGTAGCACTATCAATCCTCTTTTTAATTTCTGACAAGATTCGAACATATATCGTTGTTGCCTTAACAAAGAGTTGAACAGGTTGAAGTTTTCGTGGTTCATCCTCACACATCTCATCAAATTGTTTTTTGCACCTCGGAACTCGTTTATTTAGCAGAATAGATTCAACGCCAATTTTTCCAATAACTTCTTTAGCTTCTTCTACCCAATATTCAATTGAATTTTCTCTTATTTCTTGCAAAGTTTTCATCAGGACATCCATTGAAGAAGCGGAATGCGCAAGGATTATATATTTCAATATTTACTTGATTGATATCGCGGAGAATATTTGCCCAAATCGTCAATATTTGAATAAATTTGAAATTCTTTAAAGCATTTAAGAGATGACCTGCCTCGTACTTTACTTCCGAAGCATGAGAAGTTTGTTCAACTTCTTCGAAGGATTCCACCACTTTCGCCAAATTATTCAAGAGGGCTTTCACAGCGGCATGTTTCGCTGACCATCTTGTCTGACTGCTTCATTTTAAATTTGTTTCAACATATTTTTTCATAGTATCCCATCGAGTATTGGAACCGACAATATGACAATATACTTTTTGAATTACTCCCAATAGGTTTATTGCTTCCGGGCATGATGAGGCAGAATGGGCACCGACTAGATTTGAGAAGTGAGCCAAACACAGTTCGAACTCGGCCAGCTCATTCTTTTTTGCGACCCTGGCTTGCACTTCATTATACGTGCCAGTCATATTTGAGCCATTATCATAAGATTGGCCAAGACATTGTCTAATATTTAAACAATCAACTGTCAATTTTCTCATAATCTGTTGACAAATGTACTCTTCTGTCTTTCCAGCAGTCTCTATGAAATCATCGCCAGTTTTTTCTTACATAGCGAATGACCTGGCTCATTTGTTCTGCATGCGAGACATCTGGAGTGCAGTCGAACATTATTGTGTATTATTTTGCTTCTTTGATGTCGTTTAGAATGCTATTTATAACTGTTTTATCTATTATGTCAATAATTTCATTCTGTATTTTATTTTGTAAATATGATACTTGTCCCTTTTTTGAGTGTTCTATTGAAACTTAAGAGTTGAATTATGTTTGAAGAGCAGGAAAATTAAATTCAAGAAGCTCCCTTGACCAGGCTGAGGACATTGTGTGACGAGGTCGCTAGGGGTTTCGTGGGACCCACGAAAAGAAAGACAGTTTTTTTATATATACAATATAGCATCCATAACAATACGCAGGAACTGTATAAATATAGCTGCATCTCTTTCGCAAGGACGCTAACCGCCCTCAAATGTGAGTGCGTTCCACTTGCACGATACCACTGAACCAGCCGCGTGTCTCGTGGGCACTGGGCGAGCGCGATCGTTGTCCTATCTATGCCTAGGTTGCCCGAAGGGATTAATTTATGTGCTTAAAGTACTATAGGGTATATCATTGCCAACGACCTTAAAGACGATGCTGATATTGAAAAGAAGCGCAGGGCTTTGGCAGTCAGAGGTAATATGCTGGCTCGCAGATTTTTCTGTTGTACTGAGCAAGTTAAGGTAAAGTTTTTCCAGGGATATTGCCAGAGCTTGTACACGGGGAACCTGTCAGTCGGATATGCCAAAAGACCGCTGGACACTTTGCGCGTCCAATATAATAATATCTTCAGGATGATGATGGTATTGGGCCGCTTCTGCAGTGTCATTCGCAAAAAAAACTAAATCCCTGATCCATAGAACATGGGACAATCCTAACAGCATCCTAAAGACTATAGCTGATAAGCTCACTTCACCACTATGGAGGTGTCTAATACGGAAACCAGATCGTTTTCTTAATCGCCCTCGGTGCAGGGAAGTGGACTCATCTTTGTCTTTAATGTTTATATTTAAAGTGCTTTGTGTTTTTATCTATAATAATCTAATATTAACCTTACTAACACACTGCGGATCCTTTAGTTGTCCGAAATAAACAATTTTTACTTCTATTTATTTATTATTTTACTATATTGCGCGTCTGTCATCGCAAAGGTGCGATAATGCTGAGGAATGTATTTATCTGCCAGGCTTGAATTTGCCGCCCTTTGAATTCACCGCCCGGGGCATGGACTCCGGCTTGTCCCCCCCCCCCCCCCCCCTAAATCCGAGGCTGGTTTCATGACGGGAGCTGCGAGCAGCAACTAAAACTCACCATCACTTTCCCTTAATGCAGCAGCACCATCATGATAACAATGATTAGCACAGTGAAATCGGAAAAGTTTTTTACTGGAAACATCCTCAGTGAAATATGTCTAGGTTAAGCAAATAATGTGATTGAGAAAGAATAAACCTTGGACCACTTACTAAACTCTCGGAATAAACTATTTCATTAAGGTAGGTGGGTAAAAATCATTTCGAACAATTTTATCCAAGCCAGGTGAAGGAGTGTGATGTTTTGTTGGAAAGAATTTTCGTACGTCGAATATGGTCCTTTACGTTTAAGAACTAAAAAACTTTTGGAAGGTTTGCCGTTATTTCTCAACTACAGGCAGCTGAAAACAGGCAGACAAACATTACTCCGATTGTTATAGTTTGAGCTAGTAAAACTATCGATAAATTAACTCAACCGGTAAAGTCATAATAATTCACTTGCCAGTCTAATAGCCTGTAACAGAATGATAAGCTAGAATAAAATATTAGTCTTTTTAATTTATGGTTTATTAGGAATCCTAACCTTGTTTTTTTCTGATAAATTGGCTATTGATTCAACATTAAAACAAACTTGAGTTTTCGATGAAAGTGTGTTCAATTGTTAACAATTCTTATAGTTATTGAAAATACAAAATATCTCTTATCAAATAATTGCTTTTTTCAAATAGTACATTGTTCTTTAATATCAAAAAGGATCTTTTTTTCAAATATTAAATTTAGTTTTGATTCCACTAAATGAGCGGATCTTTCACTATCTCTAGATATATGCCACCTTTCGATTGTAATAGAATTGCGGGAACCATTTTCAACTGATCTGGAGTTCGACTAGTCTTTTTAATGTAATGATTCTTCAACAACGAAATTATTCCGATCTTCGACTGTATCAAACCCAGACGCTCTCCAATACAATTATGTGGCCCCAAACCGAATGGTATGTACGAGTATGGAGTAATATTGTTTTTATTTGATGCCGAAAATCTTTCAGGATCGAATTTTTCGGGGTCAGGGAAATACTGAAATTACAGTTTTGATTCAATTTTATTTAAGTATAGTTCAAAGGATCATCTATTTACCGATGGGTCCCTATGAATTTCATAGACAGGAACATATATTCCCATACCATTTGGTATGGTTAGATCGAGGTCCGGTGCCAGAGAATAGCCTGCTGCTGCAGTACATTCTCTATCGAGAAAAGGAAGTGGTGGATACAATCGCAACACTTCCATCACGACCATATTTAAGTATTCCATATTCATGAGAATATCGTACGATAATTGTCCATTGCATGCTTGCAGCGTTTCTTTGATTTCGTCTCTTAAACGACTTTGGCAGTCCGGGTTCTTCGAAAGCTCGTAGGAAGTAAACGCCATTGTCGATGAAGCTGTTTCGAATCCTGCATCGAAAAATACGGCAGCTTGTGCAATTAGAAGGTCATCGTCGAATATCAAATCATTTTTCGTCTCAGCAGTTTTCAATGTTATCAGAGTATCTATAAGATCATTACGTTGCGATCCCGACTTTTCTCGTGCCTCGATTGCAGACAGGGTAGCATTTCGTAGGAAGCTCTCATTTTCGTTGGAAAAGAACTGAAATTTTTAAAACACTTGCCGTTATCGTTTGTGTAGTTTGAACCGAGTGATAAGTGATTGTGTCAATGACCGACCTATTGAAAATTGTTATTGTAAATATTTACCCTGAATTTAAAGAACTTTGCCCAACCAGGATTGAAGAACATCAAATTGAATTTGATAGCTCGCAGCGGTGGGAAAGAGAAAATTTTTCTTCCATTTTCACGAAATTCACCATTTGGATTTTTAATACTATTCGCCTGTATGCCAAAGGCTACAGTTGCGATAACATCTGTAGTATAGAGAGCGCTCAGTTCTTTGATTTCCAGCTCGATTTTGTTAGTTTTCGAGTCGGTCTTTAGCCCACATAGATAAGAGCTGAGCTCATCGCCAATCTGTGAAGTATTTATGAAATGCTAGTTATACATATTCATGCAAATTATTATTTTAAATATTATTATTAATATTAGTCTTAATAAAAAACTGAAGTTGTTTCCGCTAGTAAGTCAAAACAACATTTATTGCTGCTGAAGCGGTACGAAGTTCGCCGGGTCAGCTAATATATATATATATATATATATATATATATATATATATATATATATATATATATATATATATATATATATATATATATATATATATATATATATATATATATATATATATACAGTGGCTCACAGCTTATTTCAACCAGCCAGTGATGCCAATTTAGCTATTTTGTAGCTAGATTTAGCTACAAAAAGAACCTGTTTAGCTACATAATTTTTCATTTAGCTATTGGCTACAAATTTAGCTACAAATTTATAGATTATATATAATTTAAATTTTTGCTTTGATCGCATTAACTTACACTAGTTTATTAATATTTAAAACACTCAGTGCTTAAAAATAATTTCCTCAAATTCTAAGGTAATCGCGAATGCTTTGGGTAGTACAATAGTACTACTACTACATATGTACTATGTCTTTCTAGGCATAGAACAATAATAATCTTTTAAGAACAGTTTTATTTCTTTTGTTCGGTGCGAAAACGTAGACAAAGTGTTCGCACAAAACTCTAGAAGACATTAGAAATCGTGCTCAGTAGTAAAATCAAACGTTAGAATTGTGCTAGCTATGTTTTTTTTTTCATTTTGTAGAGTTTTTCAACACAGCGAAAAATAAACACTATATTTTCTGAGTTGGGGGCAGTTTGTTTCCATACTTCACATCGGATTTAAATTTTGATAACTGTATTTCCAGTATTTTAATTGACGAGTCTACGAACATTTTAGTGATATTTAACAAAAATTTATTACAATTTACTTGAAAGAGCTAGAAAGGGGAGCTGTTGAAAGTATTATTACTACTGGCATAAACACGTGCTTAAAAAACTACATCCTAAATATTACAAATATGACAGACAAAGCAAGTGTTATTGTCGGAGTCAATAACGGTGTATTTAAAAAATTAAGTCGTCAAAATCCTTTTTTAATATTAATAAGATGAGCTTGTCATTCCGTTCAGGTTTCAGTTTCTGCAGCTTGAGGATCGTTTCTTCTCCAAACCTTAAAGTGTTTACCTGCAGAAATTTATAATTGGTTCTCTAAATTCCTCTGAAGATGATACGGAGTTCGTAAACGAGGTGGTTGTCAATAATGGGATCAGTATCAAGGATCATTAACCAATAACTATGGCTAAAACTCCACTTCAGCATAGTTCAAACATCAGAAGAATGTTATTTAGCAAACATGATTTACAAGGAGTATAACAATCAAAAACCTTTTATATCTCCTATTTCTTCAACCCATTTTAAAGGATGCTTCTATCATGAATAAAAAAAAATAGAATTCTGTTCAACTTAATAAGCTCTTCAACGACTTTTATACTCTTTTATACTGTTAAATTAATAAACTACTCATAATACAATGTACATCCAATATTTTTCCATATCAATTATACACATTAGCTTAATAAAACTGTTTTCCAGAACCTTGAGTTTTTTATTGTTGAATTTAGCTACACTTTTTAGCTACAAAGTGAACATTTTAGCTATTTTTAGCTATTTTTTCCCTCAAATCTAGCTACAACGGCTGGAAAATAGTTGGCAGCACTGCAACCAGCACGTAAAAAAAACTTTAACTTCTTATAAAAACTAAACTAAAGAAGATATCAACATTATTTAAAGGCAAGTTATTAGTCTAATGTTTAAACTAATCAAATATGACTTCTTTTATTTATTCTTATTTGTTTAGTATTCTAAAACAACGAAAAACGCAACCAAAAACAATGCCACAGCTTATTTCAACCAAATACTTTGTAGGTGTGCAATGATCCGTTATCTTGCAATGCAGAAATTATTTCTTTGTCTATGCTTTAGTCATTATATTTGTAATGTGTTCAAGTTCAGTTTTGCTGAATTCTTGGAAAAGATCGTGCAGAAAAATTAGTTTTTGGAAATGGGACCGCGTACGACAATTGATCAGCGAGAACTTGTTCTCAGTAATTTTAAAAGTGGCCATTCACGCAGGAAAATTGGTCAGATGGTTGGACTAAGTGATTCTACAGTGCATAGCATCATATACCGATTTGTCCACGAAAATAGAACCCTCGATAAAGGGAGAAATGCCCCCAACAAAATTTTCAATCAAACGGACGAGCGCTTTATTGTTCGGAAAATCCGGAAAAACCCAATGCTATCGGCTCCGAAAATTGTAAGTGAAGTGGAAGCTGAGTTGGGCAAGTCCTGCCACCCGGAAACTATTCGTCGTGTGCTGCGAGAGCATGAATTCAATGGTAGAATAGCGCGTAAGAAACTATTTATAAGTGCCAAAAATCCGAAGTGCCGTTTAAAATTTGCCAAGGAACATTTGCATAAAGATTCTGGATTTTGGAATACCGTTATATTCGCTGATGAGTCGAAATTTAATATTTTCGGCTCTGATGGAGCCTCATATGTTTGTCGTAAGCCAAATACAGAATTGCAAAACAAAAATTTGAAAGCTACAGTCAAACACGGAGGTGGCAGCGTTATGGTTTGGGCCTGTATGTCCGCAGCGGGAGTTGGAAACTTGCAATTTATTGAGACTACAATGGATAAGTCTCATTATCTCGAAATTTTGAAGTCCAATTTGATTGAAAGTTCAGAGAAACTGGGCATTCGCGATGGCTTCAGATTTTATCAAGACAATGACCCGAAGCATAAGTCGGGTATTGTACAGACATGGCTGGTTTGGAATTGTCCGCATGTTATGCAACCACCGGCACAGTCGCCCGATATTAACGTCATCGAAAATTTGTGGGCCATTTTGGATACAAACATCTGAAAACGGAAGATATCCAACAAAAGCGATCTCAAAATTGCATTGGTTGAGGAATGGGCCAAAATTACCCCACAAGTGACACAAAAGCTGGTCGATTCAATGCCTAAGAGGCTAAAAATGGTTATTGACCAAAGGGTGGTCATACTAAATATTAAAATATTTTTTTGTGCCTTGGAACTTAATTTAAACATTGATTCTGTTACTTGGTTGAAATAAGCTTTGACATTGTTTTTAGTTACTTTTTTCTTCATTAATTGTTATGACCTGTTGAAATCAAATAAAAATAATAATCAACTGAATAAATGATAATTGTGAACATCAGTCTAATAATCTGCGTTTAAATAATGTTGAAAACTTATTTCGTTTAGTTTTTATAGGAAGTTAAAGTTTTTTTTACGTGCTGGTTAAGGGAGATAATCTCTGAAGTAGCCGGTCCGATTGAGCTGAAATTTTCAGAGAACATAAATGTATATAACAGCTAGTGCAGTGATTAATTGAAATTATGATATCCTTTATCCCTTGGCGGCGGCAGGCATTTTAGTGAAATTTCAGTTACCCCTATATTTCTATGCAGAGTATAGTTTTGCTAAAATTAGGTACTGGGAATGAAAGTGAATTATGTTTTATGCTTGTTTATGATGAAAATTGGAAAATATGAGCCATATGTGGGCGCTGAGTGCCTAAAAGTATCCAAGGATTTTTTTTCAAATTTCTATTTGTCAAAGCTTTTGACAAAAATATTGAATCATCCTGAAACTTGCAGACCGTATTGATGTTGACTAAAACTATACATGCATGACTGTGCAGGCAACCCTGTAGCTACGGCAGGCACGTGAAAAAAATTCTTCAAATCGTTAACTTCCCTGAAAATGTTTTGCATTTTCGCAAAAAATTCAAATTATTGATAAATTTTGACTGTTGTCTACCATGTCAATTTGACATTTTCAAAATTCCAACTTGCACAAGAACGACAACCCATCACCAAATTATCTTTGTTTTCAGCACTCGAAACTTATGTTCACTAGAACTGACGACCGGATAATCAAATCATTATGAAAGTAACTAGGGCCAGGTCTGAAAGAAGTGATTTTGAAATGCGGGCAACCGTGTGGCAGTGGTGCAATCTTGAAAAATCACTATGAAAAAAAATGCTTTTTAGCTTATTGCTTCCGATTAAGCCAACAAAATTCACACAGTACTTGAATCTTACTTTAAGCCACATTTGTTAGAAATTTGGTTGAAAATTTTGGATATAGCTGCCAGGTATGGAAGCTTTTGTTACCTAAATCTTGTAAATTTGCTCAGAAAAATAAAGTTTTTTTTTCCTATAACTTCCGATCCAGTCACGAAATCAAAACGAAATTCATGTAGTAAATGGACCTTATTGTAAGGAATGGCATAGGAATGGCATAGGAATGGCATTTCTTTACTAAGCGATTTTGTCATTAAATTTGCAAATATTAACGATCCTGCAATGACAATTAACAGTCAATATTGATGTTTCGAAATTATGAAAAAACTGCAAGTGGTAACCCTAAAATTCTTTTCACCCTTATAAATTCCAGCGTAGTCATTCAATCGAAACGATATTCACAGAAATAAAAGTAAGGAACCAATGTTAAAATTTTCCGAGTTTTGATTAAACATCGTTTAATCGCTGAAACTTTCGATGAAATCCTCAGATGAAAACAAAATTCAAAGGATAGGTTGGTAGACTTATTGCTGCTTCGGTGGAAAAATGCTGCCAGCTTTGAAAATTTTCAGCATATATGTTATAGGAGATGCTGTCGAGAAATGGTTTTTGTTGCTTTGGGTAAGAAATGGTTGCTATGATACTACAAAAAAGTGTATTACGTCATTCTACATTTATTGGTCACTCAAGGACAATTTCTTCAAAAATCAATTTTCTGCACTAGAGTTTTCCTTTTGTTAATTATATTTTTTAGCGTTTTTTTTCTTTGAACCCCATAAATATATCGACAATGGTTTTATTTTGGATGATTTGTACGTAAACGAAAATAAGTAAACATAAAATAATCGCATAAAAAAAAAAACGCTAAAAATAATTTTGTCCAACTAGCTTGTTTTCGTTGAAACACTGCGCGTTGCAAATATCGAACAAAAGCTATTTTATATTAATCCGTACCTCTGAAATCAATGGCAACATTTGTTTCAACTTTGCACTGGAGAAAACCGGAGTGATTCTTGTCCTGATCTCTTTCCATTCTGGGTTTTTAATAAAAAATATATTACTGTAGCCCAGTACGTCAGCGTGCGGATCAACAGTTGAATACCTAAATAATATATATTTCCTTAAATCTTCTTCGGATACGTTAGCACTTACCTGTTACTAAAATTGTTGAAGTCCTTGATTAGTAGTCTTCTCAACAAATTCAAATCTTTGATGAGCAAAACTGGCGTAAGGAGTGAATAGAATCCCACCACCGGTGAATTGATAGCACATTTGTCATGATACGCTTTTCGTATAGATTGAGCTGCACTGCCTTTAAGCAGCATCATGTCTTTGATGTTTCCGAAGAAGAAGTTTGGCTTTGGAAATGGTATGTTTTTCTTTTGCCAATATTTATGTGCATTTTTCATGTAGAAATACAGTAGTAAGAGGACGGAAATTAAAAATATTATGAGCTCCATTACGAATGGCATTTTCGTTGGAAAATATATTGAAGGTGGTACTACTGTTAGCAAAAATAGTTTAGAAGTAGTATTGCAAAGTTTACAACGACAAGAAGTATCCTTATAACGCCTTCTTTGTGGCCAATAATCTAATTAATCACTTATTTTCTTGAATGTTTTGTGCTTCAAATCCATCTTTTATTTCATGACTAGGGATATTTTTAAAAAATTGCCGCTGGCAAGCATCAAAAATTAAATTATGAAATTCACTGTTTGTATAAACTTGAATAATTTTAAGCTTGGAACCGCTTACTCATACTTAGAAAACTTTTTCAAACAATCACTAATTTCCGTAATCAACACTTGATTGAATTGTTTAACTTTTCATTAAACTTTTTTTTCACATTTATAATTATTTACTTTTTAACTTCACACCTTCACAAAATTAATAATTTTCAATGCACTGAACTGTTGAAAACCGACTTTCATCCTAACTGCATCAGTTTCAATTGAGATCTGGCTAATTCTTGACATATGCCACAGACAACAGTTAGTCGTTACTCGCTTATAAACAAAAAAGAATATGATGATAAGCTTATCAGCTATCTAGTGAGTGACCGTTTTAATCTTGAGAAATTCTTAAGAGTTACTCTTGAATAATTTCATAAGCATTATTCAACAAATATTATATATATATTTATTTGTTATGATACGATGTCTTCTAATCGGAAACAAGTTGAAAGAATCAGTTAAAGTGAAATGAATAGAGAGATAACTTGATCTACATAAGCTCTGATCAGACAATAAACTGCTAAATCATGCTTAGATTGTATTATCTTGCTGAGAGATGAATTATCTTTTTACTAATGTTCGAAGAACATTAATATTAAAACCAGTTTGACCAAAAATTCATATTTCTCTTTATATCAGTAAATAAATCTTCAAAAAAATGCAGTGACTATTTCTCGGAAGCGTGCGATCCTATTAAGCTGAAATTTTCAGGATACACTGATGTATATGCAGAATAGGTCTAGGTCTCACCACATGCTGATTTCCTTTAACCCTTTGGTACCGGCGGCCATTTTAGTATTCTAAATATGCCTATTATTCTCTCAAAAATAAGTTTTCAAAAAACCTAAGTTTGCGAAATGAATACCCAACGTGTTCTTAATAAAGATTTGACAAGGCTTTGGAAATTTTTAACCCTGTATGTGCGGTAGGTGCCTAAAATGAGATCGGGAAAATTATTTTTTTTAATTACGATAGCTTTTGACAGAGGTATTGAATCATTATAAAACTTAAAAAACATTATGATGTTACTAAGTTGTACACCTTCATAGTTTTTTATGAACGTGCTGTAACCCTGTAGCTACGGCAGGCGCTGAAAATGAAAACCTTCGAACCATCGACTCTCCTGAAAGATTTTCGCTTTTTTTGCCCTATAGCTTCCAGTGCAGTCGTGGAATCATAACGAAATTCATATGGCAAATTAAACTTATTGTAGGCAATATTAAGTAGAAATCTAGTTGGAAAAACAATGATAGGGTTGCCAGCTATGATTGTTTTTGTATTTTTTATGACATATCTTTAGGATGCGATTTTATCATAAAATTTTCAAATCGTAGTTAACTAAAATAAAAAACAAATATTAAGATCTAGAAAACTTGAAAACTTTTGCCAATGGTACAGTGCGTAAAATAATTATATCGGACAAAGAGAATATCGAGAAAATTATTTGCTCGATACTGATTCAAAAAATAAAAATTTAGTTTTATGTTTCATGCAATGATAACAAAGCAACAGCGGATTGTATTTTCAACTATTTAATTTTTTTTGTAGCCAGGAAGATACAATATTTCAAATTCATGAACGAAATAATTATAACGGACAAATCACATAAAAATGTTTATAAGTATTTTATTTCAAAAATTAAAAACAATAATTAACACCAAAAGAAATCTTAATAATCTATAGGGCTTCCCTTATTTTGTATCACTTTGCATAAATGACGGGGCATGGAATTAACAAGGGATTGAAGAACATATGTTCTAATTTGATTCCATTCCTTTATAATGGCCGTTTTTAGCTCTAAAATGGTGTCAAACTGACGACCTTGTGAATAGACTTGTTGTGATAAGATACCCCATAGATTTTCCATGGGGTTCAAATCAGGGCTTAAAGCAGGCCACTTTAATAGCGGTATGTTCCGAGACTCAAAAAAAAATTTTCGTGGACGTCGCAGTGTGTATAGGCGCGTTGTCTTGCTGAAAAAGCCAGTCGTCTCTCCACAAATCCTCTCCAAAAGTGATAAGCACGTCGTCCAAGAGTTCAACATACTTAGCTGAATTCATTTTATGTGAAATAAAACAAATTTCAGACTTTCCCCGAGAGCCGAATGCAGCCCATATCATGAGGGAATCTCCTTGAAAGTTCCTTCTATGACACGTTTCCCGTTCTTTACGGACATCTCTCCAATATCCATGGCAGCCATCAGGCCCGTCTAAATTGAATTTTTTTTCATCACTAAATATGACAGAATCCCATTCATTTGTCTAAAATTTATACCATTCAGCAAATTCTAAACGTGCAGATTTATGACGTGGCAGAATCCTTGGTATTTGCAACCGTTTTCCATATTGAACATTTTCATTATTCTTCAAAATCTGCTGAACCCTTCGCGTAGTGATGGGAAGATTCAATTGAAACCTTATTTGTGAGGGACTTAGCTTTTTTGAACAGCCAGCCGTTTTATCTCTCTTTTAGACCTCTCACTGACTTGGGGCGGACGACCTGGTCTCTTGATTTTGGCGTAATTTTCGGGGTTTTTCAAGAAGTTATTCACCGTACTTTTGTCCCTGTTCAACTTTTCAGCTATTCTTCTGATTGTTGTCCCGCAATCCCTGTAAGCTAAAATTTTAGCCCGCTCTTCAGCAGTAAATGTTGTCACCTTTGGCATTTTTATTGATTCGAACTGTAATTTTAAAAGTTGCGAATTAAAAACTGCACGTGTAAATGCTAATCTTCATTAGTAGGCTGCGTATACCTTGATGAACTAACTAGTCTTATAAATCTAGACGAATTAACAATTTTACACCTAGAAAATATACTTCACGTACAACTGTCCGCTATATTTATTTTGCACTAGTAATTTGGGCTTCTGAAGAAAATTAAACACCAGCTAACTACAACGAAAAATTAACAAGTAGCCTAAAGTGCCGTTACATTGCGTTCGCTTGCGAAAATGATATGACGTCATCACAAATAGTGTGAGACGATTCATTTTCTCAGAAATACCTAGTGATAGTTTGTATGTTATAATTATTTCGCGCACTGTAGCTCTAAATTTCTTTGTATCCTCATAGCTACCAATGCAGTCATCGGATCAAAACGAAATTCGCAGAGTAAGTCGACTTCAACGTGAGACAGATGTGACATATTTTTTGCTTTGGTGCTAGCAAAGAGTTGCCAGCACGAGGCGTTATTGTTATTTTTGTATCAGCAAATGCTTATATTAAATTTACAGCGCGAACATTTGCAATGAAAATAAGTAAACAATGGTTGAATTTTCTAAGATCTGGGCATTTTTCGGATGACAGACCCAAACACCGTTCTATCGCTGAACTTTCGATGAACTCATCGAAATGAAATTGGCTTAGGGTCTATTATTACTTAGGATGTATCGGTCTTAGGTAGGAGAAGTAGCTAGTGCTAGTAGCCTTAAGAAGTTAGTGGTCGAATATACACTCAAAATCTGCACAAATCCTCTACTGTTCTTCGAACATTAATCTAACGGTTCTGCTGCGCTCGGTGGTTTTTTAAATTTAGGTAAGAAAGAATTGAGTATCTTTTAATTGACGAACAAGGTCTATTCAGATTTTTTGTTTACCGCGATAACATTACCATGTCATTTTGATTCAGCTTTTCTGGATGATGCTGGTGTAATTCAGAACTTCTGTGCATATTTATGATCTGATTGAAAAGATAATCGAAGCCAAGACAATAGTGACAATAACCAAGCAAGTTCATGTACGAGCGAAATATCGGATTGCTAAACGTGTAATTAATGCATCAAATCAAAAATAGGTTGCTTACAAAAAACATCAAACAGGTACAAATTCCACGCTTAAGAAGCATTCGATCCATACAGAAGGAATCGAATCAAGCTTCGTTCTTGTTTAAACCCATGGACCTATTCAGAGCTAGATTAACTAAATGCTTTGTGTCTGAAGATGGCCGTATTTGAATCTTCACATTGGTAACAGTACTTTCGGGAGTCTCTTAGTACTATAAAAAAAAGTTATGGCATTAAAGATCTCAAAAATGAATTCAATATTTTTGTAAAAAAAAAAATAAACGCATTCATTTAGAGTACCCAGTTATGAAATTTGTCGAAAAATGCTACATATTCACACAACAAATTGTTCGCTAAATGTGTGTAAAATATGGTGATGATATTTTTAAAGGATCTTATTATGGTTTGATTTATAGTTGCACCAACTATAAATTTGTTCTTATACTCCTGTATTTGAAATGAATTCCCTTTTGTACTCTATTTGACTGAAAATTGTTGTCGGCATAATTACTTCAACTATTTTACAAAATATAATGGAATTTCATTAGATCTGAGTTAGTGAAAGCTCCTGAAAAATGTCAAACGGAATGGAATGGGCTTAGCGCGAATTATTGAGCACACATATTTTCATATTTTTACGCAAGTTCCTACGGACGTAGATTGGCGACACTACTTGAATCCCATTTTTGTCAATGCTCCGATTCTTTATGATGGCTTTTAATGCTTACTGAATCCAGTATAAAATATTTTAATCATAGAAATATTGATATTTTTACTAAGTCCACTTTGTTTTATGGAATATTCTACCATGGCACAAATATTCCTTTTCATGCAAATACATTTATACAAATTCCAAAATACATCGTTCTATTCAAAACGCCTTCTCAGATTTTCAAAAAGTGTAGCAGTTTAGCGATTTGGAGTTTGGACAAGCATCTCGATTCGACAAAGGTTCAATCAGGTTCGTTGACAACCCACTTCTGCTGAATTGTTAGAAAAGGCGCCCATTTTCTTTAAGTTTCTCCGTCCAAGTGAAAATAATATATGATCATTGGCTCATAGCTTCTAAAACTCCACGTGATATATCCCTCATCCATTCCAACTAACATGTCAGTTATTTCTGTTCAATCGAACAGAATCTCACCAACACATATTTCACTATAACTCTACCGATATAGAACTCTCCTAGCCGCAATACTCCCTCCCATCCTTAATTCCTTTTACTATACCGGTAGGTGTAACTTCTATTGCGTTTTTTCCTTTTGAAGTTTTTTTCAACCTACAGGTTGTTCAAAAAGAGTCAAAAACTTCAAAAGGAAAAAACGCAATAGAAGTTACACCTACCGGTATAGTAAAAGGAATTAAGGATGGGAGGGAGTATTGCGGCTAGGAGAGTTCTATATCGGTAGAGTTATAGTGAAATATGTGTTGGTGAGATTCTGTTCGATTGAACAGAAATAACTGACATGTTAGTTGGAATGGATGAGGGATATATCACGTGGAGTTTTAGAAGCTATGAGCCAATGATCATATATTATTTTCACTTGGACGGAGAAACTTAAAGAAAATGGGCGCCTTTTCTAACAATTCAGCAGAAGTGGGTTGTCAACGAACCTGATTGAACCTTTGTCGAATCGAGATAAAAAAATAAATGTTAAGGATCGGGCTTAACGCTGCGAATGAAGCAAATGAAAAATAGAGCACCGTCGTAATTAACGTTATAATCGATACTAATTTATTCATTACTCTATAAAACTGATCATACAATCAAAATTACATAATTGCTAAAATTTCAATCAATTGAGGCAGGCATATCGGATTACAAGCTCACCATACCACGCGCGAGCTTAATTGCTGTAAATTGATTATTTGTGTACTTAGCATTTCGCGTCCGAGGGCAATGGCTGCGTCAATTGATTGGTACAAGGTACATTGACGTTAATTAAGTGAATAATACAAATTGAGTAAGCATGAGTTTTTTTGTTCTGTTGAGTTCAATTGCTATGAGATCGAACATTCCGCCCACCAAGAACCACCATCTTCTACACTGCGCTCTGCTCTACATTTGAAGTTTCTGGGGGTTCTTCATTCACTTTGGGCCATCGAATAGACTGACGAAACCGCCGAAGATTTGAAAGAGGTTGGTCGGCATCAGCTGCATATCTTGGCCGTGCTGTGAAGCTGCAATTGGGCAATACTGGTTTCCAGAGTATTCCTAGGACAATAAGAACAAAACCAATAATTAGTAGAAGCAAAATTATATCATAGTCTTCCTGCTTAAAGATCATCGTGCTCATGGTACGTGAAGTGAGGTCCTTCTGCTGTAGATCCAATGCTTGTTCGATAGTTATGATTTCCTTATTGAAGGTGGATCGTATGTTGTTGAGGTTGAAGTCAAACGTGTTATTCCAGAGATGCGTGATATTGATAGCTGGCATGACATCTAATTGAGTCTTTACAACAGTTTGAATTGATGACCGAGCAGCCAAACTAACCGTAGGATGTTTTAAGGAACATCCTGGTGAAAGACTAATTATGCCTTCTTCTCTCAATGTTACGCGCTGTAATCCGTCGTCACAGTCTACAGTGGTGACTTGTGGTGATGTTAGGCTGAAAATGTACTGACCATCTTCTGAAAGCGGTATCCATGTATTAGTTGGTGGAACGATTCTGAACTTGCAATCTTTTTGGTAGTCTCGGTGTTGTGACAGAAGCGTCACTTCGCAACGATAATTGTGCGATTCCAACCCATATATTGGAGAAGACGACCTACATAGTCTTGACGACGAGAGATGTTGACATCGTGAGAGTCCGTCATGCGTTATACTAAAATAATGCATGCGATCTGAGGTGATGACTAAGTTTTCGATTTCAGCATGAATCATGATGTGCTCTCCTTGATGAATCGTAGGGAGAGGGATCAGCCTGTAAATGGTATAAACCTCAGCCTCTTTTAATGGTACGCGCAATTCGATGATAAGGCGATCCTTTAGAATCGCGACATTGCTTCGCATTACGTTAAACATGTCGTGCAAGAATTGAGAGCTCTCGATTGAGGTTGGAAGTTGTGCGCCTGTTGGCATATTTTGGGAGACCATGCGAGCTTGTTGTATCAGTTCTGTTGGAGTCAGAATTAAATAGTTCTTCTGTTGCCGAGCATTTAAAAAGAGTTGCAAAAGCTCTTCTTGAACTTCTCGAAAATCTTCCATTATCATTGAGTAATGTAAGGTTACGCTTAGCGTCGTAATTTCTTTCAATTCTGATGCGTGAATTGCGTTTAATTGGCCTTCCAGATGATTGAATTGATTTTCGATGTCTGACCTCTGGCGTTTCATCAATTTTGTCGTTGCTTCTATGATTGATGTCTGGTTTTTTAGCAGGGAGTATATGTGTTGATCGTTTTCTTTGGCTGCAGATATCTGAGCATCATATTTCTTTGCATCTTCTTGGTCTAGAACACCAAATAATGCGTTCGCTACGTTGCCTATAAAGTTTAGGGCACCCCTGCGTTGTCTTTGTGGTGAATGGCGATTTTGCATAAGGATTTCATTGGCTTGCTGTAAACGTTTGTACTGTCGAACCAGCTGAGTGACATGAGTGTGACAGAATGACGAATTCTGGGTATTATAGTTGTAACACGTTTTATTTAGTGTAGCAATACCACTACCGATTCCCTCGAGCTCCTGCCAATACGAATTTAGATCAAAGTAAACCAGCATCTTCCAGTCAGAATGTACCAAGTGCATTTTGCCTCTGTCTTCGAAGTATATTCCAGGCCTATCAGTAAATTGAGTAACGTTGATGTTTTTAGCAAAGGCAACTGTGCACAGAGATAGTAGATATAAAATTAGAAGCAAGGAGTT
The DNA here is from genome assembly GCA_963978885.1 of Nemotelus pantherinus. Lineage (NCBI taxonomy): Eukaryota > Metazoa > Arthropoda > Insecta > Diptera > Stratiomyidae > Nemotelus > Nemotelus pantherinus. Next base: position 168,643,303 of record OZ022263.1, read on the forward strand.
CAGCCCCGATTTTTTGTGTCCCTGCCTGGCTGAGGTCGGTCTCCTGGTAAGGTTGTTTTGATGATCTGTTGGGTCTTCCACCGTAGTCTGAGTTGAAGGTTCAGAGTGGATAGGACAAATTTTAGTGATGTTGCGTTGAATAACTCCCTTTGCGGTTTTTATAGTTGCCACTCGTACTAAACCATCGTTTCCTGGGTGAGTTTCAATAATTCTTCCCAATGGCCACTTGTTGGCTGGAACCCGTTCGTCCTTTATCAATACTAGTTGATTTGGTTCGAGATTTTTCTGTGGTTGCACCCACTTGCATCGTTCTTGCAATGAGGTCATGTATTGTCGGCTCCATCGTTCCCAAAATGAATTTTTCAATTGTTGCAGCAGCTCCCATTTACCCTTTTTTGACACTGTCACATCCGGGGCAGCCTGTAGATGTTGTCCAATGAGGAAATGTCCAGGTGTAATTGCTTCCAAGTCGTTTACGTCATTGCTGCACGGATATAACGGTCTAGAATTTAAACAGGATTCAATTTGTGTGAGAACCGTTGTCATCTCCTCATACGTTAATTTTTGATCACCCACAACCTTCCGCAAATGAGCTTTCGTTGCTTTTATGCCAGCTTCCCAGAGCCCTCCAAAGTGAGGGCTGCCAGGAGGAATGAAATGCCAAGTGATTTTCTCCGCGGCTAACTTCCCTTGAGTCTTTCGCATGGAATTCAGATATTCCTGCTTCAGCGAGTTATTTGCTCCGATAAAATTGGTACCTTGGTCGGAATAAATGTCGCTGCATAGTCCACGTCGTGCGATAAATCGTCGTATTGCAGCCAAGCACGCATCACTCGTTAGATCTGAGACCAGTTCTAGATGGATTGCCTTCGTCACTAAGCACACAAACAATGCAATGTATGCCTTGCATGTCTTTGCACCTCGTCCATTGTTATATTTGATGTTGAACGGCCCACCAAAGTCCAGACCAACTGAAGCAAATGGACGTGCTGGTGTCACTCTGACCTTTGGTAAAATACCCATGATTTGGTTTTGACTAACTGGATGGGTTCGGTAGCAAATGAGACATTCGTGAATTGTCCTTTTTATAAGATTATGTCCTCCAGTTATCCAATACTTCAACCGAATTGTTGCTAGTGTAGTTTGCAGTCCGGCGTGCAGTAATTGCCTGTGATATAGTTTAGCAGTTAATTTAGCGATGTTGGAATGCCCATTAATTATTACTGGATGCCTCTGATCATAAGATACTGGTGCTTCAGCTATCCTTCCGCCCACCCTGAGGCATCCTGTGGAATCAAGAAAAGGATTGAGAGTCTTAATCGAGCTATTGCCTTTTATCAATTGCTTTCTGTTAAGCGCCTTAATTTCTTCGTTATAGAAGTGGACTTGCATAAGGCGTAAACAACAAATAGCCGCTCTATTCAACTCGTAACGCGTTAGAAACGAAGTTTGTCGTTTGTTTGGATTGAGCGTATTGTATTTAAATCTTAAACAATACGCTGTAATACGAATCATTCGGTCGAATGACGAATATCGTTGCAACCAATCTGGTTCTGAAATGTGGGTCACATGATAGGATGTTATCCTTAATTCTGGCCCTGTAACTGGTAGTTCGATGGTAGGCTGAGGCCATTGATCTTGCGGCAAATTCAGCCATAAAGGTCCTTTCCACCATAGTTCGTTGGTCTGCAGCAATTCCGCCCTCGTTCCTCTAGAAGCAATATCTGCTGGATTTTGCTTTGTATTGACATATGCCCACTGTGACCTTGTAGAATTGCTTAAAATGTAACTCACTCTGTTAGCGACGTAGGTTTTCCATTTATTTGGATGTTGACTTAGCCAAGCCAAAACAACAGTGGAATCAGTCCAGAAATGGCAGTTCACGTCACTCCACTCAAAAGCTTCTTGTATTTGATACATCAGTTGCACCGCCAGTTGTGCTCCGCATAACTCTAATCGAGGAATAGACACAGTTTTGATTGGAGCAACCTTCGCCTTCGAAGAAAGCAGATGTGTGAAAATCTGGCCATCTGGTTTTTGAATTCGCACATAGACAACCGCTGCATAGGCACTTGATGAAGCATCGGCAAATCCGTGAAGTTGCACCAGGTCATTTGGTGCATAGCGAATCCATCGTGGAATGCGTATGTTTTCAATGAATTTCAGATCGTCACGTAAAGAAAGCCATTCATTTTTTACAGCTTTTGGTAGCAGGCAATCCCAAGTTAGCTGCGTTAGCCAAAGCTGTTGCATAAGTATTTTACCCAAAATTAGTATTGGCTGCAGCCAACCGAGTGGCAATGTTCGATCTCATAGCAATTGAACTCAACAGAACAAAAAAACTCATGCTTACTCAATTTGTATTATTCACTTAATTAACGTCAATGTACCTTGTACCAATCAATTGACGCAGCCATTGCCCTCGGACGCGAAATGCTAAGTACACAAATAATCAATTTACAGCAATTAAGCTCGCGCGTGGTATGGTGAGCTTGTAATCCGATATGCCTGCCTCAATTGATTGAAATTTTAGCAATTATGTAATTTTGATTGTATGATCAGTTTTATAGAGTAATGAATAAATTAGTATCGATTATAACGTTAATTACGACGGTGCTCTATTTTTCATTTGCTTCATTCGCAGCGTTAAGCCCGATCCTTAACATTTTCTGGTCCGTCGAGCCGGATCGGCGTAGTAAGTTTGAACGTGCGAGTGCTAGCTTTTAAATGAAAATCAACTAAATAACGTTCGCGCAATTTGGTTAAAGTGAACAGTTTTTAGAAGTGGATAACGTCCGCGAAAAGAATACTGTGTGTTGAACAATTATACAAGTGGATAACGTCCGCGAAAAGAATATTTGTGTCGAAAGGTTTAGTTAGCGGATAACGTCCGTGAAAAAAAAAACGAAATAGTGCGTTTGTTAATAGGTGAACTATTCAAATAACGTTTGTGTAATCTCATTTGTGTACGCATAGTTCACTACAATAATGCAAAACGACGCGGCGCAAAGAGTGAATATCGAAGACCTTTATCGGGTGATACGAAACCACAAAAAAGATAGTAGTGATCGGTATTCCCTATCCTATTTCGAGACTCGTCTTGAACGGGTTCAAGATATATGGAAGCGCTGTGTTGCTACTCATCCGTTGGTTTATAACGATAAGCAGCATAGTTCGCCTCTACTGGATGAATACAAAAGGGTATTCGAAGAGGCTGAGAACACGTATTTAGATATCGTTTCTAAGTTCAAGGAACATATCAATGAATACAAGTGTTCGCCTACAGCTGCAGCAGCAACCACTGCTCCGCAGCAAATCACGGTCCAAAGTTCTGAGATAGGCATCAAACTCGAGCGAATTAAAATTCCGCGATTTGACGGCCAATATCTCAAGTGGACTAGCTTTCATGAGCTGTTTACAGCCATGGTGCATGACGATAAGAGGTTATTGCCAGTCCAAAAAATGCAATACCTCAAGTCATTATTAGACGGGGAAGCCAATAATTTAATTAAGCATCTTCCAGCTAGTGAAGATAATTATTTGGCGGCATGGGAGCTTTTAACCAATAGGTTCGAAAACAAGCGAATCATAATTGGAGCACATCTCAATGCTATCACTTCCGTTTCCGCTACAAGGGCTGACAACTCCAACAGCTATAAGCGGTTACTTGATGTTACCGCAGAGTCTCTAGCCGGGATCAATGGACTTGGTCACTCCACGGAGTCTTGGAGCCCAATTCTAATTCATTTATTGTGTCAGAAGCTGGACATAGAAACGCGAAGGAAATGGGAAGAAAGTTTAGGGACTGCGAAAGATGTCCCAACATGGGAGCAGTTTAAGGCATTCCTTGAACTGCGATTCAGATCAACTGAAATTATAGACAGTGGTAAAACCCCGAATAAAATTCTTTCCCATACTACGAACATAAATGAAAAATTGTGTGTTTTGTGTAAAAAAAAACCATCGGTTAGCGAAATGTGAAAACTTTGTAAAATACAATGTGAACAAACGACGGGAAGTGATCGCAAAATATAAACTGTGTTTCAATTGTTTACGTAGCGGACATAACGTGAAGGACTGTTACTCGAGTTCGAGGTGCCTAAAGTGTAACAAAACTCATCACACAATGTTACATGCTGATGAAGCAACCAAGAGGTCTGAGGTTACCAGCGCTATTAGCGCAGAAGATCGCCATGATACTGTGCTGGCTACAGCCATTGTCTATGTGCAAGACAAATTTGGTGAGTACGTACCATTAAGAGCCTTAATAGACCAAGGGTCGCAGAGATCATTCATCAGTGAATCTGCACTTCAAGTTTTGAAGCTACCGCGGAAATATAACAAAACCATCATCAATGGTATCGGGTCTAGCCAAGTAAGCGTATCAAAAGGTATCGTTGGTCTTACGGTTCGGGAAAAATGGTCGAAAAAACGGATACACATCTCCGCGTTAATCATCTCGCGTATTACGGGCGACTTACCTTATGCTGATCTACCTATACGCGCGACGAACATTCATCCCGATGACCTAGCAGATCCATCATTCCATATCTCGGGGAAAATTGATTTGTTGTTGGGAGCCGATGTATTCGGCACAATTATTCAAGAAGGTGTAAAACCCGCGCAAATAGGAAGTCTTGCAGCTCAAAAGACTTCATTAGGTTGGATTCTCTCAGGTCGTTTTACACCTAAAACTAAGCAATCTAACATAACGAGCTTAGTTTCAATTGAAGATCTAGATTGCACTCTACGGAAATTTTGGGAGCAAGAGGAAATGCCAGCAAAAGGAGAGCTCTCTAGTGACGATAGTTTGGCCGAGGAAATTTATAAACGAGACTTTAAACGCCTAGTCACAGGTAAATATGAAGTCAGTTTACCCTTCAAAAGCCAACCAACTGCCGAATTAAATGGAAGCCGTTCAAGAGCTGAACAGCGATTTCTTCAACTGGAACGTCGTTTTAAATCAAACACTCAATTACATGAGGATTACGTTCATATCATCAGAGAATACTTTCTTCTTGAACAAATTGAAGAGATTCCACAGTGTAACATGAGCAATACCAGTTATTATCTACCGCACCATGCTGTAATAAAGGACAGTAGTACTACAACAAAAACCAGAGTGGTGTTCGATGCATCAGCGAAGGCACCTTCTGGAAAATCGTTGAATGATTTGTTGCTAACTGGACCTACCATACAGAATTCACTCTACAACATTCTGATGCGATGGCGAAAGTATGAATTTGCATTAACAGGGGATATAGAGAAAATGTACCGTCAAATATGGGTACGCCCCGAAGATCGCGACTTTCAAAGGATTGTTTGGAGAGAACACTCGTCAGAGGAACTTAAAGACTATCGCTTGAAAACGGTTACATTTGGTGTATCTTCTGCCCCTTTTTTAGCTGTCCGTACGCTTCATCAAATTGCACTATCTGTCCAGAGCAAAAATCCTCATGTAGCGGAGATCATAAGACGTGACTTTTATGTCGACGATCTCATTACCGGTGCTCACGATCTACCAAGGGCACATCAGATTCAATCTGAAGTAAGAGAAATTTTGCAGTCTAGTGGTTTCACCTTGAGAAAATGGGCTTCAAACAATGAGTCATTGCTTTCTAGCATCGCCGCAGAAGAATCGGTCTTAAACTTTACCTTCGCATCTGACTCAGTGGAGGAAATTAAGACACTCGGCCTATGCTGGACACCTTCTAAAGACTATTTTTCGTTTGCTCTTACACTACCAGTTAATGAGGAAATCGCATACACTAAACGCATTGTGCTGTCAGAAATTTCAAGATTATTTGATCCACTCGGTTGGCTGCAGCCAATACTAATTTTGGGTAAAATACTTATGCAACAGCTTTGGCTAACGCAGCTAACTTGGGATTGCCTGCTACCAAAAGCTGTAAAAAATGAATGGCTTTCTTTACGTGACGATCTGAAATTCATTGAAAACATACGCATTCCACGATGGATTCGCTATGCACCAAATGACCTGGTGCAACTTCACGGATTTGCCGATGCTTCATCAAGTGCCTATGCAGCGGTTGTCTATGTGCGAATTCAAAAACCAGATGGCCAGATTTTCACACATCTGCTTTCTTCGAAGGCGAAGGTTGCTCCAATCAAAACTGTGTCTATTCCTCGATTAGAGTTATGCGGAGCACAACTGGCGGTGCAACTGATGTATCAAATACAAGAAGCTTTTGAGTGGAGTGACGTGAACTGCCATTTCTGGACTGATTCCACTGTTGTTTTGGCTTGGCTAAGTCAACATCCAAATAAATGGAAAACCTACGTCGCTAACAGAGTGAGTTACATTTTAAGCAATTCTACAAGGTCACAGTGGGCATATGTCAATACAAAGCAAAATCCAGCAGATATTGCTTCTAGAGGAACGAGGGCGGAATTGCTGCAGACCAACGAACTATGGTGGAAAGGACCTTTATGGCTGAATTTGCCGCAAGATCAATGGCCTCAGCCTACCATCGAACTACCAGTTACAGGGCCAGAATTAAGGATAACATCCTATCATGTGACCCACATTTCAGAACCAGATTGGTTGCAACGATATTCGTCATTCGACCGAATGATTCGTATTACAGCGTATTGTTTAAGATTTAAATACAATACGCTCAATCCAAACAAACGACAAACTTCGTTTCTAACGCGTTACGAGTTGAATAGAGCGGCTATTTGTTGTTTACGCCTTATGCAAGTCCACTTCTATAACGAAGAAATTAAGGCGCTTAACAGAAAGCAATTGATAAAAGGCAATAGCTCGATTAAGACTCTCAATCCTTTTCTTGATTCCACAGGATGCCTCAGGGTGGGCGGAAGGATAGCTGAAGCACCAGTATCTTATGATCAGAGGCATCCAGTAATAATTAATGGGCATTCCAACATCGCTAAATTAACTGCTAAACTATATCACAGGCAATTACTGCACGCCGGACTGCAAACTACACTAGCAACAATTCGGTTGAAGTATTGGATAACTGGAGGACATAATCTTATAAAAAGGACAATTCACGAATGTCTCATTTGCTACCGAACCCATCCAGTTAGTCAAAACCAAATCATGGGTATTTTACCAAAGGTCAGAGTGACACCAGCACGTCCATTTGCTTCAGTTGGTCTGGACTTTGGTGGGCCGTTCAACATCAAATATAACAATGGACGAGGTGCAAAGACATGCAAGGCATACATTGCATTGTTTGTGTGCTTAGTGACGAAGGCAATCCATCTAGAACTGGTCTCAGATCTAACGAGTGATGCGTGCTTGGCTGCAATACGACGATTTATCGCACGACGTGGACTATGCAGCGACATTTATTCCGACCAAGGTACCAATTTTATCGGAGCAAATAACTCGCTGAAGCAGGAATATCTGAATTCCATGCGAAAGACTCAAGGGAAGTTAGCCGCGGAGAAAATCACTTGGCATTTCATTCCTCCTGGCAGCCCTCACTTTGGAGGGCTCTGGGAAGCTGGCATAAAAGCAACGAAAGCTCATTTGCGGAAGGTTGTGGGTGATCAAAAATTAACGTATGAGGAGATGACAACGGTTCTCACACAAATTGAATCCTGTTTAAATTCTAGACCGTTATATCCGTGCAGCAATGACGTAAACGACTTGGAAGCAATTACACCTGGACATTTCCTCATTGGACAACATCTACAGGCTGCCCCGGATGTGACAGTGTCAAAAAAGGGTAAATGGGAGCTGCTGCAACAATTGAAAAATTCATTTTGGGAACGATGGAGCCGACAATACATGACCTCATTGCAAGAACGATGCAAGTGGGTGCAACCACAGAAAAATCTCGAACCAAATCAACTAGTATTGATAAAGGACGAACGGGTTCCAGCCAACAAGTGGCCATTGGGAAGAATTATTGAAACTCACCCAGGAAACGATGGTTTAGTACGAGTGGCAACTATAAAAACCGCAAAGGGAGTTATTCAACGCAACATCACTAAAATTTGTCCTATCCACTCTGAACCTTCAACTCAGACTACGGTGGAAGACCCAACAGATCATCAAAACAACCTTACCAGGAGACCGACCTCAGCCAGGCAGGGACACAAAAAATCGGGGCTGAACTCCTTGCTTCTAATTTTATATCTACTATCTCTGTGCACAGTTGCCTTTGCTAAAAACATCAACGTTACTCAATTTACTGATAGGCCTGGAATATACTTCGAAGACAGAGGCAAAATGCACTTGGTACATTCTGACTGGAAGATGCTGGTTTACTTTGATCTAAATTCGTATTGGCAGGAGCTCGAGGGAATCGGTAGTGGTATTGCTACACTAAATAAAACGTGTTACAACTATAATACCCAGAATTCGTCATTCTGTCACACTCATGTCACTCAGCTGGTTCGACAGTACAAACGTTTACAGCAAGCCAATGAAATCCTTATGCAAAATCGCCATTCACCACAAAGACAACGCAGGGGTGCCCTAAACTTTATAGGCAACGTAGCGAACGCATTATTTGGTGTTCTAGACCAAGAAGATGCAAAGAAATATGATGCTCAGATATCTGCAGCCAAAGAAAACGATCAACACATATACTCCCTGCTAAAAAACCAGACATCAATCATAGAAGCAACGACAAAATTGATGAAACGCCAGAGGTCAGACATCGAAAATCAATTCAATCATCTGGAAGGCCAATTAAACGCAATTCACGCATCAGAATTGAAAGAAATTACGACGCTAAGCGTAACCTTACATTACTCAATGATAATGGAAGATTTTCGAGAAGTTCAAGAAGAGCTTTTGCAACTCTTTTTAAATGCTCGGCAACAGAAGAACTATTTAATTCTGACTCCAACAGAACTGATACAACAAGCTCGCATGGTCTCCCAAAATATGCCAACAGGCGCACAACTTCCAACCTCAATCGAGAGCTCTCAATTCTTGCACGACATGTTTAACGTAATGCGAAGCAATGTCGCGATTCTAAAGGATCGCCTTATCATCGAATTGCGCGTACCATTAAAAGAGGCTGAGGTTTATACCATTTACAGGCTGATCCCTCTCCCTACGATTCATCAAGGAGAGCACATCATGATTCATGCTGAAATCGAAAACTTAGTCATCACCTCAGATCGCATGCATTATTTTAGTATAACGCATGACGGACTCTCACGATGTCAACATCTCTCGTCGTCAAGACTATGTAGGTCGTCTTCTCCAATATATGGGTTGGAATCGCACAATTATCGTTGCGAAGTGACGCTTCTGTCACAACACCGAGACTACCAAAAAGATTGCAAGTTCAGAATCGTTCCACCAACTAATACATGGATACCGCTTTCAGAAGATGGTCAGTACATTTTCAGCCTAACATCACCACAAGTCACCACTGTAGACTGTGACGACGGATTACAGCGCGTAACATTGAGAGAAGAAGGCATAATTAGTCTTTCACCAGGATGTTCCTTAAAACATCCTACGGTTAGTTTGGCTGCTCGGTCATCAATTCAAACTGTTGTAAAGACTCAATTAGATGTCATGCCAGCTATCAATATCACGCATCTCTGGAATAACACGTTTGACTTCAACCTCAACAACATACGATCCACCTTCAATAAGGAAATCATAACTATCGAACAAGCATTGGATCTACAGCAGAAGGACCTCACTTCACGTACCATGAGCACGATGATCTTTAAGCAGGAAGACTATGATATAATTTTGCTTCTACTAATTATTGGTTTTGTTCTTATTGTCCTAGGAATACTCTGGAAACCAGTATTGCCCAATTGCAGCTTCACAGCACGGCCAAGATATGCAGCTGATGCCGACCAACCTCTTTCAAATCTTCGGCGGTTTCGTCAGTCTATTCGATGGCCCAAAGTGAATGAAGAACCCCCAGAAACTTCAAATGTAGAGCAGAGCGCAGTGTAGAAGATGGTGGTTCTTGGTGGGCGGAATGTTCGATCTCATAGCAATTGAACTCAACAGAACAAAAAAACTCATGCTTACTCAATTTGTATTATTCACTTAATTAACGTCAATGTACCTTGTACCAATCAATTGACGCAGCCATTGCCCTCGGACGCGAAATGCTAAGTACACAAATAATCAATTTACAGCAATTAAGCTCGCGCGTGGTATGGTGAGCTTGTAATCCGATATGCCTGCCTCAATTGATTGAAATTTTAGCAATTATGTAATTTTGATTGTATGATCAGTTTTATAGAGTAATGAATAAATTAGTATCGATTATAACGTTAATTACGACGGTGCTCTATTTTTCATTTGCTTCATTCGCAGCGTTAAGCCCGATCCTTAACATTTATTTTTTTATCTCGATTCGACAAAGGTTCAATCAGGTTCGTTGACAACCCACTTCTGCTGAATTGTTAGAAAAGGCGCCCATTTTCTTTAAGTTTCTCCGTCCAAGTGAAAATAATATATGATCATTGGCTCATAGCTTCTAAAACTCCACGTGATATATCCCTCATCCATTCCAACTAACATGTCAGTTATTTCTGTTCAATCGAACAGAATCTCACCAACACATATTTCACTATAACTCTACCGATATAGAACTCTCCTAGCCGCAATACTCCCTCCCATCCTTAATTCCTTTTACTATACCGGTAGGTGTAACTTCTATTGCGTTTTTTCCTTTTGAAGTTTTTGACTCTTTTTGAACAACCTGTAGGTTGACTTTGGTTTACTGAGTTTCATATTTTTCCCCCCAATCTCAGTCCAAGTCATCAGAAGGGCCCCGCTCCTCTTGATGAGGAAGCTACTCCACTTTTTGAGTTGCTTTGTGATAAACTGGCATCCATCGGATATGGACTAAAGGGTACTCTACTAATGCGGCCTAGCGCCCTTCACGACCCTAGTCCACAAAGGTGATTCTTCTAGGTCACAATGCTCTAGGAGAAATTCCAACTTCCGTATCACAACAACAACAGCATCTAGGAACAGCTGTGAAAAGCCGCCACCACAACAGAATTTTAGCCTGACCTGCTTCATTTGCGTGATCAAGCCCTTGCTGTGTTACGCATTCTGAACGTAGACCAACATAAAAAACTCTAGGCGCACCTGAGCCGCTAGAAATACAAAAGGCTCGTATCCACCGGAGCTCGCGCTCAGATTTGACGTCATCGATGCTTGTACACGAGCTGAACACGAACAATGTACGCGCTCTCCATCCACAACGTCCACATCAAGTACGCAAACAGACAAGTAGCTTGCGTGCTAGCACTTTTAGTGTAGATATTTGCTTCCGTGCGCGCGTTCTGTACGCGCACTGCTTCTTTGCTTCCCAATCAGAATTTGTTTATTAGTAAATCGAAAGAAGTCCATGAATGTTCAAAATGAATTTTGATGAAGAAGAAATTGTTATTCGTTCAGTATCTTACATAATATTATCAGAACTTTCTAAAAAAAATGAAAAATATACGATGTTGGGCTCGACCTTATTTAAACTTAACATCGCTAAGTGATTTAAAAATTGATAAATTAAGTAGATTTCGCAATTTTACACGCATTTCATCATCTGATTTTGGTTTTTTGAGACAAAATTGGGCCTCTTGTAGGAAAAAAATACAAATTATCGGCCATGCGTGGACGTAAAAACAAGACTTTCAATTACGAGTACTTTGCGTTTTTTTGATACTGGTGACAGTTTTATCAGTCTTTCGTATCTTTTGGAAGTATCGAAAGAATTAATTAGTAGAATTATACCGAAAGTTTAACAGGCTCTCATATCTGTCATGCACGACTATGTCCAAGTAAGTATGCATATCCATATAATTTTAAAAATTCAATAGAGAAATAAGTAAAAATTTTTTAATAACTCATTTAATTTTTATAGTCTTGATTAGAATTGTCCCACAAAATAGGATATTCCTCCACTTTACTAATTCATCAATAGCTAATTCGTTTGTCCACTCCGCATTAAGTGCCATTTTGCGCGTGTGCTTTCCAGCAGAGAGTGGAAAGCAAGGAAGTAGCGCAACGAGCAATCGAAATGCAAAGTTTGCACGTCCACACCAAGTGCATCTGCGCGCAAACAGAGCGTTGCATCCGAACCCGCGAACATTTTCGGTGGAGACATATCCAAATGCAGCCCGCACGCAGCTCGCGCACAGCTTTTCTGTTTGTTCGCGCACTGTGTGCGAGCAGCTTTTGGTGCAGAGGATAGCTTGCTGGCTGAGCACGAACAGCACGCACGCAGCGCGTTTGGTGGATACTAGCCTTCACGAGCACTGGGTCTGCTTAGTCAGCCCATGTTGCAGAGCCACGGGTGGTTTCCTTAACGGAACTATGCCCTCTTTGTCCCTTGGGTATTTTTATATACTAGTTTGCGGCTACGATATTATGACGGATGAACAATACATAGCATCCCGTTTTCTTGAGAGCTGACCAACCCCATTGTTCATGACCCCCCCCAGCCGCAGCGAACTAGCAAAGAGGTACCCCAGCATCCGTCGGAGTTGGTTGAAGGGTGCTCCGCTAATACGGACGAGGGGCCTTCACGGCCATTTCTAGGGCACCCTGCTCTCGGGGCAATTCTTTTTTTTAAATTTGAATTTGCCTTTTGGATGGCATAAGCCATCTCACCTAGTTGGACCTTAGCCATCTTGGTTCTGGACTTCGGTCTGGTTCTGAGTTGTGCTAAGGCACACACTTCATATCCACATTTTCGCTACAGTGCACATTGATGAGCCAGAGGTTAAAAAATCGCGCCTTGATGCGAATCGCACACAGCCTTTCGTTTACGGGTTTGAAGTCGGTAACGCGCGACTTAAGCTGCTTATTCACTATGAATGCTACTCCAAACTCGTTGCGGCCCGATGGTTTGCCGCTTGTAAAAATTGTGTGCGATTTCTTGTCGTTGATCTCGCAGCCTAACCAATTTGTTTCCTGGACTGCAGTAATGCTCAGTTTGTACTGTTCGACCTGATGAAAGAGGGCCTTTTCGGCCCCCGGTTTGTTCAGGGAGCGTACATTCCAGGTTCCGAGAGAATAATCCGTTGTGCGTTTGCGTGGTAGTCATTTTTGATCCGTCCAATCCGAGGCTTTTGTAACAGGTTTCTTGACAGGAAGTTTTTACAAGGATGAGTTGTCGGCACATCGCTCAACCATTTCTATGGGGGGCCTCGGTGATAGTTGCTTCAGGAGACTTGCCTCGTGCCAGAGTTCACACAACTATGTTGCAAGACTGACAACGTGGCTAATCCTCCCTAATGACCTGAGACGCTTAGGTGTAATTCAGCCATCAGGCTGCAACTATGCAAGTTTACTGAGGATAGAGTTACCTCGTTGCTTCAAACCCTCCTCCTTTCTCCGGGCTTAGGACCGGCATATCACAAGTTAGATTTGCGATCGGCGGATTTATGATAATAAAATGAATAATTTTAGCTGTTTTGTTATACAAATAAAAAAAAAACATCCTGGTCTAAATCGTTGAAATTACGATTTGAAATGATTATTTGCGGATTTTTCACAGGGAAAACAGGAACATTTTTTTTTCGAATCTAATTTTAAAACTAAAAAGTTCAGTTAATTTTCTACCCCAATCAGTGTTTAATATTTGTAAATTTTTTTATCTCAAAATTGGCTTTGAAAAACCTTTCAATCTCTTCATTTCATCAGAAGTCAATAACTGGGACTAAACTTCACAGAAAAAAATTGCCTAACCACAATCGAGCATCGACTCTTCTTTATTGTTCGCTTCATATGAAATGCCCTTTAGGTTACTCAAAAATTCAAAATTTGATACCCATAAATAAGTTCCGAATTGAAAGGAATGAGGCATTAAAATCCATTGTCTCTAGGAATTATTTAACGCTCACAAATCTATAGGATGTGTGCTTTTCAACATGTGTGACGCATGCCTTTACGCATTCCTCATGTGCGCTAGACGCATGCATTATAGGGCACGCAAAAGCGCACTAGTGTGGACACGACTGAGCTGTTTCGATGTCATAGTCGTACACCCAACTCTCGTCACCAGTAATGATAGTATGAATTAGACATGGGTAACGCAGCAAATTTTGAAGCGCTGATACACTGATACCGTCGCCAGCAGTTGTATCAGCGCACTGCGCTGATACCATTGCGCTATGATACCATGATCTTACATACGGCGCTGGTAGCATTGCGCTGATATCATGACGCTATGATTCACTCAAAAAAACATGATTGAAAAAGCGTGTATGGAACGAGAGCAACCCACATTTGAACTTACTAATTTTCCGATATAAAATACCCAGGCTATAGTATGTACCCATTCAGGTATCTTTCCAAACGTGCGTACGCGTAGGTATATTGCTTTGCATCAAACAGACTTGAGATAAGTATACTCAACTCGTATCTTTGCGCCGCGCCGTAGCATAGCGCCAAGCCAAATGGTGTTGGCATTGCAAAGCGGCGGCGCCAACACCATTGATACCGAAGTGCGTTACTGCGCTACTGATGCCGACAAGCGATACCAGCGCAGTGGTATCATGGCTAATAGACAAGCGATACCAGCGCAGTGGTATCATGGCTAAAGCTTCAACGCAATTGCGCGGCGCAGCATGCACTAGACATGGGTAACGCAGCGCTGCGCCGCGCAATTGCGTTGAAGCACTAGCCATGATACCACTGCGCTGGTATCGCTTGTCTATTAGCCATGATACCACTGCGCTGGTATCGCTTGTCGGCATCAGTAGCGCAGTAACGCACTTCGGTATCAATGGTGTTGGCGCTGCCGCTTTGCAATGCCAACACCATTTGGCTTGGCGCTATGCTACGGCGCGGCGCAAAGATATAAGTTGAGTATACTTATCTCAAGTCTGTTTGATGCAAAGCAATATACCTACGCGTACGCACGTTTGGAAAGATACCTGAATGGGTACATACTATAGCCTGGGTATTTTAGGGTATTTTATATCGGAAAATTAGTAAGTTCAAATGTGGGTTGTTCTCGTTCCATACAAGCTTTTTCAATCATGCTTTTTTGAGTGAATCATAGCGTCATGGTATCAGCGCAATGCTACCAGCGCCGTATGTAAGATCATGGTATCATAGCGCAATGGTATCAGCGCAGTGCGCTGATACCACTGCTGGCGCCGGTATCAGTGTATCAGCGCTTCAAAATTTGCTGCGTTACCTATGTCTAGCATGTACCCATTCAGGTATCTTTCCAAACGTGCGTACGCCTGACTTTTTAATAAGTGTAAATTAGACAAGTATATTGCTTTAATATACCATAAAGGTATTATTTAGTTGTAGTATTGAAGCATAATGAAATTCTATTGCTCAAACAGACTTCAGGTAAGTATTCTCAACTCATATCTTTGCGCCGTAGCATAGCGCCAAGCCAAATGGTGTTGGCATCGCAAAGCGGCAGCGCCAACACCATTGATAACGAAGTGCGTTACTGAGCTACTAATACCCAAGTGCGTTACTGCGCTACTGATACCGACAATCGGTATCAGCGCAGTGGTATCATGGCTAGTGCTTCAGCGCAATTGCGCGGCGCAGCGCTGCGTTACCCATGTCTAGTATGAATATCCGTATCGTCCATAGAGAGCACCTCCTCAGCGAAAGTTCTGCGATACTCTTTTTGAAGGAAATTCAGCGATTTCGGCACAAACCGCGGATCTGAATTCCCAGAACACCATGTAAAATACCTTGTGCGGATCCATATCAAGCTTGTCAGCTAACAACGATTTTCGAGCATAATTTTCTTCGCTTTTTGACTTTTATTGATCCTACTGGACGAGAAGCGAGAAAATTGTCAGCTGATTTACGATCTTCTTTGAACCATTTGTGCTACTCAAATGCTTGCGTACGTGAAAGGGCAGACTACCCATAGGCTTTCTGCAGCATGCTCAATGCATCCGATCAAGAAATTCTGTTGGAAAAACAAAATCTTTACTCAACGTTTTTTCCAGTTCAAAATTCGCTGAACAGACTCGATGCCAACTTATTTGCAAAGCAGTAACAAAGAAACTATACGATATATCGAGGTAAAAATTCGCATGAGAGCCTATAAAAATTCTATAAACCTTTAAAAACCAAATATGTTTGCTCTTTTTCAACCTTGGTTAATGATAGTCAGGTTCAACCTTTAACCGAAGGTATATCCAACACTATGAGTGTGCCGTGGATGCAGGTATGCAACAATATTGTTATATAAGCATTAATGCAACAATATTGTTACATAGCACGTTTCGATTGAAAATTTTGATAGCAAATATTTTGAGAAAATTTTAAAATTCAGTTTTTTGTAACAGTCTAGGTTTGTTATAAAAATTTTAATAAAACGAAACTGGGTTTTTGTGTGGTTTTCCCATTAATTGTCCACACCCAAACAAACGAAAATGAAATCGATAAGAAATAACGAAAAATTAATTTAATGTCGGTGGTGAACTGACCTTGAATTTGTGAAACAAAGCACTCTGTGAAAATATACAAAACAGATGTCAAGAATTGAATGAATTTCCCTGTCTCCTCTTATCAATATCAAAATAATTCAATAAGGACGTGCTTTAATTTGAATATTGCTTTCAAATACGCTCTGCTATCAATAGAAGGAAATTTCCAACAACAATTTAAATACGAAACGCAAAATAATTTTAATTTCATAAGCATACCAACTTTTATTATTCTTCCTCTTCAATCGTACTCTTCAGACTACCAAAAACTTTCGCAGGAATCGACTGCTTCTCAATTCGAACATTCTTCATTTCATCTACGTCATCGGCCCCATCTCCATCCTCCTCCTCATCGTCACTGTCGTCGCCAATATCAATCTCGTCGGGATTTACCACCTTATCTTTCTCGCCGATTCCTTGTGTCTCCCCCCGAACAAACATGATATTGTTATTCTGAGATGTCTTCTGAGCTTGCTGCTGCTTGGCCAGCTCAGCAGCTTTGGCCTCCAACAATCGCATGCCATCCTTCGCACCCGGTGCCAAATCGGCCACCGTTCCGGCTGCAGAGTTCACCATTTGCGCTGCCATCATATTCACCTGAGTGTTATACGTAGCCTGGACACTACGTTTTATCCGTAACATTTCGCGCATTGTATCCTCGTTGCCATGTCGAATCTCGAATTCCTTCCAGGTCTGCCAGAATTCGGCCGTGATTCTTGGGTCGCACAGCTGACTGCAGTGCGCATAGATTGCACGAGCTCGGTCCACTTCGCCCAATTTCGTTTCCATGTCGGCGAATCGCATACACATCTCCCGAGCATTCTCTTCTGGCAGGACCTCGATCGCCTTCTCGTAGATTTGACGCGTTCTGGGCAGCCCGTATATTTCTGCAGCTTTTTTCAAGTATGTATCAAACATCTCGGACATTTCCTCGGGCTTGACAGCAGTAGTTGCGCGCTCATAAACGGACATGGCGTGACGAGCCATGCCGTGTTCCTCTTCCAGCTTTGCATAGAGCAAGTAGAAGTTTTTCGAATAGTCTGGCGGACAATTATCTAAGCACTGTTCGAATAGATCGCGTGCACGTTCCAGTTTCGATCCACCGTAGCGTTTTAGAAACTTCTTCAAATACGAATTCCAAATGTCGTAGACGTTGGGCCATTTGAACAGTGAAATTCCTTTTTCGTAAGCCCGAAAGGCTTCTTCGAAGTAATTGTGCTCCTCGAGGAAGAGCCCATAGTTGAGGATAATCTGCGGAGTGCAGATCTTTAAGTCGATGATACGATCGTAGACAGCCTTGCAGGTCTTGAACGACCCAAAACTTTCTTCCAAATCGGCGTACAAGGACCAGAGTTTCAACGACTTGTAGACTCTCATCTGGACCGGTTCGGTGTCGTCGTGATAGGCTACTTTTCGCTTCGGCATGACTGTTGCACGTTGCATGAGTTTTAGAGCCTTTTCGTATTGTTTCTGGCGGATCTCCATCTCAGCCCACTCGCACCACACCGACGCTAGCTCCTCGACTTTTACGTACTCGACTTGGGTTCCTTTTTCGAAAACTACTCTTGCGTCGTCGATTTGTCCGTTGCTTTCGTAGAATTTGGCGAACTCAACCCACAATGTGTGCAGTTTTCCCACTGCCAGGCGTGGTTGAACTGTCTGAACCGCTTCTGTGTACGTGTTGACAATCTCATGCGGTTTGGATTCATAGAGTTTCACACGCTTGTGCCATTCTTGAACGTTGTGAGGATTCTGACGCAGCAGTACACTATTCAGCAGCAGCAAACGACGCTCCATTAGATATTCAAAACGAGCTAGACGCAGTTCTATATCGATATCGTCTTCCTCGGTTGAATCCGGGTCATTTGCCACGTCTTCCATTCGCTTGCTTAAACTGAGCTCCTCAAATTGGGCGTAAGCATCGAATACTTGAGTGAAATCACGAACGGTGGTAACGGTTTGAATCGCTTCTTCGTAGATATCACGAGCACGATCGAACAAGCCACTACGCACGTAGTAGTCAGCCAGCGAGTTCCAGAGATGTCCCAGCTGATCTGTGTACCTGAAAAACAAGCCAAATAAATCCCAGCAACAATATCAAATTCATCTTACCTTCTCAGCCCTCCCCGGATAATTGCATCCACATTTAACGAGTGCACCTTATCAGGGTTCTTCGAAATCAACTCGCACAGTTCATTCCACAGCTGATGATTCGACTTGCCATGCTTCGACACGAAATTCTCATTGTCTACAATATTCGCCAGCTGCTGTGCTGCTTCATCCAATCGTCCGACCGTCGTCAGATACTCCACATAATCTTCAGCATCTTCCGGGAAAAGTTTCAAATATCGCCTGTAAACTCTCACAGCCGTCTCTATGATATCGAATTTTTTCAGGAAATCAATGTATAACGGCCATATCCTATGGTGCTGTGTAATCGGCAATGCTCGCAAAGCTCTATCGAAAACATGCCGCGTCCTGGTCAGTTTACATTGCCCAGTCATATACACTCCATAGTCCATCCATATTCGTGGCATTTTATGCATGAAAACCAGTCCACGCTCAAAACAATTGTTCACTTCCTCGTACATTGCATCAGTCGGGCATTTGCCTCGAACTTGTTTTCGCCGGGTACGAAGGTAATTGTACCAGATTTTGTATGAGCCCGGAAGCTCTTTCAGGGCACGTTCGTAGACGATATTGACACCATTATTCGGTGCTTTGGATTTGTGGTCGATGTAGCGTAGCCAGTGCTTGACGGAATACGCATTTCGAAGGATTTCTTCTTCGTATGGGACATCTTCTTCAGGCTGAGGCGAAATTGCAGTGAGGTTAGAATGAAATATTTTGTGATTAAGCAAAAAATAATGAACTTACAAAATCGATATCAACATTCATTGGTTCTACGGACTTTTCAGGTGTCATTTTGAATGTAATTAAGTCATTTATAATCTGGGAATAGAGATGGTGGACTATAAACTTTACGGAGTGACAAGATGTGTGGACGTCCAGTAATCGTAAACTTTGCAGAAACATGTAGTTGCAGATGTCATCGTACCGATGTCAGATAATGTGGGGTGAGTGGACAATACGAAGTTTCTGATGCAAAAAGTAAATTCTGATAATTTTGAAAGAGCATAAAATTAAATGTTTGCATAAAATAGTAATTGTGACTGGGAACTTATGAGGAATAATTACGTTGCCCTGCGATATTTTAAGATGCGAATAGACTGTGCATATTTTGGCTTCAAATGTCGTCTTCCTGTTGAAGAGCTTCTTGTGTCCCAACAGAGAGTCCTTCCAGAAAATTGGATGTCGGCGAAATGACATATAATTAAATACCTTGATTTCAATGAAAACATTGGAAGAATTTTAAAGTCCATGCCAGTACACATCAATTGCAATTATTTCAAAGATGACATGACAATTATTGATAGTGCATCAGCAGTGTTCTATATCTGTTCATATGTTTCTAGTTTTCCAAAAATACCATAAGGAGTAACTTTCTAAGAAAAATATTGCAGATTTCGATTCAGAGAAAAATTAAATTTTCCTTGCATAAATCAATTTAAATTAAATATGTGTGTATCACATTACAAAAATCTGCAAAAATATCCGCTTCCAAGCCGGATGAAAAACCATTTTTCTCTGGCAGCACTAAAAATCAAGCTTCCGGCGAAATGTTATCAACACCGCGACTTTACCATACAACAAGAAACGAACACCTTGCACTTTGCACGTATTTCAAGCGTTTTCATATAGAGCTATAAGACCTGTCTTATACCTCTATGCCCTTCCCATAGAACCTGAAAATTAATTTAAAAAAAACACCCAAATTCATAAACATTTCGCTATGCCATCTACAGGCCACATCACAAGCACAGTTTTTGTAAACAAATTTCGCAACTCCCCAACTCAACACGGTGTCTGCAAAATGTTTACGTTTCCTATTGGTCGATGACATCACGTAGTCCCCCTTCACGAGTTCGACAGACCAATCTGCAAATTGTCATAAAACGTTCGTCTTGCACTGACGTTTCTCACTTGATCGTCGTCGACCTCCGGGTATTGGTGTCACTCAGCAGTTTTCTTCTCAAACGTTGTACAGTGCAAATTGGACCCACCTCAAGTATAGATTTTTCGTGGAAGTTTTAATTTGATTAGTGCATGTCTGATCTTTGATTTTTCGCGAGTTTCGTGTCGCATTATCGATAGCTAATGGTTGTAAATTTAATTAAAAGTGCTCAGAAATCCAGACGCGAAAATGGTTCGTCTAAAACTTTTGTGATAATTGCTGAACCAAGGGCTACTGGCGGCTTACAAAATATTTTCTAGAAAGAGACTCCCCACATTCCTTCACCTCGTCGTCGACGTTGAATCGGTTGTTTTGTGTTGTTTTTTTTTGCCGGTGTGAATTTGTTAGAAGAAAATCGATAAAAATGACTATTGAAGAGATTTTAGTTAAATCCGTGGAGACCACGTTATGATGGCCTAGAGGAAAAGTGTTTTTGCTTTGTGTGTCGTGTGCTTACGGACAACGCTAGCTTGCTCATCTAGTCACTTGAAGTGTTCCGGTTGAAACCAGATTTCGGAAGTTTACGCACAACAAACAGCACCCAGACCCGATCCGAACACTTGGCGGCATCGATTCGAGTGCAGTACCGCTCCGCACCACCAAGCCATTTTGTGCTTCTAGGTTCCGTTTCTTGTCACGAGCGATTTGCAAGGTGAAATTGTGCGAATTCACGAGACCTGAAACAGTTGGACGAGTGGTGCGTCAGAGACATTTTGATTTGATCGGAAAAGCCCTCGCAGAACCGACCACAAATCATCTACACGGTTTCTTCACAAATTGCCGCTTCGGCCTAAATGGCAAGTTCCCTCAATAAGACGAGACACAGGCGCAGATTGGCTGCGATCTCGTTCTTATCGAATATTTCTTTGGATGGCACCCATCGGGATACTAAACTCGGCGCAACAATCGGACTCGGTTCGAATTGTTCATCGCAACAAACTCAGAATGGAGCAATTGGAATTTGCGGCATCGGTGGCGGCGGTGTCGGAACCGACAATTGCCTTGAGATGGCTGAAACGGATGATGTTGACGGTAATTTTAGTGAAATTGAGAATATGGGTCCACACCTGATAGCGGCCGATAACCATAAGAAACGGGTCCAGAAAAGACCGGTCGGAAAATGTCCTGACAAATTGTCCGAAAGCTCAGATTCGGACAGTGCTAAGATCCCTCTGAAAATAGCCGGTGGAGCTGGTGCCGGAGGAGGAGGTGTCGGTTTAACGAGTGGCAATGTAGTTGCTACTGCTATTGCACCGTTACGAGACAGGTATGTACATATCTATGGTATCTTACTTGTTATGGGAAAAGAGTATGTATGTTTGGATGTATAATGTCACGTAGTAAGTTGGGTGAATGGATTTTTGGAAGCATCTAGAAATAAGTCAATCGATATTTGCTGTTGTGGACATATGCAATGTTCAAATAAGCGATGTTAGAAAAATCTATAATTTTGTTTGTTAAATATTGCGTGTTAAATTTTGTGTATTAAAAACCGTTACAACTGAGCGGTTTTGAAAATGATGTTCTGTAATCCAATAATTAGTTGAAAACCGTTTTAAAGACAAAATGTAATTTATCCGGCCACACACCTCCGATGATTTATAATAGTTTTGGGACATTAAATTTCTATGCAAAACAGGGCACATAACATGAAAACAGTGCCGTTCCGTTATTAAGCAGGAGTTAAAAGAATTGCTTCTCTCAAAATAGAACATAGCTGATTTAAAGCCTGCTGTTAAAGACAGACAAGCAAAGAAAAATCTTTATTTCGAGCAAAATATAATTTCTCAAGTAAATAAAAAATCATGACACTCAAAAGCTAAAAGACTCACTGTACTTAATAGATATTTAAGTATGGGTTAGATTTACTACTTTTTAATCTTCTTGACTTAAAAAAAATGGTGAGGCGCAACGACGTAATTTGTAGCCCCAATTAATGTTACGGCCGATACTGTTCTTCCTATAGTTTCCGCCAGTGCCTGCCCTTAATTATTCCGCCGGTGCCTGCCTTGCTGAGAGATTCCTTCACAGGACTTAGTGCTGGATGAAGCGGGAAATATTTCTGCTTCATTGGTAACATCCTGTCTTGTGTATTTTTACGTTGTCCTATCATCCCATCATTAAATTTAGTAGTTTTTCATCCATCTCACGAAGAAATTCGCAAAATTTTCCACTGTTGCATGTTCCGGCAGATATAATTTTGAAGTGCAAATCGCCTTGGCAATTCAATGCTAGTACAAGGTGATATTTATTTGTTCCCTGTTTCGAGCGAGTCTTACTGCGATATAAGTGCAGTTTCAAATCTGACTCATCGATAACAATAACATATCCAGAGACCTAGAAACTGAATTACAATCCAAATTGTTTACGGATTTCTATAGATTTCGCCGAATTTATGCAATCTACTTCAACATAAGCATTTTTGAGGATAATTGCAAGTTCTTCAAGACATATGTAGATATTATACTTGCTAAAATTGAAGCCTTTATCTGTTAGCATTGTCTTGATCAGCATAAGGATCAAAGACTTCGACAAAATACTCAATTGCTTTTAGTGCGTCAGGTGTAAGAAGTTTCGTGCGTGATCGCTGTTTTTTAAGTTCAGGCGATTCAGATTAGTTTTTTGAATGCTCTTAACACAATGCTAAAACTCATTAGATCGTTTATCCCAAAAATATGCCCAACAGCGTAAAAAAGCCACAAGAGGCCGCAACTTAGTGAAATTTTCTTTTTTAATTTTACTATACAAATGTAAGAGGCCAAAGGACCAAGCTGGTTGAATTTCAATATGCTGCATATAAAACTCAGTAGACTTCATCTACTTATTAGACACGTGTCTAAATTCAGGCTTTCAGAGCTATCACAAAATCTTCCATTGTAATTGAGACACTACTATATCCTCTGAACATTTCGACAGAGGTGTCCTAAAAATCAAAAATTCAGTTCATGACGCCGCCTTCCCTGCTGTGATGTCGTGTTAACAATCCTTCTCCTTGGCGCAGATGAAGGAAATAATAATTGTAGGCGTTTGAACCATCCATATGAATTTTTTTTCGTTGGAGAAAACGACGTAATACCACTCTTTTTCCATGTCATGTGCGCATAAGCAAATTGCTCGTGCTTCAATTTGCTTCTGTATTTAACGGTGGTTTTTTCTTCATCTTTCGTAATGTAAGATGTATGGCACTTTTAATAACACGTTTCACTGTCGATAAGCTAGCGTTAACTCCAACCTTGTCCTTGATTTTAGTCAACGACTGTTCAGAATTAGAGTCTATTCAAAGTGTTACTCGCTTATCCTGCGGTGACAGTAGTCCTGGAATTCGTCCTCTAATTATTTTTTCATAGCTATTAACATCTTTTTAATAATTATGAGCAATTCACTTACTTTTCGAATAACCTGACCATCTTCCTTAAAAGCATCGAATTTTGCTTTTTCATTTCGTTAAGATTTGATTTAGCAGGTATGAATTGTCAGTACATCAAACCAAAGCGGATAGAATATAACGGCACATCATCAGCACTCACTTATTTTACGTGAATTTATGCGTCATCCTTGATTATTTCATTTTGGATATTAAGTTTAGTGCTCTTTTTAGTTCCTGTAGTGCCTGCCAAACTTGCTTTGGAGCTATTTCCGCCCCTGTAAATAATGCAGCAGCAAATTCTGACCGTATTGAAGATGAATTTGCGTTGAGTAACTGCTGAAACACAATGTGCAGTAGGCCCGCAGCGTAGCCAGGAGCTGTCAAAAAGTTAAAAGCACAGGATTGCATTGAACCAGTTACAATCAGTGATGTCACCGCCGAAAAATATTTCTGAAGTAGATATGGGGAAAAATATGTAGTAAATTAGGGCCTTTTGTAGTAAAATTTCAAAATCAGTTTCCTTTAAATTAAAAGCGTCATATACTGGTAAAATCTGTTTTCTGGATAACAAAACTATCAAAAGATAAAAAAAGTTCTACGATTTCAATAACAAATGAATTTTTCAGTTCTATAACAAATAACAGTAAATAAATCATTGCTTTTCAAATACATGTGTACATACATAAATTTCTTACTTCTCTACATAAGCAACTTCAAACAATTTAAACTTGCTGAAAAAATGTATCAAGTCATTTGAAGGTTCATATATTTTTTCATCGCTTAATAGTTCTCTGGCGAACAAAACCGAGCGATGATTAGCCGTCGTAGTCAAATATGTGAGAAAACTGGGCGCCTTATAGAAAAAGTATATTTGAACGACACTTCAGGCAGGTTATGCAAACAGACTAACATTGGAAAGTTAGCGTTGTCGCCTTGTGTTTGACATAGCCAAATTACTGAACGACTGTGTATGACTGTCCGTGCCGCACATGACGCCCGATAGCGTTCTGTGTGCCCAGCGCTTAAATCTTCTTCAATATTACATTCTCGATACAATATGTAGGAGATTTAACAATTTGAGTAGTGAAGTAGCAAAAACGGCAAAGGCCGAAAAAATGTAGTAAATTTGCTACAAATGTAGTAAGGTGACAACACTGGTTACAATGCGTAGCCCACGACGCCGTGATCGAAGTTGACAAACATTATACTTTTTGTATGGCTACAAATTTAACAAGTCGTATATGACATGTTGTGGTTATGGAATTTTGAGGAACTACTGGCAAAAATGGGAGTTTTGGCTCATTCAATGAGTAAAAAGTGTAAAGAGACGATTAAAGCTTTCAAAATTCGAGTTTTAGGCTCTTTAATCAACGAAACATTAAAAGACAATCAAACTTTGACGGTTATCAGCTTCGAATGCAAGCTTCATCATTGTGTTTGAAATTAGCTACAGTGCCTGGCTGCAGCGTAGATGACAGCGTCCGCGCCAGGCCACAGCTGCACATTGTGTTTCAGCAGTAATGCTTCCGATTGAGCGTCTTTCGGTTTTTTTGGTAGTTGTCCATGCTTTTTGTCATTTACATACATATGTCGAAATCATGTGTAGAAAAACGTCAAAACTATTCTGTAAAAGTTATATTCTATGGAGCATGCTACCATAAATTTCTATAAGCGAACGTTTCATATCCGTAGCACTTATTCTTGCAATGAAATAATGTAATAAAACTTCCCACACATACTTGATGTTTTGATGGAATAGAATTCGGCATTTCTAACCGATTAAAACAAATACTAATTTACAGTTAGAACAAATGTAATGTGCTAAAAATGAAAATTTACTGTCATACCTGTCCATTACAAACGTTGCCAGATGTAACAACCAGTTGGATAAGCGACATCGATTTATAGGCGAAATGACATTTATACATTTTATGCAACGATCATGTCACATAGCCAAGATTCACACTTTACTCCATTTGACGAAGATTTACTTCATTTTTATTTTGAAAATAACGGCTACTTCACTTTCTTCGGATTCTACTGCATTTTCGGATCGAATCGAATCAGAGAGAATTTTTCTATTTCATGTTCTTTTTTCCTGCATCGAGCTTTGACAGCTACACTTTTCTACTCTAATGCTGTTTCAATGCAACGAACAACCTAGTGCAAGTCACTAACGCTAGACTAAACTATCTAAAAAATAATAAATAATAATAAATAAAATAAATAAAATAAATAAAATAATAAATAATAATAAAAAAAATTTTCGATAGCGTGCTAGAGGCGAATAAAATTTCTATCGCTATCACGAGCATATCAAATCAAACTTTTTCTGATAATGCTTGCTTGCAATTCATAAAAGCTATACATATTTTTCTCAATACCAACCTTCGCGGCAATATAAAATATAAGCCGCAAACTCCAATTAAAGAGCATTTCCAATTCTTTTTCATTGCAACACCTCTGCTCAATTACCTAAACTATAATCACTTGATGTGTCTCTGAATGATGAGGAAATATTACCCTGTCCATTCATCATGGTGAAATGCTTACACAACATCCATGCCACACAACGTGCTTACATCCTCATCACAAAATCATAATAATTATGAACCGTTGCAGCTAACGTAAATGGCACCTTGTTCCAACATCATCATCCAATTCATTCAAAACACTCACCATCAATAAGTCAACGTACTCGTCTCGTATGGCAGTGAAACAAGTTCTAGTTATATTCCCCTAGCTTCAACCCAAACCACAAAAGCACGCTATAAACACTCGAATATCCTTCAACGCGTTCAACTCTCGCAATTCAATGAAAAAGAAATTAACACACATTCCGTAATTGCTTCGATAGAATGCATTTGCTGCAGATATGCAATAGACAAAATATAGAGAGGGAGGGGGTGTGCACGCCAACATTCGCCCAGAATATCGAGTCAGTCATGCTTTCTGCAAGCTGAAAGACTTGCTAAGTCTAGAAAAATTGCCAATACTTATGACTGTTCGGTGATAGCTAGAGGACAGCATCTAGAGAGCCTAAGCTGATTAATATTGCAGCAAAGCATTTTATTTTTATGCCAGCTTGTATGCTCAAGTTATCGCAATTGTTTTCGTAGCAGTTGTTGAAAAGTCTGTATCACATTGCTTAGTAAGCATACATATTGTTTTGTGTTACATAAGGCGATAGAAGGTGAGGTGTATGGACTACCTTGAACTAGAATAAGTTCGAACTCTATTAGTCTCGGTGTGTTAATGCAATTAATGAAAGGTAGAAAAGCTAGATGGATTATGTGAGCCGGAGGATCTAATTAAATTTAGATCTACTTAAATTTGATGGAGATTAGACGGAGGAATTCAATTTAAATTTTATTATTGGTTAGGTCATTGTTCTTCTTGGTCCTTATGTTGATGCAATGTTGTGGTTTAGTTATGTTAGCATAGATGAAAAGTGTAGTATCAAAACGTTGTTGAAACACTTTTGATCTATTATTACAAATAAAAATTTCAAATAATGTTCTAGAAACATGAACTTTTCTTAACGGGTTACATAGGTCTTGAAGGGAAAAAAACAACTTTTTCAAAAAACTGTATTTTAAAAACCAAAAATCTATTTTATTTGAAATTTACACCTAGCATTTCAAAAAGTTGCAAAAAAATGTTCAGCTAAAAATATTGAAAATTGTCGGATTTCCTGCAGTTTTCCACGAACTAGAGAACACGAACGAGTCGATCGATTGAAAATCCCTTCGTTCAATCATGAGCCAAGGCTATAAACTATAAGAAAATTTTTGAATTTTTAATTTCAGATGAACCTGCACCGAAATATTCTGGCTACTGCAAAAAAAAAAGACGACGAGGAAAACTGCAGGCAAATCGACAATTTTCAATATTTTTAGGTGAATTGTTTTTGCAACTTCTTGAAATGCCAAACTTATTTATTTGTAAATTTCAAATAAAATAGATTCTTGATTTTTAAAATAACATTTTTTGAAAAAAATTTATATTTTTATAGGGTTGCCCGCGTATTTACTAAAGTTATATCAAACCTAATCCAAAAGCTTTTGACTCTGCAGCCTGGTTATAGAACTGCTTCTCAAAAAACTCGAATTTGTTCTCTCGAACTTCTTTTTGTAACGAAATAAATTGTTCTAACTGGTATCATTTTTCCAGAAAGCCAAGTGTTGATGATGCTCCCTACAAATTGTATTCCTTCTTTTCCCATTTAATCACCTTCCTATCGTTGCAAAAGAGACGCGTATAGCAGATACAAAAAGTCTGACTCGCTTAATGAACTTTTCAAATTGCAAAGGCAACGTGCTGCTTTAAAAAGGCATTCAATCCTAATGCTGGAGTTACAATCAATGCAACACAACATTGTTGCGCAGCAAAACGAGTTTGAACAAATAAAAACGAATGAGAGCAGTTACAATAATTTAACACAACTTTGTTGCGCAGCAAAATTTGCTCAAACCTCAAACTTGGCATGGCAACAACATTTTTGAAAATATCCAATTCCACCTGTTCCTATGAGCGTCCGCAAAATGGGAAATCCCATATGCAAATGAAAAACAGTTTTTTTGTCTCATTTTTGCTTTGCAATACATGCCCTTTCATCCAACCCTTGTCAGCCTGTGAACAGCATAAATTCATTAAAGTTAAGTTAACGGCAACAAACTTATTGTTGTTTACAAACACCGTTGCTTCCCTAATTGACCAGAAAAATTAAGTGTATGCCCGATATACAGACTTTGGCAAAGCTTTCAATTCTTCTGTGAAAGCTAGCTGAATTTGTTCTCTCCGGTGTCCTTTTTTTTGTAAACGGTCTTGTATTGTTACTGTTAGCTCTGGCTCTTCCAAGCCCTTTTTTCTCTCTCAGGAACTCTGCAAGGATCCATTCTTGGTTCTATATTGTTCCTTACGATGTAACGATGATAATCTCAAAATTTTCAAAGTGATTTTCGCTAGTGACTGTTGGGTGTTTTAGTTAACTGGTGCGCTGTGCGTTCCCTTAGTCTGAATGTTGCGAAGTGTCATCAAATCTGCTTCGTCTACAAAATATCTTCTTTGTTTCCCCCCTCTTTATATCCCCCCCTTTATATCCCCCCTCTTTATATCCCCCCCTCTTTATATCCCCCCTCTTTATATCCCCCCTCTTTATATCCCCCCTCTTTATATCCCCCCCTCTTTATATCCCCCCTCTTTATATCCCCCCTCTTTATATCCCCCCCCTCTTTATATAACCCCTCTTTATATCCCCCCCCCCTCTTTATATAACCCCTCTTTATATCCCCCCCCCCTCTTTATATAACCCCTCTTTATATCCCCCCCCCCCCTCTTTATATAACCCCTCTTTATATAACCCCTCTTTATATAACCCCTCTTTATATAACCCCTCTTTATATAACCCCTCTTTATATAACCCCTCTTTATATAACCCCTCTTTATATAACCCTCTTTATATCTCCTCTCTTTACATCCCCCTCTTTATATCCCCTATCTTTATATCCCCTCTATATCCCCCCCCCCCCCCCCCCCCCCCCCCCCCCCCCTTCTCTATATGTTTTTCTCCTTTCTCCAGAGTATGCTGCCAAATTTTGTTTCCCTATTATATGCACTTGATCAATGCGGTTGAATATAATTGTGATTTCAGTATGCGCCTCTACATCATACAAATCCCTTAACGCATAGTGTTCCTCGAGGAGTTCCTACTTTTTAAACTTTTTAACAGCTGCATTCTAGTTAGCCGTACCATTCACTGTTGCGTTAGGGAATCGGGCTGTCCTAATAAAACCTTATTCTACTTTAATGTTCCGGACAGACAACCATTTCTTTTTTCTACTTTTTTGTTTGCCTCAGCACAATAGCTTTAACTTTGGTCCTCTTCTCCGAAAGTAATCTGTGTTCAAAAGAGCTTTGAAAAATGACGTTCTTTCATATAGTTTGAAAATGTCCTAATTTGTTCCATTGCTTTGGATTCTTCTTTGTATTATTATTTTACTATTTGAAATTATCAATTTTCTTAGTTTTTGTTTTCTTCTTATTTTTTATCTAGTCTATAATTGGATTTATTTCTGTCCATTTGGACAATAAATAAATAAATTAATAAACTTAAGGGTTTCGGAATTTTTAATCGCTCTAAACGTCAGTATATATTTTTCTTTCTTTCCCTAAAGTTTCTCAAGTTTCTGTACTTGTTCACTGAGAGAAATTCATGCTGGAAACAAAGAAAAACATGCTTGAAATAAACTAATTCTTTCTTGATATTGACGTATACACCAAATGCTTTAGATCAAGAATGCGAATCTTCAAATAATGAATAATGTTCAAACCAAGCAAATTCACACTGTGTGTTAGATATTCCACTCTCAACTACATAGCTAAATAGCTCTGTATGCCCTTCATTCAAGAGTGAACATGCTACAATATAGATCACATAGTTTTGAAAAATTCTGACGTTTAGATGTGTCATTCTTAACTACAGAAATGTATCCATTGTTAAGCAACATTTTGCTTCCAATTAGAGTAGAAAAATTAAGAATCCTAGTTCAAATTTATAACTACGTAGTTCAAGCAGAATAAAACATAATTTTGCAATCAAAGATTTTTCTCAGTGTTCCTTTAATTTTTTATTTTGTTTTTTTCAATGATCTTCCTTCTGCTATCAACTCCCTTGTCTTCTTTATCGATATGAAATCATACAGAACTTAGACACACAAAAGTACTGACTGCACCCAATATTCAAAACTAGTGTGGCTAATGCATACCTAATACAAAACTACTAACAATATCTCGGCACCAAAAAAATTGTTTTTTTATTTGTTGATCTGTGTTTTCAATTCGCATAACTGTTTTGTTTGTTTGTTGTTTTCAAAAGTGTATGTTCCATAGAAAAAGTCAATAAAATGCCAGGTGAGGTATCTTACTTTTGACTTGACCTACTTCTTGGATACGTCAACATCTTCAAGATATTTCATCTTGATCGGATGACGCACTGATAAGATATGCTCTCTAAATCTTTTGGATCATATATTTATAAGGAACTATACATTTTCGGTCAAATTGGTGTTAGTACTGATTTTCGAAGAAAATATTTTCTTAGCAACATTCTCATAGAAATCACAATATTTGAAAACACCATACAATGTACATAAACTCTTGTCAAGATTATTAGAAATTGATTAAAATTCGCTCCACTATTTTAATTTCATCTTTTTGTAAATGACAAAACAAATTCCTTTATAGAATGAATCACAGTCGTTGAAACCATATAAATATTGCCAACCACATTTTTGACGGATAAAAAATTGGTCCAAAACCAAATCGACTGCTAATCTGTTACAAAAATTTACCTACGGCTTGCGACCCTGATGACTTTCGAGAGCCTAAAATGGCTTGCCTACGTGATCGTGATCTCGGTTAAAATGTTGTTTTGACGCCACTTGAGCGACACTCCAATGTATTGATAACGCAAGATTGTTTATTATGAAAATGACACTCTAGATCAATGTTAGATTAATACTGTAGTTGTTTCAATATGTAGATTTATTTTTCGTGAGTTTTTTGAAAGCTTGGGTTGCAATTAAATTGATTTAAGTCTACCAGAATACATCTGCTATTGTTCAAGATCCTACCATCTACCATCAAATTCAATCTATAATCCATAACTCATCAAATCATACACTCTCCCCATAGTAAACATTGTCAACTGCTACCGTATCAAATCGATTAACATCGATAAAATTTGCACTTATAATTCCTGTTTGAATCACACCTCTCCCCCCTGTCCCACCTTTGAACAAAACATGCATATGTATTTCCAAAAACAATAAATTGCCCAAGAATTTCGCTTGTTAATTCATACAATTATGCAGACGATGCATGCATTATTGCTATATTGATCGCGTGATTTGCAGTATGTTTGTAATGTCTGCTCGTTTACTTACCGGCGCGCACGGCCGCTTGCCTGTTTTTCTACTTCACCTGAATTGTTTACAAAAAACAAAGTAAAATAAGACATTATGAAAGGTAGTACCTATATTTACTTACGTGGACACGAATAGTCGTAAAGTTGCGCATTAATTTCAATTGCAATCTTATCAGTAGCATGTGATTGTGTTTATGATTAGATGTTGAGTTAAAAATTAAGGATTGTATCAATAAGCGTCAGTATTGATTTCGATATGATGGAAGATTAAAAATTGGAACAATGGAAAAAAATGAAATAACTTTTTTTTTATTTCATCGGGGTTGTGATGGATAATAATTTATGAATTTACAGTCCCTTGTTATTCTTGTTCCGATAATATTCCAAGTGGGTGAAGGTAAAATCATCTCAGCAGCCATGACACTAATGTGAAGTGATAAACAGTGGGAAAGGAACCCGTCAAAGCGCACCCAACAAACAGTTTACATGCTTTCCCCTGTTGAGCTACCCAATATTCTTTGGATGAAGCGATTTGTGTAGACCGAATTTACTACATTCCCTCTTCACCCTCGATTTGGGTTGCCATGTCCAGACTCACATTATGAAGCCTTAACACGATATTTGTCGCGTTCAACGATCGTTCAGATCGATAGATTTAAACTTTTCAGTCCTAAGTTGAAAGAAAGTCGCGTGTCTGATTTCGATTCGTTATCTTGGCAATGGAAGCTCCAACTCCCTTCGTGGGCTCGGAATCTGTAGACAGTTCGTTTATGTTTTCATCATATATGAGATAGTCATAGATAATTTATTTGCCCACTTCTTAACACTGTGGTGATCAAATAAATTAGGCATGATTGTCTACATCAATGTTATCCCTTTCCAAACAGTCTCAAATATACTATTATATATATTACACACTTATGCCAGGTATTTCTTCAAAAATCCGAAATACAACTGGACCTCAATCTTTGAGGTAAATTGTAGCACTATCAGCAATGGACTTTTCATTTCATCTGTGCTTGAAAAAAACGGCCTTTTAAAATTATCTCCATTTTTGAAGAAAAAAAGGCTATACGGGGCTATGACTGGTCGATATTAAGGCTGGGGTCCTACCAAAGCAAGTTTAATCATACAATATGTGAAATTTAAATAAAAAAATCTGGTTAGTTTTTAAACATACTTGAAAAAGCTACTCATTCGTAGACGCTGGTAGGTTGTCATTCCGTTTCTATTATATTCACGCAAAAATTAATTATTACCAGCTTACCACGTATGAAGTAGAATTGCGCTCGTTTTGCCGCCACTCAAGCACTAGACTTTGTTTTCAGACACATGATTGAAATATCATTTTCATAAGATGCACGTTTATAAGTTTCTAGCTACCTTGAGTAAAAAATTGCAGATTTCCTAATACTATCTCACAATGTGAGGATATTTATTTTTATTATTTCTTATTCTCATTTTTTTCTTTCAATCCTATTTTTCTTATTTTTATCTGTCATAATCTTATGATTTATGTTATTCTTATTATTTATATTGTTCTTATTATTTATATCACTTTTATTCCAATTTTTTAAATAATTATTTCTTATTTTATTATTATTCATATTTTTTCATTCCAATTTTTAGTTCCTTATTCTCAGTCCTAGTTTTTTTTTTATTTATAGAGCTCCTTATTTTCAGTCCTATTTTTATTGTAGTTTATTAATTTTTAGTTCTTTTTTCAAGTTTTCATATTTTTCATGTATTTAGTCCTATTTCCAGTTCTGTTTCTTTTTCATTACTAATTTTACTTCTATTTTAACTCCTTTTTCATATTTTCATTTTTCTCATTCTTATTTTCCTATTATATTATATTTTCCTATTCTTTTTCCCAATTTTGAATTCCTATATTTTAGTCTTAATTATTCATATCAAATTTAATCATTTCAATTTTATTCATTTTTAGTTTATTATTCCTTCTCTTGATATTTTTTATTTGAACTACTCAATTCGTTTTATTCTAAATATTGGATTTTATATTCTTATTCTCTTATTTCTTTGTTCAATCCCCCTTTTCATTCCTATTTTTCTTATCCCATTTTTCCTAGCTCCTTTTTCTCTTTTCTTACCTTTTCCCATTAAATTGTTTTTAATTTTGTGAATTTTAAAGCTATTTGTTCCTGTTTATTAGCTCCATTTCTAGCTCCAATCTAGTTTATTCTTAGTTTTCATTTTTTGATATTCATGTTTTCAAAGCTACTATTATTCTCTTTTATTTTTTTTTAGTCCTATAGATAGTTCTTTTTTTACTCCTTTATTATTTTATTCTATTTTATTCATATTTAATCAATATTTATTCTTATATTTTAGTACTATATTTTAGTCCTATATTTTACCATATATTTAAATCTATATTTAATCCTTTTTCTTTCCACCTTTTACTATTATTTACATCACTACTAAAATTATCTAAGACCAATTTTGATTCCTATTTGTAGTCCTGTTTTTATTGCCATATTTAAATTTTTAGTCCCATGGTTGTCACTATTTTTAATCCAATTTCAAATGTTTTTTCTTATACGAACAAGAAAAAGGAGAATACGAAAAATGGGATAGTAAAATTTTTCGTATTACTTCTTCTTATTCCTGTTTTTCTTATTCCTCGTTTTCTTATGTTTCTTTATCTAATTGCTGTTTATATAATTCCTGTTTATCTAATTCCTCTTTATCTAGTTCTTCTTTAACTAATTCGTCTTTATCTAATTCCACTGTATCTGTTTCTCTTTCCTTTTAACTTTTTTTTTCTTGTTTATTCTTTGCTCTAAGAAGTTTCTTCTTCGTTTTACTATTCTTTTTCTTCCTTCTCTTCTTGTCCGGTTTCCTCCCTCTCTTTTTCTTATTACTCATATTCTCGTACCTCATCTTTTTTCTTGTTTCTCATATTCTCATTCCTCATCTTTTTTGATTCCTCATTTGCTTATCCCACTTTTGCTTATCAACCTTTTTTCATATTCAACTTTTTCCTGTTCCACTTTTTCGTATTTCTTTTTCTCAGTTCGAATTCTCCAATTTTTATTTTAAATTTTTTATTTTTCAACCCTATTTTTTCATATTCAATTTCTTATTTTCTTTATTCTTATCTGTTTCTATTTATATTTGATGTATTCTTATTTTTGATTCCAAATTCAAGTACCTATTTTTTATTGTTTATTTCTTATTCTTTTTTATAACTAGTTTTTCTATTCCTATGCATGATTTCTATATCTTTTTCTATTCCTTACTCCAATTTGGCGTTTGTTTAGTTACGATTATTTACGATTCATTTACGATTCTTTCTTGCTTATTCCTATATATGTGAATTTTGTGACAATGATTCCATAGTTACTTAAAAATCGACCATTATCTTAGAAGCAAGCCTGATAGTCCTGTTATTCCCGTGTTATGAAGCCCGCTATCCACTAAACCTTATAGCCCAGTGAAATCCGACATAAAAAAGGCGAAACTTCGGAAAAATTACGGGAAAGCTGAATTTTGGTGTGAACCTTGGTACTGGCGTGTTGAACAAAATGTCAAAAGTCCCCATCGATCCGAGTGCTGCGTCGCTTTTTATACGGAGTCAAAGGTCAACAAAAGTGACCTTTCCTAAATATCTCAGTAACGGTTATGTCTTTAGAAAAACAATGTATGACGAATTTGTAGCTTAAAATTTCCAACAAAAAAGATTGTATAGCTTTTTCCTGTAACCATAACCGTTTTTGAGATATATTGATCTAAACATTTGTTACTAACAGCACCCTCATTCTCATCGCCATGTTAATATTATCCGATTTTGATTACGACTTGGTATGTTTGTGAGTTTGTTTTTCTATGTTTAAGAGGCGCATAAAAGAAACATGTACACAAACTTATCTACCAGACTCCAGGGTAGGTGGAAAAGTGTACTCCGAAAAGTTACCACCACCCCCCGCCCCCCTTTGCCATAAAACTTGTAGGGGCATTTGCTCGCTACTCCCATCTCCGAAAAAAAACTGTATTGCGGCATCATTTATGGGATATTCCACGAAAGAGCAGGACAAAACAACAAAATTTTAGGTGAAAATAGGTTTTGTAACATATCATAGGCCTAGGAGCATGAAAAAGTAAGATAATATCATGGCCTAGTTCTGTAAACGCTCATTCTTGACATTATAGGAGCTCAATCCGATGCAGATTATCCCCCAATAATCAGTTTTTTTACCAATCCTGTGATGACTGCATAGTACCAAAAGGACATGAGACGTCTCGAAACCAATTTGCACCTGAAATTACGTGACCTTGGCCTGATCGTGCATGGGATAAGACGGTATGGAAAAAAAAACTAAAAAACCGGGTATTTCGGGGTGGTTCGTTTGGGTGGGTGTGAGTAGGGTGGTGGTGTAGGGCTGGTCCTGCGATATCAAGAATAGGCAATTAACAGAATAAAAAGTGATTTTATCTTGTTTAACAGTGGGCAAAGAGCAGGCAACGAGCTCATTTCTGAGGATTTGGGGTGGATCCTCAGGGATACCATTTTATGGCAAAGGGGGAAACTTTTCGGAGCACACTTTCCCACCTACCCTGGAGTCTGGTAGATCAGTTTATTTATGTCTTTTTTCTATGCGCCTCTTAAACATAGAAAAACAAACTCACAAACATGCCAAGTCGTAATCAAAATCGGATAATATTAACATGCCGTGATAAAGAAGATGCACTTAGTAACAAATGTTTAGATCAATATATCTCAAAAACGGTTATGGTTACAGGAAAAAGCTATACAATCTTTTTTGTTGGAAATTTTCTAAGCTACAAATTCGTCATACATTGTTTTTCTAAAGACGTAACCGTTACTGAGATATTTAGGAACGGTCACTTTTGGTGACCTTTGACCCCGTATAAAAAGCGACGCAGCACTCGGATCGATGGGGACTTTTGACATTTTATTCAACATGCCAGTACCAAGGTTCTTACCAAAATTCAGCTTTCCCCTAATTTTTCCGAAGCACCATGTTAGATTTCCCCGGACTATTAGGCGACCCTGAACGAGCCATGGGCCTCTAATGCTGGGTCCAGAATTTCGGTGAATCATCACTAGATGCCAGGCTCGGCTGTTCTATGGGTGTATCGTACGCGCGATTTGTCTTGTGAATACTCGAAATTTTGTCTATTTTAAGATGTCAATTAGAGTACTTCCCCCAACACGTGTTGCTTCAGTGTCCTCCGTCCTTTAATAGGTACTTAAAAACGAGTCCAATCCAGTACGTACATTCTAGAATGATGCGTTCATCCAAAACATATTTTTGGCTAATTCACCCATGGTAAGCTAAGGCAAAATTCGTTCTGGCAGCATATAGCTTCTTTCAGGACAACAATCGTTGCAATAACTCCTCATGTTGGATAGACATCCGAAGACCAAACAGGATTGAGTAAGAAAAAAAAGAAAGCTTTGCAGATAATTATTTCCGACTCTTCTGTTTGAGGCCACAAACATAGAAGTTGGGCCTAGAGTCGAAATTAAGCTACATTTTGAAGTAGGCTTTCTTTTTAAGAAAACAAACTTCAGTTCAAAAATCGAAAAGTTAATCCGACCCTCAGCTTTACAGGCCCTAAGCAGCATTGTAAGTGCTTAGTTAAATTCTTCGGAGTTTTGAAAAGTCAATTGTATTCCTTTACCAGATGCTCCTGTTTTGTGTTCCAGGAAATTGTTTGGAAGAGTAGCCAGAGATGCATGCTAATTAGCAAAGAATAGACCGTTATTCCCGCTGCTAGATATGGTGTGCGCCATGACATGACTGCATCTACACATTCCAAAACTCACTCATAGTTACTCAGGTAACTATAAACTGATGTGGCCAGTGATATGAAAACGGTGATAATATGTAGATCATTATTGGTCATATACTTATAAAAGACCAGTCGGTTCAAATAAGGGGTGGTTTTACTAGCGGTATAACTTATCTTTGGTATAACTAGACAAAATGAAAAACCTTTATTGGATGAAAAGCATTATGAAGAACGGGATACATAACATTATGTTCTGGAAATGATTTTAGGCATATTACCTCCTTGACTGTTTTTGACGAAACTAATTCTGTCAGTCCGATTTCGGTCCAATTTTTCCATCATTTGGGTCTCTATCTCACCAAAAATGCTCTGAATATTGACTTTCACAACCTAAATAGCTTACGGAATATAAGCATCAGAAAAACCTGCACGTATATGTCAAAGAACTGTCAAAATGACATCACAATTTTTTTCTATTTAAGGGGGGAAATACATGTAAAATGGAAAAGAAATTGCTAATTTCAGATTGACTTAAAATATATATGTTGTTTATTCAGAAAATTTTTAATATTAAATCCTCAAAGTACATATCTTATAGTAAATGAAAATATTTTTTTAATAACTTTTTAACACAAAATGGAGGCGATGCGAGCAAATGAAAAAAACACATCAAAAACAGCCTCGTACAACTTAACGCCTTTTCCGAGAAACTTGCAACGTTCAGAGAAAAAAAAATATGCTAATGAGATCTATAATTCATAGGTGAACCAATAAAATTTAGAAAAAAAAATCAAATTTTTACATTAATATTAGATTAAAAAAAAAAATCGATTTTTTTTCAAAAAAATCACGTTTTAAACATTGGTAAACTAATTATTTTTCCGAAATTACAAGAAAATGTAGGTTCAACGATGAGATAATACTCTTTTGTACATGTGATATAAATTTGAGCCGAATAGGTTCAATATTTTTTGAGATGTCAAACTTAAATACAAATTATTTAAAAAATTTAAATATAGTTCTTGCGCGGTTTGTACTCCAACTTCGTTCATCCGAACATAAAAGAGGCAACATACACTTAAAGCACTTTCAATTTCTCCATTTTTCAAAATCTAATTGCTTTGAGTGACAGACAGTCAGTGACAGTATTCATCATTTACGCAAGGGCTGCGTGTAAGCAACTTTTAAATTACTAATTTAGGTATAAATGGTCATTAGTAAATTAGTAATTTAAGTGCTTGTGTTTTTAGGGTAAAAAGGCCCTATAAGGGCTGCTCAAGTTGACGTATGTTGACTTCCTCGGCTCTTTAGAAAATTTCCTTCTTCAGTGCCTAGAATTCGCTTTATCAGGCATTCCCTTTGGTGCGATTGTGTTTGATTTTACCCTATCATACATCTTGATCATTATAAATGAGACAAGGAAATAATATGTAAATAGTCTGACAGTTAGAATTTTTGCAGGCCATACAAGCACAATGCCGTGTATATATCGTCAATATCTATCAACTGGAAATCTAAGAAATAATATCTGAGACTTGAAATAGAGCAAATAATGTCAGGAATCAGTCACTAGGGACGTTTATCATTGAATCTATTTATAAGTTGCTTATCAATTTACTTCAAGCACCGAGTAAGTATATTATCTGGAACAATTCAGATAAAGCTTAGCCAATATGATTTGCTATGGTGTAATCTCTAATAAAGCCCAGTAGATTATAAATTTTAATAGTGGACTTATTTCTAATAAATCTTTGCTAAGATACTCTTCTGCATACTCAGTGTATAAAAAAAACAGATCTTGTTACACAAAAAACTGTTTATATTAGTATTTTCAACACAAACATGAAAAGAAAAATACAACAACTCAGAAACATACTATTTTCTCATAAAGGCTTAGCTATAGAAAAAACTTTTTCATAACAGTAGGAAATCCAATTATCAAGAATTTTCACATAATCACTTTTAAATCGAACCACCCCTGACTTACCGTTGGAGTGTCATGATTTATGATTCATTTTTTTTTAAAGCATGACTAATCGAGAATAAAATGTGTCTATCTAGTGTGTAAATATGTTGTACAAGTTTTCTTGATGAGAAATCTTTGTTTTCTATGGCAAATGAGACTGTATAATGATGTTTTGTTATCAGTTCTTTATTTAGCACAACAATAGGCTGAGGAAGAACATAGCAACTGTTGATAAAAAATGAGGTATTGTGATGTATAGTGTAGTGGAAATTTCGTAAGATTTTAAGACATATTGTGAAAAATGTAGGGACTGTGAATATCAATAGTTGAATGTATAAAATATAAAGGAAATGAAAGTCTGGTAAGTATTCGATTAAAATTTGGTGATTGTATCGTAATTATTACGTGGGTGGTTTTTCATTGTTAAAAAAGTTAGTTTTGATAAAAACAAGTTTAAAGTTTCAGTTCACATATTATTTTATTCTCATAACCTCAAAACTCTGGTATGCTGGCTAGGTATGTAACACTGACAATAAAGTTGAAACAGTAACATGAAGATTTGATATTGAAAAGGGTTGTTGTTAGAAATAAAAAATATTAAACTTACTGTTTTTTTAAAATCAATGTAAGAAGTACCTTCCTGTCTAATACTTTCGTGTTCTTTTTCAGTTCCTGCCTTTCTTTCCCGCTAGCTTTGATAGCTTGTCGCGTCTTGGTCACTCCTGGTCATTCGTTTTTGGTCAGCTTGGGTTTGGCAAACGAGCAGCCACCTCATACACTGGACTAAAATTTGTTCGGGCACCTTGTGCCAAACTACAGAATGGAGGCTTTTAAGTATTGAGTACCTTTTCTCTGGCACCTGAAAAATGAAGGATACAGACAAAGTAACTTTAACAGAGTCGGAGTAAAATAAAAAATATAACATAAAATAAAATTATTTACCTTTACATCAAGCCTTCATCTGAGAGTGGAATTCAACCTGATGGTATATTCTCTGTATGACTTGGGCTTCTTCTTTTCTGCGCTCTCGCTTTCTGCAAAAGGCACAAAGAAATTGCTCCCTTTGGACAAAGTAAATTATTTCGCTTCCATTCAAAAGCAAGGCGATAGTACCCACAAAATTTACTCCTGACTCGCTCGGTAAGTTGGCCTTCACCAACTCCACCAATAGTTACTCCTTGTACTCTTGCATTTATTTGGTATACAGTTATATACAGTCATATCCCTCTTTTTTGATTATGCAATATGGCCCATAAGATATAATTTTCAAAGCCACGACTTCTGCTCCACAGCCCTGATAATTTCTACCAGCATTTTGCAAATTCATGTATTTTTCTGGATAATTGTCATGCCTCTACTCAGACAGCTCCATTGAATGTCTCGATATTTTTATACAAAGCTTTCAGATGTTCATCAGTTGTAGGCTTGCTCATGCTGTTCATAGAAAGCATTGTGTTGAAAGATTAAACGCCTGCATGACTCTGGCCAATTGCAAAAAAATGCTCTAATCATTACTCTGTTTATGGCCAAATAAGAGCTTGTAGTGGAAGAATCACTATGACGATTAGTGCTCCAAATTTCACAACCCACTTCAGTGCGTTTCTTACATGTCACACTCATTCTTTCGGCGATTCACATTCTTTCGAATGTTCCTTTGCATCCACCAAGGAAAAATGCTTTCTGCTGGCTCTTGTTTGACAGTTAGTGATAGCAGCTCCTCAAAATGTTAAGCTGTAGCCACTCAGTGTCTTACGACTGCTTGCTGATTAGATTGGTCGTTCTTATGTTTGGACTGAATGCTCTGCGCCTCCATCTTGACTGCCTTCCCTGCTCCTTATGTAATCTGCAACTTCTACACGGGAAAGCTTTGAGGAACTCGCAGTCTGCACTACTTGTCGCCTCGGAGAAACTTTTTTTTAGTAGCTCTAACAGCTGTAGTTTTCGTAGATCCTTCAGATTTTCCCACCTGGAATGTTTATTATCCATTCTCCTGTCTACTGAAATGGGCAAGTAATACAAGCGTTGGACAGATACCTAAAATTAGAGCTTTAGACAATCATGTTCAACCAACCTCCTCTACCGCAGTCAATATTATAAATTGACAACGGTAATATTACAGCTAAATTTGTCAGGCACTAAGTCAGTACAATCAACTGTTAGCAAACAACACACTCACGGCGGCGTGGAAATAATCAACAAGTGTCTCCCAAAGAAAAAAAAATCCATAATTTAACTAGTTTGGATTCTTCAACGTATATATACGTATATATTACAGTTTCAACAATAAAATTTTTTGCGGTAACGCTGCAACGACAAAGCATCATTTCGAATTCCCCTATCCGGTTCAGAGGACCATATTTGAATTCTATCTGAATGATTGACGATAGCGAGAGTCGAAGAAGATGTGCAAAAAAGATCGATAACTTGCTACGAAGAGTTAAATTCACAAAACTACGTAAGATGCGATTAAATATGCGATACACGTTTCAACGACAAAAAGTATGTTTCAACTTTAATTCGAAGCATACATAGGCAGGACGAAAATCTCCTACGAAAACGCTGTAACGACATAGAATCAACAGATTACCATAGAAAACAATATTTCGCTCCAATAGATTACTGATAAAGGTTGATATAATTGCTTCCACAAAAGATTCCAAATTCATAGAAGAAATTATATTTTTTGTCTTTTATTTTAACAAGTTTTGTTTTTTTTAATTTAAACCACTTTTTTACCTTTTGAAGCTAGATTTATTTTGATTACTTGATAAATATCTATATTTCGAGGGTAATCTGTCCTCTTCTCAAGTGTCTATTGGACTGACCAATTGAAAAAAAATTGGTACACAATAAAAACCAGTTTTCGTTCTTCAACATGGCAAAACTCTCAATTCTCAACTAAAATGTTTAGCTATTTTCAACTACAAACTTCTACATTTTTTTCA
The DNA here is from genome assembly GCA_963978885.1 of Nemotelus pantherinus. Taxonomy (NCBI): domain Eukaryota; kingdom Metazoa; phylum Arthropoda; class Insecta; order Diptera; family Stratiomyidae; genus Nemotelus; species Nemotelus pantherinus. The sequence continues at coordinate 168,685,774 of OZ022263.1, forward strand.
TATTTTTCATTTGACAGATTTCCTTTTTTTACATTTGCTATGATCAGACAGTTCAATACAAATTTTACAGTAGAATTATATCAACTACAATCTTATTATTTTTAGTTGAAACAAAGAAAAGTTAAACAAATTCAATAAATTCTGAACAATCAATCAAGTCTTAATATAAACATGGTGAAGTCAAATATGACACAACACAACTTTCAAAAGATCATCGACTTAACAATAACATAGGACAAGAAAAGGATTTAATTTTAGCGTTTTTGTTCTTACTGAAGGGTAGAAACTTTCAAAAGCTCCATGACGTCTGATTCTGATTCTGTCTGATTTTATTATGTCTTACTATCCTCATTCTTCTATTGTTGTCTGTGGTGACTTCAATTTGCCTTCTATTCAATGGGACCTCGCGTCTTTAATCATCTCCTTTACGAATGCACTTTCAATTTCCCTCTCATCATTTCTTTAATTACATTCCTAATAATAATAATCGTTTGTTGGACCTTATTTTTTCTAATTTTCCTTCTTCTAATCTATCTATTTCCGCATCATCCTTTCCTTACGTTGATCCTGACCCTCATGATCCCCCCCTTTCCATTGATTTTTGTTTATCGAATAGTCCACGCACCAAAAGCATAGTTGAGCCGTCTTTCAACTTTTTTAGGGCAGATTATGAACTTATTGCTGCTGAACTCCTCCCTATCAATTGGTTTTCTTTTTTTCGTGGGGTTGATATAAATGAAGCTGTTTCTTCTTTTTACTCTCTCCTTAATTCCATTGTTTCTAGATTTACTCCTGTGTCTCGTTCTCGTCGTGGTGCTTGTCCTCCTTGCTTTTCTGTCGCAGTATCCAAAGCTTTGCGCGAGAAAGATAAGGCCCGTAATGAATTTCTTCGCAGTTCATCTGTCGAGGCGTTTCAGCATTATCGGTCTCTGCGAGCAGTGGCTAAAAGGACTGTTGAAGAAGCGAAACGTGGCTATTTCGCTCATATTGAAGCGAGTCTTTCCTCAGATAACTCGAAATCTTTCTGGTCGTATGTCCGTTCCCTAAAAACTAGCAACCGGTTTCCTGACACTTTTTTTCTTGAGGAAACTTCGGCTTCTATCCCTCAAGAAACTTGTGATTTATTTGCTAAGTTCTTTGCTTCTTCATTTTCCTCTCCTAATTTTGCTTCAGGGAGTTCTGCTGCGGCTGTGTTTTCTCAAGATAATTTTGTGATGACCAATTCTCTGGAGGTTGAAATTCTAATCTCCTCGTTGGATCACTCAACAAGCAGCGGCCCAGATGGCATTCCTAATGTGTTTGTTAAGTCTCTTGCATCTTCCTTGTGTGTACCTTTGTCTATATTATTTAATTTGAGTTTTTCTGTTAATGTTTTTCCTTCTACCTGGAAAGCTGCCAATGTTTTTCCGATTTTAAAATCGGAAGACATTGGCAATGTGGCCAACTACCGTCCTTTATCCCTCCTGTCCTGCTTTCCGAAGTTGCTTGAGCGGATTGTTCATGACAGAATTCGTGGTGCTTTTAGTCACTTATTTTCTGTAGAGCAACATGGTTTCATCAAGGGACGTTCAACGACTACAAATTTAGTGGAATTCACTAACTTCGTCGCGTGTACTTTGGACAATGGTCTTCAAGCTGATGTGATTTACATGGACTTCGCGAAAGCATTTGACAGGGTAAATCACACAATGCTGTTAGATAAGATCTGTCTTTTTGGTGTTTCCAGTTCCCTTATATCTTGGCTTTCTTCCTACATCCATGATCGCGTCTGCCGTGTTGTGTTTAATGGTTGTTCTTCCTCCTCTTTCTTTCTTACTTCTGGTGTTCCCCAAGGTTCCATCTTTGGTCCCCTCCTTTTCACATTGTTTATCAATGTCCTTCCATGTAACTTTCAGTCTGACTCTCTGTTGTATGCTGATGACCTTAAAATGTTCCGTGCTGTCGCTTCATAAAATCATTGTTGTAAGTTACAATCGGATCTTTTAGTTTTAAGTGATTGGTGCTCTGCGAACTTCCTTCCAAGTGTTTCGTGATGTCTCTTTCCAATAAGCCGAATCCCATTTCCTTTGAATATTTTTTGTGTGATAGTCTTTTGAAGCATGTAGATCAACATAAAGACCTCGGCATCATCTTTGATACGAAGTTAAAATTTGATCTGCATGTTTCTTTTGTGGTTGCTAAGTCTTCAAAAGTAGCTGGTTTTGTTCTGCGCTGCTCTCGCTTAGCAACCAATATCAACAAATGTGTCCGTCTTTTTATTTCTCTTGTTCGCAGCATTGTTGAATATTGCTCCCAAGTGTGGTCTCCTCGTTTCGTGTACCTGTCTAATGCTGTTGAATCCGTTCAGCGTAAGTTTACTCGCTGCCTTTTGTTCAAGTTTAATGTTGCTTATCGTCCTTATGATGACCGTCTGCTTTTCTTAAATTTCCATTTGCTGAGTACTGGGAGAGTATTCCTTGATGAATGTCTTCTTTACAAGCTTTATCATGGCTTACTCTTTTCCAACATTCGTGTGTGTCATTTCTTACGTGTGTCTGATCGCCCGGTTAGAACTCAATCGCTTTTCCTTACTCCTTTTGCGCGTACTCTTGTGTATTTTGACTCATCTATACCTGGGATACTTAGAAGCCATGATGATAATCAGTTTAGTTCTTTGTCCTTTGTCTTTTCATTCTTTTAAAAAATTTTTTTTATTGATATGTTAACTTAATCTCTTAGTTATTTTTATTGTGCATTTTTCTCTTTACTTTTTCTTCAATTTTTTTTTTATTATTTTTATTCCTTTTTTGCTTTATATTAGTGATTATTTGATTAATTTTTGTATCTCATTTTATAATTGGATTTTCTGTTAAATGAGATTTGAATAATAAATAAATAAATAAATAAATAAATTTCTTCGGCACTTTTTTCCGAAAGTGACGAAACTCGTTCTTTTGATGTGCTTCACTACTGTATAATCAAACGAGGATTGAAAACTGTGATGATTGAGCTCTCTTTACATGAACATAAATGTTTTGCAAACACATTCCATAGCGGCCCAGCGCAGATCAAATCTCAAATTCCTCTTCAACAACCAAATTCTTCTTTAGCTGTCAAATGTGACAGTAAAAAACTTTAATTCTTCAGTTCTCAAATATTCCCTTTTACTTTTGTTATAATGGAATAAATATAATTAGATTTAATAATTCATTTTTTGAATTATAATTAAAACTGGTTTCCCTGAGTCAATATAATTTATGTATGTATTTTTGACAAATCTTAAAATTCTGCTAGCGCAAAAAATGTACAACTGTCATATTTCAATTCTTAACTAAATCAACTCTAGATTTTTCTTTAATTCAGACATTGCGTTCTTGCAGCGTTTGCTTCAGAAACAACAATTTTACAATGTATGATTAGTACAATAAATTTTAAAAGTAATTAAATCATAAAAAAGGTAAATTAGAATATAGATATTGTCATCTGACAGTGATTATTATCTTGAAAAAATATATTTTTCGCCACTGTACGGGGCTCTATTGCATTACGCTTCGTCATATTTTTCGGTGTGACTACGCTTTAATTTAACATTAAGATTGCAGTATATTATTTATAGTGACAGCTTTTAGTCTCAGATTATTCGCAGCTGTAAATTGTATTTTACATGGCTTTGAACCAAATATCCACAGTTTACTAAAAAAAAAATTAAAAAAAGATTAAAGTAAGGAGAGGCGACAAAACATCAAATAAAACGACACCCATGATTCTAGGTCAAATCAACACGTGTGTATTTCTCCACACTTGTCGTTCTGCAAAATATTTTCAATTTTTTTAAATACCATCCACATGATATCAGAATTTCAATGCTTCCTCAAAATATATAATATTTCAAGAAGGTGCACAACTAACCTATCACGCAGCTTTACTTAAATACACGTATATCAAACAAACAACAGGAAATACAAAAGATATAAATCCATCTTACCCAGTTCTTCATACACACCCTCGTACAATGAGTACTGAGTACAATAGAACTTTCTGGCCTGAGTACTTAGAGGTGCCAGGCGCCTCTGACACCCTCCTACAGTTCATTTAAAAAATTGTTTATGTTCGCGAATTGTGATAACAATAACCTCTTTGTTTCGAAATTTAATTACTTACTAATATGATATGATATTCAATCTGACCGGGGATACATTTACACAAGATACCGCATCAAGCGAGTAAAATAGCACTCCTGTCTTAGCATATGCAGGACATGAGTAATTTATTGTTGTTGTTGTCGTTATTAGCGAGAGAGAGATAATTATGATAAATTTATTGGATTGTTTGTTGTCTTTCTTTAAAAATTTGTTTGATATGTTTTAAATACAAATGAAACGGAGTATAGTTAAAAATGCGAATGGCGGCAAATAGAATTACAATTGTGAATTTCGATCATTTGTTGAATTGTTTGTGTTTACTAAATTTTCGTTGAGATTTGTTTACTGAATCTCATTTTACTCATTTTAGCGTGAATGAAATGAGATCTGAGATAATATGATTATGGAATTGTGGAGAATAATTGTTTGACCATATCGTGTATTCTGGAAAGTGTGTCACTGAAAAATGATGCTTCTATAAATTTCGTTGGTTCAATTAAGCAAGTGCCAATTGAGCTAAACCAGGATGGTGGGTGGTCTTCATGTGCTCAATATATTTCTGTCTTCTTTTAAATAATAGTTACTCACTAATAGTTTGACTACCCTGTACAGGAGTTGGATATTTTTAGCTAAATCGAATGTATGCTTTGAAAAAACCGTACACTTATTCTTGATTTTAATTCTAAGCTCCAATTATCTTCAATAACTTTATAAATGTAAACAGTTTACCATGAGGCAATGTTCACGCACCATAGATGTTGCATATTCACCTAGCTGTCAGTAGATCCTTTTCGGCAGCTTCCTAAGTGGCTTCCGTACAGACTTCTAATACAGAGCTGAATCCCATGGTCACTTTCTAGCTATTTTGGTGTAGACCCTGCAAGTGAATATGCTTATCATTGCTGAAATACATCCGCTCGCAGAATGGCAATATTGGTCCACGCAATCCAGAATCAAAAATGTACAGATCTTCCACTAGTGATAACCTTAAAACCATGCTGTCAGTTAGACAGCTCTTTGACATTTATGTTCAGCTGTGCTTGACATATCATGACTACTTTGGTTGGAAGCTCGCAAAATGAGCTCTTATAAAGCCTAAAACTTCACATTTTTTCATCTAAAATCCTGTTTAGCTCAATGAATTTGTGAAAGTTTAGAATGAGTGAATGGATTAGTATGAAACGAACCCACAAAAGGATCATGCGTCTCAATCAAATGCACAAAAGTTTACTGTTTGATGTGGTTTTTATTCTGGTGTCATCATCGGTTCTTAATTTCTGAAAATTAGACTCGAGCTGATATGGAAGCATCAGGCGGCCAAGGCCCGGTTCCGGGCTGTTGTGCCACGATGATGATGATGATGATGATGATGATGATGATGATGATGATGATGATGATGATGATGATGATGATATGGAAGCATGAAGAATGAGAAAGCATTGGTTGGATGAATGTAACCAAATGATTTTGCTTTGGTGATTCTTCATATGTTTTTGACGAGAATACGTACATACATACATATGTCTGAATAGTTCAAATGTAAACTCGATTTCCTTTATTTCACGGCAACAAATAGAGTTTGTTTGTATTAACAAAGCTCTAGATTTTTTTCAGAAAGCTGCCTAAAAAATTTTATTAAAAATTTAAAACATTTTCTGCTAAATTTCTGACCGTGGCAGTGAATTATTTGAAGAAACTAAGCTAGTATTCGGGCAGTAACTCCGAGGGCCCACAACCGCTAAAATATTATTTTCATGCAAATCCTCTTTCAGGATCGAGAGCAAAGATGTTGGATTGATATTGTTGGCCTCTTTGTTTTTGCAATTTTTGTAGATAGGAGCAATCGAGCAATTAGTCTTTTCGCATGTGTCGAGGATCGTAATTCAGTAATATAATAGCCGTGTTATTGAAATTCAAGCATACGAGAAAAATGAAACTAACAAATTTTGATTAGATTCAACAATTAGAACTCTCACACAAACATCTTTGGAAATATTAGTGCATTTAAAAAAAATAGTTTCATCGAATCATCGGAATAAAACAAGATAAAAATCACTGACAACAACGAAACTTGCTAAATTTTGAACCTGCCACCTCAAATAATGGAAACGGTTCAACAAGTATTGAAACGCCTCTGTACTCAAACAGAGGCAGTAGAGCGATGTTGAACCATAGCAGCAATAAAATTCCATTCGATGCAATGGCTCCCAAAACTTTTGATTCGATAATAATTTCTTAAGAAGAACCTAAATACAAAGAGAGCATATTATTCATTAGTTAAAACTCTTTTGAACAAAAAGTCCAATTTTTTCTTATTTCGATTACCTTCTCGTATTATGTTACCTAGTTAGAATTGTTTTTCCTTAACTCGCACCAATACTCTTAAAATTTAGTATTGATGAAGTTTGCAGCATTAGTTCAAGTAACGACACTAACTGAAAAATTCTAGCAAAATCAGCTCATTCATCCGTTGAGTTGAGTTTTTCAGTCATTGAAATTTAAAGGTTTCTAGGCTAAGAAGAAACCTAGATTCTTGAAAATCTAGCTTTTTCATCTAGGAAAAAATCGAAACGCAAAACAAACATACCCTAACCTTGACTCAACTACCCACGCTTGACTCTCAACTACAACTTTAAGTGCTTGCACTCTATCAGGGCCCAGGTAGTTCCTTTTCCTTATCCCAGATACCGCGTCGATAAACTCCTTATTAGTAAAGAGATGAACTGTCATTTGTAGCGTTCGCTCCTTCTTTGCTGTATCCTACAGTTTTTGCAACACGATTTCAGTGATGTCATCGTTACGCCAGTTTCTCGGAACGGTTTCTATGGGGGCATTGATTTTACCTGGAGCTGGTTTCTCCATCACAGCCTTCCAATTTTTGTCGTTTCTTGTTGCAGTTTGTTTCCTTTTTGAGTTTCTCCTTCTGCTACATATTTTGTCCACATACCCGACTTTTGCTCAGCAAGTGCCTCCTTTTTTCTGAAGAAGAAGCCTTTCTCCTATTCTTTTGACCCACTGTCCCCTACTTTGCAGGGTGCGGAGCCACTGCTTCTGTTCTTTTGCTGATCTTCAGTGTTCTCTATTATTTTTCTTTCATTATTGATCCTCCATGATTATTAAACCTTCATTATTTTCTCATATAACTTTCGTCTCAAATTAATTATAACAGTTATGTTATAACTTTTTTTGAAGAAAATTACTAACTCCTCTGCTCCATTTCATCCAAGTGCCACATGCAATATGGCCGTTTATTGATTTCACTCATTATAAATGATCATCCGTACTTTATAGGCTCGTCCTCGTCTCTTTTATTTAACGAATACTTGAAGATGTTTCCAGTAATAAAAGCACAATATTACGGATACGTCTTTGAGTTACTCTATTAATAGTTTCTATTGATATTTTTTATCATTTGAAATTGATAAAATAATCATCGAGATCTTAGTCGGTATCTTCCGTTTCTTAAGTATGACGGCCCCTGTCTTCGACAGCTAGCCAACTGTAGGCCATGGTTAGTCGTCTACCATTCCACTCTTCTCATCACTTGGTTTAGGCTGAATTGAGCGAACTCGGCTGTTCTGGAAGTGGTCATAGCTGCCATTTCATCAGCGTAGCCTACCAAAAACACATCCGTTGGGATTTTGTTGAATGTCGGTCGTAAACGATGTTCCAGAGGTCAGGTCCGTCTCCCATGCTGTCCTAGAAATGATAAACCTCCTCTAAAGTCCTTCTTCTGTGAAAAATAGTAGCCATCAATCCAGCTTGGTGCTGTGGCATGCCTCATTCGATCTTGCTACTGACCCAAACACTGCTGTGATGGCATTCACAGTTGAATACCTCTTTCGGAAGCCATGTTATTCCCGCCTTGTTAGTACCCGCTCTGTTAATACCCGCCTTATCGGTAGCGATCGATAGACCTGCGGCACTAAACAGGAATTACATAACTTGAATAATTTCCGCGCCTAGACCAGCACTCTATCAGGCCAGATCGTTCCTTTTCCTCATCCCAGATACCGCGTCGAAAAACTCCTTATTAGTAAAGAGAGGTACTGTCATTTGTAGCGTTTGCTCCTCTTAATGACTTGGGACAACTCCTTCTTTGCTGTATTTTGCAGTTCGTGTTGCAGTTCAGCGATTTCATCATTACACCAGTTTCACGGAACGGTTTCTATCGGGGCATTGATTTTGCTTGGAGCTGGTTTCTCCATTACAGCTTTCCAATTGATGTTTTCCTCCACTTTTTGAGTTTTTCAAGTGCCTCTTGTAGCGAATATGAAGATGGGATGGCCTTAGCACAACTTAGAACCAGACCGAAGTCCAGAACCAAGAGTGCTAAGGTCAGAAAGTGGAAATGGCTAGTGCCATTTAAGAGGCAAAACAAAAAAAAAAAGAATTGCCCCGAGAGCAGGGTGCCCTAGAAATGGCCGTGAAGGCCCCTCGTCCGCATTAGCGGAGCACCCTTTAACCAACCCCGACGGATGCTGGGGTGCCGCTTTGCTAGCTCGCTGCGGCTGGGGTGGGTTCATAAAAAAATGGGGATGGTTTGCTCTCAAGAAACGGGATGCTACGTATTATTCATCCGTCATGAATTTCGTAGCCGCAAACTGGTATATAAAATACCCAGGGACCAAAAAAAAGGGGCATAGCTCCGTAAAGGAAACCACCCAGGCTCTGCAACATGGGCTGACTAAGCAGACCCAGTGCTCGTGACAACGCACGGAGCCAGAAAATTGAAAATCTAAACGGGAAAATAGGAAAAAATGCTACCTCTCTTTACCAGGAACCCGGGTGAGGCAGACAGCCCCGGGCCCCCGATGATAGTGGAGCCCTGACCCCGATGGTCTGGGGTCCTCCACCCTCTGATGCTGGCCATATCAATCCAAAAATTCAAAATTCAAAAATCTAATCAAGAAAAACCAAAATTTACATCAAAGCGGAAACTACCTATGTGTGGCCAGCATCCCTCCCTTTTGATGCTGAAAAATACGGAAAAATTCACGAGAAAACTATTACATTATAGGCCAGCCAGGCCTGGAGCGGAACCTGAAAAAGAAGATGAACTTCTCGGGCTTTCACCCAATAAGAAGGCCAAAAGTTTAGATTTTACAAATTCATCATTATTATTTCATGCTTTGCTTTAGCTGATTAAATTCATCTATTCCAAATTTCTAAAATTTGCTTTATAAGTATCTTTAACTAAGTCCTGTTTGCGGCCTTTTTTTTTTTTCTTTATTCCTTCAATATTTTCTTTTGCTATGAATTAAAGTATCCGCTTGCAAAATTTTAATGTAAAAATTATTTGCATTCTTGAGGAGAAATAGCTAGATAAATTATTACTTTTTTTTTTCTTATATGATTCGCAACAAAAATCTACTTCGAATATGTACATGTACACCTTTCGACTTTTCCTGATATTAGTAATCATCAATAAGTGCGGAGTTTGGATCCAAACTATGCCGTTTTCATTTTTTTCTCGAGACAATGAAAGGTATGTTTCGTCCGACATAGAATTGTAGACTTTACTTTTGTCGTAGAAAAGTAGTATTTCAGAAAAAGAATGCAAGGTACTACACATGAACCGACATCTAAATCATTTGGACTGACTCTTTTTCTAGATCAAAGAATGTATGAGAGAAAAATTGATTAACGGTACAAGCCGCCCGTACACAAAACAACTATTTTTACATTTGCCTCAAATGTCTGATAGTGAAAAAGAACAAATGTCGTGTCTACTAGCTTACGTTATGTACAGATTTAACTAACATGACAAATATGACATCATATTCTTCTCTCCAAATCTGCTCTAAAAATCTCTTACGACTGGCATGTAGTATTATTTCATGATTTTTCGTTTTCTTCTTCATAAATATTTATATATAAAAAATGTAAGTTATTACCTCTTCCATTCTTTTCGAGGTACAAGAACTAGAGATAGCAGATATTATTAATAATATTTCGATATTTTTGTTTTTTTTTTTTTTTTTCTCTTCGATAGTATTTTCGTTTAACAATAATAACATTGAATTACTTTGATTAAAATATTTTTTTTTTTTTTTTTTTTGTCGTTACTTTTCTTCAGAAACGAATATCTACTCTCAAATGACGATAGTTTCAATTTCCAGAAGCTAAACAATGACTTCAAATTACGTTACAGCGCTAACTTCAGCGCACTAGTTTTAACAGGCGTGTTTTATAATAGCTATCTAATCAGTTCGCTTACGTGTCTCAGCAACACAAACCTTCCTTTTTGACTTGTAATTTCGAGCCGGATCTGCTGAGCAAATATATTGGACGTATCTGGATTCCAATACAACGTAGTATATCCAACCTTGACGCCGTAGACAATTCAGCAGGATTTATAAAATTTAGACTTACTTGGTCCGAGTTGGGTGATAGGAATTGCGGTGGCGACAATTTGCCGGGTTAATTGTTGTTTTCTGAGTCGGTTGGCAAATGCGAGGAACAATCGCTAACCGGTTGGCTACCATTCTCACTGGTTATTAAATTTCATGCCGTTGATCCTGACAAAGACGAGGAAGAAGAAGTGGTCAACGACGACGCCGTTGCGGTCGAAGGTGCAGATTTTGATCGCCCGGTTCGGGACATACCCCAAAAATTCATATCCTCATTCTAAGTTGGCATTATTTCTTAGCTCCGCCTATAATCGCAGCCAAACACACGACACATTAGCTTGGAAAAGTCTTTTAAAACTCCTTACATCAAAATCCCGAATATTTTTCCCAAAACAACCCATACCAACCAACTGCCAAAGATAACACATCCGAAATTCTCGTACATCTCAGGCGAAACGGTTAACCGAACGGTATATACAACACCAATGCTGTTGATTTTTTTTTCCGTTCTAACACAATCAACTACAAGCACTAAACCATAACCATGCTGTTAATAAAACAATTGCACTATGTGGTTGCCTTGACTTATAGAAATGCACGATTAAATTTTGAATTTTTTTTTTTTTTTTTTTTTATGTCAATTAATCACTCAGCGAATTTCACGAATTGATTTTTATTGAAATACTTGTAGGTTATGTGAAATCATTGGTTTCAAAAGCCCGAAAGTGATTGTAGTAAAAATGAAAGTTTTCGGATGAAAATCGCGAACGATATTGTTGAATCGAATGGAGCAGTAACAGCCGGGAAGGGAATCCACAAAACTCAGCACAAAACAGGAAAATCCCAATTGGCTTGTTCACGACGGAGTATATGCACGAACGCTACGCTCACTTATCCGACAGATTTGCAAATTGTAGCAGCACTTCACGCATCACAAAACTGAAGAACCTCTGATAATGTTGAGACGCACCACAATAACTTTGCAAGAATTTGCATTATGTTGCCACTTTTCCCGAACTTTTCGATTCATTCAAGTTCCCGTTGGCAATATTTTTCACACCACGACTCCTTCGCCACGCCGTCTTTTCTTTTCCCGACCGCCACGATTGCCAGTTGCTATCCGACTCCCCGACCACGTCTTGCCTCCGTCGCGAATGAGATCCGACTTCCCATCGCCAAGCGCTGCATTCTCACAGCCCAGCCACAGCATCGCAATTTGCCATAAACAATTTACCGTTGATACGGTAAATTAGTTTTGAGAAAAATGAATTTTTCGAAGCGACATCGCTTGTGTTTCGATTTGACGAAAACAAGGTGCCGTTAGAGGGCAAGTAGAGGACTTTTGATACAATGCGTATCAAAAGTCGTTTGCCGTGAATTTTAGAAACAAAATTCAAATAGGCAAATGCTACAACACAGATCTTTCCACAAGGGCAAGTGCGTGGAAAGAGCTGAAGGATGGATGTAATGTGTGAAAGACAATGACGTGAACAGGTGATCAAGTCTTTTACTATCCAATCTTTTAGATTTATTGCGTGAACTAGTGAGCAAATAAAAGGGGTAAATATAATTGTAGGAAATTTCGTGAACACGTATGCTAAGTTAATGACGAAAGTATCTTTGATAGAGGAAATGGTGAACCAGGTGAACATCTCTAGATACTTTCTCATTGGGGCAGGAGTGACACCTGAAATAGGCGCAAATGGACGATCTTCCAAATTAAATTAGGAAATCATTCGTGAACTGGTGAACTCAGTGGGTGTATCACTTAGTGATGTCTTTCGCATGAAAGACGCCCACTGATCGTCCATTTTGATCGGCCAGCTGGTAGTAAGCACCGCCGATCTTCTTAATTACCTTACTAGGTAAAAACTTCCGGTCCAGCTTTGCATTGTAGTGCGCGGCTGCGTCACTTTGCCGGAAGTTGCGCCTGTAGACCACTTCGCCAGGCTGGTATGTAACCAACCTGGAACGAAGGTTATAGGCCTTGGCATTGCGAGACTGGGCCTGGGTGGTGAGGTCGCGGATGGTCTGGCGTAGAAGAGCCAGGTGGTCAGGAAGTGGCAGAGTGGTCGTAGGGTCATCCATCAGGTGAAGTTGCCGCAGCAGGTGGTAGGTGCGTCCATGGGTCACCATTGGTTGCCCGAAGACTGCCTGATAGGGCGAAGTTCCTATGGTTGCGTGAGGGGCGGAACGTAGTGCGCAGGTTATTTCTGAGAGTTTACCGTCCCATTCCTTTTGAGCAGGGTCAATATAAGATCGAATTGCTGCCAGTATGGAACGGTTAAGACGTTCCGAGGCATTGGCTTGGGGGGAATACACAGCGGTGAAGGTATGTCCGATACCGAATTCCTGTAGAAAGGTCTGAAAGATAGACGACCGAAATTGTACACCATTATCTGTTACAACACTCTCCGGGACTCCAACAAGGTGAAATACCCTTCTCCTCAGGATGTCGATGACTGCTTTCGCAGTGAATTTCCGAAGCGGCTCTACGAAGGGGAATCGCGAAAGATGGTCTAGGACGATGAGAGCTCCAATGTTGCCAGACTTGGACCTAGGGTAGGGGCCGATAATGTCGATGTACAAGCGCTGGAATATGCGCTCGGGAACGGACTGCAGCGTCATTGGTGGACGAAGGGTGTGTGAAGGGGCTTTGGTGGTTTTGCATGTAAGGCATGAACCCACATAATCACGCACTTGAGCGGCCATTCGTGGCCAATAAAACCATTGCCGTAATCGGCCGAGGGTTTTGGCCACGCCACCATGCGCACTCAAGGGTGGGTCATGAGCTCCCTTCACTAATTCTGCCGTCATTTCTGACGGCACCCACAACTTCCAAGCCAACTGGTCTTGAAGTCCGTTTCCGGTCGCATACTCAGTCCGCTTGTACACGAACCCGTCTACAACTTTTAGGTCCGGCAGTTGGTCTTGTTCTGCCTGGACTTTCGCCGCTAGCTCCAAATAAGAAGCACTTTTGAAATGCGGCGAAGTCAAGTCTAGCTCCATTGGAGTCTCCTCGCCCTCTGCCGGCGTCAACGCCCCGGCAGAGAACATGCGCGACAAGGAGTCCGGCACTACGTTTTGGCTTCCCTTTCGGTGGACAATCTTGAAGTTGAAACCTTGAAGTTTCAAGGCCCACCGGGCTAATCGTCCATTAAGGTCTGGTTGGTTCATTAGCCATTTTAGGGAAGCATGGTCGGTCACGATTTCAAATTCGTGACCTTCCACGTAGGCACGGAACTTCTTGATTGCCAACACCGCTGCCAGACATTCTTGCTCAGTGACGGTGTAGTTTCGCTGAGCGGGATTCAGTTTGTGGGACATATAGGCGATGGGGGCTTCAGCTCCGTCTTCTGTGCGCTGCACCAGCACGGCACCGACTCCATGTTGACTTGCGTCACATTGGATGGAGAAGGGCTTGTTGAAATCTGGGCTGTGCAGCACTGGGGCTGAAGCAAGGCTGTGTTTCAATTGCTTGAAAGCATTTAGCCTCTCATCGGTCCACACAAACTGACTCCGCTTAGAAAGCATGTCTGTCAGTGGTGTTGACAATGACGCATATTCCCTGACGAAGCGCCGATACCAACCGCAGATTCCTAGAAATCTTCGGAGTTGCTTCGTGGTAGAGGGAAGTGGGAAATCCATGATAGATTTCACCTTGTCAGGATCAGTCTGGATAGTGCCCCCACCAACAATGTGGCCAAGGTACTTGACGTCTCGCAAGAGGAACTTACTCTTTTCCACATTGATGGTGAGGCCAGCTTGTCTCAAATGGAAGGCGACCTGATGAAGCACCTGAAGGTGCGCGTCGAACTCGTCTGTGATCACCAACAGGTCGTCGAGGTACACGAATACCTGGTGCTTGAGTTGGGGCGGAATAACCTTATCCATCAGTCGTGACATCGTTTGGGGTGCATTACACAACCCAAACGGCATCACGACAAAATGGTAAAGGGGTCGACCGGGCACAGTGAAGGCTGTCTTCTCCTTTGACTTTTCCTCTAGAGGGATTTGCCAAAAGGCATCCTTTAAGTCAAGGCTGGAGATGAAATTTGCCTTAGGAAGTCTGCTGAGAATTCCATCAATCAGCGGCAAAGGATAGGCATCCTTCACTGTGACCGAGTTGACCTTCCGGGCATCCAGGCATAGGCGCACCTTCGAGGGCTTTACCACCAACGTTACCGGCGAAGACCATGCACTCTTCGACTCTTCGATTACGCCCAACGCTAACATCCGGTCAATTTCCTGATATAGGAGCTTTTCGACAGCTGGTGACACAGAGAAATGTCTCTGTTTTATGGGTTTCTGGTCACCAGTGTCGATGTCATGACGGATGAGCGTAGTCTTTCCCAAGCCCTCAACAGCGAACGAAGGAAAGCAAGCAATCGCAGACCGAAGTCTGCGATGCTGCTCCTGTGTGAGAGGGTGGGCGCAATCGTCGAGTGCGTCGAGGCTGTTGGTGGTGTCGACCTGTGGTGGTGGCGCAAACAGGTCTGTGGCCAGGGCGAAAAGACGGACGAAGTCCACTCCCAGATAGAGATTCTGACTGAGAGTGGGTATTATCCACAGCGTCAACGTCTTGGTGAGCCCCCGGAACGCGATGTCGGCTGATACTCGGCCTACGGCTTGATGTTGTGTGCCGTCAGCTGTTTTCAACCCGAGAGAAGCTCTTTTCCAGGGAAAAGCGTTCCTCTCGAGGAAGGAGCGGGCTAGATCAGCCGCCATCACGCTCACGTTGGCTCCCGTGTCGATCAAACCCGATGTAAGTTGGCCGAACAACAGAACCTGAGCGTACGGTCGAACGTCACCTGGAGGCACGTTCAACAGAGTCGCACAATCCAATTGATAACGCCAACGACGGAACTGAGCGTAAAAACGCCTCATTCTCAGCGTTGAGCGTTTAGGTGTTTTAAGGTGTTTTTGAATGGTGTCAATTTCGGAGTTAAAAATTCGGTTTCGGACCGCCGTGTATTTCCGCCATCTAAGGTGATAGGGCAGAAAAGCCAAAGGTGTAGGAGGCTCTGCCTGTAAGAGTGGGTTTGATAAGGTGGTAGAGTCCCCACTCGGCTGAATACTAACATCATTGGTGGTTGGGCCCACGGAATTTGGAGACAGATCATCAGTCCTGTCTACCTGCTGGAACGGGGTGGAGCTTGTTTGCCCTGCGGGAGGCGTGAGATCTTGTTCCGCGCTCCCTGCGGTCCGTTTTTTGTTTGGCAGTTCACACAATTAGGTTTATATGTGTCTGCCTTTCCGCAGCCATAACAGAAAATTGTTCTGGGCTCCAAACAATCGTCGAAACGGTGTCCCACTTGCTTACAGTTCCAGCAAGTAGGCAGGACCGTGACCGCCTCCACTCCAGGTTCATCGGGTGAATCCTCATATTGTTCCCTCGGGTACTCATCACGTAGTTCTTCTGTAGCGTGTCTCCATTGGGAAGATCGGCGTCGACCTCCAAGCTCCATTTCAAAGTTCTCCGCACGGATGACGGCCTGACGGAGCAGACGAACAGAGGGAAGGTGTATTTGGAGCAGACCACGACGGATTTCTGGCAATAAATTGCGTCTGAGAATGTCAGCTAAGTCCGCGTCGCCAATAGGGCGCTGTAGCCGGTCGACAATCTTGTAGACGTCTGCACTGTAATCGTCGAATGTTTCCTGGGGTCGCTGTTTCCTTCCTCTAATCTGCTCCATCAGGTCGGCATCCGTGAAGCGATCAGCGAAATGGTCGCTCAGGGCCGACTCCAAATCCCTCCAATTGAAATCACGTCTGGAATTGTAAAACCGCCAATACCAATCAGCGGCAGGTCCAATTAAAAGTAAGTGCATATGCTGGCATAGCACATTAAAATTTCCGCCCAAGGTGTTTCTGGTGAGAGCCGCTACCCTGTTAATAAAGACTTCCACGGGCATGGAGGATTCACGACCCGAGAATTTTAGTCCCCACCCACCAATGATGCTTGCCACCTTATCGTGGTGGAACTGGACATTATTACCACGAGGGGTGCGAGGTGAGTATGAACGCGGCACTGGAACAAAAGATTGTGCGCGAGGGTTTAGTCTTGGCGACTCTACATTCCGAGTCCGGGACGGAAGGTTCAATTGAGCCATGCGCTCCAGCATCATACGCATGCCGTTCTGCAACTCATTAATTTGTTGCTGAAGTCCGCTTAAATCCTGGGGCACTATAGAGCGCGCTCCTGCGGCTTCTGAGGTCAAATCTGATATTGGGGACGCTTTTGATGACGGGCCAGGTGGCTGAATTAAACCTTCCGCCCCCGACTCGGCCTGTAAATCAAAGTCCCTGATTTCCACATCTTCATTGCTTCTCATGCCTCGGGTTCTTACTCCCGGCCGCTGGGTTTTGGGCCGAGCCCCTCGTGGCATAGATGCTGCAGCAGTGGGGGCCTGCCTGGCTCCTAAGGGGAGACTCAGTGGTCCACGGCACAGCGGGCAATCAGTGCGGTTTCTGAGCCATTGCTCCAGGCACGATTCATGAAAAGTGTGTCCACACTTGGTGGTATACGTGTCCTGGGCGGCAGCGAATGGCTGCTGGCATATGGAGCACTGAGCCTCCACTGTGGTGCCAGACAGATCCTCACTGCTGTGTCGCAATGGCATGTCAAAACTGTGAAATTTGATTATAGACGAAAATTCAAAGAAAGTGCACGATACTCGTGACTAACGAAATAATTACGCTTATAACTAAGGAGTTGCTGCCAATTCAAATGCAACTCTGTGCACAACGAGTGTGACTAACTCTTCCAAAGAACCTTAACAGATAACTAGGCAAAATATGCCAAATATTCAAAAATATATAAAAGAATATATATATATATATATAAGTAGGTGCACACCATTGGTGTGACTAACTCTATCAGAGAGAAAAAAAACTTAACAGCTAAAGGGCACAAGAATGCCAAGAAGCTATAATTAATGAGAAAAAAATATATAACTTCCAAAAAGTTTGAAAGACAATTTTCTAAAGTTGTCAACTTCCAAAGTTGAATCAAGAAAAAATATAAATATAATTTCCAAGAGATGGCCTTCTTACTGGACGGAACCCGATCCGTTCTCCCCCAATTCAGGTCCGCTGGCTGGCTGGCTTTTGATTTTAAAAACGCAAGAAATTGAAATTCTAATTATGCTATGTTAGACTGGAACAATGTGAAAAATATTAAAATTGTCGAAGTGAAGTGGATGTGTGATTGTGAAAATATTGAAATTTTAATTACAAAATGTTTAAGTATGAAAACTGTTTAAGTGTGATGAGTATTGAAGTTCAGTAATTTAATTGGGTCGATTCCAAAAGGGAATCGCCCAGTATGGGGGACTGTACTCTCACCCGAAATTCCTCGAAAAGAGAGGTGCAGGGGACCAAAAACAACTATGTTGCTGCTTGACTCAACTTCAGCAAATGGTTCAAGTCTGGCCAAGCTGCAGGGACGTGTAGGCGGCACCACGCCAACCCCACGTAATCCACCACAGCTTGAACCAAACTCAAGCCAAAAGCCGAAGCTGGATCAAGACAGCAAGGATATAAAAATTTGGGACAGCTTCCCAACATAAAGTGGGGCAGGGGCCCTTCGGTTGACCGGGACAGGAGCGGCGGTAAACCACCACAACCTGTTATCCGCGGCCAACCTCCAGGTTGCACCCAGAGTCAAAAAACTCCAAAAGACAACACAACAGGAAGCTGCCCAAGAGGTAAGCTAACTAGGAAATGAGTTTAAAGGGAAAGGACTGGGAAGGATGTTTGCGGCTAGTAAGGAAAGAGCGAGCAATGCAGGTCTTACTAAAGGGGTTTTGTTCTCTCGAACGAAGTATATCGAATCGCAAAGGAGGCGATTCTAAGACCTGCTAGTGAGAATGGAATTATAAGGATTTAAAGACGTGAAGTCTTAAGGGGAGTATGAGTCGAAACTCATAAGTATTTTCTCACTTTGGTGTGGGTTGCCCAAAACAAGTTTCGGGCCCCACGTTGGGCGCCATTTGTAGCGAATATGAAGATGGGATGGCCTTAGCACAACTTAGAACCAGACCGAAGTCCAGAACCAAGAGTGCTAAGGTCAGAAAGTGGAAATGGCTAGTGCCATTTAAGAGGCAAAACAAAAAAAAAAAGAATTGCCCCGAGAGCAGGGTGCCCTAGAAATGGCCGTGAAGGCCCCTCGTCCGCATTAGCGGAGCACCCTTTAACCAACCCCGACGGATGCTGGGGTGCCGCTTTGCTAGCTCGCTGCGGCTGGGGTGGGTTCATAAAAAAATGGGGATGGTTTGCTCTCAAGAAACGGGATGCTACGTATTATTCATCCGTCATGAATTTCGTAGCCGCAAACTGGTATATAAAATACCCAGGGACCAAAAAAAAGGGGCATAGCTCCGTAAAGGAAACCACCCAGGCTCTGCAACATGGGCTGACTAAGCAGACCCAGTGCTCGTGACAACGCACGGAGCCAGAAAATTGAAAATCTAAACGGGAAAATAGGAAAAAATGCTACCTCTCTTTACCAGGAACCCGGGTGAGGCAGACAGCCCCGGGCCCCCGATGATAGTGGAGCCCTGACCCCGATGGTCTGGGGTCCTCCACCCTCTGATGCTGGCCATATCAATCCAAAAATTCAAAATTCAAAAATCTAATCAAGAAAAACCAAAATTTACATCAAAGCGGAAACTACCTATGTGTGGCCAGCATCCCTCCCTTTTGATGCTGAAAAATACGGAAAAATTCACGAGAAAACTATTACATTATAGGCCAGCCAGGCCTGGAGCGGAACCTGAAAAAGAAGATGAACTTCTCGGGCTTTCACCCAATAAGAAGGCCAAAAGTTTAGATTTTACAAATTCATCATTATTATTTCATGCTTTGCTTTAGCTGATTAAATTCATCTATTCCAAATTTCTAAAATTTGCTTTATAAGTATCTTTAACTAAGTCCTGTTTGCGGCCTTTTTTTTTTTTCTTTATTCCTTCAATATTTTCTTTTGCTATGAATTAAAGTATCCGCTTGCAAAATTTTAATGTAAAAATTATTTGCATTCTTGAGGAGAAATAGCTAGATAAATTATTACTTTTTTTTTTCTTATATGATTCGCAACAAAAATCTACTTCGAATATGTACATGTACACCTTTCGACTTTTCCTGATATTAGTAATCATCAATAAGTGCGGAGTTTGGATCCAAACTATGCCGTTTTCATTTTTTTCTCGAGACAATGAAAGGTATGTTTCGTCCGACATAGAATTGTAGACTTTACTTTTGTCGTAGAAAAGTAGTATTTCAGAAAAAGAATGCAAGGTACTACACATGAACCGACATCTAAATCATTTGGACTGACTCTTTTTCTAGATCAAAGAATGTATGAGAGAAAAATTGATTAACGGTACAAGCCGCCCGTACACAAAACAACTATTTTTACATTTGCCTCAAATGTCTGATAGTGAAAAAGAACAAATGTCGTGTCTACTAGCTTACGTTATGTACAGATTTAACTAACATGACAAATATGACATCATATTCTTCTCTCCAAATCTGCTCTAAAAATCTCTTACGACTGGCATGTAGTATTATTTCATGATTTTTCGTTTTCTTCTTCATAAATATTTATATATAAAAAATGTAAGTTATTACCTCTTCCATTCTTTTCGAGGTACAAGAACTAGAGATAGCAGATATTATTAATAATATTTCGATATTTTTTTTTTTTTTTTTTTTTTTCTCTTCGATAGTATTTTCGTTTAACAATAATAACATTGAATTACTTTGATTAAAATATTTTTTTTTTTTTTTTTTTTTGTCGTTACTTTTCTTCAGAAACGAATATCTACTCTCAAATGACGATAGTTTCAATTTCCAGAAGCTAAACAATGACTTCAAATTACGTTACAGCGCTAACTTCAGCGCACTAGTTTTAACAGGCGTGTTTTATAATAGCTATCTAATCAGTTCGCTTACGTGTCTCAGCAACACAAACCTTCCTTTTTGACTTGTAATTTCGAGCCGGATCTGCTGAGCAAATATATTGGACGTATCTGGATTCCAATACAACGTAGTATATCCAACCTTGACGCCGTAGACAATTCAGCAGGATTTATAAAATTTAGACTTACTTGGTCCGAGTTGGGTGATAGGAATTGCGGTGGCGACAATTTGCCGGGTTAATTGTTGTTTTCTGAGTCGGTTGGCAAATGCGAGGAACAATCGCTAACCGGTTGGCTACCATTCTCACTGGTTATTAAATTTCATGCCGTTGATCCTGACAAAGACGAGGAAGAAGAAGTGGTCAACGACGACGCCGTTGCGGTCGAAGGTGCAGATTTTGATCGCCCGGTTCGGGACATACCCCAAAAATTCATATCCTCATTCTAAGTTGGCATTATTTCTTAGCTCCGCCTATAATCGCAGCCAAACACACGACACATTAGCTTGGAAAAGTCTTTTAAAACTCCTTACATCAAAATCCCGAATATTTTTCCCAAAACAACCCATACCAACCAACTGCCAAAGATAACACATCCGAAATTCTCGTACATCTCAGGCGAAACGGTTAACCGAACGGTATATACAACACCAATGCTGTTGATTTTTTTTTCCGTTCTAACACAATCAACTACAAGCACTAAACCATAACCATGCTGTTAATAAAACAATTGCACTATGTGGTTGCCTTGACTTATAGAAATGCACGATTAAATTTTGAATTTTTTTTTTTTTTTTTTTTTTTATGTCAATTAATCACTCAGCGAATTTCACGAATTGATTTTTATTGAAATACTTGTAGGTTATGTGAAATCATTGGTTTCAAAAGCCCGAAAGTGATTGTAGTAAAAATGAAAGTTTTCGGATGAAAATCGCGAACGATATTGTTGAATCGAATGGAGCAGTAACAGCCGGGAAGGGAATCCACAAAACTCAGCACAAAACAGGAAAATCCCAATTGGCTTGTTCACGACGGAGTATATGCACGAACGCTACGCTCACTTATCCGACAGATTTGCAAATTGTAGCAGCACTTCACGCATCACAAAACTGAAGAACCTCTGATAATGTTGAGACGCACCACAATAACTTTGCAAGAATTTGCATTATGTTGCCACTTTTCCCGAACTTTTCGATTCATTCAAGTTCCCGTTGGCAATATTTTTCACACCACGACTCCTTCGCCACGCCGTCTTTTCTTTTCCCGACCGCCACGATTGCCAGTTGCTATCCGACTCCCCGACCACGTCTTGCCTCCGTCGCGAATGAGATCCGACTTCCCATCGCCAAGCGCTGCATTCTCACAGCCCAGCCACAGCATCGCAATTTGCCATAAACAATTTACCGTTGATACGGTAAATTAGTTTTGAGAAAAATGAATTTTTCGAAGCGACATCGCTTGTGTTTCGATTTGACGAAAACAAGGTGCCGTTAGAGGGCAAGTAGAGGACTTTTGATACAATGCGTATCAAAAGTCGTTTGCCGTGAATTTTAGAAACAAAATTCAAATAGGCAAATGCTACACTCTGTCTCTTTTTTTTTAAAGAAGTCTTTCTCTTATTCTTTTGACCCACTGTCCTCTACTTTGCGGGGTCCAGAGCCACCGCTTCTGTTCTTATGCTGATCTCCAGTGTCCCGTATTATTTTTCCTTCATTATTGATCCTCCATTATTTTTTGAACCTTCATTATTTATTGATATTCTTTGCTTAATATGTGTTTATTATTATTATTCATTATTATATTTTCCTTCAGAATTCTCTGGTTATTTTTCTTACAACATTGTTCTTTAATGATTTTTCCGTTGGCATTTTTCCTTTATAGTTTTCTCTTTACTACGTTCCCGTTATACAAGGTGGTGCAAAGTTAATCACCTGGCGCAACATTAATCATCCTATTGGAACAAGATATAATTTTATATAATGATAATATATATAATGATAAAGTTTTTCAAAAACAAAATTGGATGATTAATTTTGTGCCACTCTGTAATTTTTCCTTTATTTTTCTTTCATTAATTTTTCTTCTATATTTTTCCTATAGTATTTTTCTTCTTTATTTTTCCTATAGTATTTTTCTAGCATTATTATTTTATTTTTCTTATACCATTGCTAAATCATTGATTTTCCCTTTTCTATATAGTAATATATACTTCTTATTGTTGTTGCTTACTTATACTATTACTTGTCTTTATTTAGTAACTGTATTATTATTTTATTTGGCAAAACGGAAAAATAATGCAAACAAGAATTATTAATTTATTTGGGGAAGAAAAATAATGCAAAGAAGATAATAAAGGGAAAAAAGTGGAGAGAAAATAACCTCTATTATTTTTCCTCAATTTTCTTCTTTGCATTATTTTTGTTTCATTATGTGGCCTGTAGCATTTGTCGTCTATTACTTGTTCTTTGTTATATTTTCTTTCTAATTATTCTTTCATTATGTTTTCTTTATGATTGATATCTATATAATATTTTTCATTATGTATATCTTTGTTTTGTCTAAATTTAGCCATTTTAATTCTATTTAAATTTTGAATTTTTTGTCATTATTTGTTTTTGTCCTCTTTCATTTGTATGATTTTTCTTTATTTGTCTCTTTTTACTTTATTCGGTAGTTTTCTTCGCTTCGGTTTCTCTATATGTTTCGTTTTTTTTCCTATTTTTTTTTTAATTTCTCTATATTTTTATTCTCAATTTATTTTTGTCTTTCATATATCTTTATTTTCTCACTTTTTGCCAAAATTTTTCTTATTATTTTTATTTTATTCGTTCTTATCCAAAAAAAAATCTATATCTTTTTTTGTGATTTGTTATAACGTTTTACATTTGTTTTCTTTACTTTTTCTAAAAAAATTTATTGTTTTTTATTTTTTATAATAGGTGCGTTTTTTGCGTTTCGATCAATAGCAGATTAGGGTAGGCAGCATTGAAAACAACAACAATCCTGCCTCAGTTGCTGTTGTTTTCAATGCTGCCTACTCCAACCTGCTGTTGATAGAGACGCAAAAAACGCACCTAATGTTTATCTAATTTATTTTCTTATATTTTTCTTTATTTTCTTTCTATATTTATTTCTTTTTATTTACTTTACTTTATTCATGTTTTCCTTTAGTTAATTTATTTCTTTATAACATTTATTTATTAGTTTTTTTTAGTTTTTTTTTAGTTTTTTATTGTAAAATACTTTTTCTATTTGTTGGAATCATACCTGAAATTAAATAATGTATTGATTACATAATATGGTGAACAATTATTTTGCAAAGCCAAAACGATTCGCAATTAAATAATGTTCATGAAATTATTATAAAAAATTCTACATAAGATCAGCAATGAGTAATTTATCATTTTATTCCTTACAATATCTTTGTTGAACTTCGGATCATATTCATGAATTTTTTTTATAATAACTCTGTGTATTGTGAAATAATTAGTAAATCAACTTAACCTACTCAAAACTTTAATGAGAATTAATGCGAAATTAAATCATGTGGACGTGACTATTCGATACTGTTCAATATGCTACGCTATTTCGTAATCTTTTAAGAGCCGATAAAAAAAAATGTCTATCTGATAGACTGATTTCTCAGATCATCTTATCTAAATGAAAGAGTTGTCATAAGAAAAAAAAACAGAAGAGCTATGATTGCAGAAATAAAAATATACATCTCGAATTTTTAAAGAAAATAAATTCGTGTTTTCAATCTACGAATTTTCAATATTATCTAGTAGTAATGGACATACTGCAACTTCATCAAAACAAAAACCATCATAATGACGCAAGTGACAATGATAGTATGGTGGTATATTGTCGAAATGCTGTTGGAAAATGGTATTTTACTGTCAATTACTTATTGCGTATACGCAAAGCAGGTAGTGATTTTAATAGAGTTCTTCACTAAGTTCGGTGAGATTACAAACAAATGTCACAATAAAAACCTTATAAATTATGATTCGACAGTTGAATGACAGAAAAGTTGAGCTTACTTGTAAATTTTTTGCCTACTTTATTATCCTCATAAAAATCATGTAAATTTTTCATGTTTAATTTTCGTCATTATGATGAATTTTTCATCATAATCACACACAGGCATTATGTATTGTATGTCAATGCTAATTTTATCGCGTTCATATTTTTTATCATACTATTCATTCTTGAATAAATTTAAAAAATAAATTTAATAAATTTAAAATTGCTGAAACACCTAAATCAACGCTGAAACATTTATTTATCTATCTACATATTTCCTGGCGCGAAAGAGAATTTCAAAATTCTTATAACTTTTTGGTTGATTTCATTTACCACACAATCTTCATTATAAATTATGGTCAGCCACAAAATCATCATCAATGTACATACTTGCCTGGCAGGCAAGCAGCCTTCCAGCAGTTGGCTTGCATAGTGTGATGAAAAGCGATAAAAGTCAAGAATGGCTATAATGTTGGATGAAATAAATTTAAATTGAAAATAGTAGGAGTATCTATGCCAAAGACCAAAACAAACAATAATAATTGTGTATCATGTTGTGTTTCAAAATAATTAAGTATTTTTTTTTTTGCTTCAATTGAAGTGATTTGGATTTTAAATTGAAAGTAAAGAGAAAAAAAAAGACAAATAGATACAAAAAATTTGCAAATTTCTCTAATTAGAAAAAGTAGTTTAAAATTTATTTCTAATCGAATGAAAAAAAAATCAGGGAGCTTAACTAGTGTTTCATAGGTGTTCCAACCTTCAGTTAGTCTTAGAAATAACAAGTGGTTAGATAATATTTCCTAGTCAGAAATAAATTAAATTAAATTCTCTTCACGGTTAAAATATTTATTTTGTTTGTGCAACAACTGTTATAAAGCAATGCGTAAAAGGTCATTCCAAATATTGCAAGACACATGTTGACTTTGTATAGAAGGCCATGTTATTAATTTTTTGTTATATTGCAGTGCTGTCCTTTGTCTAGGCCAGCCCGTAATATGGGTTAATTAATGCCGACTCATTAACATTGAAAATCACGCCATTGTTGGGATATTTCTACGCATAAGCTAAATATCCTTGGTAGTTGACAAAATCCTGCTTAAGTGCACAGCTGCTAATACAAACCGTAATGAGACCCATTTTATCCATACATAAAATCCTCCTACTAAGAAACCAACGCAACAAGAAACCCCACAAATCACCCCCAAAAAACAACAACTTGGACGTACTCTTTATATTCCGAACCTGCATAACCTAGTCGTAATTTGGATTAATTATGAGCGTCGAGGAAGACATTTTGACTGTTCATACGCAACATACGGGTATCTGCTGTACTAGGGCTACGTATATTACCGTATGTAACTAGCCATCCTTGCCAGCTCGGGATAATGTTGAGAGCACCGTTGAAAGAGAAGACAACCATAATACGATTCGTATTGATTTTCCTCGCAACACCCGGCAAAATGTGTTGTGTATTTCTTGAAACGCAATATGTACTACAACGCTTCTATCGCACAAGGTCAGATTCATTTCAAGAATCTTTAATGGGCTCTACACGACATAGAATATTTTGGGGGGATGGATCTATAGCTGTAAGTGTTGGGGAAGGCGGTATATGGGGAGTGGTAGAGGAAAATCGATGAAAATCTTATTTACATGCACGAATTGCTAAGTTGAATAAGTTGTTATATTTTTGTTTATATTTTCGTTTGATGCAGAGTTAATAGGAAACAAATGAAAGTTATTAGGTTTTAATTTGACTATTTGTCTATGAGCCTGAATAATTTTTCAGAGAACTACTACTAAATTATGGTAAATTATTCAAGCATTTTTGGTTCATATACATATTAGTTAAACACGATAGATACAAAATTCTACGGCTGATCTATTTAAAACAAATGACACCATCATAAAAAAAAATATCTATAGAACATGCCCAAGAATAAGACTATCAAAAATATCATATGGATGCATATGAGGGATCAAAATAATTAAATCCCCTATTATTTTTACATCACTACTTTGTTTAAGAAAAACCATCAAAAATTCATTCATTCGAAAATAATCCTACCAAGAACTAAGCCAAAGATCACTGCTATTACGACCCAATTTTTTCACATATTGCTTTCTTATTTGAAAACAAGACCTACCCAAAACTTATTCACCGCATCCAAGGCTCAATTTCACATCCTATTAAACCACAATCGATCTCAACTGAAACCCTTCCTCGCAAAAACACCAAAGAATATACGCAATTAAAACCCGTTTCGCGAAAAATTCTACGACGCAAAAGTTTGCAAAAGGTGTTTCGTAATATGCCAGAAGAAAAAAAATCGGTTTTGTTATGTTTTCATTCTCTCGGATGTTGGGTATAATAAATTTGCCCTTGAAAAGTTCCTAACATACTAATATGTAGATATGTATATCAGTGCAAGAAAAAAAAACTGCGCCCTCTTACACGGTCAACTGATTTGTTTCGGTTCTTCCCAATATGATTTCGCTGCTGTTCTAGTTCTTGTTATTTTCATTTTGACAGTGGACCTTGTATTTTGTTCGTTCATAAGGGTCTTGAAATAGATGTTACGTCATACCATGAAAAGGAGCAGCAGATCTGTGCAAAATGTTTTTTTTTTTTGCGTTGTTTGATACTTTGATGCATGGAAGATGTGTGCGATGAGCTGAGAGAAAAAGAAGATTTACGATCAATTTGAGACTTAAGAAATTAGTCGGTAGATGCTTCTGAATTTTAAATTGGTTTGCTCCTAAGAAATTTGCAACGAATTTGTTGATCTTGAAATGATGGCTTTTAAGAAATGGTTAAAACAACTAGTTCGGAACGTAATAAAATTTAATTTTCCCATAAATCGTAAAAACTAAAGATTGATGTAAGTTCTTAAAAAAAATAAAACAAAACATACCTGTAAAAATACCTATAAAATATCCTTCAACCACCTGCATTCCGCTTGTTTTGGAAACTTTCTTTTAATATTACTTGATTTCGAAAATTTTCTACACATGAGTTTGAAAGACATTATCATATCTTATACGTAGCAATGTGTCTTACTGTCACCATTTCAAGGAAAAATTCTAATTATTTAGCTATGGTACGAGTTTCGCTTGAACAAAAGTATTCGCCACTTGCATTCCTAGTTAAAATTCCAGGAATTTACAAACAAAACAAAACAAATTTACCGCACTACTAGCATACGATTGGAGATATTTTCCAGTCTACGACATTTTAGCATAGCTTACTGACCGCGATTGCGTTTGTGAGGTATTTTCCGAGTTTTAAAAGTAAAAATGGGTCGAAAAGGGAAAGAAACCACTGTAGAAGAACGGAAAATAATTTGAAATTTGTTTATGGACATGAAACTTATCAAAGATATTTGTGAAATAGTGAAACGCAGTCGAACCACAGTTCGCGATATAATAAAGCGGTTTTCAGGCCGTAGGGATTTTCGAAATCTTAAAAGAAGTGGAAGATCTAGCAAGCTTAATGCTAGAGATAAGCGAGAAATCACGAAAATTGTTAAAAAGGAATCAAAAACCAGTTCATCAAAAATCGCTGCAGTATTTAAGGAAGATACAGGAATCGATGTTCACCCTCGTACTATACGTAGAGTCCTACAAAGTGATGGGTACAATTCCCGATGTTGCAGAAAAAACTCTTCATAAGTAATGTTAACAGAATTAAGAGGTTAAAATTTGCTAAAGGGTTTATTAAAAAACCAACAAACTTCTGGGATAAAACCATCTTCTCAGACGAAAGCAAATTTTGCTTGTACCGTTCAGATGGACGGGTTCGTGTATGGAGGCGAGTAGGAACTGAGTTCAACAAAAAGAACATTCAAGTAACGGTGAAGCATGGTGGAGATTCGGTGATGGTGTGGGGTTGTATGGCGGCATCTGGCGTGGGAGAACTGGTATTTGTTGACGGTATAATGAAAAAAGATTATTTAAATATCTTAACGGAAAATTTGAGAAAAAGTGCCGAAACATTGGATCTTGCTGACGATTATTATTTCCAGCAGGACAATGATCCCAAGCATACTGCTGAAATAGTACGTTTGTGGATTCTTTATAATACACCTCATACTCTAAAAACTCCTCCCCAGTCACCTGACCTCAATCCAATAGAACATTTATGGGATTCCGTCGACAAGTCATTAAGACATCACCATATTACTTCAAAAAGTCAGCTGAAATCTATTATAAAGGACGAATGGGATAAAATCAGTGCAGAGACAACCAGAAAGTTAGTATATTCAATGGGAAGTCGTTTAAGGGAGGTAATTAAGCGAAGTGGAAAGTCAACCAAATACTAAACATTGGTAACATTCCAAAATAATTGTTAACTTCTTTAATGTATATTAGGATATGAATATTGTATGAATTCCACTTTATTATAAAAATTTTCTTTTCAAATCAAAATTTTTCATCATTGAATTAAAATGAAAACTTATATGGCGCCAAATCATATTTGAACATTTTTGATTCAAAAATTTTCAAATATGATTTGGCTTCATATACGTTTCTTTTTAATTCAATGATGAAAAATTTTGATTTGAAAAGAAAATTTTTATAATAAAGTGGAATTCATACAATATTCGCTTTCTATTTCAAAGTGAGATCAACTTTTGATTTAAATGTGATTCTATTAAACGACATTTTTCTGAGTGTATTAGTGAGAAACGACATGCCTCAAGAAAATGTACTTTGCCCACTGATAGTATTAGAAATGTGCATACAAAAATACTGCAAAATGCGGATGATTTCATAATTAAATATAATTAATAATCTTATTCAGAACCCGCGATAAAGTCGAATGCCATATCCAAAACAGCATCAGAAACTTCGCAGCTATAAGTCACCAATCAACCTAGCGAAAAGCTCTGAACGTCATGCTCTTTCATAGCTAGTCAAATAAAAATAAAAAGAGTTTTAGGAAAAGCAATTTGTTCACGGCATCCGACGAAATAAATTTGAAGTATGGGTTATCCGTTTCATGCTTGAAAAAGTAAACTTGAAAAAAAAACACACAAAGTATTCGGAAAGTTCATTGTAAAGATTGATCCTTGCCATTCTATGACAAACACAATATCGTTCAAGTGTCCTCCACGAGGTTTCTTACGGGACTCAATCCCTTTGAGGTAATTTTCAATGACTTTCCGGCACATTTCGGGCAATATCTCGGCCATGACTTCACAAATATTGGCTTTTAGTTTGTCCAAAGATTGGGGATTGTTCGCATAAATACGATCTTTCGCGTACAACCATAAAAAGAAATCCAGAGGGGTTACATAGCAGGATCTTATGAGGCCAATTTCTCTTGCAAAAGAGCTCGATTTACCTGTGTTACGTGACTTGTTGCCACATCCTGCTGAAACCGCATATCGTCAAGATCATAATCTTTCATTTCCGTCCAAATAATAATCGGTTAGCATGCGACCATAGCGCCCAGAATTGACGATGGTTGGTCATCGTTGATCGTTTGCAAAACAATACGGCCCCATCAGACCATAATGCGCACCACACAGTGACTTTTTCCAGATGTAATGGCCTTTCTACGATCACTTGTGCATTTGCTGAGCCCCATATTCCACATATCCACAAAGCGAGAAATGGGGCTCATCACTGAAGTTTTTTTTCTCGAAAAATCACCATCAACAGCTTAATAATTTTAACGCGTTGTGCGACTGTTAAACGATCCATATTCTAAAATGGCAAACCTTCAACTAAATAAATGACAGCGTGGTTGACGAGTGTCTTTGACAGGTGTCGGTATGCAGGGTTTTATTTTCTCAAACACGAAATGGATAATCTGATTACTTTGCAGCAAATAAGAACTAAAAATGAATTGCACTTTGATCAAAGTCTTGTAGTATTTAAATTAATAATGAAATCTTCAAATTCGAGCTATCCTACCGGCCCAACTAACCTTAACCCGAAAGAATTTAAAACTACTTTCTAAAAGTGCCAAATAAATAAAACTTTATTTGCTCTATTTGCTGCCACTGGAAGCTACTGTTTAGCAAAACAAACCCACTTTTCAAACTTTTTCGGCTAATTTTTTTCTTACCGTGCTCTGAAAGCTAATTTTTTTCTCCATACACTACATGAGTGTTCATGTACAAATAATATCTTTAAGTTTTATCACGATTTGTTTATTTAACATTTGGCCAACATTAATGTCTTAATGCAAGATAAAAAAAAATTCTCAAACAAATTAATGCTCTTAAAAAACTATCCAAACATTGCATTTAACGAAGGCGTATGTTATAATACGTTTAGAGTCATTAAGTTAAGAATGCTAAGATGTAACAAGCTATTAGTTTAGTTAAGATTTTTTTATCAACATGTGACGTGAGTCGAGAACTCGTGATAATTCAAGTTTTTTTTTATCTAAACATGACAATATTTTTGTTGTATGTGTAGAATGTAAACACGAAATGCATATGAGTATGTAGTATGTGTCATTGATTATATTTGGAATCATACATTTGTGAAAATAATTGTGGTCTCTCTACACATAAAGGGGAAATTTGAAAATTTTCTCAATGACCGTATTCATGATGCCAATGTCTCTTAATCGTCCTTGTTTAATTCACGCCAACGTATCAATGTCTGACACTAAGTAGCTGACTAAAACTAGCGTAAATGAAACAAGAATAACTATAGGGACATTATTAAAAGGCATTAAAATTAGTTTCGCAAAAAAATTGAAAACCTGTCCCAAACTACAATAGACAAAAAGGTCAAGCATAAACTCATTAAAAATATTCTCAAAACAAATTTTCACCTTAAATCGTGGTTACATAAATAGCGAAAACTAGCTTAAATTTCGCTAGATCTTTCTGCCAATAACTTTTTTCATATTGACTGTAATTATGAGCGAACCGAAAGAAAGTCTCTACAAGTTTATTTTCGAAATTGCCACAAGGAAACTGGTTTAATGTCAAAAATTTCCTAGTTTTAGCCGATCGAGAAAAGCCCTTCTTAATTTTGGAGAGAAAGGGAAAGGCTGCAATGCAGTGTTGTAACCTCAGAACATAGAGATCTAAGGAAATGAAGCAAGCGTATACATATTCGAAATTTAGTGAAGCAATTTTACTACAAAGGTAAAATCTATAAATAGAACAAATCGAGAGAATTGCTAGCTCAGATATTCCCCTTGGTTTCCCCGATACCTTAGCTTTTGTTGTTGCTGAGTTAGTAATTGTCAAATTCGCGTGCACATGGCCAACTATTTTTCTCTATCTATCTCACTCTATCTTTCTGTTCTGCACAGTAAGTGAATGTCAAATTCGCTTACTTCTACTAACGCTCAGCCTAGGCAAATTGCTTCACTTCTCACTGCCATTTTCATTTCCTTATATCTCTCTCTTCTGAGGTTGTAACTGTTAAAATTTCGGTCATGCTCCAGCTAACTGCACCATCATTAATCGCTTGCAAACAGGTAGAAGACGCGCAGCCTTCGCAGCCAGCGTCAATTGTGGTTTTGTTGATCACCTATTTCTTCGGTTTTTGGTATTCAGCGAGCGTCAGCATCCTCGATGACGCTGCCGTGCAATGTAAATATTGCACCGATAATTGATTTCATCGGCCAAAAGGCCAAGACAATCATTCTCACTTTTAAATCACTGACATTTCTTTCACAATAAGATGGTTGGAGTGACCACATTTAACAGTGCTTCGGTCATCTCGATGACACAAAGAGGGTTTGCTCAACATTTCCTGTATGTGTTTAATGCAGATTTGGCTACAGAAACTGGATTATCAGATCTTTATAGAATCTGCTTCAGAGGGTATTTAATGTTACTGGACACCAATAATGGTGGCACCGCCCCATTTCTAATCTGGGTATGGAACATGTTGTCAGCCCCGAACTAAAACGTTGTGTCCTGACTGCTGGAGTGGTGAAAACTACAGATGAAGACAGGTACTAGTCACTTCCTTGTATGTACGATGCAGCTCGATAAAATCAAATCTTTTGTTAGATTTTGGAGTCATATATTCACTTGCTACACAATACAAATATTCGCTTTCCGACCGTCAGGCCAAATTGTTTGCAGCAACATACCAATTCCAGCTGAATGCGGTTCCGCTCAATGCCTCTATACCTAACAGCCAGATAGTGAAAAAAGAAATGCGAAATTAACTTAAGGGGTCAGGTACACTTGGGACGTCCAAAAAAAGCTCTTTTTTAGGATTTTTTTAGACACACATTAAAATAATTAATAACAAATGTTTTTTTACTTGAAAGAAATATATTTGAAGAAGCTATTGTAATTTTTTTAAGGCAAAAGGTTGAAAATTAGTCGAAATAGAGTAAATTTTCGAGGGGTAAAAAAAAATTGTTTTGCCGTGACCACTGTAGCTTGTCACTGGATCATCCGAAATAAAAAAAATCGGAGATTATTAGTTAATGACATAGTGCTCTAGGTGAACGAAGGACTTTGGCAGATTTTGATTTTTCGAAAAATGGCGTTTTTTGAATTTGTATTTTAAATTGTATTTTCGACCAAAATTTCACTCACATTTTCGACTATTGAACAAAAAAAAATATCGTCCAATCGAAAAATCCTTCGTTCATCCGGAGGATAGTTCCATATAAAATAAGCTAAGAAAATTTCATGCTGATCGATAAAGCCGTTTTCAAGTTACAGTGATCATCGACTTCGAAAACATAGTTTCGAGAAAAATGCTTTTAAAGCATGCAAAACACGCTTTATACATTAGAGATGACTTCATTCAAAGCTATTTATCTCCATAAAGAATTGTCCGATTCGTCTGAAATTTGCAGAGAATGCTTTTGAAATATACAACTTCTAGAAAATGCTAAGAAAAAAAACTTTATTTTCCCAAAATTCTAAGTGCACCTGCCAGCTTAATAGCCACGTCGAGCTCCTGACAATAGCCTTTGGAGAATCCACAAATTGCAGGTGACCATTTTCACTGTGTTAATAATGAATACCTGGTGCGCCCGTTGCGTGGTGTACAAACCAAAAGGTCTTTTGGGCATGATGGGGTCTCCAACTTAATTATTAAATACCTTCCAATCTCGATGCTCAGATGACTTATCAATATTTTCAACAGGTACTTTCTCGATTCCTGAAAAGTTGCTAACGTTGTTCTCATTCATAAAAAAAGCAAGAATGAAGATGCCAGCAATATCCATCCGATCTCGTAGCTTCCAAATATTGGAAATCTATTCGAGAGACTTTGAATGGAGATTATTTTTTCCTACTGTGAGTCGCAGATGTTATACCAGAATACCAATTTGGCTTTAGGCGGAAGCATGGGACACAGCATGACTATCCCATACCTTTACGATAAAATTGCGTCCCAATTGAATGAGCCTAACACTCCTATGGTAGCGTGTTCTTTAGGGTACGGACAAGACGGAGCGACGAGAGCGTCGAGTCGAGCAGCGCGCCGAAACGGTTCATATATTTCCATGTCAAAGCAGCGACCAAAGCAGAAATGTGATAGTAGCGACGAGATCGATTCAAACCGATTTCTTTGCTCGATGCTCTCTTCGCTCTCTTCGCTCCGACTTGTCCGTACCCTTAGATGTCGAGAAAGCTTTCGATTCTTTAAGGCACGAAGGTCTTCTGTTCAAGTTGATCAAGTTTGAATTTCCCAAAGAGGTTATATGACTTGCCGCAAGCTTCCATGCCAACCGACAATTCTTCGTCAACGTTAATGAAGCTAATTCAATTAAAGGGCCTGTGATATCAGGAGTGTCATAAGATTCAATGACTGCACCGGTTTTTTACACGATATTCACTACTTACCTCCCATTTTCAGCGGAACAGCCTCTAGTTCTAGTCCTCTCATGTGCAGATGGCGTGCTTTTATTCTCGTCGATCAAAGCAGCGAAAAGTCTAAAGAATTTTTTGGTAGATTTGTAATTTCATTTTGACAAATGGGGCATCAAACCAAACAGCAGTTAGACACAACTTTTGTGTGTTTTGCAATCCATCTGAGTATCGGGGATCTCAAACTATTCGCAAAAAGACTGCATCAGCATTTCAGCGCATTAGATATCTTTTCGCCAAGAAGATGGGTCTGTCGAGTAAAGTGAAAACTATTTGCTACCAAACTCTTATCCGGCCAACCCCTACTTACGCATCCCCATCCTGGATTACCTGTTCCAAAACTGCCATTGTAGGGGCGGAAATTGTCGAGCGGAGGACTGCATGTCCACCTTAACCCTCCGAGAACACAGGGGGTCAAATTGACCCCAGAGACCTTTTCGACCGATCACAGCGCTTAGGCGTGCGGGAAAAGAGGAGTACTATAGGCTCCTAAATATATTTCTGTGTCTTGACTATAAGTTTATACCGTTCGCTTAAAGTCCCAAATCGTTAGTCGTCGTTGAGAAGCTTTTGAAGCAGATCAAGGAGCAAATAGACCCCATCTGTACTCGACGTCAATTTTGAGGTAAAAACTCAAATTTTTTTTTTACTCTATAAATCGACAGATTAATTTAAAAAAGACAAAAAATAAGTTTGCAAGTGTTTTATTTTTGTTGTTTTCAGCAATAAAGCGTATAATCTGCGTTCTAGTGTACGCAATAATTTGTTAGCTGAAGACAATGATAACAATTTTGGCGACATTGATTCCTCCGAAGACGACCATGTCTCGGAGCAATCAGAATCTGATTATTCAGAAGATTATACCTTTTTTGCAACCCTTTATATAGGGCTAATTTTTTTATTATTCTACTATGTCTGGGGAGTATCCATATACATTTTTAGCTCAAAATATTAAAAACTAACAGTTATGATTTTTTTTTATATGTGCAAATTTTAAAATCCTCACAATCGCCACCGTAAATATGCAAAATAAATACTTTTTTTTCATGGGTCACTATAGGGCTAATGTTTTTTTTATGATTTTGTCATACCTTGAGAGCATCCACTTAAATTTTTAGCCAAAAATATTGGAAATGAAATAAGTTAGGATTTTTTTTTGTAAAAAAGCTGATTTTCGACAAAACTGTTTTTTCTCGAATTTTTCTAGGTATGCTCAGGACATTTAAGGCACTTCTAATGTATGAAAACTACTAAAAGAGGTCTCAAACAATACTTACAAATTTTTTCAAATGAAAATCTTCAGTGGAGGCCATTCTATAGACGTTCAAAAGTGGTTGGGGTCAATTTGACCCCAATTGTTCTCGATAATCCAAAAAATAGGTGTGTTCTCTGATGTGCATCATCATTTAAACTGTTAGCTCTTTTTTAATTGAAATAATATACATTTTTGCATGCTTTGTGCTTTTGTTTTATATTTTGTAATTTCAAGAAAAAATCTGATGTTGAAAGATATATTTTGAAGATTCTGAAGATCTGTCGAAATTTTTATATATTTAATAATTTTGCTGCAAAACTCCCCATGTAGCATAAACGCCCTATCTGCATTTTAGTAATTCAATTATTTGAAGACTTGTGTTTTTCTAAGTGCTGCAGATTTATGGAAAGGGCAATTTTCACTATTGACTTTACAAAATAGTTTTTTTTTCATATTCTTTCATAGATTATGGAGTTTTGAAATCCGGTGTTAACTCAAAAATGAAAAAATGTCAGATAAAGTGTTTATGCTACCGCAGGGCAGAATAGTTGACTGCATCACTTAAACCGAGAATCATTATATTCCTTGACTAATCGAGCTTTTCTTGATATCGCGCTCTAAATTTCAAGATTTGACAAAGAACGAAATTATCTTCACGCACGAATAATACAAAGTTTTTAACAGAATACTAAAAAAAAGTTGCTCGCTATCACATCATTCATTTCCCCTCAGCAAAATATGGAACAATCAAAAAATCTCTCAAAACACTTGCAATCAAAACAAAAACAAATACCGAAAAAATTCCTACACTCTCCTCAAGTTTCAAGTGGAAGTGAACTTTAACGATAATAACTTAAGACGCAATTGAATTTCCTCTCGTCGAATTTTGTTTACGAATCACATTCATAGCAAATTCTTCAGGTTCTGATTGCGGTGCTACTAAAAGTACTCCAATTCGTATCAGCAAAAAAAAAATACAGCAAAAACCAAAACAAGCAAAATAGAGCTTGATATATAACTATACTTGCTTATCACTCTACTTGGTCCAACATTAATCATTTGGTAGACCCTTTATTTATATCATGATCTCATCGTTCTACATCGACCGTCTTAAACGCGATCTCAAAACAATGGAAAAGAAAACGAAAATTGTTGACAAAAACCGGTATTTGTTTTGAAATATGATCCCGCCTCTGTGGATATAATATGAAAACAAAAACCACAACAACAGGAAAAAGGCAATAACAAGCACTCACAAAAAAAAAACTATCTCAAAAATACCGGCAAAGAGGAAGAAGTTAATCGTCAGCTTTTTGGTCATAGATTGAAAACATGCATATCAGGAGCAATTTTATGCTTGTCAAACACACATGTGCTGTGGACTTGAATCCGCTTGACTGAATGGACGAAATGGAATGTTAAATCAGCAAATTCTTAAGTTTGTTTTTATTGAGTTAATTTTTTGATATGCTGAAAAAGAAAATTGAGATTTCTGAAGACGTCGCGGTTTTCGGATGAAGCGGAAAGAAAATGTAATATTGCGATTTATGACTGACGGATATCCGGTACTTGGTTGGTAGTGCTCAATTTTATTGCGCGACATGGGTCAGATGTTACATAAGGTGACTGATATTTTGGATATATTATCAAAACTAGGAAGCTACTTCCTGGACTAATCGACTAGATTCTAATTTAATATTTAACTACCAAGAAATTTGTTGTATACCGGCAAGATATTATTCCGATTACCCTAAAGGTAGTCGGAATAATATCTTGGCGGTATACAACAGTGATATATCATCAAAATTATTTTGGGCCTCTGCAGATTGATCTGAATGATATACATGCGATAAATAATAAATCCAAATTTTCAAAAAATTAACCAACTGCTGATGAAGATATTGATTTTGCAATGCTATTCAATCTCGGTACAAGTCCTCTCTCTGATGTCATCAGGGAAGCAGTAGCTACTGCAACAAGGATTTGCGTGCCTCTTTTTTTAGGAGCTGACTTCGATGCACATCATGAAGTTTGGAATAAGCTCCGACACAAATAGTCGAAGTGAAGCACTTTTTGACTGCATTTTGTCTCATGGCCTATCGATTGCTAATGTTGGCAATAAACTGACTTTCCTTACCTCAAATCGTATCGAGGTTCTTGACCTTTAGTGTCCGACCGAAGCTTCGGTTACGGCTTCGGCCACCTTCGGCCACAAAAAGTGCCTTCGGCTTCGGATTCGGCTTCGGCGAATACAGGCCGAAGATTAGGCCGAAGAAATCAAATGTAGCGTCTAATTGGACATTGTGAATTTTTCGAAAATGCACGTGGAAAACAGAATTGCGTAGCGCTATGGAGCCCGCTTCAGGGCATCACAGTGACCAACAAACTAGCAGCTCCTGCTCTAATGATAATTTCCACGAATTACACCAAGCATGAACATTTTGAGTTTGTGGATGTAACAGGCCAATTGAAAAGTCCCCGGTCTACCATAGTAAAACACATTTTTTTGGCAAAATTCGATTTTATTATTCAACATAGTTGCCTTCGAGGGCGATACAGCGATTATAGCGATCTTCCAACTTTTCGATACCATTTTTTAGTACGATTTGTCTTTCGCTTCAAAATAGGCCTCAGTTTCGGCGATTACTTCTTCATTGGCGCTAAATTTCTTTCCAGCGAGCATTCTTTTGAGGTCTGAGAACAGGAAATAGTCGCTGGGGGCCAGATCTGGTGAATACGGTGGGTGCAGAAGCAATTTGAAGCCCAATTCATGCAAATTTGCCATTGTTATCATTGATTTGTGACACGGTGCATTGCCTTGATGAAACAGCACTTTTTTTTCTTCAAATGGGGCCGTTTTTCAACGATTTCATCCTTTAAACGATCCAATAACGCTATATAATAATTGCTGTTAATGGTCTGGCCCTTTTGGAGGTAATCAATGAATATTATACTTTGCGCATCCCAGAATACTGATGCCATAACCTTGCCAGATGACTGTTGTGTTTTTCCTCGCCTTGGATTCGGTTCATCGTGTGCAGTCCACTCAGCTGATTGTCGATTGGACTCCGGAGTGAAATGATGGAGCCATGTTTCATCTATTGTCACATATAGACGCAAAAATTCAGGTTTATTGCGCTTAAACAGCTTCAAACACTGCTCAGAATAATTAACACGTTGTTGCTATTGATCGATTGTGAGCTCGCGCGGCACCTATTTTGCACACAGCTTTCTCATGTACAAATATTCGTGAATGATATGATGTACACGTTCAAATGATATCTTCACAATGTCTGCTATCTCGATCAACTTCACTTTACGGTCATTAAAAATTATTTTGTGAACCTTTTTGATGTTTTCGTCGGTGACAGTTTCTTTTGGGCGTCCACTGCGTTCGCCGTCTTCAGTGCTCATTTCACCACGTTTAAACTTAGCATACCAATCAATGATGGTTGATTTTCCCAGTGCAGACCCCGGAAACTCTTCATCAAGCCAAGATTTTGCTTCAACTGTATTTTTTCCCTTCAAAAAGCAATATTTTATCAGCACACGAAATTCCTTTTTTTTTCATCTTTTTTCAAATAACAAAAGTAGCTACACTCACAACGCAATATCTCACAAACTAATGATCGGACTGCTGTCAAATTTCGACACGTATCGTTTGAAGGTTGGTACTAACTAAAAATCATATGGATTTAATACTAGCACCGCCATCTGTGTATCAGACCGGGGACTTTTCAATTGGCCTGTTACATATATTCGTGACTTAAAGTAGTGTGCAAGTAGTTTTGCAAATCAAATAGTGCACAGTTAGTGTAGGCAACGCAAAAAAAATGTCGCAAAATTGAAGGACATTTCAAGAAGAGTGATGGAGCCACTCGATATTTAAATAAATTTCAAGATACTTGTGGATTGCCAAAGGATGTTTTAATCCAAGACATTGAAATACGTTGGAACAGTACCTATTCAATGGTAGAAAGACTTCTAGAATAAAAAATCTCTCTCAATTTGTACATGGCAGAACGCGGGGAGTAGAAGTTCCAACGGCAACTCAATGGAAACTAATGGGGAATTTAGCAAACGGCTTAAAATGTTTTTACCAAGAGACGATTGATGTTTCTGCAGATTCTTCGTCGGTGTCCCTAATTATAAATTTTATTTCTATGATCTACACAAAACTCGCCCTGAAAGATAACGACTCTGAATATATTGTTCAGCAGAAAAAACAAAATGTAAGCAAATCACATCAGAAATACTATTCACTTGCCAGCTGGTACTTTGGTCAATCCTCAATTCAAAACTAGCATTTTGAGTTTGTTTTGAATTCACTTTATCTTCGGCTTCGGCCGAAGGTAACACTAACAACCGAACTTCGGCTCTGGCTTCGGCCGAAAAACCGACTTCGGTCGGACACTATTGACCTTACTTTGGTCAGCGGGCGACACACTCACCTCCTGCGGGTTTGGTTGTTTCTGCAGAATTAACCGTTCTCTGACCA
Organism: Nemotelus pantherinus; assembly: GCA_963978885.1. Lineage (NCBI taxonomy): Eukaryota > Metazoa > Arthropoda > Insecta > Diptera > Stratiomyidae > Nemotelus > Nemotelus pantherinus. Next base: position 168,725,767 of record OZ022263.1, read on the forward strand.
CATGTAGATAGCATTTAAGGCATTCAAACATTGCTCACCCGAGCGCTTAGTCTTTATTAATAGGAAAAGAACGGATTCGCCAAAGTTCCAATCTCTGGTCCAATTCTCACTGGAACATTTATTGTTAAAGCATTTATTGTCATCAAGATTTAGATCATGCGGTTAGTATTCTTACCAGTTGTCAACTCTGTAGTCCACCTGGAGTCAAGGTCTGTAGTCCACCTAAAGAAGTCAAATGCGCCTTGCTGGAATATTGCAATATCTGCCTTGCGAAGAGAGTGCAGGAAAGAGTTTAATGACGCAAAACAAATCAAATGACTGGTCATTAAATAAAATAAAGCTTAAGAAATTTATAAAATGCCGTACGTAAGGCTAAGAGATCCTCGTGGAGATAATTCGGTAGTAGGATAGAGGGAATCAGCGAGTGAATTAAATTGAATTGAAAATATTTTTATTTTAAATTAATCGTTCATTCTTAGTCCAACTTAAAGTTTAATAACTAGAAAACTTAAAATCTAGCGGCTGTTCTATTTTAGCCTGCAGGCTCTGATTGATTTAATAATTTTTATATATTTTCTTGGCACAAATATTTTTTTCATTACACTCTAATGGCCTGTACAATAGCTGGGATTACTATGGCAATGAATTTCTTAAAAACTACCTTACTACTTAAAAGTATGATCTAACTTATGCCTAATTATAACTAATTTAGCCTAATTACACCTAAATCTTAACCTAGGTCTTAAATCTAACCCCTTCTGTTCGTCGGGTGGCCTATGTAGTTGAAAAGCGCATCCGTTAGGCGCTGTTGCACTGCTATCTTCGCGGAGCGCACAAATGGCTCATTAGAACCACTTGACCGAATCAGTCCATTCTCAACTCCGTCTGTTTGTCTGTAGAATCGTGTCGTTAGTTCCACACCTCGGTCCCTAAGTGGCTTCAATCGCGACTCGTGATACAGGAGAAGGTTCTTCAGCCACTTCTTAGTTACCGGGTTGTAGAACCTGCCAGTGCAGAAGCGCAGGATTCTTCTTTCGAACATCTTCGCTTCGGTCATGACAGTCTTTGAGGATCTGATAGCAAATGAATTTAGCTTTGGTGGTCATGCTCATCTTTTTGGCGAAAAGAGGTCGAATGCGTTGAAATGCAAATTTGGCAGCTTTGATTTTTTGCCGCACAAAGGGATTAAACTTTAAAAACTGGAAATTGATTCCGAGGTACTTCAGAGATGAACTAGGAGTAATCTCAGATGTTCCAAACGAGACAGTGTGTTTTTTTAGTCTTGTTGCGAATAATTTGATATCCCCGATACTTGGAAGACTGCGAAACACGCATAGCTGGATCTTACTGCTGTTTGCCCCATTCGTCAAAGTAAAGACTTAGTTTGCTGCTTTGAGCGGGTCCTGGCTCGATGCAAATAACAGCGTATCATCGGCATATTGGAGGATTTGAACTTGGGGTTGGTCCACTGGAATAGGTAGGTCAGCGGTGAATATGGTATAAAGAATTGATTCAGTGACAGAACCTTGTGGCACTCCTCATGTCACAGGTTCTATGAGAGAATCTGCTCCATTAACGCTGACATCATATTGTCTGTTGGTAAGAAAGCTTGCGGCGAGTCTTATTACCTCTTTTGGGAATCCAAACTGGATCAACTTAAATAGAAGACCTTCGTGCCAAACGGAATCGAAAGCCTCCCATGCCTATGAAAAATCCGCTTTAACTTGCAGCGCCAAATATGTCTCAATTTCATGTGCTTAACAATTTCCGGCGGCAGTGCGTGATTCTGATGTTTGTTGATTGTGATCAAGCGTGTATTCTGGGCAATGGTTTCATTTTTGATGTCATTGACGAACTCTAATAGATTATACGCCTGACGGTTTGTTATCAACGAGTCAAATCCTCTCCTGTAAGGTTTTATGCTCAGTGTTTACGGACCCTGACGGTATCTGGACTAACTCAATGAGCGACACTTCAACTCTTCTCATGAACTCTTATTTCCTGAGGAATCATAATCCTTCAGTGTATGCGGCGCATCAACTAATTCCCAATTCTAATTACTCCCAATGCGGTAATGAATGTCGATAGGCGACTGATAGTCTTCGTCGAGCAACTTCTCAAGAGTATGATTGTTTCCTCTTCTTGGATAATGCTCACTTGCGCGACGTGTCAGCCCGAGTGCACCTCCAGGTGGTGTCCTTTCCTCTTTGCTGTGGAATATTGCGGTGAATACTCTTCTGATGAGGCTAAACCATACCGGCTGCAAGGTGGTTACTTATGACGGACGACATAACCATAGCAGTGTCAGGATATTATCCATGCACGCTTTTGGAGAGGATCAATTACTCTGTCGATATACTTTCACGTTGCAGCCGGGATTGTGGCTTAAATACACAAAATTTCTCGATTTGACCTACTGAAATTTAACGGGATTTTCAATTGAACTGAAGCTGAGGATCAAGTACTTGGGGGTTGATCCTCCATTCGAAGCTGCAGTGGAACGAAAATATAGCGTAAAGAGCACGGAAAGCTTTCGGCTGAGAGTCAAGTTTAATGATTTCGCCTGGAGCTGCGGCTCAGAAGATGAATAATTCCTCCACTTCATGTGTTAGTGTCCGACTCTGACATCGGTCGGTGCACCTTTCCTCACATGTCTGACTGAGCTATTTAGCGTTGACCTAAAGGGTATAGCACAATTTATTTAACGAACGAAATGATTCCCCGACTGTGATGACTAAGGGAGAGTCGCTAACCGAGGTATTACAACGGGCCTCTTTTGTGCCTAAATGTGTCTCTCGGAAATAACCTAACCTAATCTAGGCCTATACAACATTATTACTGAATAAATTTGAAGATTTGATTGCATTCTGACTCAATTTCGGGAATCAAATTAATTTTCTAACATTAAATGACCTTTAATAAATGCACCCATTCAGCGTTGTATTTTGATCGACATTTGAATGATCTAATCTTAGCAACTTCAAGTAGCATCACCTGCTTCGATAGTAAGAAGTTGGATCATTAACCATCGTGTACAAAGTTGAAAAAAATAGTATAAATCTATCGATTTCAAAACGAGAAAGGAAGAGAAAATGAAAAACACTAGATTCATGTGCCTCTCAAATCTTTTTTTCACAAAATAAATACATTCTACTGCAGTGGCGTGCACAGATGGAGAGCAATTGTCCCCGCTATTGCAGCAAAGCCACTCTTGAAAATTTGCTGTTGTACTCTATCCCGTACTACACGTTTGCTGTATCTTCACAGTAATTCACTGAAAATCAAGAAAAATGTGTGCCAAATTTGAGTGTTTGCCCCCTCTATTTCAAAGTCCTGTGCACGCTTATGTTCTGCCGTACTAAGTATACTAGCACACAAAAAATGTCAGTCAAAATGTAATCTGTTCGTTTTTGAACTAACTATAAACTTCAGCAATCAAACCCATCTAAATCCGAATCACACTAAAATTTTGAAGATATGAAAATATTAAAGAAAATTATACTTAAATTACACGCAATATACCTAAATCACAATCTTGCAGCCTAAATATAAAACCAACAATATATCATCAAGTGCCAAAGAGGGACGCCACAATTTCCACATAAATAATCTCTAGGTGATGTGTACACTAATTTTGATTGTTTTCTTTCCATTTGAATTGTTTAATAATTAGTTGAGAGAATGTGAATATTCTGTTTATGCACCACCATCACCAGCCAAATATCACTTGCAATGAGATAGACAGTACTTCCCAAGTATTTTTAGAAAACATGAAAAACAGCAAGAGGTCACATCATTTGGCTTATATGTGACTTTAAAAAAAAATATTTAGAGTGAACATGTGCTCAGTAGTAGTGTGATTTCAACACTCGTGTATTTAAAGACACATTTTTTTTCTATAAATATAAATAAATATTTTACGTTGAGGTTGGCTAATAATTTTTTATATAATGATTTACGATGGTATTTTGATTGAATATGAAAACTACGAAAGAACATGGGTAAATTATATAAATGGTTTGTTGACTCATGAAAGATAAATGTGAAAATATTTATTTAAACATCACTTTTTCCTTTCGAAGGTAAATATAGTTCAATTTCTTGAAAGATATGGAAATTTAGATTAGGTAATATCAGTGTGTATTCATCTGAGATCCATAGATAAAAAGGGGGTAGATTACCTTCAAAACATCGATATTTTTCAAGAAATTGGATCTTATCTAGCTTCTAAGGGAAAAAAGTGGTCTTTAAATTAAATTATCAATTTTTGAAAGTTGAAAAACATTGAATTAGATTAAATTAACTAATTACCTTCTTAATTGCAATCTATTTCCACTCTTTTTTACATTCACTTTTTATTTATTTTCACCTTATTTTTTATTTATGTTTACTTTATTTTTATTTATTTGTTGTTTTTATTTTACTTTTTTATTTTCCTTCTTATGATCAACTCTTCAGAAAAGACTTTAAATACTTCAACGTTGTCTCATTTTACCCTGTGATACTCCTCCAAGATGTGTTTTACTACTGCTGATTAGTTAAAGTTTTGTTTTTTTTCTCCTTAACGAAGTCGCTTCCTACTTGTGTTCACTACATGTAAAATCAAGTGATTTTTTTAACCAATGGGGTAAGTAATCCTATAAACTTCACTCTTCTCATTTGTTTTCTCTTCTTGTCCTTAACTCGATCTTGCTTTGAACCTAATTTGCTGGCCCGATTTGTTGAAACTGGCTTTACATCAACGTCCCCAAAAATTTGCCTAACCTTCTTGAAAATTGACGACTATTGATTATGGCTGTTTCCCACTCTGCTTGCGTAAACAGCATCGTTGTTGTTCTTGTTTATTTTTCTTTCTTATTTGAAGTAGCATTCCCAATTATTATCTCATTTAACCTTTCTCTATTTTTGAATGTTTGATCTCTGAGCTGAAACTCTCCCGATCTATGGACACTATTTAGAGCCGGTGAGTCATTGAGTTGTAGGGCCCCATTTTTACGGAGTTTTCCAAGAAAGTTTAGTATTAAGCTCGCTTCGCTGAAAATTCATATTTCTTTATATATATATAAATATATATATATATATATATATATATATATATATACATATATATATATATATATATATATATATATATATATATATATATATATATATATATATATATACATATATATATATATATATATATATATATATATATATATATATATATATATATATATATATATATATATATATATATATATATATATATACATATATATATATATATATATATATATATATATATATATATATATATATATATATATATATATATATATATATATATATATATATACATATATATATATATATATATATATATATATATATATATATATATATATATATATATATATATACATACATATATATATATATATATATATATATATATATATATATATATATATATATATATATATATATATATATATATATATATATATATATATTATCAGTGGCGTGGCGTTCATGGAAGCAAGGGAAGCATTGCTTCCCTTACATTTTACTGATATATATTTTAAATTAATTTATTTAAAAATCGCGAGAAAAATCATGGACAGGAATTTTCTAAATAAATTTTCCCAAAAACTCATAGTGAACATCTTGCACGGCTAAGGTGGTAACACCACCGAATGAAAATATTGAGAGAACAAGACGGGTGGAAGCAACTAAAAAATTGCTTCTACGAGCATTAATTTCACTTCATGTAGACTGCATTGTGACGTCATTCAAAAAAATATGCTTGTACTGGCTGTTGGGAAGCAATGCAGAAATTGCTTCTTAGGGGAAATTCTCGTCTCAAGCGAGAAACTGAGAGAGAAGCCGCGTACGTGTGGTTGCTGTGGAACTTATTGTGATGTTCCCCATATAATTTGCTTGTGCGTATTTTTTTTTTTTTTGAATGAGAATGTTTGCTGTAGTACCTACGCACTATGTGAATTTTTGAATGAATTTGAACTACGAGATGTTTTAAGGGTTGCCAGAGACCGCTTGAATGTAGTTCGGTAGTGAAATTTGTGCTATATTTTATATATAAATTTGGTGAAGGTATTTTTAATTGGTGAAGGTAATTATTTCACCAACAGTTTAGAGTATTGTTGTAATTAAATTGATTTGAATTGTTTAGAATTGAGTGCGTAGAATTACTTTCTGGAATCGCATGATTTTTTAATTTTATACTTAAAATAGTGAGAGTGCAATCAAAAGGTTAATGTATTTATTTGTTCCGTAAATAGCATGGATTATAATTGCATAATTAGTGACCTTTTTAAATTTCCTTTTGGATCTCGATCTTTTGCGTATAAAAAGGAACTCATTGTTTTTTTACTCTAATGCAAATTCACAGAAAAAATATTTTTGAATATTCTATCAACAATAAATCAGAAAATAGTTTAAAACAATTTTATAAATCAGTTTTTTTAGTTCTAACATTGCAAGTAATGAATGCAAAAGAGAATGTTTCAAGAGCGCCCGTAGAGCACAGTTTTTCTTGCTTAAAAAGGATTTAAACTTATCTCAGGAATAGGACAGATGAACAGTTACTAAGTGACTTGGCAATACTTTCCATAGAATAGGTTTTCTTAAAATAATGTTTGAGCGAGTAAAGTTTTTATCAAGACGTCATAGATGAGTTTGCAAAAAAAAAACAAAGGCAAATTGCATTAAATTTAAAATAGAAGTATGCATGAATTTTCTCATCAAATTTGATTTATAATAGATTTTTTTTTCAGCTGTCACTTCATTTATTTTAAATTTACTAGATTTTTTTTAAAAATATAAATATATATGTTATTCGTTATGGGAATGTTGTTACTTTACTGTTATTTTTTATAAGTACTAGAATATTGAAATTTTCTTTATGCGTATAAACATTTAATTTGCATAATCACTGTGGTTGTTATTGTTGCCGTAGCTATATTTGCAAATGCTTTATTTACATAGCTTGCTGTTGCAACATCGCTAATTTATATGTTTGCCAATATTTAATTTTTGCAAATATATATTTAATGAAAAAATAATTAAATATTGGTAGCATGCGAATTAGTACTGATAACAATACAGTATAAGTACTCTCACGTCCATGCTCGTAATTCATGGAAGCTTTTGTATTGGCAATGTTAAAAGTAGCTAACAAGAGGGGTTCCATTAATACGTAACAAATTTGAAGAAAACATAGCCAAAGTCAGTCATCGAAATGAACTAATTGCTTCCCTAAGGTAAACTATCACGCCACGCCACTGTATATTATATATAAATATATATATATATATATATATATATATATATATATATATATATATATATATATATATATATATATATATATATATATATATATATATATATATAGATATATATATATATATATATATAGATATATATATATATATATATATATATATATATATTATATATATATATATATATATATATATATATATATTATATGTATAAATATATATATATATATATATATATATATATATATATATATATATAATATATATATATATATATATATATATATATATATATATATATATATAAGCAAAATGATTAAGGGAGATAATCTCTGGAGTGGCCGGTCGGATTGAGCTGAAATTTTTGGAGGACATGGATGCATATAGTGGGTAGGTCCGTGACTTGCTAGAATTCAGGTATCTGTAACCCTTTGATGGTGGCGGGCATTTCAGTGAATTTTCAAGTACTCCTATATTTCCAAGCAGTGTAAATTTTTGTTAAAAAAAGTATTGGGAATGAAAACTTATTATGTTTTAAACTTGCCTATGATAAAGAATTGGAACTTTTGAGCCGTGTGTGGGTGCTAAGTGCCTAAAAGTAGGCAAGGATTTTTTTTCAAATTTTGATATGTCATAACTTCTGACAGAAACATTCGATCATCGTGAAAATTGCGAAGCGTATTGATGTTGACTAATATTTATCACACATGGATTTTCAAGACAGTGCAGATAACTCTGTAGCTACGGCAGGCTCCTGATAAAAAATCTTTCAAATCAACGACCTTCCTGAAAAATTTTTGCTTTTTGAAAAAAATTTCAAATCTTTGATAAATTTTTACCTTTGTCCATAATGTCCAATTTAAATTTTCAAAATTCCTATTTGCACAAGAACGGCAACCCTACACCAAATTACCTCTATTTTCAGCACTCGAAACTTCTGTAAACGAGAGCTGAAGACCGGCTTATCCAATCATAATGAAATTTACAGAACATATTGGTTTTAACTAAGACCAGGTCTGATAGAAGTGATTTTGAAATGCAGGCAACACAGAGGCAGTGGTACCATCCTGAAAAATCACTGAGAAAAAAAACTGCTTTTTGTCCTATAACTTCTGACTCAGCTATCACATTTTAACAAAACTCACACAATATTTGGACCCTGGTTGAAAAATTAGAATAGAGTTGCCAGCTATGGCGATTTTTGTCTCCTAAATCTTGCAAATTTGCTCAGCAAAATAAAGCTTTTTTCCCTATAACTTCCGGTCCAGTCATGAAATCAAAACGAAGTTCATGCAGTAAATGGGCCTTAATATAAACCAAATGCCGCAGGATTTTCGTAAAGAAATCATGAAAGGGCTGCCAGCTATGACAATTTTCGTAAGTTTTTGGAATTTCTTTACCAGGCGATTATGCCATTAGATTCGCAAATGGGAATGATCCTGCAATGAAAATTAACAATAAATATTAACGTTTTGAAAATTTTAAAAGTATTGAGGGTGGTAACCCTAAAATTTTTTTCATCCGTATAACTTCCAGCGCAGTGATTCAATCGAAACGAAATTCACAGGGTGGATTTAACTTAACGTGAAGCAGATTTGGTATAGACGAGTATTTTGCTTTGCGGCTAGCACAGGGTAACCAGCATTAGCCATTTTCGTAAATATTGCACCAACAGATGCTTCAAACTGCATGCTCAAATGTAAAGCATTTGCAATACAAATAAGGAACTCATTTCTAAATTTTCCGAGCTTTGGAAATTTTTCGGATGGAAGCCTTAAACAGCGTTTAACCGCTGGAACTTTCGATGAAATCCTGCCATGAGAACGAAATTCAAAGGATAAGTTAATTTATGATAAACTTATTGCTACTTCGTTGGATTAGTGTTGCCAGCACTGAACATTTTCATAATCTATGTTATTGTTGGATTTTGTTGCTTTAGATAAGGAATGGTTGATATGATACTACAAAAAAGAGTATAACGTCTTTCCACATTTTTTTGTCACTCAAAGACAATTTCTTCGAAATTCAGTTTTCTAGCGGTTCTGAAGCGCTAGAGTTTTTAATAATAGCATCGGTTCGATGTAGATGGTGTTGTTCTCTGGGTTTTTTGTAAATGTTCGGAGTTTGTTTAACTCAAGGAGACCATACTTTTTGATGATCATCAAATCCAGGAACAGCATCGTTTTGCTGTTTTCGAGTGAAAATTAGATGGCTCGATGCGATTTGTTGAGCAAAATATCTTCTAAAGCATATTTTGTTTAAAATCACAAATACATCTCATCGATGTCCGTGGAAGCGAACCTTTTTTTGCGATTCTTTCCCAGTCTGTTCATGGAATATCTCCTTCATTGGTGGTGATAAATTATTTACTATGGCGACACCTATAGTAGAATTGAAGTACTTCCATCTTAAAGTGAAAGATCTTTCACGTCATGTAAAAACGAGGCAAGTTCTTATAGCATTCTTCTTGCCCTTTTCTGAGCTATCAGTCCAATTTTAAAAGAATCGCATTACGTGTCTTATTGTCTCACTTGGTAACAGAACCTTGACATCAAACGATATGAAGAACTATATTTTCCAGTATTTTGACACTTTTCTAAGTCATTCTATCACCTCTTCTCGATTTTTGATCGACCTATTACAAATCTTTCCGAGAACTCTAGATTCGTCCACAATCCATTTCGCGAACCTTCTTGCTGGCGCATGTATAGCAGTGGCAATATCCCTCTTAACTCATTTCGCCTTTTGTATATTGTTAAAATATATTTAAACCTTGGAAACGCTGGGTTTGAGACCCTCAGTTTTTAACTTCTCCATTCGTTTGATAGGAGTCGGATGAAGGATCTTTCTTCAACTCATGTTAGTCTCTGAAGCTGAATTTTTGCACGACTACTCCTATACACAATTACATAATCCACCAGTTACTCTGCGTACTTTTGTCTTCCTTCTTGATAAGTTTAGTAACGTTGCCTCTTATTTGCGTGTCCTATTCTTCGGCAAGGTGTTGTGCTGTGGTTTTGTTAAATTCAGTTTTATGTAAAAAACAAAAACTACTCAGGAGGCTCGCGTAGCGCAATGGGTACTAAAAATGCTCACTTCACTGGGCAATCAGCGTCGTCTGAGCCATCTGGGCAATCAATGAACACGAACTATTACACCGCATTGTTGAGAAAAGTCCGTCAAGTGGTTGGTGAGAAAAACAGCGACAAACTGGCGAAAGGACTCCTATTTTTTTGCAGGACAATCCACACTGCGCGAGCTGCATACCGTGCCCTGGGTGAGATAGGATTTGAAGAAATCAACCATCTGACATATAGTGCAGACCTAGCCCCCAGCGACTATTTTCAAATTTAAAAATAAACCTCTGAAGATAAAGATTTTCGAGTCATGAAAAAATGAAGGCGGCAGTAGATGGGCACTTCGAAGGCACAGACGGCGAATATTGTTTCTTTCGGCTAAAATCCTTTTGTGTAAGAAATGCATTTAAATAGAGGAGGATTACGGCGGAAAATAATTTTTTTTAAATATTTCAATCAGTATTTTCAATACCCTTGGCTCGAAACTCTTCAGCCACTCCTTGTACATTCCAGACCTACTTTAATCCATGTCATCTTCTTAATTATTTTCTTTATTCCAAAAATATAAACTCAACATCTATTTTCATCCTTTCAGTTTTCTTCTCAAAACAAATTCCTAATTTTCTCAACTTCATCCTTGACTCGTTCTGACAGAATTATTTCACTTATCATCTGCATGTAACATGAATCACAATTCTTAGCCTTCGCTCTACTAAAGACACTTCTCCATTTTTAATCTAAATATTCTCTTGCCACTCTTAACATCTACCACACTGCCAATGTAGGCAGCCTCAAGCATACTGGCAAGGATTCCGCGGCTAACCACAATTGATTATTGTAAATTGTGTAAATGAAAATCAGTTGAGATAATAGGAATATACATATTTTATTACAACCGAACCACAAGAAGTTGACCAAGAAATTTTTATTATAATTAGATACTAAGAGTTTAATTAAGTGTTGGCTAAATATTGACGTATAACACTTTTGTCAGAAATCAGTCATTATTTTCAAGATAGAGCGGTAAAAATAACTTTTGAAAGATAAAATTTTGTTTTTGTCCTGGAAAATTTTAATCTGGCACATAAGCGTGACTTCTAGAAAATCAACAATTGTATTAAATGCTGAAATTACGTCAATCTAGACAATTGAAATCCAGGTTAATAAAGCCTTTTTTGTTATTATTGTTTTTCTACGTGCCACAGTTGGTTGATAGTAGCATTATCGAATTGATGAAAAATTGTTGATAAGTTGTAATCGATTGAAAATCTGCTTCTTATCAATCATACAAAAAAAATGAAACGATACAAATTTGGTTTGCATTGGATTTTCCTAGACTTTTTTATAGCTTTTGAATCAAAAATTTTAAATAAAAGGGCGATTCCGCCTTTAGAAGCTATATTTCAATTTTCGGTAGGTATCGATATTTTGAAAGTAATATGCCCTTTTCTTCAGTGTATATCAGTCTGATCCAACAACACTGATGAAAAGAGCAGATTATACCCGCAAAATATCGGTAAAAGTAAAGTAATCCCACGACATCCCTCGTACGGGTCTAGTGGTTGAAGATGGTAGAGAGTTTCATTAGAATTTTTTCAATCAATGTGAATACGAGTGTAGAGTGATTAGTTCCACGACTCATTTTACCCCTGATTTAAATCGGGTACCTAATCAGAGCTAGATGAACTCAAAGCTTAGTGCGCGAACCTCGTCCGAATCTGGATTCGAACCAGGGATCCCACACGCAAGAAGCCTGTGCTCTACCCACTAGACTGCTCAAGCAAAATATCAGTATTTGCCAAAAAATTCAACTATAACTTTTAAAGGAAAAATCTTTTATTTAAATTCGATCGTTTGTTTTGTTTTGGATAATGAAATGCTACTACATCCATAATATTTCAGTGCTCCATTTAGTAGATATAAGACAATCATTGACATCAATGTCCATGTCTTATAGGCAAGAAAATATATATTTTTACCCGTCAAACACTTTTCCCACAAAACTTTTAAATCTAAACCTATTTACATCAATCTAAACTATTCTACATCAAACTAGTGTGAATTGGATCATTTTTGTTGATAATAAGCAAACAAACTCAGCAAGAAGAAACAAACTCTTATGATAAGAATCTAAAACATGACCTCTGTTATCTTTCTCACTTCGAAAATAAACTTTTCGCACATGTTCCTCATTCGAATCGAATACTACAAGTACTCACACGATGTACTACATTACTACGAAAGTTGTATACACTTAATTTGTCCTCCACTATCAAGGCTATTATGCGTATCTGTCATATCTCTAGTACTCTTGCTTTCTGCTGCAAATAGAACGCAGCAAAACATTATCATAAAAAATGCTAACAATTCATTTTCTTATTTATTACGCTTTAACTTATATTGCTGTCGTATACATTTTTTAAAAAAATATTTTAAATCCCTTATTTGAACTAAGAAACACTATTGAATATTATATGTTCTTCCTTTTCAGAGCCTCGAGCAATGTAAGCGATTCAATAAGCATACCCGAACGTCGGACACGTCTCAATACGATACCGATTCGTGGTAGTGTTGGATCGACAACGGCTTCGAAACGGCCACATTTGATCAATAACAACATCACCAACAACAATAATGATAATGATAAATGGCCGAGTAATAGTAGTAATGAGAGTTTAACAGCCGGCGGAGGACGTAGTAAAAACGTGCAAATTACCGATCCAAAAGATATTAAATTCCTATCAGGATCGAATCGCAAAACACATCAATTTCATAAAGATGAGCGTATTGTACTGGTTTCACAAAAAATACCCTTTTTCATATTTTCTTCCTTGCCGTACTATAAAGGAAAGAATGGTCGGTAAGTTGCTGCATAGTTTTGATATGAAATGAATTTTTTCACAAAATTGAACGAAACTTTTCAGAACTGAATTGCGTAAGGAAGGTAGACGCCGTAATACATCCGGTCCGCGACCTTTATCCTCGCTCAGTGATTCGCCATTCGATGCTTTCGACTTACTGGGCATGAAAGGTGAAAATGGACAGGTAAGTTTTAGTATAGTTACTCAATGTTTTGGAAATCAATTTAATTTACGTGATGTTTATTTTTGCTTTGCAGGAAGTATCTTATGGTCATTTACTCACGCAGCCAAAACCAACAAGTAAAGATAAAAAACATTCGAATGTTGAATGCTCTTATGAGATCACAAGTGCTAATGCCCTTAAAAATCATGGAATAGCCAGGTAATTATCATTATTTATTAAAATTCAAACAGTTTTTGTCTACCGGGTCTGTATTGTGTACGTTTACACTAACATCTACAGATATAAGCGAATGAAGATTTTTTTTAGAAAATTATTTCAATAATTGCTTAAGGGAATATTATTTGTTTTAAATAATTATTCAGTTTTCTCATTGAGTAACTTTTGAATCAATGTCAACTTACTTTTGTGTTTGACATTAAATCGAATTCCATTTATATTTTGTCTTCAAACACGTCTAATGATATAGAGTTTTGCAGTTTTAGTTTTCTTGGTAAGATTTGCGCTGAAAGATTTAGTATAGTCATAAAAAGCCTTTATTTTATTTCTAAATTTGAATAAAAAATAGACCTATTTGCCTCATTGATTAATGTGGCATTAAAAAAAGATTGTCCAAGCTATAAGAAACAGCAAAATTTGTATAGGCTTACTGTCATATTTTACAAACGTTCAAACTTGTTTTACGTCGATTTTCACAGTTATTATTTTGTGTTGTCACCTTTGTTAAAAATAAGTTAATAATAACGTCTTTAATCGAATTAATTCGTAGGTCTTCCATTTTTTTTTTGCAGGTATCAAAATCCTTTCATAATAAAGTAAAAAAACTTTCATAATTTTTTGAGATTCTTACTCACTAAAAACACATCACCCGCTAACCACGGGAGTCTGAGGTTGGACCGCTTTTGCATTACATCGACTCGGCTGTGTTACTAGCCCCTATGAGGTGCCCCCACGACTACTTTAGTTCTATCACGAGGAGTGTGTAAGGCATCCTTCTTCTCTTTTCAGTCGCAATATCGTTTCTACATATACCAAAACATGTACCCAAGCGTCATCGCCTTCACAATCGTCTCCGGTGTCACAGGGCCGATTGCAGAGAAAAGTAGTTCTTCTGAAGCGGAGGCACTTGAAGGAATTATTCCTTGGGGCAGTATTTGCAGTATTCCGTCTTGATTTTCTATGAAGATATTGCCTAAAGTAGCCGTGGCCTGGTAGAAATTGGCTTAGCTAGAAATTTAGTTCACTATTGTTAGAACTAAGTCAAGGTTTTCTGGCGCAGATCGGCCCAGTCGTCTATGCTCCCAATGTGCTTGTAGGCCAGCGTTCCTCCCAAACCTCAAGCGTTCGGGCTCTTCATTGAGCGGGTATTACCTCTCTTTCCACTTCTGAGCTATTGAAAATGACGTCTCTACCCTCGAACTGGTATTACCAAAAAATGTTAACTAGCTTATTTCCTTATGGATTTAGTGTTAAATTTTAACTTAACGAACTGGTATTACCAAAAATTTATAAGGGACCAGCACGGTATTTCGTGATACCGTATGATATCTGCTTGCGGTTCTTTGCGCTCTCCTGCGTTGAATGCTCGCTATTCCAGCTCGATACTTTTCAAATTTTAAGGCGTTGGCCCATATTTCCGACCCATACAGCAGCATTGAGTGAGCTGTTTATAAGTAGTTTGCGTTTGCTCGCACTACGGCTGCGTACGTTCGCGATGAGTATACTCAGTGCGATTACAGTCTCCACTACCCAGTCGCATGCTTTTCAAATCATGATCTCTACATGATCTCTACTATTTCCGAGTCAACCGTCATGGGTCAGTTGGTATCCTTCTTTTCGTCAGTATGACAATCTCAGTTTTTGTGACCGCCAGCTGAAGACCATGGTTTTCCATCCAGTTTTCAACCATTCTTATAAATTGAGTTGATTTGAGCTAAACGAGGTGAGTATTTCTAGAAATTATGACAGCTGCAACGTCATCAGCATAACCCACCAAGAGTACATCTTCCTACATTTAAAGGTACAGGAGACCGTCGTATGCAGCATTCTGAAGGATTGGCCCGAGAATGGACTTTTTCTTCTGCTGCTCCGACAGTAATACGGGGTTCGTAATGAAGGATATAACAATGTTGTATTTAATACAAACGCACCCTTCATTCTCTTCTCGCTCGATTAAAACCTTTCACTGATGCACCGATTACTTAGTGGATGGTACCTATTGTTGAGTGGCCACTACAGAACCCATGTTGATTGTTCGAAAGGCTACCAGCCTGTAGTATTGGCTTCAATAGCCGCTCAAAGAGTTTTCCTATCCTATGAAGCACACAAAAAGGTATGTACGCTGATGGTGTGTTAGGGTCGTCTTTACCCTTTGTCCCGGAAACAGCGAGCATCCACCTTCATAAGGGACCTGAGCCTATATGACCAAGTCTACAAGATGATAGTTTGTAGTCCCGCCCCCATGAGCACTTCATCCAGTTAGATATTCAGCACCGATAATGTCCTGGGTTGTGTTGTGCTGCCTATGATAATCATAATAAGTTCTTGCGATGCTGCCGCAAAAATTCTCGATTAGATTGAGTTCAGGATAACTTACTGGCTATTTGATTTAATCACTTGAAGTGATGGTTTTTATCTGGAAGACATTTCCCTGTTGCTCTGGCGTTGTGAATCGGAGCAATACCCTTCTGAAATAAAGGACCAGCCTTATCAATTCCGTGTAAAAGGCTGATTTGTTCGAATGTTCAGAATTAGTGAGATATCGACTTCTAGCATTTCGATGTATCGAACCGAATTCACTTTGGTGCTAATTTTGCACCGTGGGCTTTTATAAGTAAAAATAAAAGCACCTCATGCCATCACAGATTCACCAACATAGTTTCGGCTCCTTTCAACGGCTTTGTTTTCACGGAACTTAATAGAACTGTGCAATTTGAATTTTTTATCATCCGCAAAAAATTACGGATTTAATATGACAAGTTTATGGTTATCTGAAAACTATAAATGAAACGTACCATTAAACCATTCTGAAACGTACTACTTTCAGT
Source organism: Nemotelus pantherinus (assembly GCA_963978885.1). NCBI lineage: Eukaryota > Metazoa > Arthropoda > Insecta > Diptera > Stratiomyidae > Nemotelus > Nemotelus pantherinus. The sequence continues at coordinate 168,742,222 of OZ022263.1, forward strand.
CAAAATTTATTAGATTCGTCGAACTATTACTGATAAGTATAGCTATTAGGTCATCGATGATGAAATTTGTTGGAAAAAAGGCAAAGTTGGTTGAAGGATTAATTTTATTCATCAAAGTGTGCACCTATGTTATCTTCACGCGTTTCCCATTTAAGCGGAAGGTTGTTCAGGTCGGTGATATGAAATTCTGGGGACGAGAGACAATGCATTTTCGAAATTGTTTTCCTAATAAAAAGTTGTCCAAATGGCCAAAGAAGTGGTAGTCAACGGAGTCTAGATCTGGAGGATGATGAAGGTCCAACTCCAATTCCTGTAGTTTTGCCACAGTTATTTGTGCAGAGTGTAGTCTAATGTTATCACGCAATAAGATAGGAGTCGATCTGTTGATCAATCTAGGCTATTGCTCTTCAAATTTTGGCATCATTTCGTCCAGTTGGTTGCAGTATATTTCATTAATCCAGGTTTCATAAAATTATAATGAATCATACCTGCGCTCATCATCAGCTTCGTTTGATGAATATTGATTGATGACACTTTGAAGCGCGTTTTGATGATTCATCCTTGTCCAGCCACTATACTTATTTGCGATTGTCATATTGAATCAATTCGATTCAAAGCAGCATCAAGCAATATCACAAACGCTTTTGTTTCTGTTTTTCATTCCGATCATGTGGAATTTACTTATCCAACTTCTTGATCTAAATTAATATTGTTTGTTTAAATTTATTATTGTTTGAAATATTGTATTACTTTACAAAACTTCAACGATGATTCAAAGGCATTACTAACCTTTGCTTCTGGACGCCTGCCTGGTTCGTCTGTGAGGTCAAAGTAACCTGTATGAAATTCGGAGAACGAATATGATACTGTCTGTTGCGTAGTAACAATAACGCCAAATATACTATTAATGTTGCGCGATCTGCGATTCCATATTTCTATTTAAGAACTCAAATTTCATAATAGTGCAAATCCCCAGCCGTTGCATTTCCAAAATAATGAATTTATAAAAAAAAAGTTTAAAAAAAACCTATCGGACAAATAATAGTTCCATGTAAACTTTGCTGCTTTATATAATTACTTTTAATTTTTATCGGGATAGAACGATTAGACAGCAGCATAAACTTTTATTTTTCTACGACACAATCGGTTACCTCTAGGCATTTTTGAAAACTATACTTTTTCATACACATAAATATGAATAACTAATCGCATTTTGGCCGGACTTATTTGTATTCTTTCTATCGCGAAATAGAGTGAAGTTTAGGCTATGAAAAAATATATCTTTGGGACCCTGTACAATTTTCGCAGATTTATAACATGCCTAAATGCCTAAAAGTGCAGGCTCTATACAGTTTTATGATACTATACAAAAATCAATCCTTTACAAATTTTGACGACCTCATCTCTCAAACTATATTATTCCGCTTTCAATTTAAAAATAATCAACATTTTATATGTTTTAACATTCGATCACTCTCAGTGCAGTGTGTAAATACTTCCAATGTTAGCCAGCAGCGGCTAAAACTGAATTCGTGGGAATACTAGTACCTTGAGTTACTTTCTAGAGTTGAATATTCAAAATTAGTGCAATAACAATAAAACTCTCATTAAATACTAAGAAATACACCATT